>VDFB02168118.1:52037059-52680834 GCA_007258455.2 Sequoia sempervirens
GTTCAACATGTTGAGCATGAGTCTATAACAAAAGTTCAAGAACATGATGTGGACCCATTAGGTAAAGAGAACCACTCTAATGTTCTTTTAATTAATGAAATACTTGTAACAATAATAATAAAACATATCACTTTAACATTTCTTTCTTATTGCAGCAGACCCCCCCTTGCAGCGGCGTCCACGTCATGAGTAGACGACTAGGAATACATTAAGATTATGAGCAGAGGGCAGAACAACTAAAGGGGAAATAGATGTTGATTTATAAAATGATACTGCACTTTATTTTTGTAGCTTTGAAAAGAAACAAAATAAAAGTGATTGTAATCATATCATGACAACCATATTTTTGATATGTAAAAATTGAAAGAATGAATATTATATGTTAATGAATGAATGTGAATATGTTAATTAATGAATGTTATATGTTATTAATGGATGAATGAATGTTATATGTTATTGATGAATCAATGATTAATGTTATATGATTGGGTATGGGGAATTGAGAGTGATGTGAGGGGGGAGAGGGGCCAAATGAGCTTCCACCGTCACATGGTTGGCCTTGTTAAGTAGAGAATATTAAACTATACTCAAAACAAAGAGAAGCTCAATAAGGTAATGCAATTTTCAATATAAGAAATGCATCATTTGAAGCATCAAACCAATATGCAGTTTGTATGTATGATCAGTCGTCAGTCTCCGCAATGGTACATTTCCACGAATATATATATATATTTTTAAGAATTTTGCTTCTTCGTCGCAATTTCGACGACAACCACCGACGAATCAACAGAAAGGCTCGACGAAGTTGCTATAGCTATGACGACGATTTCGTCGTAACTCCCTACCCATTTCGTCACACTTTCGACGAACTTTAGGTGTTCTTTCGACGCTACTCCTTACCCATTTCGTCGCACTTTCGACGAACTTTTGGTGTTCTTCCGATGCTACTCCTTGCCAATTTCGTCGCACTTTCGACAAACTTTTGGTGTTCTTCTAACACTACTCCTTGCTAATTTCGTCGCACTTTCGACGAACTTTTGGTGTTCTTCCGATGCTACTCCTTCCTAATTTCGTCGCAAATTCAACGAACTCTTGGTGTTGTTTCGACGCTACTACTTGCCTATTTCGTCGCACATTCGACGAACTTTTGGTGTTCTTTCGACGCTACTACTTGAGTATTTCGTCAGAATTTCGACGAACATCTTCTGTTGTTTCGACGCTACTGCTTGCCCATTTCGTCGAACCGGCGACGAACTTCTGGTGTAATTCATCGGTGGATAAACAAAGTTTTCGTCCATATTCTGACGAAATCCCGAGGTATTTCACGATGTCGTCGACCGACGATTCTTTGCCATTATTTTGACGTTTAATTTGTCGTCGGCCTTGTGACGAAAAAACAGCGATGGAAAGATTTTCACCATTGCGTCGCTCTTCCGACAAAGATTTTTCGAACGACCGACGAACGCCTGTCGGAAAATGGTGTCAAATCTAGTAGTGCTAGTATTCAATAGGCGGCAAGTGACAAGTGGTGTGAGGTAGGCTTAAAGCCTGAACTCCAACAAGGACACATTTTTGGGGTTCCATACCATTTGGTTTTTTATTAGAAAAAGGTTCATTTCAAGCTTGACACCTCAACTTTCCACATAATGACATTTTTTGCGACGATGCCATTAATGCCTGAGCAACTTTCTCACCTTCCTGTTCAATTTTTGAGGCTCAAGGACAACATTTATTGCAATTTTTGATGGTTTTGGTTGATCTTATGGGTGCCATGCTCATTTATTGCTGATTATTGTCCTTTCTTTCTTGCCCCATATCTAGATCGCTAATTTAACGAGGGTATTTTGGAGGGATTTTTGGACAACATTTATTGTAAGGTATGACATCTAGGTCTTCACATGTTCAAGGACCATCCTTTAGCATGATTTTCCATGACCTAGTCGCTTCAAACCTAATCTAGATGGATTTTTTCTATTTTCCAACCTTAGTGAGGGTTAGGATTTGGTTGGAATCAACTTAGTTATGCCTAAACTATAAAGGCAACACTTGTATCTTTTCAAGGGGTTCTTCCCTGAGATTTTCCCTAATAGGCTTATGCTACTCTAGCATTTTGTAACTATAAAATTAGCTTCCATGCATTTGTATCAATAAAATATCATGTGTGTTGCCTCTTCTCTATGCTTGTATCCTGTGTATTGTCTAATACCTCTATGCATGCATTGTTCTTATCATTTTTTGCAGGTTGTATTATTGTGCTAGCTTGTTGTAAAAGTGCTAATTATGGGTAACCTCTACCCCTTTTGATTTTTTATACTCTTATCCTTCATGCATTCCCCTATAAATTTGATAAAGCAGAGAACTATGTGAGCATCCTCTTTCTCCCTTTTCCTCCTACAACTAATAGTTTAGGGTTAGTTTAGAGTTTTACTTCGCTGGGTTGGACCAACCTTTGTTGCACCTGGTTTTGAAAGGAAGTTGGCCTTCTCTAGAGATCTAACATCATTTGCAAGGTTCCACACCTTGAGGTTTGTTTCATTGTTTCACTAGAATGTTGAACTCCTTGTTCAACAGGGTGCAATTCCAAGTGACAATAGTACTTTATCGTAGTTACCTATAAAATCTAGTTGGGTAATGTCACAACATAATCTTTGATATAATAAAATATATTTAGTTTAAGTCTCTTGTTCTCTATCAAAAACCACTTGAGAATGTTGTGGTGCATAGAGATTCCATTATCTATTTATCCCATCTTTTCTATTAGCTACATATTAAAAAATAAAATAAACTCCTTAGATCACAAAAAATGACTTTCCTAGAACCCTTAGGGAAAATAGAGGATGAGCTAGGATTCTGTATAAAATCCTTATTAAAAATTTACTATTATCACCTTTTCCTTCCTCTTCATGCTCCTTTTCTTTACTCATTATTTATTCAAGTCACCATCCTCTAAAGGATACTTCTATAAATATTGTGCTTTTTCCCTCTTAAGCTCCTTTGACCTAACATCAACAACCTCTCACATTTATCCCTTCCTTCTTATTAGCAACCTTACTTTTCTCAAGATGATTATCCATCAAAACCTTGGGTTCTTATGGGACTCAACATAATAAACACAAATCCCTCTTCAGTACTTGCACGGGCCTTAGGAGTATCACCCCATCCTAATTAGAAATAAGGTCTCCACACCCCCCAAAATGTTGTAGGGAGGATAGAGATATATTAGCCTAAATGAAATGAACTAGTAGGAGAATGAGGTATTTGATGATATTATTATAGTGATTAGATCATGTGAGCTCTTGAATAGAAATATATTATCATTATTTTGCAAGCTCCTGTATGGCTATAGATATCAATAATTTTTGTAGGACCCTATGCTAACCATATAATTTTTGTATTCTCTTATCACGATATCCTTTGCTGACTCTTACAATTATGTCCTTTTTAGGTACTCACGCAACTATATTTTTTTAAGCTCCTAGACAACCATATCCTTTGTAGGCTCCCACACAACCATGCCCTTTGTAGGCTCCCCATATCCTCTATAGGGTCCCACACAACCATACCCTATATAAGATCCTACAAAATCAAATCCTTTGTAGGATCCTAAGCAACCATATTTTTACAGGATTCTACATAGCCATATTACTCTTTACTTTTTCATTTATACATTGTCATTGTCAATAAATTTTTATTTTAAATTATTTTCAAATGTTACTCATGTAATTTTGTTCTTGAAAGTATCAAAATGTACTGATCAATAATATTCAATTACTTTTGTTCTTACTAAAATT
Organism: Sequoia sempervirens; assembly: GCA_007258455.2. Taxonomy (NCBI): domain Eukaryota; kingdom Viridiplantae; phylum Streptophyta; class Pinopsida; order Cupressales; family Cupressaceae; genus Sequoia; species Sequoia sempervirens. Next base: position 52,040,851 of record VDFB02168118.1, read on the forward strand.
TTAATAATTACAATAAATTATTTTTTCAATTTTTATTTATTACTCTCCATAAATATTTTATTTGAATTGATATTTGATAAAAAAAATATTAAATATGAACATCTTACAAAATAAATATCAACCAAAGTAATTTTGTGATTTTGTTTCTAAAAATTTAGAAGCATTTTGGTCCCACATATCTCAAACTTTTGACAATATTTTACAAACCTTTGGCAATGAGTCTCTTAAATTATTATTATACAGGGTAAATCTAATTAAGAATAATAATGGTTAATATTTTTTAGGGACTTGTACTGAATATGTTTAGGAGGAATATTTGTATTCAATTTGATTTGACTTAAATAAATAATATACTTGTAATGTTTATGTAAAAGCTAATAATTATAGAAAGCATTTTTAATATGGTTCGTTCATAGTCATTCTTCTAGTGTACTTTTTTTCCTTATAAAGAGATATTTTATTTTTGCAGCTTAAAGTTTTCTCATAATTGTTTGAGAATTATGAATCTTTACAACTATGAGGGGACTTGATAAGTATGTTTAATAATATTTATAATATTATTATTGTCAAAGTTTTTGGGCTGTCCTTATAAACTCTAACTTACTTTTATTTGGCAATGATTAGTGGGTCATTAGTTTCAAAGAGATTTTGAAAATCATTCAATACTTTTTAATCAATCTATCTCTCATTCCTAATAATTATGGATTTATGGTTATAGATGATAAAATTAAAAGTTAAATGATTTATTTATATACAAATACAATCTTTTAGCTTTGTTATAATAATTTTTTTAAAGATGTCTAATCATATAAATATGTAGATTATAATTTTATTTTCACAATTTTAATTATATCAATTGTTTATATGAAATTATAGATCTAAAATTTGATTTTGTGTAATATAGATCTTAATACGATAAAATAAATTCAAAATAACTTATAATCTCTAAATAGTAAAATATGGGGGTTGGGGCCCTAGCTCGGTTGGCTAAATCTTTCCTGTTGTAGGAGGTTGGTCACGAGGTCTAGTCTCCCCCACCCCGTGGTACCGGAGGGCGTGTCGCGCCAGCGCCAGTTATACAGTTTGAAAAGCAAGACTTTGGATTGTTTATAATTTTCAAACAATACTATCAAAAAACCTAAAAATTGTCAAACAATACCTATAAAAAAAACCTAAAAATTGTCAAACAATACCTATCAAAAAACCTAAAAATTGATCTAAAAAATCTAAAACAAAGCTTTTTTAAAACAAAGCTTAAGTAATATAATATGTTGAAGGTGCAAATCTAATCAACATTATTAACAGTATTAAATAGTAGATTTTTATAAAATTAAAAGAGAAATATAGAATAACAATAAAATTGTTAAGCTAAGGAAGATGTATAAAAACAATTATATTAAACCTTTGCTTATTTTATTAAACTTTTTTTCAAATATTATGAGTTTGAAAAATAAAATAAATATTAGTTTTCACTATACTAACAATGAAACCATTTGTGAGACTAGGGGTGACTTTGTAAAATTTATAGCACTAGGAAAGTTAAAGGTGAAGATAATGTCCTTTTTAACATAACATATCCTTAATAATGTTAGAAGTAACTTTCATAATGTCTCCAATGTTAGAAGTGGTTGTGCAAAAAAACTAAACTAGGAAGGACTCTTCCCCAACTCAATCATATAACATTTTTAAAGCCGATCCTTAATATACTTGAGTTCAAATTTTGCTTGCATTTGGAAAATAGTTCTATCCAATATGATTTGGTTGCTTTAGAAAGGAAATTTTTTGAATACTAGAAAATTTCTTTCTTCTCTAAATTCTCTTCTACAAATTATTAAAAGATCTACCTTTGAATCAATTAATGTTTTAATTGATCAAAATTCTAATAGTCCCAAGGCATTCACAAATTGGTACAATAAAATTTATAAAATTGGAATTCAATACTTCCCCCTCTAGCAAATGGTTTTATTCTCTTCCCCTTATCCAAAATAGCTTGTATCTTAACCAAAAGGGAAGCTCCTACCCCTCCTTTCATCAACCTCAACATCGATGGGACTTGTAGGAGGAATTTAAGACCCTTTAGAATTGAGTGTGTTTTCATAAATAATAAAAGAAATATTTTGTTGGTAATTTCTAAAACACTCCCAGATAATACCAACAACAAAGTGGAAGTATAGACTTCCTATAACTGGAAAAGAAAGATTTAAAAAAAATGAAAGGAGATTTAATGATAACAATCAATGCTCTAAAACAAAACAAAAAATAGTTTCTTTAAGATTGAACATCTTTTAGATGATTTGTCCCTTGTCTACAATAATTTTGAAGAATACAAATGTAACCATAATTATAGGGAGAAGAGCAGGGCGGCAGATGTATTGCCCAACACGGCCATTGATTGGAAAGATAGCATTGTCAAACTTAATGAACAAGCAACAACTCAAAACCATAGCTTAGGATGACTGTCATCATGCCATTTAAAATAAGATTATGGTTTTCAAACCTTGATATGGATGAAAATGGAGCTTTATCTCTTCACTAACTTCAAGGTGACATAATTCAATTCTAGCATAGTTCTCCCTTCTTGGGATTTCTTGCCAACAAATCTAGGAGTTAATTCCAATCTTTGTGACAGTGCTTTCCTTAGAGGCATCATTCGAGTGGTTATTTATTCCTTCAAGGGCATATTCGTAGGCATTGCTTTTGTCATTGGTTCCTGAACTTTTCTTGACACCAAGAACTTTCACATATTCATATCCACTAAATGGGAGCCCAAGGAGCTCGGCCCTTCCGATTCTACAAAGATAGACTTCATCTTCTCTTTTTGAGTATTGATATGTGGAGTTAGCTAGTTTTGCTGCTAAATTCATACTCCATGAATGCCCCTACCAGCTAAACTACTCTAAACTAGTCTCAGGGTTTTTATCTAACATCATGGATCTACTCCATGAAAACTCATCTTTATCATTTGGGGTTTGCTTTCATTCAATTCTATTTGCTTTTTAGAGGCTTCACGAGTCATAAAATTGATGTATTAATTAAGGTTATTTTTTCAATTATGATGGTATGTTCAAGACGGCATCAACAAATTCACAGTCAGTAATTCACCGTTGTAAAATTCACCGCAGGAAAATTCACCACCATGACAAATTCACCTCAAGGAAAATTCACCACCAGCAATTCATCGCCATGGAAAATTAATTGCAAACTTTTAATGCGATGAATTTTCCACAGTGGTGGTGAATTTTCCTTGAGGTGAATTTGTCATCACGGTGAATTTTCCGACGGTGAATTTTCCTAAAGCCGTTCAGGACATTTTAGATATTTCCAAAAGATTGTGTAATTAGTTATAAAGTATTTGAAGTAATTATTGATCTATAATGATAGAGATTTATATATGTGTGTGATTGATGTTAAAATGTGATGAAATGCTATGATAAATTATGTTGATTATGATGAACAAGTGTTTTGTGTAAAAGTTAATCTTATATGCAGCAAGAAGAAGCAATCAATTAAATTCAATGACATGCAACCACAAGAGTTGGTAGTTCACACTCGAAGAACCATGAACTTGTAGCAAAAGGAGCGACAATTGAAGCGGAGTCAATTGCAAATTATTGGACATGTAAAACTTTCTGCTAGTTAATGGGGGCATTGTCTACAAGGTCACAAACTCTTTTGTTCATTGCTAACACCTTTGCCATTTTCCTATGAATGTTGGCGAAAGTGTATTATTTATCTTCTACAATAGAATCCAATTAGGATTTTACTTTTGAATGTCTCTTTCATGTCTTTATTACAATAATCCTCTTCTTACTTTACAAAAATGATTTGAAAAATAGTATCTAGAGTCCTAGTTGATTAGGGTTAAATTTATTATATGTTTTTAAGAACTCTACATATGAAAACAATCATAATATTTTCATATAATTATTGTATTTTCTTTTTAATTGAAAGAACAAATCCTTTTATCTCAATTATTGAATCATTGAATCAACTATGCATGAAGAATTGAATAGATAATTATCTTGTGAGTTAAAGAAGAGTGTTGATACTCAAACAAGGGCCCACTTGAGGTATGATGCTACTCTATTGTTAATTGATAGATGTTATCACCCATAGTTATAACTTAATAGTATTTATTAATCTACAAAAATAATACTTACCTGTAGCATTAAACTAATAGAAACAGTTTGTTATGTAGACTTTGTATGTTTTCCTAATTAAGCTCCCTTTGAAGAACAATAAACTTGCTTGCTTTACTAACACTTCAAATGAATACCTATAAATTTTTTAGGTGTGCATACAACACTGTTGTCTAATAGAGGATGATCTGATCCATTGGGAAGATGTGCATGAATTAGTTGCTCCACATCATTAGGTAATTGATACAAATTAGCAATCAACATCAACCAAAAACAAGCTTTAGGTTTGAATCTCATTTTTTGTGTGTTTTGGGGTTCATTTGACATCTTTTAGCTTGGGAAAGCTCTTGGTGTGTTCAAATATGAATAAAGTCAGCTTTTATCAAATCGTCGTATTAAGGCTCCACGGACAGTTTTCAAAAATTATTTCCGGAAAACTCTTAAGTATTGGAATAGAATACTTTTGTAGGGGCATTCATGGAGGTAGCACGTGAAATGTGAAAAAAAATGAAGTCATACCTTTTCCAGTTTGGAGATTTTAATGTCGAAAGTTTATTAAAAATATTATTAGCAATTTACAAAAAGTTTAATATCACATGATTTTTGGAGGATTGGTGTAAAATCCTTTTGTAGGGTCCATGGGGTACTATTCCAAACTTGTACGTCTAATTTTGTGTAAAACAGAAAACTTTGAAATTTTCATCTGCCGCATCCGAATCCACACTTACTATTTGTTGCAATTTCTTCAATTAAATTAGTCACCAAATTGTTATTGCAGATTTAAAAACATCATTCCTAGCAATTTAATTGAGTCATGTGATGCAAATCAATTGATATTTAAAAAAATTAAATTCATCCGATTTTATGTCTATTTAAAATGCCAGTTAGAAGCTGTTTAGAGGCATTTTCCTACATGTTATTTTGAGTTTTTGATTTGCAATTTGAAAACCAAAATTGAACAGTTCTAACGCCTCATTAAAGGCAGCATAATGCCAAAATGAATGGGCATGGGAGGTGGTGGGCGTGAGAAATGGGGGAGCTGGCTGCCCATTTTGGGCTGTCTTTAATACCATAATCAACGAGGAGAAACCTGCAGATTGGAGGAATTTAAAAAAATCAGAAAATAGCTCTTGAAAGAAGCTACGTGGAAGTGGGAGTGGGGGAAAGTTAGCTGCCCACTTTTGGGCCTTAATTGGCAGCCAATAAAGTTACTGAGGGGCAGCGTGGGAGTGAGAGAGGAGCTGGGGAAGATTATGGGAGAAGGGAATTGAAGTGGCAGCAGGGAAAAGAAAGAGGTGGTGGCTAGAAAATGCAGTAGCAGGGTTGTATGGGAGGTAGTGAGTGTTGGTGAAAAATTATGTGAGAGAGAAATGAAATAAACAACAAACAGAGGAGAGGTTGCATGGGAATATGAAGGGAGAAGCAAATATAAGTTGTTGCAAGTAAGAAAAGGATAGAGGCTGATTTTCTTAATGGAGTAACACAGTAACAGTAAAGCCAAGGCAATGGAGAGATGTGCAGATTTTTGTATGTTCTATGGTGGTATTTCATTTTGTCATTTGATATAATTGTCATGAGTTAATTTGATGCAATAAAATTTTAGAATTTGTTTGCATTTGTTTTTGTATCGTGAGTGTTCTTTGTTGTAGCAGAGTTTGCATTGCATTGTGGGTTTTTGTGAGAAGCTGTTTGTTTGCATCAGTAATAAATGTGCACATACAATGAATACCATGTAACACATAGATTAACACCCATTGGGGGTATCTTCACTTATTGCCAACTCTCAGGGTCTTAGTTGATGATTCGTGTCCATAAATCTATGGTTGTAGGCCTACAACAAAATAGGAGTGGGGTATTTAAGACCTCACTACAAGCTCATGACTTCAAGCTTGGTAGCTACATAATTGGTTTATACAAAGAAGTGTTCAGTGGCATCTACCTCTTGCTCTGAAATGTAATGAATTATTGTGTCCTCTAAATTTGTTTCTCCTACCCTATGCGTTCTAGATCCTAATACACTCTCACTTGATGATTACCGACTAAAATTTGCTCTTCTAAGTTCAAATGGTAGCTTGTAAATATTGACTAGTAATATATTTTATTTTTTTGTTATTATTCCTAGTGCTTCTTGTAAAAAAAATTAATATAAATTGACATACAACCCTTTTATCAATAAAAAAATAGACCCAATATCATAATTTAATTGGTCTTCATGTCCACCTAGCTTATAATAATCAAAATGACTATGTTACCTTCATTTCCACTTTATTCAAGTATAAAAATGATATCATAAAACATATCTAGTCTCTCTATTTTATCTATATACAAAAAGGTCTTACTATACCTTTTTTCTCTTGAGGCATTTCAATGAAAAATAAAGAGACCATTAGAAAATTATTTCCTATTCATCTAGCATGTGCACAAACAATACATATATCACAAGAACTTACAATGCAAGGTCTTACATTCTATTATTTAGGAGTAAACCACCATGAATTATCATATACAACACTTCCATAAACAAGAACTATTGAGATATTTTTTTATTAAATTATCTCATAAGAAATCATTTCAAACTATTGAAATGACATGCTTCCAATCAACTACTGTGAACACCAAACTTGCACAAACTAACAAGAGATCATCAAACAAGAGTCAAATATGTTAGAAAAACAAATCTAATGTTCCCTATGAGATTCTTTAGCCAAATTCAAGAGAAAACATGAAAATAACAAGAAACTAATGAAAGATAACATGTAACTCAAATTGAACTAACTAAACCTCCATCCCATAGGGGGAGTGGTGCTCCTTTGATGCGGAAAGAAGCCATTTCTCAATCCCTTTGATAAGCTTGATGATTTGTTGATGATCCAAGAGTGAAATTGACTGTAATCTAGCTACAATGCTTGAAAATGATGAAAAAATATGGGCTCAAATGACTATAATGGAAATGCATGAAGTTGTGGATCCATATTGTGAAAAGGATGCCTCTATTTATAGAAGCCAAGGGTTGAAGAATGAGAGGATTTGATGAATGTGGGATAAATTGAGAGCCAATAAAAATGTGTCAAGTGTCACAATTCTATTGGAGGAAGTTGGAGCACATTTTGGGAAATGTGTGAGTGGAAAAGGATGGAAGAGAAGTAAATGTTGTTGGTTGAGAATTTGAAATTGGTGTAAGAGGAATTGAATGAGATTTGAGAGAATGTAAGAGGATTTGAAAGGTTGTAAGAGAATTTATTGCAAATGTAAGAGGATGTGATAGATTTTTGAAAACCTTTGGAGGGAAATTGAATGAGAGGTTGTTGAGAGGAATATTCCTCAGAATATGCCTTTGTGAGGATAATTGAGGAATTAGATAATTAGAAGAAATTGATTTTATGTGCAACCTAGTTAGTTGACCATAGTTTTGATTGGAGGTAAGAAATGGGTTTTGAAGGGGCCCATAACCCTTTACAAAATAAAGCAGCTAATAAAAGTAGAAAACAACATTACACAACAATCAACCCAACAACAACAAACCAACAGCCAAAAAGCATCCAAAAAGAAGGCAGTCAACCAACACCACTACATATTGTTCAGAATCTCAACAACCTCCATTTCACTAGCAGCCATCTTCTGTACTTTATCCACAGTATCAGACACCTCTAAACCAGAAGCCCCGCTCTGAGCTTTCATTATGTTTCTAGTTCTGGCCCCCAGCCCACCAGCTTTTACCTCACTAGTCAAAACACTACCTTTAACACCACCCTTCTCACTAGCGCATTCCACATCCAACAACTTACCCATAGTAGCAGTATCATCAACAAACACAATATCTTTTCTCTTTTTCATAGTAGTCACATGGGAGATCACCCTGGCAGAGTTAGAAATAGCCAAAACCTTAGGGACATCTCTACTCTTCATCACAACATTCCACATTTTATCAATTTTATCCTCAAGGGATAAGATTCTCCCTTCCAAGTTATGTTTCAGATTAATGGTCTCCTCCACCACAGTATTAGCCACAGTATTAAAAGAGTCCATCAGATCATCAATTTAGCTTTGGATAGAAGGATCCTCAACCTTACTAGCAATACCTCTAATTCTTACATTAGTCCTGTTAATCTCATGGAAGAACCACTTAAAAAGATTAAACAACACATTAGCACTATCACGAGCCAATCCAAACACATCAACATCCTCTCTGTCAAAGTTCTCAATCCCTTTCCCCATAGCCACATCCTCATCAGAAGCACTAACATGAACCTTATCAGCAGAAATATCCTTACCTTTGCCAGTGGAGATAGGAGTCTTCATCTTTCGAATGGAGCAGGTGATTTCCTCTACAACAACCTTCCTTTTCATCAGTCTATCCACATCCGCTTTGCTAGTACCCACAGTATGACCTCCACCCACATCCCTTTCCTTCCCCTGCCTCTGCATCCCAATATCAGCACCCAGAGAAGCCTCACCAAAGATACCTCCAGCTAGGGAAAGAGGGAAACCCTTCTCCAAGATTTGGCTAGCAGTTCTCAACACCCTTCTCTTCTGGCTCCCATCCTTAGTCTCCTACAGACGAGTGGCTCAGGGAGGAGAGGAAGCTTCCCCATAAAGTTCATTTTTGTCCTTAACCCCCTTAGAAAGAACATTCGTAGCCACCTCATCACTGCATGTTGTATAGCCCTCTTTGTCATTTGGCTTCCTTTTCCCAGTCTTACCCGGAACAGGGGAATTGGGGCCCTCCTCAAAAGAAGCATACGAATCTGAGACATAATCAACATCATCATCCCTATCCAACTCAGACTCTTTATTCAGAACAAACCTCCTCTTCTTAGATTTTTTAATAACCCTTTCCTCTTCAGACACCATCTCATAACCCTCCTGGGGTTTAGCAATATCTTCCTTCGGTGACACCAAAGGTTGTTGCAGCTCATGAACTTTAACTTGTTCATAGATCAAGAGAATCAACCCCACATGTAGGATAGGGTTTCTGGGGTTTTTCATATGATCCTTAATCCCCGAGTCAAGTGACATCAACAAGTAGTAAGGAAAAGAAATCTGTTTCTTATGCCTGAAATGGTTAAGCATAAGGAAATGGTAAGCATTAATCGCCATATACCTGCCTTCTAGGGTGACATACCTCATAATCTCTTCAACAACATCATGCCACAATGCTTTTAAGGAGCTCCTCTGATAACCACCACTCTTCGCCATCTTCAAATCAACAGCCTCATTCCCTTTAAAGAAAATAGACATCACAGCCTGCGATTCTTTTTTGTCTCTAAACACTTTCATACCTTGCACGATCAAGCCAGTAATTCGAGCTATGAATTCTTCATCAACCACAACTTCCCTTCCGCCCAAATTTAGGGTTCTATCATTCCACCCTTGAGCAACCAAATTAGTGACCTGGGGGCTGTTACCATGCAATTTCTCCATATATGGATTTAAGCCACCCTTCTCTAAAATCTCCCACACCTCCTTCTGCTTAGCAAAAATGCAGGACTTAGGCTCAGCATGGTTTCGATCCCCACCCATCGCAGACAACTTAACAAACAGAAGCCTAACACAACGTAGAAACCTCAGGAGAATAAGATAGATACCACCTAGAGCAGAATTATAAAATAGAAGACTCTGGAAACAAAGACGAAAATCACCCAGAATCTATGCGAAGTAGGCATAAGGACATATATGAAATGATGAACTCGAACTCTATTCCATGTGAAAGCCATCCTCCAAACTTAAAACTTGAGCATCCCCATTCATAATATTAGGCCACGTGATCAAGGACATGCACAAGTCATAACAAAATAAGATCAAAATCAACTTGAAATTAGCATTCATTGTGAATAATAGTCGTTGCCTCAAAAGGAATAGGATCATTTAAATCCCACTCCTTTCTTTCTCTAACACCAAAGTTAGCAAAGAAATTAGCTAACATATTTCCCTCTCTTAAAATGTGGGAGATATAACAAGTATAAAAGGAATTGATAATTTCAATGGAATCCCTAACCAAAGCCTCAATAGTCCAAGACGAAGGTGAGGCATTCTTCAAATTATTTATAATGTTCATAGAGTCACCCTCCAACCAAACCTTCCTATACCCTTTGCTTTGAGCCATTTTGAGTCCATGATAGGCTGCAACCACCTCTATGTAGTGGTTTTAGTTGACCATAGTTGATTTAACTCTTGAGGAGTTAAAAGCTGGAGGAATTGATAATGATGATTAGAAAGTTGATTTGGGATTAATTAATCCATAATTAATTAATTGAAGTGAATTAGGAAATGTGACATTTGATTTGATTGATTTTTAATCAAATGGGAGGATTAAGAGAGGATTTAATTAAATGATTTGATTTAATTAAATATGATGAAAATTTGTTAGAAGAATGGTGAATTAATCCAATAAATTTAATTATTTGATTAATAGCTGAATTTGTTGAATTTAATTAAATAATGTTGATTATTCAATTAATTGATGAATTCAAAGTGATTCAGGAAGAAATGGTGTTAGTTAATCAGAATCAGATGCATAGTATCAATTAGGACTTTTTCGGTGTCTACAACTACAAATTGGACATCAAGGAGAACAATTCACATCATCATCATTCTAGCCCATGTATAAAATATCTACATTGAACACTCACAACTTTGAAGTACATAGAAAATATACCATTCATGATGAATTAATGATGTTAGATTTTTTTTACAAGAGACTTTTATGAAACCACCAATATCCCATAATTTACTCAGATACTTTAGTTGATTTTATCATACCACATACATAGCATCATGGTTTGTATTAAACAAAAATTATATTGTCCATTATAACTTATGAATAAATAACTAAAAACACTGAAATAATATTGCTTATACAAATTATCAATGGTAAGAAAATTAACATTTATAATATTTATGCTAAACCAATTATACCAATTATCATTAATCAACCTCTATCATTTAAAATTGACTTCATTCCTATATATAATGGGTGATTTAAACATTGACATGTGTACAACCAAAAAATTAAAATATTAGGGAAGGTTTACACAAACACATAACAAACATTTCTATTGAAAGGAATAAATGCTACATCCAAATTTCTTACTAGTACATCTATAAATAGAATTCAAATAAATAAATAGAAGCATATTGAATCTAATCATGACACTATTTTCTTACATAACCAAAACATCCTTAAAAATAAAACAAATGAAACAATGAAATTAACTAAGAAAAAATAATCATACATTTATGAAGTAATTAGAAAAACTGTTTATATTATATACAAAATAATATAGAAATTATGAATACAAATCAATTACAAGATCAAAATACACCTTTTAACTCATTTATCTTGGAATATTTTATTGAATAACAAAATAGCAATTCAATTCCTATCAATTACCCAATACATATCACATTTACCTTACACTTCTTTAACTATTTTAAAATTTAATATTTTTAATTTATAATCCTAACTAATACTTTCTAACTATATCACTTTCTCCATTCTCTTACATACAAGAATGAAAGATAACAAAAGACTAGAAGAGAATATGCACATCATACAACCATAACAATCCAAGAAGTGAGCATTATGTTATAGTAATACTTTCAATACATTCTTACTTTGTTATCCTTTAATTCTCACTCTTAACTGTTTTGTAGGTCTATAAAAAACCCATGTAATAAAGTTTCTATTAAAGGTCTCTTATATAATCATTTGAATAACATTAAAATATTCTAACATTATTATGCACTAGTTTAACAAATAAAAAATAAAAAATAACAATCACCATGACTTTGACTAGAAATATTATACAATGATTTGATGAAAGAATGTTTCTAGGAACATGTATAAACATTGTTGGTTTTCAAATCACTCTTGAAATAAAATATGACCATGGTGATTATGATTATATTTTGTATTAAATTAGTCAAAAATAATTGAATTTATACCCTAGTTATGTCAAGAGCACACTTTCATACAATAACTCAACCACTAAATATCTATTGCAATAGAAATGATTATACAATTAGAACTATCGACACACTTGTTCTTGCTACTAAAAATGTATCTTTGTAATGTGTACTGGACATAAAAGTTTGAGAAATTAAATATAAAGTATAGGTGAGAGAACACTTACTTTCTATCTATTTAATTCATACTCTACCTAAATTTTTCTCTTACAAATTCTCATAAATATACCTTCTACTTTTAACATTGACAACTACATTAAAAATTATTCTAATAATTTCTTTCAATTGATAAACATATTTCAAGGAAAGAGTTTCCTTTAATATTGTTTAAAAATATTGTCAAGCACATACATGCAAAGAAGCACATTCTTTACACTAGCTAATCAACACATATTGGTCCATTAATAACCTTGATTCATCTTAAAAGCTTACTTCTCTCAAAAATTGAGGTAAGTATTTATAATATTAAAAATTTGCACTATTTAATGCCACTACAAATAATAACCTTGATTCATCTAAAAAACTAACTTCACTCAAAAATTTAGGTAAGTATTTATAATATTAAAAATTTGCACTATTTAATGCCGCTACAAATGATAAGATTACTAACCATATACTTTCATTCATATTATTGCATGATCTAGGTCTATGAAAATATAAAAATAGGAAACACTTTCTCTATTTCATTTTAGTCCACTTGTTGAATATGTAGCTACACATTCCACTATTTTAGGACACCTCAAAATCAAACTACTCATAACGACAAATGTAATAAAAAAGTTTCCTACACTTGCACCCATAACCTCAAATGCATTATAACAATTTATAAGAAGGCTACTTTGTACTCTCTCTCTGAAAAAAGACATCACAACAAATCTACAATATTGGTTATGAGGATTACCTCCAAGATAAATCAATAGTAATCTTTAGGACTATTGCTTGACTTTCATATGTGAGGACACTTCACACTATATCAAAACATCATACATGGCTTAGATTAAAATAACCACACAATAAGATCTCCTTTCTCATGTATATTTATTTTTTATTTTACAAAAGCACATTTCAAACTAAATTTCTTTAACTTCAAATGATTTCAAATTTTTCTTGGAGATTGCTCAACCATAAATTTGGTTACTATGACAAGACTACACAATATGTATACCTTATATTATTTATTTTATTAGATTGTTCACTATATTTATATTAGATTTATAAATATAATCTTATAAAAATAAACATGAACAATATTATTTTACCATGTTAAAATTATAATTTAAGCACATTTTACATTATTATCTTACAAAATAATAGCTGCAAACATTCTTTAAGAGTGAGATTGGAAAGTGGTAATATTATATGATCTCAAGGACTCAAAGTTATTTAATTTTATCAATTACATTTTTTAATTTGGATGAAACTTGTTACACAATAAATAATATAGCAATTGTCTATTTTGTTTGTTAAAATAACTAATATAGTTTAATGGGATTAATTTCTACACTAGAGTAATCTTCAAGTAATTCTTTACTTTTAGTCTAAGGATTAACTTGCATGGTTTAACTTTATATCATCATTAGATATCATTTACAAAAGTTGCATTATTTAGCTCATCAATAATCTTTTGAGTCTTAGATTCTTCATTTGATTGAGAAAAAGTACATCCACCACTCAATCAAATCAAATCAAATCAAATCATTTGTAAAATATGAATTAGAAGTTGGTAAGATAGTCACATTTTCAACAAAAAACATTCACACCTCATAATTTATGACAACAACAATAGTAATTCTAGAAACAAAATTAACTACTACAAAACTATTTCGACTTCATAATCTTTATTTCCACTCAGTAAACAAACTAACCAACAACACAATCTAAATACAATAAATAAAAAATTATTTATAAAAATATTTTTATAATGTATCTACTATTACTTATTAAAAACATTGTTTTCTCAACCATGTATCATTCCGAGAGCCTTTCTAATTCTCTCTTCTTTATATTATGTTAACATTACAATGGTTTTTATATTTAAATGCATGCCTAGAAAGCCATTTTAGCCTTATAATCAATGCTATAGCACATAATGGGTGTAGTCAACTTTCCCATATTGTAGGTAGCTCTTGAGCATGCTAAAAGCTTGGTCATAAAAGTCCTCAAATTCCCATTACCTTTTTCTTCAAAAAGTTTTGTTTTGATGTTACAAGTGCTAGGCATTTGAATGTTATTTGTTTTTTCATTATATTCATATCCACCCACCCACCTTTTCTGCCTCCAATTTTAATAAGTTGGGCATTGGTCTTTGACAATATTATTTAATTGGAATGATTTTAGTGTACAATGAATGTGATTCATATTGGGCATGTGCATAATATTCGTCCAAAAGGCAAATCACATGATCAAGTATAGCTATCACGAGGGCGGTCATAAGTCAGCTATTAGACCAAAGTTTCAAGATATATAGGACTACCTACCAAGTGAATATTATAAGGTAGCTATTAGACCAAAATTGACAACCTACCAAGGAAATATTGAGCATTATTATATGATGGACTTTGGAGAAGGGCATATTCATCAATGCATTTTTGTTATCCAAATGATTAAAGCTATGGAAAATCAAAAGAAAAGGGGGGACAAAATTTTATATCTCTTTCCTTGCTTCCAAGTGTAGCTTCCATATCTTTCTTAAATGGAAGTAATTCAAAAGATATCATGAAGGTCTTCAATAAATCAGAAATGTGGTCATAGTAATTATGTGGGTTTGAAAACCCATAACATGGGAAGGGATTTTTTTAATAAAAGTATTAATTATAGTATTTAAAAAAGATATTTTATATTAATTAAAAAATAAAATTATAATTTGAAAAGTTTAAGTTTTATATAAATATAAATATAATTGTGCTTTAATGGTTATGTAATAAAATTTATTAAAATAATTGGAGGTTATAGATCATGATCAAAGGGTTTCTTCCATCCATCTAGAAGGTCTTGGTTGTTAGGAATTAACTTCCACTCTACAATAGCTCTTTATTCATTTTGTTCTTCATCAAGCTACATGTCATGACTTATAAGAGAGATGGTCAAACTCAATCAAGGAACCTTGCCACTACTTGACTAGCATGAGGTATCGTTGTCAAATGGTTAATAAGTAATGTAAGGCATATTTTTATCTGTTGGGACCATACATGTCCTTTATGTTGAAGAGAGCCACACAAGCCATGAGAATTATGCTTGGTATGGTCATTATGACTACAACCACATCTACATCCTCAAGGAGGAGATGGGTCCCTATGAGAAGGGGAAAGTGGCACATGTGTAATAGTATAAGGAGCATTGACCCAATATTGAATAGGAACATTTAAATGGGTGAATTCTAAAGAAACCTTGTTAGCTTGCACCTAAATTTGTAGAAGAGCATTGTAATTGACCTTATAAACTCAATATACAAGGAAAACTATGATTCAATAGAAAATCTTGAAAGAAGAGTTGAATTTTAATATTTTTGAAAGATAAATAGAATCTTCACTTTAGAAGCATGGAAAATTTGGGTGAATGCAATTGGCATTTGTGGCCAATCACCCAAAAGAACATGTGTTAAGAGAAGAGCTTGAGTTTGAAAAGCTTGAAGAAATCATCTATCCAAATCCAAATAGCTTGATCTCGTGGGTAGTCTAGACATTGAAAAATGTCTCAAACCTGCAAGCAACATTTTATCACTGATTGGCTTTCATACATATAGAATTAAATAATTTTAATTATTTAATTAATCTCTAATGTCATTTTCTTCTATTAATTAAATAATTCTTAATTATTTAATTAATTCACTTTATCTTATTCTTCCTTTGATTAATTTAAATAAATACCAATTTTATTTAAATTACACCACTAACAACCCTTTTTCCCCTCATAATATTTATTTATTTATTTAATTATCATTTTCTCTCTTCCATAATTAAACAATTATTTTTAATTATTTAATATTTAACACTCCACCTTTCTTCTATAATTAAATAATTATTTAATTATTCATTTTCCCTCCTTTTAAATTAATTAATTGTCATTATTTAATTTGAATTTCTTCTTAGCTAAGTCCTAAATCTCAACCACTTTCTTGAGTTTTGGTCCATTCATCCCTATCCTTGTCTCAATTAACCTCATCTATTGATCATGATACCTCATCATCTAATCCTAGTCCTTCATTTGAATTGGGATTTCTATAAAAGCAATCCATCATCCTCATTTCAAGGTTAACCACAATCTTTGAAGTTTTACTATCAAGAGATCAAGTTATCAATTGCCAACATCAAGCTCATTGACTATATTGCATACTACAAATTTGAGAACAAATAAAGAAAAATGAAGAAGAGCAATGGAGGTGATTCAATTATGGATAGGAATTGAGGTTTATTGCTTTATTATTGTGATTTCTATGTTCATTTGTGCTTCATTGTTGGATTAGGGTCTTCATAGCTTGAATTAGATAGTTTTGTGGTTGCTATTATTGATTCATTCTTATTCTTTGAATTCTAAACCCTATATACATTTGGTGAACTCAACGTGAACTAATCGAATTTTTTCAAAATTTTAGCAAAATTTTGATTTTTAGGAGTCTACCGCAATCGATTTACAGAATGACACAATTGAGCTTTAAAACATCGTAATCATAGTACGACGTCTCACAATCATTTATCATAGAGATGCAATCATTGCCCAAAATGACACATTTGACTGTCATTATGGAAGAGCTTAAATCATTCAATTATTGTGTTATAGGGCACTCTCTAGGTTTCTGGTTATTGTTCTAACATACTAACTGTAGACATCAAAAATATATAGATTGATTGCACACTCGATCCTTATCCACTAACATCGTTTCATCTTGAATCATCCCTCGGTCTAACCATTTAATCAAATCTCCTTATCTGATTAAATTCATCAATGTTCATCCCTTAATCGAATAAACCATTTTATCTGATTAAGTCAATTCCCTATGTTAATTAAATCAATCCATCTGATCTAATTATCCCTATTTAATTAAATAATCAATTTATTTGATTAAATCTCTAAAGTCCATCCATTAAATTAAATAAATTAAAACCTTCTTTGATTTAATCTAACACCATCCCTTTTAATTAAATAAATCAAAAAAATTATTTAATTAGCCTCTTATCATATTCCTCTCTTATTTGATTTAAATAAATCCATAAATTTGAGTCAAATAGGTCACATAATCAAATCTCCTATTAAATTAATTAACCCTTGATTAATTTAATCTCATCTCATGTTACATCATCTAGATTTTGCAACTTGCACATGAAAATAGACTTATTTGATTTATTAAATCTCTATTTTCCTCACAAGGCATCTTTGAAGGAATATTCCCAAATTTGAATTGAAAAATGTGAGTTGACATGTCCTTCCAACAAGGCAATAACTCCACCTTACATGTCCTTTGCCTTGAGCCAAGTGGCATTTATTGCTTTCTTTCTTCCCCCCTTTCAAATCATTTCAACAAATTTGAAATTCAAATTTATGCATTTATTGGCACAATCCTCAAAACTTGCTCAACCTTCATCATCTCACATGTTGACAAGTGGCATCATATCATTGGTTGAATCTTTGTCCCACATTGATCAAATTTGGACATCTCTTCAACTTGTCAATCTATAAATAAAGAGCTCATATCCTTATTTCATCATCCACAATTTGAGTAAACTTACTCTACTCAAATTCATCTTCAAGCATTTGCAAGATTCATCCATCCATAGCTAGGTTATGCAGGTTTTCATCTTGGAGCACATTTGAATCTTCACAAAAGTGGATCACTCATCAACACTCTTCATCATCTATCAACATTGCATCATTGGAGTTGGGAAAGGGCCAATTTTCACATCAAATTGGCACCAATTCCCTCAAGAGATTAGGAGTTTATATTGCATTAGAATAGGATTTGATTTGTTTTGAGTTTCTTGGTGTTCTTCATCTCATTTCCTTTCTCTCTTGCAATTTAAATGAATTTCTTGAGGAATCATGTTTCTAACTATGCATTTGATCTAATTTATTAATTGTCTCTTGTGTTTTTGCAGGTTGGGAATCATGGTTCACACTAACAGTTTGCTAATATCATATCCATTATCAAGTTTTTTTTTTTTTTGATCTGTTTTTGTAGGCTAGGGTTTTTGCATCACAATTGTTTAACAAGTCGTCGTAATCATTTATCTGTGCATCGTAGTTGCTATTTTGTTCACCACAATCACTATTCTATTTTCCATAGTCATTATTCTATTTCCCACAATCGTCTATTTTTGCACTGTAGCCATGTGATCCATCTGAGCCTCCGTGCACCATAATTGACTGTCACAGCAAAAAGAGGGTATAAATCTAAGATTTTCATTTTTTTCTTTTTGCATTCATTAGGGCAGAGGTTTTTAGTGTTACTAATATTTGATCTTTAGCTTGTGGCAATCGTTGGGAGTAGACCTATTGATCTAAACTACTAATCCAATTTCTTGTAGGGTTTCATTATGTGTTTGTGATTTTTAAATTAGGAACATTTGGAATTGGTGCTTAAAAAGAAAAAGTGCCTTGTGTTTGGTGCACTTGCACATTTTGTTAAATCCCAGATTGGTGCATATGTGTATATTCTCCCCTTGCACTTTGTGTGACCTTGGTTGTAAGAGAAACACATATCAATCTCTTTTCTTTTTTAGGAGGCTTGTCTGAGACACATCCTAATAGAGAACTCAAGGGGGGTGACCTCAAAGCGCATCTTTTCAAGCAGGCTATATTAAAGGTGTGAAGGTGAAAGCTAGTAGCATTATCTGGGGACGTTATACCTTGCGTGTCAATACTGGCATGGAATAATTGACCACATTCATGTTGACTAGAGGCTTAAGTGTCTCGCATCTGAAGTATACCTTATGGTGTTCACCAACCTCCTAGAAAGCCATTATTGTTAGAAGCTTAAGAATTTTTTGGCGTCTTCTATTGTTGGTGCATCAGGATAGCATCATCCTGAGAAATTACTTACCATTTCTAGTTCTTGGTTGAGGTGGCAAGGTTCCTTGTTTGGAGTTACTCCTTTCAATGCAAGAGGTGTTAAGGTGGTCCATGACCTTGGCATACTCTAGCTTCACCCACTCCTCATTCATGAATTACATCACTCCTTCGGGGGTGAGGTAATCCCAACTTTATTAGACAAACCCTATTATTCCTTAGGTTGTACTTGTCTTCATTATTTGTGAGCCAAGGACAAGTGAGTTTTGTGGAAGAAAACTTGCAAACATACATGATTACCAAAAATTCAAAGATTCAAAATCAACCAAATCTGTTTTTCAAGTGTTTGTTGTTTTTTATGATTAAACTTGAACTTGCCAAAAATAGAAAATAACCTAGAAAACATCAAATTAGGGTCAAAAAGAAAAAATTCTTAGGAAGCTAGAAACCTGCATTTCCTTGTGTGCCACAATTGACCAGTCTTACACCGTAATTGACTGGACCTGCATCACATCTATCAATTGAAACATTGCAACTGTCAGGATCATAAATTTTGGGGAAATATATGCACATACAACTTTTAGTTTCCTTATAGACTGTGATTGTGCACTCAGATTAGAGGCTTGTTTAGATCTAGTTAGTCCATCCATAGTATTTCATCTTTCACCTTAGGTCATCTTGCATATTCCTAGTTTGCATCCACCATATTTAAGCTTCATTTTAACATCATCTTTATGTCTTAAGATTAGGAGGCTTATCATACTATTGGGTATACCATTAGTCTCATTTATAGGTCTCTTGACCTTATCATACCCTTATCAATCCTATCTCTAGGTTGGGCCTACAAATCATGTGTCTAGTTTAGGTTCACCTATAGTCAAATCATCATCATCATTTTGGTCTATCCTCTTGAGGTCTTGAAATTTAGAATTTCCACTTTGGTCCATCATAGTTGGCTTAGCATCCTCCTCAAGGGTTCAAGGTTACATACCCATTCCAAGCATAGTCATAATCATAGTCTCATTAGCACTTTGCATCCCAAGCATAGTCATAATTTCATTGCCACTCTTGCAAGTCAAAAGCTTGGTCATAGTTTGCATTGCCATCTTTATAGCCCAAAATTCCAAAAACATAGCATAGTGTCATTACCATCTTCCATTTTCATTCTTAGTTTGCATCTCCATCTTAGTTACATACATATCAAAAGTTTCACCATCCAAAAGTCATAAGTCTTATATGGTCTTGACTAGGGCACGAAGGAAATGAAGAGACATGGATTCCTCATATGAACCCTATTTCAATCCAACTAGCAACATGAACTTTGGGTCAACATCAAACACACCTCAAACAACACAAGGTGAAACACCAAACCCATTTTCCAATTTCATGTTGAATAAGGTCGACCAAAGCTTAACACCCAAAGAAATTGAAGAGGCTTCCCAAGATGCTAGGATAATCTAAATTGTAGAGGAGCTAGTCAATGCATACCCCAATAGGAAATTTCTTGCACTTTCTCAGAAAGGTGCCAAGCTCCCCTTTGGTTTTGACACTTCTAAAATTGTAGATGGAACAACACAAACATAAACTCAAGGTCTTGGTCAAAACATATTTTCACAAGGTCAATCATACTCACAAAAAATATACAATAGTTTGCTTCTTGGGGAACAACACATAATGTGACAACTAAACACATCCCATCCCCTCCAAAATTTGGCACCAAAAGAACACATGCAACATCACAAGGACCAACTCAAACATTTAGAAATCCATTTGGTTCATCCTCAAGTTCCATGGGTATGAATTTTACAAATCCATTTGGTACAACATCCACTCAAAATGCCACACCATTGACCAACACAAATCAAAATCCCTCATGCAAGACAAGAAGGATCCATATTTCCACATTAAGAGTGCCAACCCAAATGACCAACACTACACCAAACACCAAATTGTCTTTTGGGTCAAACTTGAACACCAACCAACCCCCATTACAACATGTCACTCCAAACACCGACTTTACACACCAACCAACCTCCATCACAACAACATGTCACTCCAAACACTAAATTCATACCACAACATCAATCCAATACCAATACCAATACCAATACCATGTTCACACCTCACTTCCAACAAGGCAATCATAATCCTTTACAACAAAACACTGATCCAAATGCAACACTTGCATCCAACTTTCAAAACCAAAACCTCTCACACAACCATCTCAACACACTCAACACCAACACCACCCCTCTCATGCAAGGTCAACCAAACATACCACCATCAACCATGGAAACTTTAGTGCAACAAATGCAAGTAATGCAATGACAAATGACAAACATGAAATTGGGTACAACAAAGAAGACATACTCAACATAGGAATTATGTCCTTATCCCTTTGATAGGAGCATATACATGCCACCTTTCCCACCACACTTCAATGCTCCAAGATTTAACAAGTATAAGGGGAAAGAAGATCCAGTGGAACACCTAAGAGAGTTTAACATTGCATGTATGGACATTGCCTATGAACCTACGTACTTGATGAGATTATTTCCACATAGCCTTTTGGGGCATGCTCTAGAGTGGTGCACACACCTTCCTCCTAGGATACAAACATGGAATGAACTAGCTAACAATTTTATTACACTTTTCCTATAACATTGAAAGTGACATGACCCTAGCAAAATTATGCACAACCAAACAAAAAGGAGAGTCAGTTACATCATTTTATCAAAGATGGTGAAGCATGTCTAGTAAATGTCTTTGTCACATACCATAGAAACAATTGGTTCCTATTTTTATAGAAAACCTCAACAGAAAACTAATGCATCAACTTCAAATCCAGTGTTGTACCATATTTGAGGATGTCATTGAGAGAGGCATCTTTATTGAGAAGGATCTTGTGGTGAAAGGACTAGTTAAAATCTTCAAAGAAAACTAAAATGCTCCTACTGACAAAGGAAAATTCTGGTCTAGAAAAAAAATGTCACCAATGATGGGGTAGTTGATGCTAAAGTGGTTAACCAAGTTCACCCCACCATTCATCTTAAAGGTCCTTCTACACAAAACAATCCAACACCAAGTCATGACCAAATGAAAAATGCAATTCAAAACAATCAACAACGTAGAGGTCCCCCACAAACAAACATGCCTAAATGAACATACACGCCCTTAGGGGAACCCATTGAGTCAGTCTTGAAGAAAATATTACAATCAAATGTATTTCAACTTCTTGACATTAAACCATATGAACCAACATTAGTCAAACCAAATTGGTGGAATGACAATGGATATTGTGAGTACCATCATATAAAGGGACATAAAAAAATCATGTTGTACACTTAGGAACCTTATCCAAGACCTTATTAAACAAAGTGACATATTAGTGGACAATTCACAAGGCAAAATAAATGTTGACCATACCATATTTAAGACTCCCCTACAAGACCATGGAAAGGGAAAAGCCTTTGATTCGGGAAACAATACCAATAAAAATGCCAGTTACACCAATTTCTCATATGACTATACCATCAATCACATTCGTGTCTTTGATATAACCATGTCACTACCATTACCATCAATACAAAATTGGAATGCATTGCTACCACTTGTAGAGCTAAAGTGACCTTGCAAGGATCTACTTCCAATCTGCAATAAAAAAGTCAATATAATCTCCTAGACCATCTAGGAAAGACTCTTGCACAAATATCCATTCTTGAGTTGCTTTGCCTATCTCCTGAGCATAAGGCCATTTTGGAAAAAGTTTTATAAGATACATTGGTGCCCACTAACCTAAATTTCAATCAATTTCAAGCCATGGTAGGATACTTAGCCACCATCCATCATGCCACATTTTCTAAGCAATACCTTTCCACACATAAACCAAACCATAATGACCCATTACATATTGAGGTATACATTAATAAACATAAAATCAGACAAGTTGATGGGTAAGGTCATTGGTGTCACTTCTTGCATCATTTAATCTTTCAATTATCTAACCGGGTGTGTCTTAGAGCTATATGCGATAAGGATGTCTCCACGGATTTGGGGGGGTTTTGCACTATAAACAGTGACTTTTGATTTCAGTTTGATTCCTTCAGGAGATTTCAGGAGCTCTCAGGAGTGGAACTCAACAACTAATTCCTAAGGACAAATTCTATCTTATTCCCTAACTAACGCTCATTAAAACTTCAGTAACTTAGTTCAGACTCCACCTAACTTAATTGCAATTGATTCATGGAAGAATTAAAATGTAACTAAATTCACACTTAATCTAAAATTTAGAATTCAAATTCTATTCTTATTTTACTTGAAAAGAAAGTCTATTTTACGTTTACAAGAAAATAAATATTAATCTAGAAAACAACTACGCTAAATTATGTGAATGAATTCCAAATAAGCTTCATTTTTATCTTTCCATCAGTCATCATTATTACCTCTACCAAAACCATCATGCATTTGAAAATAGTTAGTAATTCCTATGAACAACATTTAAATCTAAAGTAAACAAATAAATGCTAATCTATAGTGGAGCATAATAAACGATCTTAAAAACACAATGAACTAATCTAAAAAGTATGTCTAAATATAGTTACTAATAGTGATTAAACAAAAATCAAGATTCTTAACTTTTCACTTAATACAAACTAAACAAAAATTAATTGGATCAAAAGAATACAACACCGAATCACCTCCTTCGGTCGAGCGGGCCCTGCTCTTCCTTTGGTGGGACCTTTTAACACTGAGATTTGGATTAACTTCTTATTTGCATTCAAATTGGCCCAAATAGGGAAATTGGAAAAAAGTGCATAGTACAATCATTACAATATCAAGCGAAAAAATATCTAACTATCGACTATCCCTAAAGATGGATATTTATAGACATATCCCTTATTTGAATTCAAAATCATGGTGTTACCTACCAAGAAACAAAATGACAATCTAAAACTGAAATAGATTTGAACATATTAGAGAGAATTTTGCCACCTAACAGCTAAAACAAGAAGTTTCCCAATTGACTAGAGAAGTCGATTTGAAATTATGATGAATCAGTATCCAACTGGAGTGATCAAGAGCTTGATTGATTCCATGTTTGTTAAACAGAGAGTTTAACAAATCCACATCATGAAGTTAGCCTTTAATCACCTGAATGGAATCCTCAAAAATAGGATGCTAATGTGATAGCAAAGATTTCAAATTGCATAGTTATTCCTTCATTAACATCATTAAAAGCGACATTCAATGCAAGATATTATTTCTAATATATTCCCTAATTAGTTAAATATAAAGTAAAATGAGCAAACACAAAAGCATATATTCTACCCCCAACATTGTTAATTAACAATATAATAAATTCTTTGTGAACATAAAATGAGCATTTAAAGTATCATTTAGAATACTCATCATTCTCCCCCTCTTGCTGCCCCTCTTGCTGTCAACCATGTCCTCATGGTTAGGGATCTGGAAAATTTCTATTTCTATTCTCCAACTAGGTAACCAAATCAGCACCTTGCAGCACATATTCTAAGAAGGTCCTAGGATGAGAAAACCCATTCAATTGTTCAATTCTTGTCATCCAATTTCTCAAACTTTCCCCTATAAATTGTGGTGGTGCATCTAATGTAGGTGCAAGCATTATGATTAAGGGTAGTTTGAATCTCATTCCAATCCAATTGGCTTGTTGTTCTTCTATGATATCTATCAAAGTTCTCACTCTAGTGAGACTCTAGGTAATCTTTCATGGAGAGATGGGTTCTCTTCTTCTCAATGATGTTGGGATGTTGTGAAACCTCTCTCTTGTTGCAGACAAAGCTCTGTATGGAAGTTGATCTTGAATATCCTTGAAAACATGAATGCTCTCAAAAAGATTTCGCCTATAAATTGGTGCTACATTCTATGATGGTGCAAAATATCTGAAACTGGCTCTCAAATCCATTGACCAGGGGGTTTCATCTCTCATAGGAATACCCAATTTCATCCATGCTTCTTTGTAATGATCTATCTGATTTTCCCATTCAAATTCATTTTGCAGCAATAATACAAAAGACCTGATTTGCAATTCTCCTATAAAAAAATTTAGAAATGACTGAGGAAAATGCCCAAGAAGAAAACTATGTTGAAAATATTCACACATTTGATTCTGAACAGTTGGATGACTGTTATAAAAGTCTTCTAGAAAATCATTGTCATCATTATAATCAGTTTTTCTCTTCAGAACCAATTGATTGATTTTCCATTGAAGAAATCTTTCCCTCAAAAATAATGTATATAAACCTGATGGTTTCCTCATGGACAACATTGTAGAGGATAGTTCTACAACTTGCTCAAACCTTTCATTTGCTTCATCTCTTTCTTTCTCTAACTGTTGAATTTTATTTCTCAATTGATGATTTTCTTGTTTAAGTTTCACTGTTGTTAGAGAAAGGTATCTTCTTGGAACAAGTGGTGGAATAGGAGGTAAAGAGGGGTGCCTAGGTGGAGAAGATGAGGTGTAAGCCTCTCGAAAATGTAATTTGTTGGATGGCTATCTCAATTGTTCCTCTTTTTGTTCTAACTCTACCTTTAACCTTGCTATTTCCTCTACATTTGCTAATGCATGTGCATTAGCTTGCTGTAAAGCCTCCTTTGTTTTGTTTAACTATCCTTGCAAAGTATTTTCTTTTTCTACCATTTCCTTTTTCATTTATTTTGTTTTATTCATAGACTACTACAACTCTTCTTCTTTTCTTTTTAGTTTCTCCTCAAGAAATTACATTTTTATTTTCTCTCCCTCTAACTCTACTTGTACTCTTGATATCACCATTTCCCTTACTAACTCTTCTTCCTTCATCCTTCCTCCTTCCTACATTTTAGGAAATTCTTCTTACTCAATCATTGGATCTTTACCCTTCCTTCTTTCAAGAATAGGAGAAATTGGAGGAAAAGATTCAACCTCCTCATCTTCAAATTCTTCAGAAGCTTCCCTTTCTTCCATTTGATTATCAAAATCTTCAGCAAAGCTATTTTCAATTGAAATATGAGGAGATTATTCCCCATGAGGTGAACTATGGGATTCAATCATGGGGGTTCTTTCAGGAGATGGAAGCGGGGCTTCATGAGGGATAATGGCTCGTTCAAGAGATTGTATAGGGGTTTAACCCTTTTCATGGATTTCTAAAGTGTCTTAAGGAGATTCAGGGGGTTGCTCTGGTAAGTTGTCAAGAGTTGGAACATGGGTGTCAATAGTACTAGGGTTTTCTTCTTGCGACTCTTGCTTTTTCTTTTTAGAAGTACTATGGGTTACCCTAACAGATTCCTCTAGCTTCCTCTTTTCCTGTTTTTGTCATGTTCCAGAAGATTCTCCTTTTCAATTTTTACCCTTTTTTTGGGTCCCTTATTGGGTTTTCTTCCATGTTTGACAATGGGAGCCAACAAAAATTCAAGCCACCCTTCCTTTCCGGACTCTTTCCTCAAAAACTGGTGCTTAGTAATCAAATGTATCAAACTATGATATATGATAGATTTTACTCTAGTTATCAGAGAAGAGATTTGAGAAAATAGAAAATAGAAAAGAAGGTAAATTGACTTTTGTTGAAGTTTTGGTATTACCATACCTTAAATGCATCAACAATCGCATTCCTGTCCCGATATTGTGCCATATTGTCCTTCACAGGTGAAGAACTTCATTAACCACATAACAACGGTTTTCCAGGGTTCCTCCAGACTATTGCAAGCTATTCCCCTCAGACTTCCCTTATGCTACTGAATCTCAGGTTGCCTCTCAGGTTCTTGATGAAATGTTGAAACTAACTCTTCAAAACTTATATGTCTTTTATTTACTGATTCTCCTTCAACGAGAATACTTGATAATTCACTTATAACCCCAGGAGTGACTTCTATTACTTCCCCTCTGACTCTTGTGACATTAACATGAAAATTTCTCACAAATTCTTCAACCAATTCTATTTCAAAACCCTCATACATCATAATAAAATCTAGCCACCCGACTTCTCTAAGCAATCTTTCTATCTCAGAGTCCAAATTGAAAATTTCAGGCTCTACATTTCTCTTTTTTCCCAATTTTTTTACTTATGCAACTCAACAAAGAAAATGGAAGCCACAAACTATTTCAACAAAATGCAAAATCAGTGTTTCCTTTTTTAGAAGCAGCAACTTTTCATAAATGGCACATTGTGTCAAACATCTGGCATTAATTTCTCTTTACTCCTTCCGGATGATTCGCACGTAACAACCATGTACTTTGAATTATGATTTACAAAACTAGCGGCAATACTAACACATGCAAATTTTATTTGCAATGATGTGAAAATCTTAACATTACTTGCAATCCTTGTGTAAGCCATTTAATCTCACATGCATATCTCTCCACCAGCTTTTGTAATAATTAACACAGATTTATTATAATATTAACAACTATTTGGTAGAGATTTCTATACTTAAAATATTTACCCAACTTCACATTATACTAACTAAGTTAGAAAAATAATACTTTGAATATAATACTTACACTAAAGGCATACCTTTTTTCATTTAATGCAGAAGTCCACTAGAGCATGCAAATTAACTTAGTTCATAAAGATCCCAATGAGCCAATCAAAGAGAGCTTAGAATTTATAAAGGTTCATTTCTGAGAATTTTTGAGATCATCAGGAGCCATCCGGAGCCATTAGGATCAAACTGAAGTTGATCCAGGAAGACCGCCATTTCTAGTTTTCATCCATTCCCTTTTTTTTTGTGAATCATTTTTCGAAAAGTAAACCACCATTTCTAGTTTTGAATTTACTTTCTTTATTCATGGATTTTTCAAAAGGATTATGAAGAAGCACATTCTCTTATGGAAGAGATATCCTCCATAAGAAAATGTTCAATTTTGTGTTGTATTTTTGATAAGAATTCTTCTTTTGATGCTAGTTTGTGATATATCTTTAGATGATGACCATTAACCAACATAATCCTTCTTTCTCCATCTATTGGTGCTAATTGAACAACTCCATTTTCAAAATATTGATCAATTTCATAGGGTCCTAACCATCTTGTATGGAATTTCCCTTTAAATTCTTGGAATCTAGAATCAAATAGTAGTGCTCAATCTCCTTTCTTGAATTGTCTGGTAATAATGTACTTATCATGTCATTCTTTCCTCTGCTTTTGGATTATTTTTGTGTGTTGAAGAGCTTCCATTCTCATTTCATCCAATCGGTTCAGCTGTAGAATCCTATTTTTTTCCTCATGAAAATCAATACCAACTTCCAATGATATTTTTAATGTCTGCAACTCAAACTCAATAGGCATGACTGGATTTTTCCCATACACTAACTCATATGGGGAGAAGCCTATGGTCATCTTCCAGGTTGTATTGTAAGCCTAGACTACTTCATCTAACCTTTCTTCCAAGTATTTTTTCCTTAATGAGATAGTCTTTGTCAAAATATTTTCTAATTCTCGGTTAGTAACTTCTACTTGCCCATTTTCCTAAAGATAATATGGTGTAGATTTCCTATGTGTCATCTGTTATCTTTACATTAAAGCTTCCATCATGGCAGACACAAATTTTGGTCCTTGGTCTGACACTATTTCCCTTGGTGCATCGAATCTCTGAAGAATATGTTTATACAGAAAATCAGCTACTTTATCTTTCCTTGTTGGAAAAGCTTTCACTTCAACCCAGTTTGTGACATAGTCTATATAGACTAGAATATAATGTTTTCCTCTAGAAGGCGGATCAATAGGTCCCACAAAATCAATTCCCCATTTCTGAAATGGTTCCAAAGCTATCTCAGGTAGTAACGACATATCCATTGTTGGTGTAGGTCTTTCCATTGACTGGCATTCATCACAATGCTTAACAAAGAATGAAACATCCTTTGTCATAGATGGCCAAAAATAACCAACTCCTAGGATCTTATGAACCATTCTAATTGTTAGTGATCCAAATCTGCACCCCTTGTGCTAAGCTGTGAAAAAACTCAGCAAGTTTGGATGTAACATGGGATTGCTTTCAGGTTGTAGGTGTCCTATTTGAAACCAGACCTCCAGATTATGGGCTGGTTCCCCTTTTGATGTCACCTAACTAATGATTTCTAAGGAAAAGGGTAAAAGATGCATAAAAGAAATGAACATTAACTTAAACTGCTAAGGGTGATACACCAAAACTGACTAAGACCTGATAACAACCTATTCACATTCAAAACAATGCCAAAAAACCTTGTTCACACAACTCATTTTGCATGTGTTCTTACATAAGTAATTTATAAGGAGGTTTAAAGAAAAACTCTTAGAAGGAAAACAAGAAATTCACAACTAACAACACTTGGATTAATTAACACAACTTATAACCTGTAAAAATGCATTTTCTACTAAATAGGTGCTTAAACATGAGACAAGATTACAAGGAAAGGTAAATTTCACAAATAATCTGATCAATCACTAACAACACACAATAAAACATGAAATGAGAAGTAAATGTTCTATTTTATTGATTCTAAGTACTCAACTGTATCACCAGTCCATCTGAGGTACAATACTGCTCCTGTTGAAAAAGATAACTTCAAAGTCAAGCTATCACTCTGTTGGAAAGAAAGAACTAACTTCAATAACAAAGATTGAAGTTACTTAAGCCAAAAAACTGCCAACTCCTCCCACACATGTCCATCTAGAAGGTTTTGGTCAAATGAAGCACAAAAGCCAAAAAAGAACCTTCTAAAATCACTCCAAAAAGTATTCCAAATGGTCCAAGGTCAAGCCAAGACCATAGTCACACCAAAAATGTGACAAAACTACCTCCAAAATAGTCAAAGGCACAACTCACACACCCTCCTCATGTCTGCCAGTCATAATTTTGTCCCCCACAGCCTTGACCCATGCTACATGTGTGTTTTGAAAACACAAGACCCTATTTTGCATTTAAAACAATAATTTGGTTAAGTGATTCATATTACATCACATAATCAAATTACTTTACATTTTAATGACAAATACAAAAAAGGCCCCACCACCATCCTTGGATTACATTTACATTTGCATTAAATAAACATCATTAAAATAAAAGTGATTTACAAATCACTTACATAGTGACTTACAATTGACAAAATGTAAACTAAATGATATATCTAAATTCTTGTAAAAGCATTCAAGAAAAAATTAAAACTCCTCCAAATCCTTGACATTTGATCAATTCTCATGGCCTCTATTTCTACATTTCAAATCCATAAGTGGCTTAGGACTATCACTTGGTCAACAACTCTGGTTTTCAGATACAAATCAAAAGACCAATAATTTAGCCTATATGAGCATAAGGGACTCCAAAATCCATGTAAGGCATGTTTTTTGAAGTCTTGGAAGACTTAGCATTTCAAAAGTCAATGAAGGCATCTAATGAATGTGGTTTTCAAAAAGAGGTATAAGGAAAAATGCCTAAGTCTTAATATCTATCCAAAGGAAAAAATGCATAAGGCATGAACTTGACCATCGACTGCCTTGGCAATTAGTTGCTTGATCAATTTTTTTAAAATAGAGGAAAAATGCATTGGTCAGCCTCCTAGGGTTTCTAACCCTAAACTCAAAATAGTGGGAAAAGAAAAATTTCTTCACTCATTTTGCTCAAACCTCTTGAAGAGCTCATGCTACTACCATAGGGTTTTGTTGAGTGCACAAAAAAAATGAATTTTGACTGGTTTTTGGATGAAAATTGATGAAATCCATAGAGAAATAATAGGTAATGCATTTTTTGTAAACCAAAATTGGTTTCTCCCATCTTTTGAAAGCCATTTTGTGATCTAAGGCCGCGGCCATAACATGTTTTTGATCATTTTTGTTTCATTTCTCTTTTTCTATTGTTGTTCATCCTTCTTTCAGCCACCATGAGTGACTTCTCCCAAGATCAAATGGAGGCTTGATTTAAGTGACAAAAGCTTGCATAAATAAAGGAAAATGAGTAAAAGCTTAGGTAAGCTTTTAATCGACCCATTCTCTTTTGATTTCTTAGCAAATAGAGCTCACTTTCAAGCTTTCATATTAAGAATGGAGCATAAAAATGCTTATTTTCTTGTGTATTGAAGTTGAATTGAGAAACCCTCAAATGGGTTCATTGTTTGTGAAGAGAGACTGAACTTCTTTTGGCCATGACTGTAAAAGAAATACTGGCCTTTTATTGATGTGTTATGTAGAATGATTCTTGTTCTATCTTTCTTGTCCCTATGTATCTTCATTTTCAAACAAACCCAGGTTGCTTCCTTTTGATTTCGTGAAGAAAATAATGTTATTTTGGCCGCGACCATGAGAATGAAACATGGTTTCCATTTTCTTTTGTTTTACTTCAAAACTTCATGATATCTTTTTTACATAGCTCTATATTTGCAATTTTCCTCATACCCCAAATGGTTTCTTGAATTTGAAGAAAAATAATGCTCTATGAAGAGAAGAAAAACTTCAGGCCATGGCCATAACATATGCACTAGTTTTTTTTTTTACAATGGCATTTTGTGTAAAATGTCTTCCATGAAATATCTCTTGAATTCCTCTTTGTATTTGCAAATTAAAAGAAACCCAAATGGGTTTTTGTGTTTTTGAAGAAGAAAACCCAGATTTTGGGCCACAACTATAGAGAAATACTTGATTTTGAAATGGAATTTTCTATAAAATATTCTCCATAAATCTGTCTTTTACCTCTTCATTAGCATTTTCAGTTCAAGCCCAAAAAGGTTTCACCATGTGTTAAAGAGAAACCCCTCCTTGCCTCTGTATTTTGCATCTCATGATAAACCCAGATGGGTTCTTGTGATTTGGTGAAGAAAGAATATCTTTGACCACAACTATAGAGAAATGCTAAATTTTTAAAATGTATTTTACATTTTCTATAGAATGAATACCATCCATTCTCTTGTATTTACATATTTTTCTCAAACCTAGATGGGTTTTGTCATGTGAAAACAAAACCAAACCTCTCCACCTCTGTATTTGCAATGTTTGTTCCTTTAAAGCCTTGCAACACTCATTCAACCATATATTGGCAGTTGATGGAATAATAAAACTTGATCAGGGTCCTCTCCTTGTTTATGAAGTGTGCATTTTCCTTTTTAAAAGAAACATGTCCAACATGACACTTGTATCTCCTTTCTTTGATGATGGCCTTCAAGTCCATTGATACTACAAGATTTACCTTGTGAATGAAGGTTGCTCTTTCATTAGATTTAGTGCATCTATTCTTCCCTTGTAGCTGCACTGTTAAGACTTTTCTATCACTGCCTTTGTGTAATTAAGATGCATGGCATGGCTAAAATACAATTGGCTTCCCTCATTTCTTTTACTTTGAATTTGTCTATTCTAAAAACAAAACTCTATTGTTGTGCTCAAATACACTCTCCAAAATGGATTGAGGTCTTTACTGTATTGTCTTAATTGCTTTTCATATGACTCATGATTGTAATGCATGTCCCTGTACTTGATATTCAACATTGTGTATCATGACTACTGGTTTCTATTTCATTTAATAAGTTGGTCATATGGCTAGTATTTGCATTTTCTCCTGGTGATTCACTAACTAATAGCTCCTTTGAAGAACTACCTTGCAATTCTTTACTAACATTTGATGGCAATGGAGAACTTGTTTTTGATGCTTCTACGACATTTTCTTCTGATGATGATGTAAGATCACACACTAAAGGTAACTCAACATTCACTTGGACCAATGATAGCTAGCTTTTTCACCTCTTTCAATAAAAAAGGTTTTCTTTCTTAAACAAGACCTTGCTACCATACCCTTGTACACTAAATCTCTATTGTAGTCACCTGTAGGCATGTAGTGGTTTTAAGTTCAATGTATGGACTATCTTCTTATGACTATAACTTGCACCTTTTAAAGACAATCACATACTTCTCTCATTATTGGCCGTCCTTCATACTTTCTTTGATGTTTTCTTGGTCTTTGAATGAAACATTTAGACTTATGCTGAAAACAACGGCCTATTGACCTTTTTGAAAGAAAAAAACATATGAAAGAATGGTACTCATTTCAGATGCAAAATAGAATGCATGTTGTACCTTATCTCCCACATCTTGATTTGTTTTGTGCAGTCTCCATTGAATGTGAATGGTTGATCATTTTGTTGGAATTTTGTTAGCTCCATTGGAAGACCACCTTATATCCCTTGATTGTTAGTAATGCTTTCCAACTTCTTTTAAATGTTCACATGTTGGCCTCCTTTATAAAGCATATTTTCTTTACATAACCCCTTTTTGATCCTGCTTAGGGGCTACTCCATTATGTTTTGGAACTCTTTGTGATTGAAGACATTCTGTTGTGCTTTCTTATGAACTATGGTTGTTGTCCTTGTGCTATTTGATTCCTTTTCATGCATGTCTTAGATCTTTCAGCACCAAATCCACTGAACTCTTAATGTGATTATCATATAAAGAAAGATTGCTTCAGTAAGCAAAAAAAAAATGTCTTTCTTTCATAGTGAGTGAACACTATATCCTCACATTCAAAACACTTGTGCATTCCCTCACATGATTGTGATTGAAGTAAATGACTCATATTCACTGTTTGATACTTCTACTTTCATTTTATTCATTGCATTCTCAAATAAATTTCTTTTTTGGACCTTGTTGTCCTATAGCATAAAGTGGCTATTCCATGCCTCCATTGAGTGAATGATCATTGATATGGTTCAATGTGAATAGTGTATACTCCCTTGAGTTCATGTAGGTCTCTATGTGTCTTTCACCATGCTCTTTTTCTTTACTCTATTATTGACTCTTGGCACACAAGATTTTTATTTCCCATTGATTCCTGCTGTCCCACATGCTTCATTGATTATTATTTTCCTGTAGCATGAAAGGTAACATATATTTTCCCTTAGGCCTACCCCAATCTTCATGGCTTCCATCACAACTACTTGCTGCCCCATAAGGTTTGTTACTTGGTCTTCACAAACATCTCAATCTTTTGATCATGTGCGACAAACAAATACCATCTCCTCACTTTAATCCTAGTGGGTAGACATTGGTCACCTATGTTGGTGACCTGAAAGCTCACTATCCTATGTGATGTGTGGTTGTCCAATAGGATTGAGGTGAGATGAGTTGGATAGTGCCTTAAATCAGAATAGTAACAAGACTTGTCCTAAATATGAACAAGGAACAAAGAGTTATATAAACAAAGCATATAAAATGTTGGATGTTGTGGTTGTGTTGCTGATATGTGGTTTTCATTGATGTCAACACTATTAGCATTGATGTATTGAAGGTTGTATATGTCTAGAATATTGAGAAAATTGTTAAAGAAAGAGTTGCAGGTTGCCAATGGAACAACTAAGGTCATGAAGGTGTCTTGCTCAGTATGTTGATGATCAATCATTGTGGACTAAAGGGTTTATTGCTGAGAGTATCTAGTTTATCCATCGAAAGTTTCAGAGGTCCGCGTGAAATTTTGATCATGTTATGAATAGTTGTGTTCTGACAATTTTTTTGTGATCTCAGTTAGTATTCTTGAGTGAAGTTTATGTGATTCTAGTAATTTTAGCTGTTGCAGATGTTTCTCTGTTGGTTCTTGTTGCTCCTGGATTCTTCTAGATCATTCTCTATCTTTGTTGCATGTCTGTGTTGATCGGTGTGCTCATGGTCAAATATTTTTCTCATGTGTGTTCGGGTTTTTATGTTCTTGGCCGACATGGTGGTTGTAACATGTTGTGGATCCTTGGAGATTAAAATTTGAATGTTTGGCGCGCTCGAGGAGATTGTTTTAAGTATTCATTAAATTTTGGTTGATGGTTTTTGATTCGCATTGAAAATTTATTTGTAAATTTGGGCTGACATTGTGTATATGTTTTATATTTCATATTCTATTTTGGTTGAAGAAGTTGTTGATGTAAATCCATGTTGCGGATATATAAGAGTGATTGTTTGAGCAAAGTGAAGTGTGCATAAGTGTGTGAGAGCAGAAGAAGAGAAAATGTGTGAATAGTTATCTAATCATTCAATTGCAGAGTAGACTATGAAGAAGTTTGAGCGAAGTGTGAAGGAGTATTTATGTGCTTAATCGGAACTATAATCAGGCTTTTGTAGAAGCTATTTTCTTAGTTCATACCCTATGGATCTAATCCGTATTTCTATAAGATAGTGTGTCTTCTTTGGGTAGTGAGCTCTCTTGTATTTGAGTAGTGAGCTCTAGGCAGTGTGCCTGAATGCATGTGCATTTCCATTATTCTTCTCTATACTTTTAACAGGGTATAATATTGTGGACTAACATCCACCATGGATTTTCCCCCAATAGGGTTTCCACATAAAAAATATTCATGTTCTCTATGTTTATAATGTGTTAATTGTTTATGGTTTATTGTTCATGCATCAAATCTAAGATTAAGTTAAGTTTGAAAATTTTAAATAATCTGTGACAACTAATTCACCCCCCCTCTCAGTTTTTTGTCCTTGTTTTTCCAACAATTGGTATCAAAGAAGGTTCCTGTAAAGAATTTTAAAAGCTTGAGGTGATCCAAGATGTCATCATACAAGGACAACCCTAGATTTGATGGAACAAACTACTCTCTGTGGAAAGCCAAAATGGAGTGTCATTTGAGGTGTATTGGTGAACCCTTCTGGAAGATTACAAAGACCAAATATGTTATTCCTCAAAATGGTCCTTCCACTCCTGATGAGGTTAAATAGGCTGAGATTAACATCAGGGCTATTGAAGCTTTGTTGAGTGATCTAACAGATTCGGAAATGATAAATGTGATAGGTTTGAAGACAACTCATGAGACTTGGACAAAGCTAGAAACTTTGTATGAAGGAAATGTACATGTGAAGGTCAGTAAGCTACAAAGTTTGAAAGGAAAGTATGAAAATTTGAAGATGGGTGAAGATGAAAATATTTCTTCTTTTATGCAAAGAGTAAATGAACTTATGATGGGTATAAGATGTGTCGGTGGTACCTTGGATGAACAAGAAATTGTAGCTAAAGTGCTCAGATCATTGGCTCCCGCTTACAAGTCAAAGGCTCATGCTATTGAAGAGTTCAGACCAATAACAAATGTGACAAGGGATATGTTGATTGGTAAACTTGTTGCCTTTGAGTTAAGTGATTTTGGTAATTATGCCCCTAAGACTGAATCTGCATTTAAGGATTCTGTATCCAGAAGAAACAAGAAAAGATATGATCCAGGAGAGTGTTCAAGAAAGACATTCAAGTATGAGGAAGAGATGAAACATCTAGAAGATGAAGAAAGAGAGGTTGAAGAGTTGGAAGCACTGATTGTGAAGAAAGAAGGAAGAGGACAAGGTATGTATAAACTAAATTTTCCTATTAAATTTTTCTCTTGCAATAAAATAGGTCATTTTTCTTCAAGGTGTCCTAAAATATTTCCTAGATCTAAGCCTAACAAACCTAAATTTCAAAAGAAGTGCTATTTTGCTAAAGAAGGTGTGACTGATGAAGAATTTGATAAAGAAAATGGAAATGAAGATGAATGGGTATTCATTGCTATCAAGGAAAATGGTTTGGTGGCTACCGAGTTTGCTAAAGTTGAGAAAGCTCTTGCAGCCCGAATTGAAGAAAAGGATGAGTGGGTTATTGATAGCGGATGCTCACATCATATGACGGGTGACAAAAGAAAAATTGTAAGTCTAGAGAAATATGATGGTGGGGTTGTAAGATTCAGAGATAACAATGTTGGTGTGATTTGTGGCAGAGGATCTATTTGTCTTGGTGGTAAACATAACACAGATGATGTCCTTTATGTTGAAGGCTTAAAGCATAACCTATTGAGTGTTGGACAGATGGTGGACAAGAGTTATGATCTCCAGTTCAAAGATGGAAAATGCAGGATACTTAGAAGTTCTGGAAATATGGTTGCTTCAGGTACAAAGACAAGAGGTAATATTTTTTACCTGAGTGCTAGTAATGTAAGTTTTTTAATTGTTCGAGTAGATGAAAGCTAGTTATGGAATAGGAGGTTGTGTCATGTGAATTTTGATAACATTGTCAAGGTAGGCTCCACTCAAGCAATAAGAGATCTACCTAAGCTAGTGAAGCCTGCTAATACAATATGTAAGGAATGTCAGATAGGTAAACAGACTAGAGTTTCTCTTAAGAGTAAAAAACACCATTCTAATGGAGTACTAGAGCTGGTGCATACTGATCTATGTGGTCCCTCCAAAATCAGAAGTCTACAAGGAGAAAGGTATTTTATGTTGCTTATTGATGATTACTCTAGGATGTTATGGGTTGCTTTCTTAAGAGAAAAATGTGAAGCATTAGAGAAGTTCAAAAGTTTCAAAGCTATGGTAGAGAATGAGATAGGTTTGAAGATAAAATGCCTAAGGTTAGATAGAGGTGGTGAGTTCACCTCCAGGGAGTTCAATTATTTCTATTAAGAGCATGGAATCAAAAGATAGTTATAATCTCCCTGAACCCCTTAACAAAATGGAGTTGTAGAGAGAAAGAATAGAAATTTTTTGGATGCTGCTAGAACAATGATGATTGAAGGAAATGTGCCTCACATCTATTGGAGAGAAGTTGTAAACACTATTGTGTACACTTTAAATCGGGTAAATGTCAATGGTATTTCTGGTAAGACTCCTTTTGAGCTATGGTTTGGTTATAAGCCTACTGTTAAATATTTCAATATTTTTGGAAGCAAGTGCTACATTAAGAGAGATGAGGACATAGGAAAGTTTGATGCAAGGAGCAATGAATGAATATTTCTAGGTTACTCTACCAAGAGCAAGGCTTACTAGTGCTATAGTAGAAGATTGAGAAAAATGGTTGAAAGTGCAAATGTCAAAGTTGATGAGGACTCTACTAGATCATCTAGATACTATGGATATGATTCAGATGATGAGTAAGATAGTTCATACAAAGGGAAGAATGCTCAAACACAGAATCAAGTTCAAATTGTTCCAATAAATCAAGAAAGTTAGGAAGGAGAGACAAGTGGAAGTGCAGAAGAAAGAACAAAAGAGCCAAAAGTGCAAGTGAATCCTAAAACTCCAAGGTATGTGAGATTGAATCATTCAGAGTATCAAATTATAGGAGACAAGAATAAAGGTGTGCAGAATAGAAGAAGGATTGCAAAAGAGTATTGTTTGATTTCCAAAACAGAGCCTAAAAATGTCCATGAATCTTGCAATGATGAATACTGGATGGAAGCTATGAAGGAAGAACTAATGTAGATTGAAAAGAATGATACATGGATTCTTATTCCCAGACCTAAAGATAAAAATGTGATTGGTACTAAATGGGTCTTTTGGAATAAGCTAAATGAACAAGGTGAAGTGGTCTAAAATAAAGCAAGACTGGTATGTAAAGGGTATTCACAAATGGAAGGTATTAATTTTGAAGAAACCTTTTCCCCTATTGCCAGAATTGAAGTTGTAAGATTATTTCTTGCTTATGCTGCATATAAGAACTATAAAGTCTATCGAATGGATGTGAAGTCAACTTTTCTAAATGGTGAGTTAGAAGAAGAAGTATATGTTGAACAACCAGATGGATTTCAACTGACTGACAAGGAAGACATGGTTTTCCGATTGAAGAAATCTCTGTATGGACTCAAGCAAGCTCCTAGAGCCTGGTATGCTAGACTGGATAAATACTTACTAAAGCTTGGATTCAATAAAGATACTGTTGATAGCAACTTGTATTTTAAGTTGGATCATGATAAAGAGTTGATTATTGAAGTCTTTGTTGGTTACATTATTTTTGGAGGAAATGATGACCTATGTATGAAGTTTGTTGATGAAATTAAAAGTGAATTTGAAATGAGTATGATTGGAGAGATGAAGTTCTTTTTGGGACTGCAAGTCACTTAGTTAGACAATGTGATTTTCATATCTCAATCCAAATATGTGAGAGATTTACTGAAGAAGTTTGGCATGGAAGACTAAATCCTATTGGTACACCCATGGTAATCATATGCAAGTTAACAAAAAATGATGATTCTCGTAAGGAAAATCAAAAAAGATATAGGTCAATGATTGGTGGATTTCTCTACCTAACTCAGACTAGATGAGACATCATGAATGTTGTATGTATGGTTGCTAGATTTCAAGCTGATCCAAAAGAATCTCATGTGACTGTTGTAAAGAGAATTTTCATATATCTAAAAGGAACAGTTGATTTTGGGCTTTGGTATCCTAAAGTTGATGACCTTACCTTGAGTGCATATACTGATGCGGATTGGGTAGGAGATGTAGATGATAGGAAAAATACTAGTGGTGGTGCCTTCTTCCTAGGGAAGAAACTGTTGTCTTGGTTGAGAAAAAAGCAGAATTCCATTTCCCTATCTACTGCTGAGGTGGAGTATATTGTTGTTGCAAATAATTGTACTCAAGTGATGTGGATGAAACAGATGTTGAAAGTTATTAGAGTTGTATATGATGAGCCTATTTCCATATACTGTGATAACTCAAGTGCAATAAACATATCAAAGAATCAAGTGCTACACTCTAATACCAATCATATATCAATCAAGTTTCACTTCCTAATGGAGAAAGTAAGTGAGAAAGAAGTCATACCGGAGTATGTGCCTACCAAAGAATAGATTGCAGACATTTTCACAAAGTCGTCGCCAAAGGATACTTTTGAGTATCTCAGAGGGATGCTAGGGGTGATTACCCCTCCTGATATGAACTAGAGATGCATTTACTTGCATCAATTTGTATGCTTCAAAGCTATATTCTGATATGGATTGATGTTTTTGTGGCTGCTACTCAGGGGGAGTTGTCAGATGTGAAGATATGTGGTTCAGATCTTGTATGTGGAAATATAATGTTTATCTTTGCCATTGATGTCAAAGGGGGAGAAGATTCATGTGAAAAACTATGAATTATCTGGGGTGAAGATCATGTAGAAGAAGTTGAGGAGAAGAGTCAGAATCTAAGGGGGAGTTAGTGTTGATTAAGAGTTGCGTTGATTGTGTTTTTCACATCATGTGTTGCCATCAATGCCAAAGGGGGATATTGTTGGATGTTGTGGTTGTGTTGCTAATATGTGGTTGTCATTGATGTCAACACTATTAGCATTGATGTATTGAAGGTTGTATATGTCGAGGATATTGAGAAAATTGTTAAAGAAAGAGTTGCAGGTTGTCAGTGGAATAGGGAAGTTCATGAAGGTGTCTTACTCAGTATGTTGATGATCAATCATTGTGGACTAAAGGTTTT
Source organism: Sequoia sempervirens (assembly GCA_007258455.2). Lineage (NCBI taxonomy): Eukaryota > Viridiplantae > Streptophyta > Pinopsida > Cupressales > Cupressaceae > Sequoia > Sequoia sempervirens. Next base: position 52,081,119 of record VDFB02168118.1, read on the forward strand.
ATTGTTGAGATTATCTAGTTTATCCACCAGAAGTTTCAAAGGTCCGCGTGAAGTTTTGATTGAGTTATGAAAAGTTGTGTTCTGACATTTTTTCTATGGTTTCAGTTAGTATTCTTGAGTGAAGTTTATGTGATTCTAGTAATTTCAGTTGTTGTGGATGTTTCTCTATTGGTTCTTGTTGCTTGTGGATGCTTCTAGATCATTCTCTATCTTTTTTGCATGTCCACGTTGATCGGCGTGCTCGTGGTTGAAGGCTTTTCTCATGTGTGTTTGGGTTTTTATGTTCTTGGTCGACATGGTGGTTGTAACGTGTTGTGGATCCTTGGAGATTAAAATTTGAATGTTTGGCACACTCGAGGAGGTTTTTTTAAGTCTTGATTACATTGTGGCTAACGGTGTTTGATTCTCATTGAAATTTTATTTGTAAATTTGGGTTGACATTGTGTATATGTTTTCTATTTCATCTTCGATTTTGGCTAACAAAGTTGTTGATGTAAATCCATGATGTGGATATATAAGAGAGATTGTTTAAGCAAAGTGAAGTGTGCATAAGTGTGTGTGAGAGCAAAGGAAGAGAAAATGTGTGAATAGTGATCTAATCATTCGATTGCAGAGCAGAGTGTGAAGGAATGTTTTTGTGCTTAACTAGAACTATAATTAGGCTTTTGTAGAAGCTATTTTCTTAGTTCATACCCTACAGATCTAATCTATATTTCTATAAGACAGTGTTTCTTCTTTGGGCAGTGAACCCTCTTGTATTTGAGCAGTGAGCTCTAGGCAGTGTGCCTGAATGCATGTGCATTCCTATTATTCTTCTCTATACTTTTAACAGGGTATAATATTGTGGACTAACATCCACTGTGGTTTTTCCCCTAACAGGTTTTCCGCGTAAAAAATCTTGGAGTTCTCTGTGTTTCTAATGTGTTGATTGTTTATGGTTTATTGTTCATGCATCAAATCTGAGATTAAGTTAAGTTTGAAAATTTTAAATAATTTGTGACAACTAATTCACCGCCCCTCTCAGTTTTTTGTCCTTGTTTTTCCAACATCATAGGTGTGTTTGATCACTCCTTTCTTGTTTTCAGGGACACTTATGGTATGCTTCTATTTTAATGCTTGTAGACATTAGATTACACGTTTTTGGATTTTTTTCATATAATTTTGATTAGGGATCTTTCATTTCTCTAACAACACTATTTTTATCCAATGCAGGAAAATTAGGAGCAGCAAGGAGGGTGTCAAATGGAAGCAGATCAGTAGAGCAGTGGAAAGGATCAAGATGATGTGAGGCCAAATCAACGGGATTCATCATTCCACCAGGGAATGATGGGTCCCTTTTCATGTTATATGCAATTTATTTTTGTTATCCATATGTGTATGATCTCTTCTTTACTAGCATTAGGATAGCTAGTCCCTTGGCTTGTGAGGGACATTTATACGCTCATGATTATCAATAAAGATCACATTTGCAATACATATTGGTTCTCTCTCTTATTTGACTATAATTGCAACACTCGAATAAAATGCAATTTGTTCTTGACAATCTCTTTTATGCATATTAATGAACTTAGCAGAATATAATGTATCTTTTAATGTTTAAATGAAAACACCAAAAGAATAAACACTAAGTTACCTAATTTCAGCTGAAAGCTAAAAATCAGGTACCACTGATCATTGAATAATGTCCTCCTTCTGGCTCATGATGGAATGCATGTATAACATCATAAACGTTTATTTCTACAACACACCTATGAAGAACATGATCAAGACACATTTTAAACAAAATTCCATTTATCCATTGGAATCCAGACCTTTCAAAAATTAATCTCCTTTTTTTATTAGGATTAAAATGATTTGGACACTTCCCTATTACAAGATAATTTGCAAGAACGGAAAACCACAGAGGATGGATTGATATTGCAAACAAATGCTCATCCAAAAATGTGTCATATACTGGCTCTTGTCACCTTGTAAAAAAATTCTTGAAAGGAAATCAACAACATTATCCTTACTAGGTTTATCTATAATGGTCACATCAAATTCTTGCAACAATAATAGCCATCTTATAATTCATCCACCCACTACAACTTTATTCATCAGATACCTAATAGCAGCATGGTCTGTGTGAATGAATACTTTGTAACCAGTAATATAGTGCCTAAATTTATAAATTGGATATATTATAGCTAAAAACTCTTTTTTAGTTGTGTATTTCCTTTCAGTAGGATTTATATTTTTACTAATATAGTAGATAACATGCATTGTGTCATTCTCATATTTTTGTCCCAAAATTGCACTTATAGAAAAGTTGGATGCATTAGTATGTATATGAAATGGAACTCCCCAAACAGGTCCTTTGATAATTGGAGTAGTTAAGGCACATTTAATTGTTTCAAAAGATTTTTTACAATCACTTGTCCATAAGAACTCCACATCCTTCTTGAGTAATGTGAACAAAGGTTCAACAATTTTACTAAACCCCTCAATGAATCTTCTGTAGTAACCAACATGCCCAAGCAAACTACAAACATCAGTTTGACTTTTAGGGATCTCAATCTCTTGAATGATTTCTACTTTCTTGGGAACAACTTTGATTCCTTGTTTTGAGATGTGATGTCCTAGAACAATTCCTTTTATCATCATGAGTAAATACTTGTCATGATTCAAATATAACCTATGATCCTTACATCTTTGCAAAACCTTATTCAAAATTTTAAGTGCTTCTTCAAATGTTTGTGCATGAACTATAAAATCATCCATATATACTTCCACACATGAGGTAGTTAAATCCGCAAAAATGGCCAGGACAACTCTCTAGAAAGTGGCTGGTGCATTGCACATTCCAAATGGTAGAACTGTATAAGTATATGTACCCTAAGGACATGTGAAGGTAGTCTTATCCTAGTCCTCAAGAGCAACTTGGATCTAATTGTACCCACTAAATCCATCTAGGAAAGAGAAATAACTACTGCCAGCTAGGTTATCAAGTACTTGATCAATAAATGGCAAATGAAAATGATCTGTTTTAGTGGATTTGTTTAATTCTTTGTAATCCACACATACACGCCATTTTCAATTTTTCTTGGGAAAAATAACCAATGGGGAAACCCATTGACTATCAGAGATTGGATAAATAAACCCCACTTTCAGTAGTTTTTCTATTTCTTTCTTTACAAAATCTCGAAGAACAAGATTGGTCCTTCTTTGACCTTGCCTTACTAGCTTAACATCTTCAGTATAAATATGATGAGTACAAATAGAAGGTTGAATAGAAGGGTGAATTCCTCTCATGTCTTTATATTCCTAAGCAAATTCTTCAGTATGATTTTCTAAAATTTGCTTCAATTCCTTTTCTTGTGAGGGGGATAAGGATGAATTAATGAAAAGAGGCTTATCCCCTGCTACCATGATTTCTTTGGTCTCATTCTTAGAATCAAGTGGATCTCCAACAAGTGTATTTAGGGGACATGGATGTGAATTTTGTTGATGTAGCATTCCTTGACAATTCTTCTTCTCTACTTGACCAATCTTTTCAGAATTAGGATCTTGTTCTTCATATTCCTTGACATGTTCTACCAAAGTAACCATGGCCAAATCTACAACACCATCTCCTTCTGACTCTATATCCTCATCGACCCAAAGTTGAGTATTAGGCTGAAACGATGGTTGGGCTAGAGGATAAAGTGACAACTCCTTTTTCTGACCATTAGAAATGAGCATACTTCCTGATTTGTAATCTATTAATGTTGTCATAGTAGCTAACCATGGTCTACCTAAGCTAATTGGATAACTAGAATCCCTCCTTCTAGATTTAAGAATGAGAAAGTCAACTGGATAATCTCATGTATCAATGGTAACCATGATATCTTCAAGAACACCTTCAGGTTTGGAAGTAGATTGATCTTCCAACTATAAAAAAATTGTCATACCCAACATTTCAACGATGTCTGATGTGATAACATTGATATCTACTACTAAATCAATTAGCACATTGGTTATCTCAATTCCTCCAATACTCAAATTTATCACAGAACTACCAAGATCATTATACTTTTGAGGGAGTAATCTTCCTGAAAAAACCTCAGTGAGTTTGGTTCTTATTTGTATTGTAGGAGGTAATTTCTTCTTTCGACCTGGCATTTTCATACAAAGAGACTTAACCAATTGATTTATTTTTGGGATGTCTTTAATGTCCTGTAATAATGGTATCTCAATATTGATCTTTTTCAATTCATGGAGAAGTTAAGAATCTACCACATTCATATAATTTGGATGGATGATGTCAGGAGCAACTTGTTTTGTTTTCAAATGCTTAGGGTAAGGTGCCTAATTAACTTTCTGTACATCATCAAAGTTCTGATTTTCCTTTGAATACTCTTTTTCCTTCTCACCCTCCTAATCTTTAGGATTTGGTATGGATGGGACATTACGGTTCCTTAATTGAATATCGTTAGCATCAATTACATTCAGAGTGGGAGGATTTGAATCAGTACAATTATTTTTTGGATTTGAAACAGGTTGCGCTAGCAGCTAAGGTTGGTTTACTTGTTCATTAATAGGATTAGGACTAGTGACTAATGGAGATGATTGTGCCCAAGGATGCATTGGCCCCTAATTTTTTCATGGTTGAAATTGTGTTTGATTTTGTTGCCACGATGGTTGGTTCAACTGCCACTATGGCTGATTTGATTGCCACTGTCATTGGTTCCATTGAGGATTCATCCATTTAGGTTGACCCCAGAATGTAGGTGGTGGTTGTGTTTGGTAGGGAGGAGTCCATTGGTTTTCATTTGGCCAAGGATTCTAATTCCAATTAGTTCTAGGACCATATTGCCCTTGATTAATGCTATACCCTATATTCTAAGATCTCTACCCAACATAATTAAGTTCTTCCTCCACTACAAGTTGTTTCTTCAGATAATTCTTAATTCTAGGTAAGAGGCTACAAGAACTTGTTGCATGATGTTTCTCACAAATTTCACAGAGATCAATTTGATTTAATGGACACTCTCTCAAAAGATGATTTCCTCTACATTTGGAACAATAAATAGCTAAAGGCTCAGTAGTCTTCTTATCTCCTTGCATATTGAGATGGAGTATATCAATTTTTAAATTTTCAATTTCCTCCATTACTTGAGACACATCAAGAGTGAGAATTTTGTTTCTTCGGGAGTTTCTAGTCCCTACTCTAGTCCTAGAGCAGTTTTTTCATATTTCAATAATATCTTCTAAAGAAAGCTTATTAATGTATCCTTTCCCCATAATATTCAAAGAGTCTCTAGACTCATCATCAATTCCTTTCAGAAAATTTGTCTTACTAATCTCATTATCCAACCCATTGCTACACCTTTTATGCACAAACTGAAATCTGTCAGGATAATCTTCCAGATTTTCATCTTCCAATTATCTCATTCAAAACAACTCCCCTTTCCTATCTCTTACCTTATAGTAATCTTGGTATTTATCCAAAAACTTGGTTTCCATTTCCTGCCAAGTTGAGATTGTCTCAACACCTAAACCCATGAACCAGTGTAAGGTTGACTCCTTTAAGATAGAAGGAAATAGTTTCAATTTTTTTGTTATCAGCTATATAGTCATAGGTCTAACATAAAACCTTAAACTCAAAGAGAAATTGGTTAGGATCCTCAAAAGTTTTTCCCCTAAAGGTAGGTAAAATAGAAGGTGAAATATTTTTCATGGGAGGCTCATCGTCTTGTCTATTTAGATTGATAGGATAGGAAAAGGTCCTATTTGGTGGGGGATCATTTCTTGGTTGGTCGCCCATTTCTTCTTCTTGAAAATGTTCCTGAGTCACTTCTTGATTTTCAATCTGATGTTGTTGAGCTTGTTGTTATTGATCAAAATCAATGTTTCATGGAAGAAACCTTCCTAGAGGGTCTCTAGCTCGTCTCATCCATAATCTAAATTGTCTTCCTTATCAACACTAATGCTTCAAGCTTAAATAGCTAGATCTTTTAATTCCCTAGCAACGACCCCAAAATTGGTGGGCAAGGTCATTGGTGTCACTTCTTGCATCATTTAATCTTTCAATTATTGAACCAGGTGTGTCTTAGAGCTATATGCGATAAGGATGTCTCCACGGATTTTGGGGGGTTTTTCACTGTAAACAGTGACTTGATTTTGGTCTGACTCCTTCAAGAGATTTCAGGGGCTCTCAGGAGTGAAACTCAACAACTAATTTCTAAGGACGAATTCTATATTATTCCATAACTAACGCTCATTAACACTTTGATAACTTAGTTTAGACTCCACCTAACTTAATTGTAATTGATTCATGGAAGAATTAAAATGTAACTAAATTCACACTTAATCTAAAATTAAAAATTCAAATTCTATTCTTATTTTACTTGAAAAGAAAGTATATTTTATGTTTACAAGAAAATAAACATTAATCTAGAAAACAACAATGCTAAATTCCATGAATGAATTCCAAATAAGCTTCAGTTTTATCTTTCCATCAGTCATCGTTATTACCTCTACCAAAACCATCATGCATTTGAAAATAGTTAGTAATTCCTATGAACAACATTTAAATCTAAAGTAAACAAATAAATTTTAATCTACAGTGGATAATAATAAACTATCTTAAAAACACAATGAACTAATCTAAAAGTATGACTAAATGGAGTTACTAATAGTGATTAAACAAAAATCAAGATTCTTAACTTTTCACTTGATACAAACTAAATAGAAATTAACTAAATCAAAAGAATACAACACCGGATCACCTCCTTCGGTCGAGCAGGTCGTGCTCTTCCTCTGGTGGGACCTGTTAACACTGAGATTCATATTAACTTATTTGCATTCAAATTGGTTGAAATAGGGAAATGGAACAAAAGTGTGTAGTACAGTCATTACAATATCAAGCAAAAAATTATCTTACTATTGACTATCCCTAAAGATGGATATTTATAGACATATCCCTTATTTGAATTCAAAATCATGGCGCTACTTACCAAGATAAAAAATGACAATATAAAAACTAAAATAGAACTGAACATATCAGAGAGAATACCGCCACCAAACAGTTGAAACAATAATTTTCCCAACCGATAGAGAAGTCAATTTGAAATTATGATGAATCAACATCTAGTTGGAGCAATTAGGAGCGCAATTGATTCCACGTTTTTTAAACAAAGAGTTTAACAAATCCAAATCATGAAGTAAGCCTTTAATCACTTGAACAAAATCCTCAAAAATAGGATGCTAATGTGACAAGAAAGATTTCAAATTGCATAGTTATTCCTTCATTAACATCATTAAAAGCGACACATTCAATGCAAGATATTATTTCTAATATATTCCCTAATTAGTTAAATATAAAATAAAATGAGCAAACATAAAAGTATATAGTCTAGCACCAACATTGTTAATTAACAATATAATAAAGTCTTTGTGAACATAAAATGAGCATTTAAAGTATCATTTAGAACACTCATCACAAGTCTTGGTAGACAGTGGAGCAGGTTTGAATAAATGCACCTGATAATAATTTTCTAGATTCATCTATAAAAGCTTTAGAGAATCCCAATGTTGTGACAACATTGAGCACTCATCCAAGGGTATAATCACACTTCCGATAAGAGTTGGGCCTATTATTTAAAACACAATATTCCAAGTCTTGGATCTAGACTTACCATACAATCTTCTTCTTGGTCACCCATGGATTTATGCCATGAGTGTCATTCCCTCCACATACCATCCGTGCCTTAAGTTTCCCCATAACAACATCAAAATCACTATTCTAGGTGATCCCAACCCCTTCCAATATTATAGTAATCTAAAAGGGACCACTAAACATCAAGCGCCTATTAATCGAGAAGCCTTATCCTCTGCCTCATCACATTACATTGATCCATATTCTCTAGTTAAATCATCCATTCCATCTGCTACAACTTCCAAACCTAAGGTCCAGATCCATGACAGGGGATGTGGTGAATACAACATGGAGAGCTTATTTTATGTGGGGAAGTTTAATGTATTTCCAAAATCTTATGGAAAACCTCATCCTATCAAGAAAGAATCTAAAGTCATCATTCGTAATCCCCCCACCACATTCACCAAGTGGAGTGAGTTGAGCAAAGAGTCTATAGGAAAGAATATTTCTACATGGATTTACAAAGATGAAGTGGATACTAAGCCCAAGAAATTTTCGGTTGAGAGATATTCAAAAGGCTTCAAGATCATGAAGCAACAAGGTAATGATGGACATAGTGGTCTTGGCTTGAAAAAACATGGAATGACATAATCGATATTGCTTCTTTGATTACCAAAGAACACTAGGTTAGGGTATGTACCACCAATAGTGAGTCCTAATACTAAGTTGCACTCGATTGAAAATGTTGATGCTTCAAATTAAATAGAGACATCTGAGGAATATCATACCGAAACTGACTCTAATGAATGGGAGTGGGATTCCTATAGATCTAGTGATTATGACCTAGCTGAAATTTTCATTGACCTTGACTTATCTTCTTCCTCAACCAAAGCCATGAGCAGCAATGCTAGGATCAATTCCTTTTGGGATCTTGATAGTATCTCTATTTTTACCATATCTACTTATTCATTGAGTCTTAATGATATCGATGATGGCTTTCCCTTTGTTTACCCAAAACTAATAGATTGGGATCAACAAGGACCACTAAGTTTAAACACATTCGAGAATGATGAAGCAATAGTTGAGTTCATGGGACTTCGAGAAGGGATACCAAGTGGGGATCATAAATTTGGATTTATCATAGAACTTGGAAATGCAACATACTTTGGAGATTCTGCCCCACCCTCTAGTCATAAAAATGAGAAAAATAAATAGGATAGGTCGCTAGGTGAAAATTGAAAGACACCTTTAGACCAAGAAAAAGTAAAAATAAAGGATGTATCCAAAGGTGAAAACCTCTCCAAGGCGCCTAAGGAAAGAGGGTTGGAAAATCTTCCCATAAATCAAGAGAGATCACCATTTCTTATGGAAAAACTATAAGAAGCTAACTTTGGTACAAAAGATAATCCTAGAATCATTCATCTTGTAACATTTTTGACCACCGAAGAAAAACCTAAGTTAACTACTTTCTTCTCCAAGAGACAAATCAATTTTTGCATGGTCATTTGTCAATATTCCTGGTTTGGACCTCAAACTTGTTCTACATCATTTTCCATCGGTTTCAAATGCTAAACTAGTCCAATAGAAATTGAGAAAAATGCACCCACAGATCACCCTCTTAAGGAAATTTGTGTACTTCCTCAGAAGTAAATCTGAAGTTTTCAGATGGTTTAAGGAATTCAAATCCTTGGTTGAAAACTATATTGGTAGGAAAATTAAGTTCTTGAGGATGGATAACGGTGGTGAGTTTTGTTCGTCAAAATTTGACAAGTTCTATAAAACCCATGGTATTGAGAGACATAAGACAACTCCATACAACCCACATCAAAATGGAATTGTGGAGAGAATGGAGAGAATATTGATGGATAGGGCTAGGAGTATGCTAAGTGGTGTTGGACTTGAACAAAATTTTAGGGCTAAAATTGTAGCCACTGCATGCTAATTGATTAACAGATCTCCTACTTCGACACTTGTTGAAAAGACACCTATGAAAGCGTGGTCTGGTAAGAAGCCCTCGATGAGATATCTCAGAGTCTTTGGTTGTGAGGCATATGCTCATGTGTCTTGTGAGAAGAGATCTAAATTGGAGAACAAGGTAGTGAATTGTATCTTCATCAGCTATGGTGTGAGTGTGAAAGTGTACAAGCTTTGGGATCTAATTGTAGAGAAGGTTCTATATAGTAGAAGTGTGATCTTTTGTGAATTGAAACCTTCTACATTTGATCTACATCCAAAGAAGGAAGAGAAGCAAAAGGAGGTAGTTCAAATTCTACCTACTCCTAAGAGAGATGAAATACGTAATCTTGGTGGACTGGATGATGAGGAGAGCTCAAGAAGCTCTGAAAGCTTTGAATAAGAGCATGAACCTCAACCTCATTAGTTGATGAAGTCTACGCATGTTAGGTGGCAACCATATAGATTTGGGTATTCATTGTTGGATTCCAGTTGCATATTTTCTTTGATTGCTAACATTGATGAGCCTAGGACTATTAAAGAGGCTATGAGTATGCATGATAGAAATTCTTGGATGGAAACCATGAATGAAGAAATGTTTGCATTGAAAAATAATGTTGCATGTGATCTGGTACCTTTGCTTGAAGGATGGAAACCCGTTGGATGTAAATGGGCGTTCAAGAAGAAAATGGATCCTAATGGTAGTGTTGAGAAGCATAAGGCAAGGTTGATCATGAAGTGATATTCCCAGGTGGAAGGAATTGATTATAGGGATATTTTCTCTCCTGTAGCTAAGTTGATATCCATTTAGTTCTTGTTATCACTTTCAATAGTTCATGACTTGGAAGTTGAGAAAATGGATGTGAAGGTAAATTTCCTTCATGGCGACTTGGAGGAGGAAATTTATATGTCACATCTAGAGTATTTCATTAAGAAAGGTAAAGAGAATCTGGTGTGCAACTTGAATAAATATTTGTATGGTCTAAACAAATCTCCTTAGATGTGGTACCAAAATTTTGACTCCTACGTGTTGTCTTTTGGATTTTTAAGATCCAAATCTGACCATTGTGTCTATTACAAGATTGATAATGGTCACATTCTCATTATTATATTGTATGCAAATGATAAGTTGTTTATTGGGAATGGTAAGAGTATGATTTTAGATTTGAAGTCTTAGTTGTCAACATAGTTCTAAATGAAGGATCTAGGTGCAACAAGGTATATTTTGTGGATTGGTATCAAAAGAGATAGATCTAACAAAAAGATTTGGCTTAGCTAGAGCAAGTATGTGAACTCTGTGTTGGAGAGATTCAACATGACAACTTGCAAATAGTTAGTTGTTCCTGTAATGCAAGGGACAAATATTTCTATGGAGGATTATCCAAAATATCCTACCGAGATGGAGGACATGAACAAAATACCTTATACGAGTGTTGTTTGCAGCTTGATGTATGCTATGGTCTATATGAGGTCAGACATTTCCCAAGCAGTGGGAGTCCTTAGTCGGTTTATGGCTAATCTTGGACAGGTGCACTAGGATATGGTAAAGAGAGTGTTTAGGTATTTGTGGAGTACTTCTAAGTATGCCTTGTGTTTTCATGGTTATCCTACTAGACCACGTCATTCAATAAGAATTCATGGATATGTGGATTTAGATTGGGTAGGTGACATTGATAGTAGAAGATCCACTAGTGGATATGTTTTCATGATGTTTGGTGGTGCAATAAGTTGGATGTGTAAGCGGCAAGTTGTGGTCACTTTATCCACTATTGAAGAAAAGTAAATGAAAACTACTCATGCTTGCAAGGAAGCCATTTGCATTAAGAGACTGTGTTTAGATATTGGTTTTGATGCAAGACAAACTACTATCTATTGTGCCATATAAAGTTCTATTTATTCAACAAAGAATTGTACTTTCTAGGCCAAAACAAAGCACATTGATGTGTAGTTTCACTTTTTTGTGATATGGTGGAAGATGGAAAGGTTAACTTGAAAAATTTGGACACTTTTTTGAATGTTGCAAATGCACTGATAAAGCCAGTGAGCACAAAGAAGTTTAGATGGTATATCAAATCAAAGGGCCTTGTGACCTAAATCTGATACAAAGACTCCTGTGAGGTCTTCGACAAGTGGGAGAATGTTGGGATTAAGGTGTATCAACCTTAGGTTTCCCATGATTAAATAATTAATTTATTTTCTCTTATATTTCTGATTTAATTTATTAAATACAAAAATATAAGTGTCCACATTACTAAGGCAATTTGTGGGACCCGTTGGATAGTTGGCTTCCTACATGCAAGTTGAAAAAGTGTGATGATGTGAAACTTGTCATATGGGAATTCCTTTTGGAAGTGTCAAATGTTTAAATCTCCAAATTGTGCACTATGTTGACATGTGGTATTCTACTTTGATAGTTAACACTTGGTGGGGCCCGCTTGTGAGCACATTCTTTCTTTAGAGAAGGGGAAGTGTTAGAGAGTGACACTTATCACCTAGGCACTCATTCTAGAATTTTGCATTGTGAATTATCTAAGGAGGTGTGCCATGATCTTCCATGCGTCATTGGTTTGAGGAGTTAACTCATGCTTGTAAAGGAATTTCGCTAAACAAAGACAGTTGTCACTAGGAGTGACTAGGAGTCAAAGCTAAGTTTTATTTTGGTAGTGAAGCTATATTTTCTCTATGGGTATGCTTGCATATGAGGTTACTTTATTTTTGTTAGTTGCACGCCTTGCATGTGGATCCCAAAGCTTGTATCCTTTAACACCATAACTATATCTAATGAAGATACATTTCACAACCTTGTTCTCCAATTTTTTTGCTTCTCCTTTAGCACGTGTGCATATGCCTCACAACCAAAAACTCTAAGATGTCTTAACGAAGGGTTGTAGCCTGACCATGCCTCTATAGGCATCTTATCAACAAGAGTTGATGTAAGATCTAACTGCTATTCAAGTAACAAGCAGTGGGAATAGCTTCAACCCAAAACCTTTGTTCTAGGCAACCACCAATCAACATTCTCCTAGCCTTCTCCATCAGTGTCTTGTTCATTATTTCTACAACTCCATTCTATTATGGAGAATATAGAGTTGTATTTTGTCTATAAATACCACAATCTTTATAGAATCTATCAGAATCATTAGAGAAAAATTCATCGACATTATTAGTCCTCAAACATTTTATTTTCTTTCTAGTCTGCAACTCATCCAATGCTTTACATTCTTTAAAATGACTTAAAACTTTAGATTTACTCTTTAGAAAGTATACCCATTTCCTTCTACTATAATCATCAATAAATGAAACATAATATGTGGATTTTCCAATTGAAGGAACATCTGCAAGACCAAACACATCAAAATGAATAAGATCCAATACACCACAAGATTTATCAGAACTTGAGTAAAACTAAACACGGTTTTTTTTCCATAAATGTAATGCTCACAAAAATAAAATTCAAGATTACAATCAGATAACCCTTCAACAAGGTTTTTATTTTTCAAGTTCTTTAGACCCTTTTCTCCAATGTGGCCAAGTCTCTGGTACCATAACATAGTTTTCTCAACAGGTAACTTTGATTCAAAAGAAATAGCACCCTTGGGTACCTAGAAGCCATGACAATCTGCTGAAGATGAAACCCTCACCTCTTCCATAGATTTAGTTTTCACATAAGTACTATTGCACTCAATAGTGCATGAATCGATCTTATACAATGTGTCATATATGATACCTCTAATAATCACCATAGCACCTCTAACCATATTGTATCATGCATCAGAAAATACTACATACACACCTGCATCTATTAGTTTTCTCATAGATAAAAAAAATTATGTTAATCCAGGGATATGCAACACACCATTAATTCTTTTTATTCTACCATCAAGAAACTTGATTCTAACTTTACCACAACCAACAATATTTAAATAGGAATCATCACCCAAGTATACCTTAACTCCATAAAATTCTTCATATTCAGAAAACTAATCTCTATTAAAGGTCATATGGAAAGATACACCTGATTCAATTAACCATGTATCATTACCTACATGAGTTGCCAAAGCTGCAATGAATGTGTCACCATCTTCCTTCTTGAACTTAGAATTTGAATCAAATCTCTTATTTTTCTTCTTTTTTTCTTCTCTGTAGTCCTTACGAATATGTCTAGGCCTATTGCTGTTCCAACAAATAACTTTGGAATTTCCAATAGATTTGGATCTCCCCTTGGACTTGGATTTATCATGCTACTCATTCTTCTTTCCTTTTTCCTTAGGTCTTCCATGAACATTTAAGGACTCCTTGGCACTAATGGATACCTTTCTTCTCATCTCTTTAGAAAGCAAATAACCCACCACATCTTCAATCTTCATTATAACAAAAGTACTCCTAATAGCCATAACAAGAGAATCCCATGAATCAAGCAAAGAACAAAGTAAGATCTGAAGTTTCTCCTCCTCATCCATTTTGACACCAACTGGTGCCAATTGAACCACCAACATATTGAATGCTTCCAAGTGGTTTGTAATTCTTCCACCCTCTTCCATTCTCAAGGAATGAAATCTATTCCCCAATAAAATATTTTTCACTAAAGATTTGGCTTGATACACTCACCAATTTTCTTCCATAGTTTTTGTGCATAGGTCTCTTTATGGACATTGATTAAAAAGGATTTTTCCAATAAAAATCTAATTAGACCCTTGTCTTTATGGTCTATAACATCATATTGAGTAGAGAAAGTAGGATCTACAAGCCTTGAAACATTCTCATCAACAACATCCCACAGATCTCGATCTATCAATAGACCCTCCATCTTCAGCTTCCACATTTCAAAATTATTTCCAAAAAAATTATCCACCTCTATTCTCCTTGATAAACTTTCCATCTAAAAATTCCTACAACAAGATCACAAAGTATCTTCTACACAAACTCCCACTCAAATCTAGATTAGTTCAAAAAACCCAACAACCCACAACTAAAACCAAAGGTTATTAGGCTCTAATACCACTTGTAAGGAAGCTAAGGTAGGGGAACAAATTCCTACACTAGTATTGAAAGGAGGATAATGTGAAAATTTACAAATCTTTACAAAATTTATAGAAACTTAAATAAAAATAAGCATAAATATCATGCATAAAAAAACATAGTGATTTACATGGGGAAAACCCTTTCAGGAGAAAAACCCCACACTCCAAAATCTGCCCAATATATTATTCAAAAATCATGAAGATTACAATATACTTGCAAAGAAAGCTTCTCACAGGATTATCACCAACTAGAGATCTAGAGGAAACACAACTACTATCAAACCCTCAGAATACATCACAATACATAGTCATAATATAACACCCTCATAAAATAGGGTTTCCTTCTAGGGAAAGTCAATCCAATAAAATATCAACCGTTGGATCTGAGATCTAATGATGAATGGTCTAGATTTACAATAATAATATATACATAAATTTTGGCTTTCAGGGGTGTTGCCCCTAAGCCCCACCAAGGCATGCAACCCTCAGACCCCCTGTTGAGGGGATAATCAACATAACATAAATATTCGCAAATCATCATAATGGAAATATATACATCTGTAATTCCCCAAGCCAATTTTCCAAGGAAAAAACCTAATGGAACATTTTTTTTGAATGAATGAAAGCAATTTCATTGATGTGATAACATGTCAAACTTTCACAATAATGTGCACACAAGTTTCATTTGAAACACAATAGCACAATGAAAAAGACAATAATACAACCTCACCATTGTATATGCAAGTAGCAAAAATGAAATACTTAAAAATCATGGGTTAAATCCACCATGACAAACCTATGACAGAGGGGATGACACCTAGATGATAATCAATTACTAACACACGATCATGTTCTCTTGCAATACCACACTAGGAGAGGATGAGGGAATCATCAACCTCAAATCTACACGTAGACACACTTTACAACAATAAACACAAGGTACAACCATCAAAATGAGTTTTCCTAAACAAGAGGCAAAAACCCTCCACTAACTGGAATGGCAATAGGCCACTTCTAGGAATCAACACACTTTCCAAGGAAAGGAGATGCCATAAATATTGATGTATGACACTTTTTGATGAAATGACATGGGAAGACTCACAAGAACAAGGGGGGGAACTTTCATACACAATATTTTCTCAAGAAATGATCAAAATACCCTTCAAACAATGAACGAAGAAAAAAAAAAAGCAACTAAGGATCCTAGGGCCCATGTGGGACACTATCACCCAAGTGTAGGTGTACCTTCCTAGCACTACGGTCCAATTCTAGTGCTAGAGTCCTAGCCAAAGAGAAAACTCAAGCTAGGTTTGGTCCCCAGGATATGCAAACACCTAGGAACTACCTAAGACTGCACTCAACAAATGATGGACTCAAAAAATGACAAAACAACATAGGGCCAACTAGAGCATTTTATTTCTCAATTATTTGACACGCTAGATGCATGAAGGAGAAGATTTATAGGGGTATTGCATCCTCCCTAATGCTCCTACCTGTTTCCCTAAGAAATAAAACACATGGGGAAGGAGATACACTACTTCCCATACTCTTCAAGAACACACGAGGAACCCCTAAATACACCAATTCCCTAAGAGGAGGCACCTACAAACCAACTACCCACCAAAGGCCTGCAACATAACATAGAACCATTTTATAAACATGAAGGTTCATTTTAAAACTCAAATAAAGATTCTTGAGTTCATTTTAGATCCAAAACTGAATGTTCTCCATGCTTATTTTAACTAATCATTGCAACATAATGGAAAACATACATGTGTGCTTGAATCCAATGTTGAGGCATGTAAATATAATTATAACACTAGCACCACTTATGTGGCATGATTATATTCCATCCACTAGGGAGGCCCAATAACATGTTACAATTACAAGAGGACTCAAATGTCCTTCAACATCAATTACATCATATAAAGAAAATGGAAGAAAGAATGAAATAATTTTTACCAACTTGAAGTCGTCTTCAACTCCAACCATGATCCTTTGGTCCCAAATAGTGGTTTCCACATCACCCAACCATGGGGAATCAAAATATACACTCTCATTGTGCCAAGAGATAGTCAAATGGGCCACACGCACACACTCACACCAAACAAATTAGGAGAAGACTTACACACGCACCATACATGGAGTATACACTTATCATGCACATCACATAAATTAACACAACCAACATCACAAGATGGATCAAATACAAGTGCCCATTGGCACAAACACTAATTGCATAACATAAATATCATTGGGACAACTTACCAATGGCATAGCACAAAGATCATAATTTGGTAAACTCACCAATGATATAACACAAATATCACCATTGGGAAAACTCACCAATGGAATAACACATTAATCATCATTGGGAAAACTCACCAATGGCATCACAAACACACTAGATACTAGGATAAGATGATAAAGAGCTATTTAGGGAGTGTCATCATGGTGCTCATTGTATGACATCTCATGGAACCTAGTAATCCTCACATATTGACGAGGATACTTGATCCTACAAAACCCAAGCTCCCTGAGCTGGCATGTTTTCCTAAACATCCTTAGTCTATATAAGCACTTAATGTATGAGAGGGGATTCCATTATCTTGGTTAATTAATTACCCATGTTTCATTAGTTTTCACTTGATTAAAAGACTCACCAACCATGATCAAGCCTACAATTCACTTTAGGTCAGCCTGACATGTTGAAATCCACTCCCTTAACCCTCTCTAGTACCTTCATCCTAGGCTCATCACACTCTCTAATGAGTGTAACATGGAAAACAATACATATAAGCTTCATGACATAAAAATCTCTCAAAAACTTTGAAACCATGATCTTAAAATGATCCTTATGAAAATCCATTAAGGAGACTCTAATTTCCCCAAAATAAAGCATTCAATTTTATTTTTAAATTCAAATTTTACTATTATTTTTTCAACACAAAACCAAAAAATTTAACCATCCACCATTCAAATACCTTCAATTTTTACTTTTTTCAAAAATCAAAATTAAAAAAAAAAGTACCCTTTGGCTCAAAACATGTACAACAATCATTTCATAAAATTTAATTTAATTTTTGGCATTTTAGAAAATTTTAGCATTATGAGGGTACGTTTTGGATTTTTCCAAAATTTACAAAAAAAAATTAATTCCTTCATGCATTTCAAATTTGAAACTATATTAGGTGTGCTAATGTTCCACCAATCACATACCAAAAAATCAAAATAAAAAACAATGTACAATAGAGGAAAAATATGTAACTTACCTCAAATTTTGTAAATGAAGCATTCACAACAAACTCCACACAAACATGAGAGAGAGATTCCAATCCCACACACAATAACACACCCATTCCTATCTCATTGCTTTGAATCCCATCTAGTGTCATTTCCAATTGCACCCACAATTCTATTCTCAAAAATTGGTAAGGAAAGGGTTTTGAGAGCCCATTTTTTCCCATAACAAAGAATGAAAATAATATGCTGTCTTTTTCCCTTTTTAATCTATTTTTCTCTATTTCATATTTTCCTATTTTCTTAATTTCTTAATTTTATTTATTTCTAATTTATCAATTTTACCATTTGAATAAAATAAACACACAACACTAATTCCTTTTGAATATTTTAATTAAATGATTAAATCGAATATATACACATTCCTAACCCAAGGAAATTTTCACAAAATAAATAAATAACTTAACATTATTTTTATTCTATTTTTCCCCTTTCCCAAAACGTAAAAATATTTATATAACCAAAATAAGAAATCATGTAAATTCCTAACATTTCATTTAAGAAAAACATAGAATTTAAACCATTAATTAAATAAGACATTTACTGGCAATTCACAACATAGAAAAAATCCAAAATTTCCTTCAATTCAAATCTAGGTTCACACAAGGTCAAACATGAAAAATACCATACTCGATTTGAGTAGGATTGGGGAATAAAATAGGGAGGCCTAGTGTGACATCTATGAAATAAACACCATTGGGGAAATAACTCATACGTATGTAGCTAGGTGAAGAAATAAACTTGTACCTGTAACCACTTAACACATGTCAAGGGTACCTGCTCAATGTATATATATCTGAAGCATAAAATAATCATCCAATGAGGTATAATAGCATAAAAAATAAGAGTAACACCCATACAATCATTTATATAAATTATTAAAATTAAATATCCATAATCAAGTTCACATTTAATTACTACATAATATACACATCTCTGAACTGAAGCATACCAATAAGCTAGGCATATAAACATACATAATTTCATAAACCGACAATGTTGAAGAGCCTCATCTCAAAACATGCAATGGTTCACACACACTATTTGGGGCAAGAATAACAACCACAACAAAAATCACAAGGAAAATAGTGAAGCTGAAACTCCAATCTCATATCTCAAAGTTGTAAATGGGAGGGGTATTACATCTTTCCAAAATAATATCTAACTAACATGTTTCTTGTCTTTAGGAAATAAAAAATATCAACCATAGCTTAAATTTTCTTATAATTATATTTTTGGCATTGTAATTTTAAAGCACATCACAAATTAAAACATAGATAACTTGGTCCAAAAACAAGATGTGACAGATTTCTTCCAACATACCATTCCATTGGAGCCTGGTACAAATCCCTTTAGATAAAATCAACATCCCATCAACCCCACTCTTGCTCCTCAAATGAAAAAGGAACTAATGAAGCTAAAATGAGGTATAATTAAACCAATCATATATTTTGAGTGAGGATCTAACCTTATTCTAGCAAGGAAAATTATGCATGGATTTTTTAAATCTAAATATTATGTCCCTCGAGGACACTTGTCAACTTCCTTGTATGGACCATTTTTTGCAGCAAGTAATAGGGTCTCAGTTAATGTCCATGATGGACAACATCTTGGGATTCAATAAAGTTATGGAAAAGGAATCTAAGTAGTATAAAACATCCTTTGCCATGCCATGGGGAATATTTCTTACATTTAAATTCCATATGGGTTGAAGCATGTTGGAGCCACATTTTAAATATCCATGGATGCCACCTTTTTTAGCCTTATAAGTGAAATTATGGTTGTCTACCAAGACGATATGACTACATACTCCAAAGATCAAGATGATCACTACAAGTATTTGGAGTTGATCTTCTAGAGATGCTTAGAATATAAGATTTCATTGAATCCAAAGAAATTTACTTCCTATGTGGAAGAAGAAAAGCTTCTTGGATATATTATGTCTAAGGAGGGTTTGAGGATTGATCTAAAACATGTCAAATAAATTGACCTCATCCCTCAATCCAAAACAATCAAGGAAATCCAATAACTCTTTGGATAAATAAATTTTGTTAGGAGGTTTGTTCCTAACTTTATTGAGAAAATAAATTCCATTTCAAAAATTTCAAAAAAGGGATAGTCATCAAGTTGGGATAAGGAATCAAGTGATTCCTTTGTAGAAATCAAATATGCACTCAAGAAGGTGCTAGTATTGGCAAGCACAAATTATTCAAGGAATTTTCAAAATTATTTTCTTTTACCTCATTTTACATTATTGTTTTTATTCTACTATAGAATAATTATGAGGGATATTAACAACCACTAGCTTCTTTTAGTAATTCCTTATGAGATTTTGAGTTGGACTATTGCATAATGGAAAATCATCCTTATTCCCTTGTTAAGATAATGAATAATTTCAAACCTTATATTGTAGGATCCAAGATTGATGCCTTTATGCTACAAGACAATAGTTCAATACGTCTTTGTGCAATAGGAGGCATCATTCAAGATATGTAGATGGATCAATAATATTCAAGAGTATGAAATGGAGGTGAAGACAAACAAGCTAGTGAGAGATCAAGGCCTTGCTAAATCAATGGTTGATGTTAATTTGGATGTAGTTGAGGTCCATTAGGTGAACTCTAATCCATATTTTATTACATTGGTATGACGATATTATATTTTATTTGGAAAATTTAAGTTTTCCTCTTGATCTAAATAATAATCAAAGGAGAGCACTGAATCATGAAGATTAGATATATGTGATGCTCAAATCTCAATTAATATGGAGGAACATCAATGGTGTAGTCTTAAGATGTTTAGATGAGGAGCAATCTACAAGAGTGGTTGAGGAATACCACCAAAAATTAAGTGGTGGAAATTTTATGTCAAAATCACGGCTCATATATTATGAGGGTGGGTTATTGGTGGCCCACATTATTGATGTAAGCAAGATGGTTGACACTCACTATCCAACACAAAAAAACCTGATTCAAACAAGGAAATCTGTCCTTGAACACACAAACACCCAATTGTCCTAAACTCTCACCAATAGGCTTCTAGCCTTCAAAAATCAACAAATGGAGATATCTTTTAGAGAAGGCCGTACAATGGCCAAAAAAACTTCAATTTGGACTTCCCACAAAACCAACACAACTTTCTCAAAATATTACAAGTGATCTTTTTGACACAACCTTGAGAAACAACAAACTACCCTTGTTTTAGGCTACTAGATTAGCCCTCTTTTACAAAGGAGGTCCCTCAAAATCTTCAATTTTTCATTGAAACTCTTTAGAAAATCACAAATTTTCTATCAAAACTCCAAATTCCAACATCTATTCTCAGTTTCAAGACTCCTAGGGCATTGATCCAACAAACCCTCACATTTCATGCATAAAGGCTAGGGTTTAATGAAACTAACATCACTCGGGTTTTCCTGACACACCCAATGCATCAAACACCTTAAAAATTCCCTACACAAGCTCACCAAATCATTACATTGACCAATATTTCACTGTTTTGTCAAAACCCTGTCTTGGCACCTTCATTTCACATAGAAAATCACCCAAATTTACTCTAGGGCATCATCCCACTTCATACAAACTCAACTCCTCTACCTACAACCCATGGAAACACCTAAATTACAATGTTTAGGACCAATTCCACAAGAAATAGTAAGTAAAAAAAGTGGAATGGGTCATATCACCATTTTAGAAGGAGATCAAACCTAAAAACAAAGAATTACAGGTTGCTTCAAAAATTTGATGAAAGCTCACTCAAATCTTAATCTTAGAACCTCAAAATAGATTCAAATGAAAGCTATTCCTATTCTCTACAAATAAAATGAGTTTTAGAGCATTTGAGGCCTATACAGGACCGTATAGAATGAACAAAGTTTAGGAAAACAGGAAAATAGCAGAAAATGGCATTGTATTAGTGAGAAATATTCAAAACATTGTTCAATAACCTCTAGTTTGAGCCTTTTGAGGCCTTAAAATACATTTTCAATTCACGTTTCACTTTCCCAATGCCTATACCTACCTTTTGAACTACGTTAACCTTTCAAATTCTCTCAAAATTGCATTTTGACAACTTTTCTTCTTGACAACATTTTTTGCATTTTGAGCAACTTTTACCTATTTGATACTTAAGACTCAAACACCAACTTATTACATAAAAGATGGTCTCCAAAGACCTTATTTTGCATGAATAGACTCTATTTAATCCAAACCACCCTACTAACCAACCTATTACATCTTCAAATGAACAAATTTCGACCATAAGGCCTAGGTGCTCCCACACCAATTATTAAGAGATGTGGCCAAATTTGCAAAAAAATAAAATAATGCTTATTAGAATTTTCTAGTAAGTTAAAATTTGTAGGTGCACTCCCCCTTACAACCATTTCAATGGAAGCTTCTTTCTGGTAGTGGGGCATAGAATTTATAGGGAGATAACAATGAAATCCAATGGATACAAGTGGATATTAGTGACCAATGATTATTTCACAAAATGGGTTGAAGAAATCCCTACAATAAATGCTACATAAAAATTAGTAATTGATTTTCTACTAAATATTATCATTACCAAGTTTGGTGTGCCATCCAGAAGAGTTGTTGATAATGTAATGTGTTTTAGATCCTACTATTTTATTGCAATGTGCTCATGATATGGGATCTCATCAACACATTAATCCCCTTATCATTCATAGGGAAATGGACAAGCTAAGTCTAACAACAAATGCATCATGAATATCATTAGGAAAACTTTGAATGCAAATAAGAAAACATGGGATGATAAACTAAAATTTATTGTTTATATAAATAGAATAACTTGGAAGAAAGATACTTGTAAGAGTCCATTTAAGTTAGTATATGTTATTGAGGCCAGGTTATCAATCATCCTTGAATTACTAGTCTACAAACTGCTATAGCAAATTGATGATGAAGAAGAAAGTGTCATTTACCAAAGAGTATATAATTTGACCAAGCTTGAATAAACGAGGGCCAATGAGATAATTTTATTGAGGTAGTAGAAATGAAGTGCCTCTTTGATAAGAGGACTATCAGGAGGGAGTTTTAGATTGGGGATCTTGTCCTCATGTGGAATTCCAAAACTAAATATAAGAGAAATCATGGAAATTTTGATGCCTTATGGGTTGGGCCTTATCAAATTGTTAAAGGATGTGATCAAGGAAATTTATACCTCAAGAGCCTTGATAGACATCTCATGGAGCTTCCAATTCATGGTCAACATCTCAAGAATTATTTCTCCTAAGAGTAAGATTCCATAAACCTTTATAATAAGTTGTCTTTTTTGTGTCTATTTATTTTCGTGTATATATTATGTGGTGTTGTGTGGGTTTGTACAATCATTATCCTAATTTTATCATGATCAAGTGTATGTTATCCTAATATTTTATCTTGTCCTTTTTGTTCCACTCCCATATATTTGAATTCTCATCACGCCTACAAGAGAAACACATCCCCAACTAGAGCCAATGTTGACACCATAATTTTTTACATCTCATTTTTCTTTTCTCTATTCCAAAGGTTGTACATTTGAATTTATCCACCCTTTGGTGATAACCAATTTGAGAATTATTAAATAGATCCTCTAAGTGTCAAATTATCCAAGGACTCATAAAAATCCTAAGTTTGGGATGTCTCCATTATTTCCCTACATATTTCATGTGTTTTCAAAGTTTTGAGATTTTGAGAGTATCCATACATTCTTTCCCTTCCTATCAATCCTAAAATCCCACCTTGAACCTTTGTAAAAAATTCTTGTCATTTTTTCAATATTTTAGGTTCTTCCTTACCTTGGTACATGTTCCCTTATTTCCTCACTTCCCCCACCCCAATCCTTTCTTTCTCAAAATTGTGCTAAGTGTTTTTTTTTTGGACTTTCAATGTATTTCTAACTCCCATGCCAATTTTGATGCTTATATAGATTCTTGATGAGGATTATTTGATGGAAAAATTCTAAAAATGAAGTGTTTTCAAGTCACTTTTTCAGAGCATCGAGGTGAAATTCACTACTTCCCTTATTCACAAATTAAAAGAAATTTTATTTTCAAGGTAGTGAGTATCATCTACCCCCATCCCATAGAAGGAAAGTTGAGACTAGCTCAATGGCACAATAAATGAAGATATTGTGTTGTTCTAATTTGGAGTGGTGGGGTTCTTTGTGCTCCTATTAATGGTATCAAGGAGTCACCAGGCTCGATGATTTTCATGTTCCTAAATTTGGTATTTTATGGCCACTTTTATATTTTTAGAGGATATTGATCTTTTGGTAACCATGAGAACACTTGACAAGGTTCCTAATAGTACCCAAGACCCTAGCATGGTCTAAGTTCCTAACAAAGTTTTAAACATCAAAATTGATGAAGAGTTCCAATTGGGAAGCTTATCTCTAGCACTTAGGAAGTTGTTGAATGAGTAATTTATAATTTCTTGAAGCTAGTGATATGATTAACATGGGGCCATTGGATCCTATCTCTAGCTCCCTAGTTCCTCTAGGTTCCCATTTTCAACCTTTCATCTACCTTGCAAAACTCTTCCCACTCCCTTTTAGACTTTGGGTCCTGACAAAAAAGTTTCAACTAGCACTTTTAGTTCCTACTCCCCATTTATCTCTAATCTCCATATGGGCTTAACTTTTTTTTCTTCACGAAACTCTCACTCTCTATGGACTTGGAACCTTAAGTTCCAAATCCTTGTTTCCTCCTACACCCCAAATTCCCTTCTTGCAAGTTTCCTCACATTTTATTTTTTAACCTTAAGCCCCAACAAAGACCTAGAATCTTATGTTCTGACTCCCTAGTTTTTTTCTAGTGTCTAATCCCTAACATGTGTTCACTTTCCCCCTCCTTTCATACATTGGACCCCAATTCAAATCTATAACCTTTTGTTCTAGTTCCAATTTCCTCTCCACCTCCCTATCCCCACAATACCCAAGAAGAATATGGACTCCACTTAAAAATATAGGTTCCAAGTTCTCATTCCATCTAGTGACCTAAGCCTAACCAACATGTTCCCAGGATCCATTTCTACCCAAACATTTGAACCTAGCCTATATGAACTTAAAGTTTCATTTTCTTGTTTTATATTGAAACTCGGTGTCCACTAGTATTATACAACATCCAAGGTTTTGAGTTCCTCCTATAACTCGGTGTCCACTAGTATTATACTCCATTGATGAATAAAAGTATTGAAAAATAAATTACGATAGCTTTCCATACTTTGTGGGTACATAAGAACATGATTGAGTCAAATTTAAGATACCCAAATGATGAAAACATGATGTGGAGTTATAAGAACCCCCTTTAATTGTTTTGGTTGTTAATTTTTTAGATTTTCTTGCAAGCTTGCATATTTCCCACTCTGGCACAACTTATAGTGGGGTACAAGGACCTTCATTTTCATTATTGTGAGTGATGGAAAAAATGTTATAGAGAAGTAAGAAGAATAGATTTTTAGATATCTAGAGTTTCAACTCCAATAAAGGGAACAAACTTATTAATATGTTTTGATGATCTAAGTTCATCCCAAATTTGTAATGAACTTAATGTGATCTTTGAACAGTGATTTTAAAATGTGTAATTGACCATGATTGACTCTCTCCATTGGCATTGTATTCATTTCTATATGTATATATGATCATTTGGTTAGCCAAATGACTATAAATATCCTACAAATATTTTTCATGGTATATTTTCAAAATAATAAAGGAATAGTTTAATATTATCCATGAATTCCTAAGTAGACTCATTTAATATTCTATAAATTTTGTTATTTATTTTAATGCATGTGTAGAAGCCTATTTTAATTGTGTATTCTAAGGGATATGGTATTTAGTGATAACCTTCATTAAGGTGTCATAGCAAGGTATTAATCATTTCATCTTTAATGAATCCATGGCTATGTTTCCTTACTATATTGGCACCAATCTTCTATTGACTCCACCTCTCATCACCCCAATACATTAAAATAAATCAATCATAATCACCTTCTTCAGTTGTGCTATTTTATTTATTCCATGCTTTCATGTATGAGTACATAACAATAATAAGGGTTGTTTATCTATATTTTACCAATTCTACATGGTAATCCTTTATTGTTATATAAGGTGCATAACTTTAAATTTTAAAGCTAGC
This sequence comes from Sequoia sempervirens, assembly GCA_007258455.2. Lineage (NCBI taxonomy): Eukaryota > Viridiplantae > Streptophyta > Pinopsida > Cupressales > Cupressaceae > Sequoia > Sequoia sempervirens. Next base: position 52,107,151 of record VDFB02168118.1, read on the forward strand.
ATATAGGTATGTTGTAACAACCAAAATAAGGGTACACCATACAATGGGTATGGTTTATGGCAAGGTAAGTATTTGATCATAGTAAATATCATCTAACTCATCACTTTAGGGATTCTCCCCTTGGTCCTGTAAAACCAAAAGTGAAGGAGGTTCTACCCAACTCAATAATTGGCCCTCAATTTCCCAACCTAAATATAGGTTTTGTGGTACTCTTACCAAGTTTGACACCCTTGACACTTGGGAGATTATCTATCCTTAATAATTTGGGACTCACAACTCATAACCAGTAGAGCCCAAGGGATCCTAGAGATTTTTTTTGGTTCTCATCTCATACATGTGCCTCATCTCAAGTAATTTTTGGTTGACTATAGTGACGATCATGAGATGAGGAAGATGATATTTTTAAGGTTAATTACTTTCTAGATGAAAACTTTTGGAATTGTAGAAGTGGAAAATGAGGTGTTAGATGATGATAAGGTTGTAAGTGATAGATATAATAAAAAAAGGGATTTTTAAGTTTCTAATTGCTCATGCATATCGATAAAAATTAGAAGAATAATAATTGGAGGATATTAGCAAAACAATTCATGACTTCAAAAAAATATGGCTTAGAAAAAATAATAGAGTTACAAAAATTTGGCATAAAGATTAAAGAGAACGGGGGAATGTCTAAAAATTAAAAATACAAGAAGTGTATATATTTTAGGCCACCATAGGAGAATCCATCCAAATAAAAGGAATCAAAAGAGTTAAAGAAACAAGATCCCAAGAAAAAATAGGTAGGTAAGAAAAGAAAGAAACTAGAGGCTCTAGCAAAAAACTTAAGCATTCTAGGAGAGGATGAAGAGTAGAAAGAGGAGAAACCTCTCATTAAGTAAAAGGAAAATATCAGTTTTGCAATGAAGGAAACTTCCCAAGAGAGTCAAGATTCTCTGACTACTCCAATATCTTAGGTTTCAATCTTACAAGAACAAGTTCCAAAATAGGTACCTATGTTCCCCTTGTATATTCCTATTTCTACTTGTGTTTCTAAAACTTCATCTCAAATCCCTATACCTACATCTCCTCCACCTCTTCCAATATAAAAATCTATAATTATTTTGGAATCATTGTTCTACTTGCTACCAATAAACCTACTTCTCCATCTCCCGAAGAAAATTATGAAAATATTATTCATGGAAAAATTCTCACTCCTTATTCTTCACTTACTGAAAAGCTTGTTATAGAATATTTCTCTCAAGATGTGCCACCTGTCATTCCACCCACTATAAGGAATTGTTTTCCTTTTCCACCCCATTTTCCTCCTATTTTTCTAAACATAGAGATGGTAGCACATCAAATAGAACAAATATCTAAATCTAAAGAAGATGGATCCCAAGCTATCTAAGGAAAAACCAAGGAAAAGGAAGTTGAGGAGAAAGGAATAAAAATAAAGTGAGAAATGCATTGAGATAAGAAATTGAACATAAAGAAGAAGAATTTATCTGAAAGCATGAAGAAGAGAAGAAGAAAAAATGATGTGGCACAAGAAAAAGTAGACACATTCAAAGCTATGGATGATAAGACTTTAATAAGTTGAGTGATTCATGGATGAAATAGAAAATTAATTAAAAGAAGAGAAGCTAACGGGAAAGGAACAAAATAAAAATGCTACACAATCAACTCCACTTCAAGTGAATAAATTTCTATTTCCTCCACCTCACCAGACTAATGTGTCAATAGTCCCAAATTTCTTGGACATCAACATACAAAAGTGGAAGAAGATAATATAGAAATTATCTTCATATTTCTCTTCCATTACAACCATGATAAAAATATCATACACCGAAAATAAGCGTAGATTTTTTTCCATACCTATAGATGCTTCAGGATTAAGTATTATACAGGTTTTCATTCCAATGGTCAACAAGGATAATAGGAAGGTAATACCTATAGATTATCATATTACAAGAGTCAATATGGGTAAACAAACAAGGGAAGCTAATATTTATAATTGTCTCTAAGACTAGAAGACCAAATAGGAATTGAAATAATATGTTCCCTAGTTGACCTCTTAATTCAAACATGTCGTGAGCTCCCTACAATAATTGGATGGAAATCTCAAATCTATAGTGGTAATTTCCTTGAGAAATTATTCACCTTGGAAGAAATTAAATGCATAGCATCTTCTACCAAGTGGTGGATGAGTGACCTCTTTGATGATGGTCTCAAGGTCATTGATGAGACAATGATTGTATATGATAAGGTCAAGGACAATGGAGATATGGTAAATGTTGGAAGTTTTTCATTGATCTACTTGTTGGCAACATGAGTGTGGATGTGCAGTATGTAGATATAGTGTTGTCATTAATGTCAACATTGTGGTTTGATATGAAGATTGATGTGCAGACTGATTGGTGAAGCATGAGTGTGTATGAGAATGATAATCCAGTGCATAGATGCAAGAATTTTTGGTCTGGTGCAGACAATTGAGTGGAAAAATTGGCTAAGTGTCAAAACATAGTTTTTAGTGTACAAAGCATCAGTTTTTGGTTCGCATTGGTCTAACTTGAAGAATTTTTCTCTATGGTTCTAAGGAAATTTTTTGGACGTCAAAAGAGTCTAAATCCAAAGTTTCATGCCTTTTGGCCCTCTGGTTCAAAAGTTATGAGTAACAAAATATTGGGTTTGCTAGTGCAGAGTATGTGTTTTGTTCAGTCTGCACTTCAGCACAAAATAATATCTAGTCTTGCAGATTCGTGGAGGTGTTTACAGGTGCTAGTATCATCTAAGTTCCAAGTGGTGTAAAGTTTTGAGGTCCACATGTTGGTTTGAGGATGATATGTTGGCCTATTTTGATGGTAGGTCTCTAGCGGTGCCTTCCTAATATGTTTAAGGGTATGTGGAGTTTAAATAAGTGTTGATGCATTATGTGGGAGCTATTATAGGTCCATGCCAACCTATTTGGATTTTTTATAAGTTTTTATTGTGGCATGAAGTATGTTTTGGGCTGAAAAGTTATTATGTTGTACTATACATCTAATTAGTCTAACCTAATTGATGTTGAAAGATTTTGCAGATGTAATGGCTATAAGTATAAGATCCTTTTGGTGTTGGAGGAGGATGATAGTGAATATACAAGTGTTGCTCATTTGAATTGTGTGAATGTAATGTGAATGCAGAGAAGAGTAGAGTGTTAGATCATAATGGTATGAAGTTTGTAAACTCGATATATTGAGCTTCAGTGGAACTATAATTCCTGCATATTGTAGATGCAATTGTAGAAGTTCCAATCTTGGCAGTGAGCCACCCCTTTTCTTCTATCTTTATTTTATTTTGTGGGAAGTAAGTCTACTAGAACAATGAGTCCACCTGCAATGATCATTTATGCAATATGTTGTAACCAGTTATAATATACTGTGAGCTAATCCTCACTGTGGTTTTTCCCTTTTTGGGTTTTCCACGTAAAAATCTAGTTTTCATGTGTTATGTGCTTTTGATGGTTGCTTTCATACTTTCCTTTCCTACTGAAAATTGAATATGCTATGTGGAATGAATGTTTAAATGTTTAAGTGGTTTTAGAGAATACTGATGCACCCCCCTCTTAGTATTTCAGGTGTTTAATAATTGGTATCAAAGCTTGTTTCCTTGGAAGAAGCTAAACCGCTCGAGGAAGGTCTTGGAGATTGAACATGTGATTGTTAGAAGTAATCCTACTCCTTCAGAATGAATTCTTGTTGTTGGATTCACTGAAGAAGATTGCATGGTTGACATGAATGGAGAACTCATAATAGCCCTTGAAGATATGGAAAGGACTGACAGTGAGAACAAATATCTAAAGGAAAATGTCAAGGAAGCATATGAATGCATCATAAAATTGAGAGAACAAATCATGAAATTCAGAGAAAGACATAAGGAGGTTAATGAGCAGTTGAAGCAAGGAAAATGAAACAATTACCAGTATGAAAGTGCAAATTGAAGAAGGAAAAATATTTGAAGAATGCATGAATGCTAATATGAAAAGAAAATATGAAGAATGTTCAAAACTTGAAGAAGAAGTTGTAACCTTGAGATTAGATCTAGAGAAAGAAAAGAATCAAGAAGATAAATTCAAGATGAGCTCTACAATGCTTGATGAAATGATTGCAAATCAAAATAATTCTGAAGACAAAGGTGGATTAGGATTTGAAAAAGGAGAAAGTTCAAAGGAAAATCAGACACCAAGTGTTGAAAATAAGAATAATGAACAAGAATAGAGACAAGAAGAACAATGGCAAGAAGGTCCAAAATCAAAGGAAAGACTTCAAAATACCACCAATCAGACAACCAAATGCACAAAGGTACTTGTTGTCACATAAAACTACACCCTATTAAACAAGAGTTCAGTGTCCTAATGACACAATGGAAACAATCTCAAGGTGTGGGACCTTGTGCGAATGAGGTTGAATCTTCAGAGAAGGTCAGCTTCCTCTTCTAAACTAAGTGCAAATGTGTTGGTCTAACCCAACACATGAAACCTATTACTACCCTAATTTAAAAAATCGAAGAGGAAAAGGGATAGAAGGAGAACATGAAATGAAAGGAAGGTGATGCATCAAGATAGAAATGTGTTTCTTCTTTGCTTTAGATTGCACAAAATATCAATAAATCGGCTAAAACAAGCATTCAGACATGAAGGTAAGATATTTTTACTCAAACATGCAAGAAATACCTATGATAATAGTAAGATTTTATTGATATGATGCATACAAGCTAGACTTTACAATGGAAAAATACAAAATACAGTGTCTGCAAAAGAAAACTGCGAGAGGAGCCCAAAAGAAGAAACCTTTGAAAATATACAAGTGTTGCCTTTATAGTTTAGGCATAACTAAGATGAACATTAACCAAACAATAACCCAACTAGGGTTAGCAGATCTTATCAAAGAAGCATGATATCTAGCCAACAATTCCATGCCTAGAACAAGAATGGTTGCCATACCTGCTGTGAAAACCGCACCAAGAAGATCTTGGAGATAACAAGGCTTGCACACCATCCACCTTGTCGTGAAGATTTTCTTGGAAAATCCATCCAAAATCCTCCATGAATCTATGATTTGGGTATGGAATCGATCAGAAGGGACACACAACAATAGTGAATGAGCATGGCCACCACAAATCCACTTGCAGAAGTCAAAATAATGCATTAAAGTCATCCTTGAAACCTTAAAAACCATGTCTGGTAGCTAGGAGGTAGTTGCACATTAATGGCATTGCTGAACAAAAATATGCCAATTCGTGGATCATCAAGGTGTCAGGCCCAAAAAAATTCCTTTGCAAGCATTTGAATTAAATGGTTTAGACACCCAAAAATATGTCCTTGTTGGATATCGGTGATTCAGCGGTCAGAGGTCGAGAGTAGGGCATTGGACCTACCTCATGCTTATGCCTTCACCAAACTTCATGTGTACTAGCGTTGAACATCAAAGATTCGGCATCAAGCCGTCACAGGTCAAGCATTGGGCCTACAACTTACTTTGTACCAAAGGGAGAAGAGAGGAGGAAACCGCAACGTCCAAAGGAACCATCAAGGTTGGAGAGAAGGGTTACCTCCTATCAAAGAAAGGTAAGAGGTAAAGGAGAAGGCCGACATCTGAAAACTCAACACTTAGCCAAATTTTGGGAGAAAAGAGTGAAAGTGAGAAGGAGAAGGAAGAAACCAAAAGGTTCAAAGTCCAAATGCAAGAGGTGAGATTTCAAAGATCAAACCTCGGACCGTTGGAGGTCAGACATCGGACTGTCGAGCAACGGTCAATGAAGGGAGCAGAAGAAGATAAAGGGGAAGGCCAATGGCTGACCCCCGAAAGCTTGGTGAAAATGGAGAAAGGAGATTAAGGAGGTAGAAGGATGGAAGAGGAGAGATATTGGCAAGGGGTAAAGGGTAAGGCCAAAGGCCGACACCTAAAACACTTAGAAGAAGAAAGGGAAGGAAGAGAAGAAGGGGAAAGAGTGATGGAGAAAGCATGCAAGGTAAGCAAGAGACAACCTGAAAACCCAAAAATCTGGGACTTAGCCAATTTTAGGAACCCTCAAGAAAAACTCGTGCAAGATGGCCCATGTAGGATCTCTCAGATCAGACATTAGTGATGGGTCATCTAAGGGTGGCATGAAATTTCAATAGTACCCATCTTTTAATGGTTACTATTCTTCCCAAAATAAGTTTGGACACAAGGTTATGGAACGTAGAAGCAGGATGAATCAAAATATTTAATCATTTCTTGGTCAGTGCTTTACATGCAATAGGTTTGGCCATAAGGCTAGTGAATGCAGAAACTAGATAATGAATGGTTATATCAATAGTATGAGGTTTCAATCTTTCAATGGCTACTATTATGCATGCAATAGATTTGGGAATAAAGCTAATTAATGTAGATCTAGAATGGATGGAAGTAAGCTTGTTCAAAATTTTCTCACTTGTTACAATTGTAATAGACCGAGACATATTTCCAAATTTTGCATAAGCAAGAATGTGAAGAAGAATGATTCAATGAAAAAGGTTGATTCAATGAAAAAGGTTGATCCAGTAGAGATGAAGAAATAGATGGACAAGATCTGGAGAAAGAAGGAAGATAGTGAGACTAAGCCTGAGTCTGTATCAACATCTAGTGCAAATGTTTCCTTTAGAAACTAAGTAGAAAGCATTGGCTTAGGGAGAGCATTAAAAGAAGATCATTTATCCCCAACTACAAAAATGATGTTGATGCTTCAACACATTGGAATAAGGTGTAGGTTGGTAGGGTCAACCTATTGGTGAAAGAACGGTGAAAAAATTGAGTTGTGGAAGTTTGCAAAGCATTTGAAGTTGATTGTGCATACAGTTAGGGTTTTTACCAACTTTTCAAAATGTGCATTCAATGCAAAATAGGTCAGTTCAAAAAGGTTATAACTAATTTCATATTCAATCTAAGTCATTTGTAAATGCGCATTTGAGGAGAGAAGAGCAGTGAAAGAGAGAGGTGAAGCATTTTAGAAGTTCATGTGCATGAAACCCTAATTGGAAAGCGGTCAAAAGGTATTTACAAACTTCTATCTTGCCCTAAGTTTTCAAAAGTGTTTTGAAGTGTTGGAAAATGTATACACCACAAGTAGTTGAGGTAGAGGATCATCCCCATCCTAAATTCAAATGGAATCTTGATAAATCCCTGGTGGATGATCCAAATGGAGCATTTTCACACATTCCATATGGTATTTTTCACACATAAAATGTAAGGATATACATACGTGTGAAGTTGGAAGAATATGATCACTCTAAATTGGGTGATTTGTGAGTTAATGAACTCACCAAAGATGAGTTTGAGCTGAAATCAGAATTTGAGAGCTTGGAAGAAAATAAGCTCAATGTGTGGAACTATTTCCCTAAATTTTTCCACAATGATGCATGGGTAAGGTATGCCCAAAGAAAAATATATGATAGATTCATCTAGTTGGATATACCTCACATTATCAATAAAGAAGCAATTAGGGTTGTTGTTGGTTTATGCTCAACTAGACCAACTCCAGTGCTCAAATTAGTGAAGAAGGAAATAGTGATGGAGTTAACTAGTGTAAAGTATGACAGAAGATCCTTGACAATAAAAGACAAAAAATCTAGCAGTTAAGTATTCCTATGAAGGAAAAGGAAATGTCGGTAAAGCAACAAGGAGCTCCTCGAAGGAGAAGAGTAAAGACAAAAACAACAAGAGAAAAGTACTTGGGAGTAAATTTAGATGATGAGGAGGATGAAGAAGAAGGACCATAGTTGGTCCAGAAAAGGAAATTTGAAGTGTCACAAGGAGAAACAAGTGCAAAGAAATTAAAAATTGACATAGTGGACACAAACAGTAAAGTAGAAGTGGAAAAGGAAAAGAAAGGATTTAGAATTAAGATGAGAGAAAAGAAAAGAGTTTGGCAAAGGGAAGAAGTTGTTGAAAGACAAGAAAAAGAAAATGAAGAAGACTCTGGTAAGTAAGCATAGTCATATGAGGTTAGATGAATTGTTTAATGGAATTGTAGAGCATGAAATGTTAGACCATATTTCTACATTGTACACCACTATGGATGATACTGATAAGGAAACAATAGAAGAAGTAATTGTCAAGTATATAGTTGCACTTGAGGTCAACATGAAGAACCTAGAAAGTTAGTTTCTTGAAGAATTGAAGAATGTATTATATGCTAGAAGACAAGAAGCCATCAATGAAGAAGAAAAGTTGAGATCTTTTAATTTGGAAAAGGTTATTGCCATATTATCTAATGAAAAAAAATCTACATTGTCTCAATTATACAATAAGGAGTTCTGAACCAAGCAAAGGGTAACTACCCTCATGAGCAAAGATTAGAATGATCTTGAGAGGCTCCGAAAATAAACTATGGATAAGATTTCCAATTTGGAAAAGGATTTAGGCATGGGTTTGGACAGAGAAGAGAAAGTACATGATGATATGCCTACTCCAGAAGTTAAAGTAATAGAAGAAGCACAACAAGAAGATGCTCAACATGAGCATGGAGCAGAAGAGGTGAATGTGCAAAATGGCACCCTTCCGAATGTGGAAGAATATTGTAGAAGGTGTTGTTGGTGATGCTCCTTTGGTAGGAGAAAATATTGCTACTGGAAAGAATGTTGAAGAGGCACAGAAGGAGGATGCACCTACAGGACATAATGCCCCTCCTCTAAAACGTGAAAGGAATGTTGAAGAAGTAACACAATCTGACAACCCAGAGATGAATATGCCTCTGGATAACAAGGATCAATCAGTTAATGATGAAAATAAGGATGAGGAAGAGCTTGACAATACTGAGAAAAGTAATGAAGAAAAAGCAAAAAGAAGCATTGGTGAAAAGGAAAAGGATTTGGAAAAGAAAGATGTAGAAGATAATGTGAAGATGGTAGCTGAATATTTGGGTACCTCTGAAGATTCATTGAAGAACCTATTGAATATGCAGCTCCAATTCCAACCTATTGTATATGCCCAACTACTACAACTTCCAATGCAACAAGGGAAGGTCAATATGGATAAGATATCTCCTTTGCATAAATTATAGTTAGGCAATGCATTCCATGCATTCACCCAAAAATAAATCCTACAAACACATTAGAAGAGTGCATAACTTATTGATGAAGCAATAAAGGTGCTACAAGAGAGTATACCAAGTGCAAGTATTGAGAATTCATTGTCCGGTATGGAAAATTTGAAGCTTTTACTTGATTCTTTCAAAGAGTATTCTAGTGGGATGAAGGAGAAACTAGAGAAGGAGATTGATAAAAAGATGAATGACATAAGGTTGATGGACATAACAGAGAAATGTGCTACTACACATAACAAATTTAGGACAACCTTAAAGATGTGAAAAACTTGTGTTGTGAATTAATTTTTTATTCCAATTTTGCATGAAATGGCCTAGTTCCACAAAAAGTATTAAGGATGAGATGGAATCCATTAAATCCCAGATTGATAAGGTATCTGGTGCCTATGATCCAATGGATGATGCAAATGGGAGCACAAGGTTATAAATTGAAAACCTCCATGAACAATTCTTCCAACTGCAAGAACAAAAAGAAAAGATAATAGTGTAGTTTGGACATCTCAAAGAGTTGGTAAATGCAAAGTATACATTTGTATCTAGTTCTCTAACAAATGCAAAGAAGAGAAGGATGAATCTGGTACCCAATACTCTAAATGATGAAGAAGAACTCCTCATGGAGTTTGAAGCTTAGAGTTGCATGCTTGTCATAGCCAAGAAGGAATGGGACAATGAAAAGAAGGTTTAAGAGGCACACCTTACAAAATTGTAGGTGTCAAACAGTAGCAATGTGCCCTCCACCAGTTAATTTGTATTTATTTCTATTTCTTTTTTGCATCTCATATTTTGTTGTGCATATGTGGAAGTTAGAAGATAGTATATCAGTACCAATTTTGATTCGGTCTAATGGATAGCACTATTAGGGGGAGTTGGTCATGTTTTTGAAATTTTGTTACTCTCATTCATACATGTATATATATCAGTTAGGGGGAGAAGATGTGTGTCAAAGGGGGAGCAAGAACATAATATATGTGTGTGCCCTTTTCCCTTGATGTCAAAGGGGGAGAGAAGTTCAAAAAATTTGGACAAGAATGGATGCATGTTTCCATTAGTGACAAAGGGGGAGATTTTTGGAAGTTTGTCATTGATATACTTGTTGGCAACATGAGCATGGATGTACATTATGTAGATACATTGTTGTCATTGATGTCAACATTGTGGTTTGATATGAAGATTGATGTGTAGACCAATTGGTGAAGCATGATTTTGTATGATAATGATAATCTAGTGCATAGATACAATAATTTTTGGTCTCGTGCAGGCAGTTGAGTGGAAGAAAATTGGTTGTGTCAAAATATAGTTTTTAGTGTATAGAGCATTAGTTTTTTGGTTTGTATTGGTCCGGCTTGAAGAATCTCACTTTGTAGTTCTAAGAAATTTTGTTGGATGTTAGAAGATTCTAAATCCAAATTTTCATGCCTTTTGGCCCTCTGGTGCAGAAGTTATGAGTAACAAAATATTGGGTTTTCTAGTGACAGTGTTTTCCAGTGCAGAGTATGTGTTTTGTTTAGTTTGCACTTCACCACAAAATAATATCTGGTCTTGCATATTCATGGAGGTGTTTAAAAGTTTCAGTAGCATCTAAGTTCTAAGTGTCATGAAGTTTGGAGATCTACATGTTGGTTTGAGGATGATATGTTGGCCTATTTTGATGTTAGGTCTCCAACGATGCCGACCTAATATGTTTAAGGGTATGTGAAGTTTAAATGAGTGTTGATGTGTTATGTGGGATCTATTATAGGTCCATGCCAACCTATTTGTATTTTTTATAAGTTTTTATTGTGGCGTGAAGTATGTTTTGGGCCAACAAGTTATTATTTTACACGATAAATCTAATCAGGCTAATCTAATTGATGTTGCAAGAGTTTGCAAATGTAATGGGTATATGTGTAAGATCCTTTTGGTGTTGGAGGAGGATGACAACACATATACAAATGTTGTTGATGCAAATTGTGCGAATGTAATGTGAATGTAGAGCAGAGTAGAGTGTTAGAGTAGAATGGTATGAAGTGTGTAAACTCAATGTATTGAGCTTCAATGGAACTGTAATTCCTACATATTGTATATTCAATTGTAGCAGTTCAAATCCTGGAAGTGAGCAACCCCTTTTCTTCTAACTTTCTTCATTCTGTGGGCAATGAGTCCACCTACAGTGAGCATTTATATAATATGTTGTAACCAGTTATAATATATTGTGATCTAATCCTCACCATGGTTTTTCTCTTTTTTGGTTTTCCATGTAAAAATTTGGTGTTCATGTGTTATGTGCTTTCGATGGTTGCTTTCATGCTTTCCTTTCCTATTGAAAATTGAAATGCTATGTGGAATGAATGTTTAAATGTTTAAGTGGTTTTAGAGAATATCGATTCACCCCCCCTCTCATTATTCTGGGTGTTCAACAATAAATTCCTTAATTGATGAAGTGTAGGAAGAGTTAGACATGCATTCCCAAAATCTTCCTTAATTAGATGGCATGTCTTAGATAAACTTTGACATTCTAGTGAAAGAGGGCATGCTTGACATAGCAAATACCTAATTGTTGGATGAGCTGATAGAGATTATTAATTAAGGATAAACCCTATAGAAGAATGCATGAAAAATATTAAGGCTACTCATGAGGATGTAGTGGACATCTGTATATGATATACAAGAGCTAATTGAAGACTACATGTCTGACCAAGAGGTTAATATTGCAACCAATTTGAAAGATGGTTTGAAAGAGGTTATATACCAAGATATTGGTCAACTGATGTGCTTCAATCTAGCTTCTTTTGCAAAGTTTGTGTATTCAAACTTCATGTTCAGGGAATTCAAGAAGCATGTTTCTAAAAGGCATACCAAATAATATCATATTTATGATGCCTATGTCATTTATTATTTCAGGTCTAACTTCATCAATGAGCACAACATGGAAACTATGAATGAAACCCTCACTACCTTTATTGAGTATAGGAAAAGGGAAATTTCTTTGGATACAAAAATTATCATTGAAGACATCAAAAATGGAGGAGTGAGCTAAAGATGGATTTGATATTTGAATTTGAAATGTGATTTTTGTGCATAATGTAAAAAAAAATGATATATAAACTTGTACTTTAAATGTTAAACATGAGTTTACCTTGTGAGTGATTCCTTTTTTCATTAGGAATGAAATGTCTTAGAAATTGTGCTAGATGTGCTTTAAACTATAGATCATGCATATGTACTTAGTCTTGTAGGGTGAAATATTTACCACCCAAATTGAAAGCTTAAAAAATTGTAACCCTTGGATTAAATCTATCCTAGCCTTTGATGCATTGGTAAAAATATGTATTTAGAGGCTACTATATGTATAATTAGGAAGCTATTGTTTGGATAAAGGGTTGGAAACTATTTAAATTTTGGAGAAAATATTATTCTAGTTTTTGATCTTATATTTGATTCATTATCTCCTATGGTTTCAACCTCTAAATTTATTTTCTTTCGTTCCTAGCATTCAAAGTTCATGAATATTTGATCAATCTACAATGTGTTTCATATTACTAGCAAATAGTAAAATACTACATGTGGTCAATCTAAACACCATTGTATCACTTGTGGAAGTTTCTTTGTTATGTATTTCAAGATTTGAGTGGTTGTTTTGATTGTTTCCATAAGTGGTTCACTCTTCTAAGGATTGCACCTTCTTATGTATTAGTTGTAAGTTTCTAGTCTAAACAAGGAAAGCTTTTATTTTGTAGATTTTTCTCTTCTATGAATGATGTTTGGAATATAGAAAATAATGATTGGATCTTTAAATATTTCCCCTTCTTACCTTATATTTCACATTTTTTAACAAATATTGATATATTGGAGTTAGTTTTAGGAGTTGAAAATTATAAATTATAAGCATTGAACTTGGAAATATTTAGATAGTGACTTACAAATTCATTGCTTAACTTTAAAATTTCATAGTAATTCCTATGAACAATGCATTTTTGGATTAGGTTGAAAGAATAAATTTAAATCTAAAAATAGCTAACCCAATATATTTGTGACCAAAGGCACAAACCAACACGGGCCCCTAAATTGAAACAATATAGCATTAATTATTGAGTTATTATGCATGACCAAGACCTAGTTACATAAACCTTAGGAATTTCCTTTATGGGATTGATTTCCTTTCAGGAGAGGTTGGATACTTAGTATTTTATTTAAGTTGTTGACCATGCCAAAACACCCATCAATAAGTTTGATCCTTCTCACACACTCTCTTTGGTTCTATGTGCTCCTCCTTTAATTATCATAGTCATTCTACATTTTTAGAATATATCTATCCACCAAATTCATTGATGTGATCGATCTAATGATGCTAGTGTGGATTATGAATCCACCTACCCATTTATTACACATATTGGTGTTTAAGATATCCCATCAAGATTTACACTAACTATAATTTTGAAACACATGTTTGCATCTCATGTGTTAATGAATCCTTGATTGATTGGCATGTTGATAAGGAAAAACCTTACCAAAGAACTCTAGCTTCCTTTGCCACTATTTTTTATTTGGATAGTGAATGATTGACTATTAATGGTGAATACTTGAACAAACCTACTCTAGGATCATAATAGTCTTGACTATGATAGTGAATAAAGTAATTATGATTGATGAGTTAATAATATTGGGTCAGTTTGTGCATCAAATAAGTCAAGTTGAGAACTATGACTTGATGTGATCATTTCAATTATTAAGTAATGCAAAACAAAGGTTTAAAAGTGTAGGGTATGCACATTTATCTCTTACCAAAATATATATCAAAAGGACTATATTCTAAATTATGTAAAGAAATAATTTATAAAATTTATATGCATACAGAGAATGGCTATATCCATAATAATAGTTAGATAGGGATTGAAGTAGACTTTGTGAGGCCCAACTCCCACTTAACATGTCAAAGAGGGAGTTACATGGTTTATAAAAATTAAGTGTGATCAGTTTTAGATTTTCCATGACAACTCACCCCCTAAAATAATAAAAATTTGATTTACATGAGATAGGTAGTAGGGATATAGTTAAATGATACTCCACTACAAATATATATATTTTTAGTGAAGTGGTTTATTGAAATGGATAATTATTATTAATTTATTGATTCATATAAATAACAAATACTTAAATAGTGACATTGTTATAAATATAGATTTACATGATCAATTATAGATAGAATACATGTCAGGAATAAGTGTCCTATTAAGTTGAAAATATTTTCCAACATTATCAACTTGAAAAATAAAATAGATATTGTGATATTGCTATCAGGATTCAACCATGTAGTTCGAGTCAAACTCATTGACCCGTGTTTCATGAGTAGTGGTTCACAAGAACCCATCTCTCATGAGAATGAATGGTCCACTTAGCACTCATTGCATATAGGTGATGCTAACACAAGTGAAGCACTGGGCCTTCTCGGGAGGTCACCCATCCCGGTACTAGTCTAGCTCAAGCGCACTTAACCACAAAGTTTTATCCAAGGTTAAGCCCACTTAGCTTGCAACCCCATTTGCAAAACCTTCAACAAGTGTTGTGCCTTATGAACCATTCATTATAGAGCCCCTTTAGTTCATCAATTGATAAATATTATAAAAGAAAGACTAGTGTTTATCAAAATAAATATTACTAAAAGAAAGACTAGTGCTTATGACTTGCATATTCAAAGTTGGACTAAATCATATAATTCTTAACCAAATTAACTTTTAAAATTTGTAATACTAATGAAGTTGGAGATAATCATCAATTCTTCTAACTTTCTTATTTTTAAATGATAACTTTTTTTCTATAAAGAATTCTTGAACAAAGATGACTAAAGAATGACAACAAGAAGACAATTTCTAATTTCTATTTTTGTTGATAAAACTTTAAAAGAACATGAAATGTCCTGCAAAATACATTTATTTGATATTTCTTATCAATTCAAAAATAACCCAAATACAATCTATTCATATATTTATATATTAAATAAATGAAAACTGTTATAAAAAATTAATTTTAATAAATAATATAGAAAACTAAGCTTAGTGAAAGAGTAAAACGGTATATAGTATATAACATTTATATATGGTCAAAGCCATTACTAAACTCAATCACTTCATATCTGTGAGCTGCAAAAGACAATTGACAAATCCTAATAATTAAATTGGATTATATTTGTCTTTCATTTACTTTAAACAAACCCCCAAATAAAGACAAACCAAAAACATTTTAATTGGGTATTTTTGGTTGGCACTCTAATTGTTTCTTTGGTTTGGGTGATTTTGATTAATTTTAACTTCTTTTTTTCTATAATTTTGTTTTTTATTAGTCTATATTTTTTATAATTATTGTTATGCATAGTTTAATAATTGTTATTTTTCAATTTAATTTGATATTATTTTATATATTTTAACTCGTATTAATTGTAATTTTGACAGTTTCTAATTTGTAATTATTGTTTATAATTATCTAATTATAAATTATAATGTTTATTTATTATTAATAAAAATTAATATTTTTTATTTTCAATTGTAAAGTTTTTGGTAGACAATTGTATATAATTTTTTTTATGATGTTTGGGATCATATTTCTTGATGTGCATGAAAAGATCTTGATGAGGATGAAAATAGATCAAGTATGATCCCAAATATTATGCCAAAAAAGTATAAAAAATTGTCAAATCAAAGTTTGTTTTATTTCATTCCTAGCATTTAAAGTCGATGAATATTTGATCAATCTACAATGTGATTCATATAATTGGTATTTTGCTAATGGTAAAATGCTATATGCAGTCAACTTGAACACCTTTATATCACTTGTGGAAGTTTCTTTGTTATCTACGCCAAGGTTTGGGTGGTTGTTTTGATCGTTTCCATAAGTGTTTCACTCATCCAAGGATTGCACCTTCTTGTGTATTAGTTGTAGGTTTCTAGGATAAACAAAGAAATATTTCATTCTATAGATTTCTATTTTATGAATGATGTGTGGAATATGGAAAAGAAAGCTTGGCCTTTTAACTCTTTCCTGATCTTACCTTATCTTTTATACTTTTTAATAAATCTTGATTTTATTAGAGTTAGTTTTAGGAATTTGAAAACTACAAATTATAAATATTGAAATTGGAAATATTTACATTGTATGTTACAAATTCATTGATTAACTTATAAATTTCAAAATAATTCCTTTAAGTAACGCATTTTTGTATTAGTTTGCAAGAGCAAAGTTAAATCTAGAAATAGCTAACCCAACATATTTGTGAGCAAAGACATGAACCAACATGAGACCCTAGATTGAAACCCTATTAGATCAACTATTGAGTTATCCCACATAACCAAGAGGTGGATACATAAACCTTGGGGATTTCCTTTGGGGGATTGATTTCCTTTTAGGAAGGTGGGATACTTAGTATTTTATCTAAGTTGTTGACTATGTCAAAACATCCATCAACAAGTTTGATCCTTCTTATGTAAAATTTTTGGTTCTATGTTTTCATTCTTTAATTATGGTAGTCTTACTACATTTTTAGAGTATATCTATTCATCAAATTCAATTATGTGATTGGTCCAAAGATGCTAGTGTGGATTATGAATCCATTTGCCCATTCATTATACATGTTAGTGATTAATATCCCATCAAGATTTACACTAACTATAATTTCAAAACACATGTTTGCATCTCATGTATTAATAAATCCTTGATTGATTGGAATGTTGATAAGGCAAAGCCTTATCCAAAAATCTAGTTTCCTTTGCTATTATTTTTTATTCGGATAGTGACTAATTGACTACTAATAGAAAATACTTGAACAAACTTGGACCTCTATACCATATCACAACCTTATAATTGATCTCTAGAACGTTAGGAGATTTAAAATTTAAAAATTGGTTGCATGTGTGACCTACTCTAGGATAGCAAAAGACCTATAGGATCATAATAGCCTTAACTATGATAGTGAATAAAGAAATTTTGATTGATAGGTTCATGATTTTGGGTTGGTTTGTGCACCAAATAAGTCAAGTTGAGCATTATGACAATTTAATGATTTTCAAATTTTAAGTAATATAAAACAAAAGTTTAAAAATGTAGGGTATGCGCATTGATCTCTTACAAAAATATATCAAAAAGGTTGTATTATAAATGATGTAAAGGTAAATAATCTATAAAATTTCCATGCTCATGGGGAATGGTTAAATCCATAATAATAGTTAGATGGGGATGGAAGTAGACTTTGTGGGGCCCAACTCCCTCTTAACCTTTCAAAGAGGGAGTTACATGGTTTATAAAAAATGAGTGTGATCATAGTTTTATATTTTCTATGACAACTCTTTTTAAAATAAAATTATATTTAATTGACATGAGATAGGTAGTAGAACAATAGTTAAATGACACTCCACTGCAAAAATCTATATATAACTTTTAGTGAAGTGGATAATTGAAATAGATAATTACTATTAATTTATTGATTTATATAAATAATCAATATATAAATAGCAGCATTGTTATAAATATAGATTTACATGATGGTGGATCACATAGTGTGATTCGAAACGTTGATGATAAAAAACAGTTATACAATTGAATCTAGAAATCATATTCAAATAATAGATTTACATGATTAGTTATAAATAAAATACATGTCAAGAATAAGTGTCTTATTGAGTAGAAAATAGTTTCCAACATTATCAACTTGGAAAATAAAATAAATATTATTAAAATAAAGACCACTGCTTATGACTTGTATATTCAAAGTTGAACTAAACCATATAATTCCTAACCCCAATTAACTTGTAAAATTTGTAATCCTAATGAAATTGAAGATAATCACCATTTCTTCTAACTTTCTTACTTTTAAAAGATAACTTTTCTTTCTTTAAAGAATTCTTGAACAAAGATGACTAAAACAATGACAATAACAACAAGACTATCTACAACCTTTATTTTTGTTGACAAAACTTTAAAAACACATAATATCTTACAAATATCACTTATATTATATTCATATCAATTTAAAACCAACCCAATTACAATTTGCTCATATATTTATATAATAAATGAATAAAAACTTCTTTTTATTATTTTTTTAATTTTGATTTTTTAATCTATAAGATTTTGATATGGTCAAAGCCATGATTATAGCCGGATGACTGAACTCATCACTACCTAGTCAAAAAAATAATAAAAATATAATTATTGATATAATATTATAAGCATATACTTAAAAATATTTCTTTTTGTCCTTGACATAGATTTTTCTAAATATAGACATGCTACTTTTTATTGTATTTTTATAATTATTTGTACTCATAATTTAATTATTGTTATTTTACAAATTAATTTGATATTATTGTGGGTATTTTTAATTAGTATTAATTATAATTTTGATAGCTTTTAGTTTGTAATTATTGTTTATTATTATTCAATTGTAATTAAAATATTTATTTAGAATCACTCACAATCAAAATCAATTATTTTCAATTGTAAAACTTTTTGATAAACAATTGAATATATTTTTTTATGTCAAATACCATGCCAAAAGATTACTAACAATTGTTTTTTGAAAAATTATAATTTATATAATAAAAAATAATAATATCATATGTATTCTTAATCCAATTAAGAAGACTGAGTCAATGTTTATTATGCAAAGGATACTATTTATTCCTATTGTTGATAAGTGTTGACGTGGCATAGTTTACTAGGGACTGGGATGTCTTATTACAATGACGGACCCCTTTTTATAGGGTTTGGAAGTCAACTATTTAAACGAGTCAAACATGTCATACTTTCCCATTGATGACGTGGTCGACGGGCATGAATGCCAAAGTTTTGGCATCTTAATTTCATTTAATTAGATTGTATTTTTTGAAGTATTTGAATCCTTTTTACTTACCCTCTTTTAACTTTATTGACAATTTTTTTGAAATCTTTCAAGTATCTTTGTTTAGTATTTTTTAATTAATGTTAGTATATATTTGAAAATAAAATATTCTTACTTAATTATTTAAGTTAAATTGTAATAAATTTATAATAAAAAATTAATATATTTAGCTATTAGAGTTGGGCAAAAATATGTATTGATGAGTTTTGAAAATATAATAAGATAATAAAAAGCAAATTAACATGTGAATATTATATTGAAGAGATTTAACATGTCAATATAAAATACATCATATCACAAATTAATAGATATAAATGTATATTCTATCAAAATCAATAGATATATGAAATAAAATATCATTTCATAATTATTTAAGTTAAAGTGTAATAAATGTATAATAATAAATAAATAAATTTAGATACTAGTGTTGGGACAAAAATGTGTATTGGTGAGTTTTAAAAATATTATAGAGTAATAAAAAGAAAATTAAGTTTGTGAACCTTATATTAGAGAGATTCGGCATGTCAATCTATAGACAATTCAAAATTGTCTAACTACACCTATTGAGATGGAGGACATGGCTCGTATGCATTATGCTAGTGCTATTTATGCTATAGTATATACTAAACCAAATAGCGCCCAAGTTGTGGGAGTCTTGATTTATTTTATGGATAATACCAAATGAGATCACTAGAATGCAACTAAGAGAGTCTAGGTATTTGTGGTATACATGCAAATAATCTATTTGTTATCACGGTAACTCTACAAAGGACTATAACTCAATGGATATTCATATATTTGTATATTTAGATTAAGGATCCACCAATGGATATGTTTTCATTTTATTTGGTGGTGCCATTAATTAGATAAATAAGTCATAAACTATGGTCACTTTGTCAACCATAGAGGTTGAGTACATAGTAATTACTCATGTTTGTAAGGAGGCCATCTAGGTTAATAGATTGTGTTTCGATGTGGGGCAAAGTTAGGGAGCTATTATATTTCTTTACAACAATTAGAGTGTGAAATGTATAGAAAAAACCTAACCTTTCATGTATGGATGAAGCATATACATGTCTAGTACCATTTTTTTATGAGATGGTGGAGGATGGGAAGGTGATGCTAGAGAAAGTTGATACTCTAAGGAATATTGTAGGTTATTTCACAAAGTCATTCAACATAAAGAAGTTCAAGTGGTGCAATAAATCTATAGCCTTTTTGGTCCCTAGTAAATAGTTGAGTGATGTTATTCTCTCTTCTCTCTTGCAAGGTGTTCAACAATTGAGAAAGTTAGGAAAGGTGTATCAACCTCACATCCTAATGTTAAGAACAAAAAATGTAATTTCTAGGCAATAGAGGTTTGTTTTGACCCCAAAAAAATAAAATATGCCTTAACTAGAGTAGGGTATTTATAGTGATAGAATTCTTTAAGACCTTCAATTTAAGAAATAAAGGTTTAATTGGCTTCTTAGATTAGATTCATAGTCTCTAGAGAGTTGTAAGAGGAAGATACACTTGTTGACCAATTTATGATGAATGTTATCACATGTCATAAAGCATATTTGATGGAGATAATAAAGCCAAAATGGAGTACTCAAGTTGGTGAGTGGATTATGACAAATCTAAGATAGGTATTAATGTATATGTTATTTTGGTAAATAACTATATTCTTTTTTAATCAAATATCACACTACATGACCCATCATCAATAAGAAAATGAAAATAAATCAAGTGTAATCTAAAAATAAAATATATATATATATGATAGAATGAGAACATATAATATATTTAACCTATTTTCCAAAGCTATTTTCAACTTTATTCTATAAAAATGTATTCTTAATCCAATTAAGAAAAGTGTTCATACTAATTCAATGTTTATCATCTAGAGGATAGTTTTTATTCTTTTCATCATCTAGAGGATAGTTTTTATTCTTTTCATTTGTAGTAGGCTACTTGTTTCTTGATAAATGTTGAGGTGGCACACTTGACTAGGGATTGCAATGGGTTACTACTTATGATTGGCAGATTTGGTGGTATTGAGGATGGTGGGAGTTTTCTACACAAATATATTTACCTTAGACAAACTTAGTGACCAATTCAATAATTTGATAAATGTTGGAAAATAAGTAGCAAATACATTCATGTGGCTATTATGCTAAAAAAATAGATTTGATGCAACAAGCTACAATGTATATATGTTAGAATAACTTAGTGCAAGAGCTAGGATATTTTATGTATTGATGCAAGAGTTCACATGGTTGATATAGAAAGATTACTAATGGATCTGAGTTGATCCCTTGTGATATATAGTTGTAGTGGGGTTTCATATTTCTACATAAGAATCACCTATGCTTGTAACTTGCAAATAAAGACTTGGTTTTTCTTATAGGTCTATAATCAAAAGATTTGGTATTAAGGACATGGTGGATTTTTCTTTGCTAGGATGTTTTCCTTAGACAAACCTTGTTGATCGATTCAATCATCTTGATAATATTGGGAAAAAAATAAGTAGAAAATGCATTCATGTGGCTATAATTATGCTAAGGTTTTTGAGATTTGATGCAACAAGATGTAATGTAATGGATGTTGGAATGGCCTAATATAAGAGATATGGTTTTTTCATGTATTTTTTCAAGAGTTAATGCAGTTGATATGGAAATATGAATAATGGATGTGAGTTTATCCCTTGTGATAGATAGGTGAAAAGGGCTTGTATATTCTCAAATAATATTTGCATGTGCTTGTAAGTTGTAAATAAATACCCTTTTGTACTTGTACCTAAAATTAAAATATTTGGTGGTTTTGAGGATAGTGGAAGTTTACTATGTAAGGAATCTTTGACTTATATAAACCCAATTAATTGATTGAATAATTTTGATAAAATTTTGAAACTAACAAGTAGTCAATTCATTCATATGGCTATGATTATGCTTTTTTTAAATATTTGATACAATGAGATGCAATACAAAGCATGTTGGAATGACCTAGCGCAAGAGCTAGGGTTTTTTCATATATTGATGAAAGAGTAGAAGTGGTTGATAAAGAAGGATGTATAATGCATGTGAGTTGATCATTTGTGATAGATAGGTGTGGAAAAGTTTTCCTAATGATGTATGGATCCTATATGCTTCTGCTTAATGATAATGACCTAGGGATTATTTTTATTTATACTTATCCTAAGAACAAAATTTAAAATTTTCAACGTAGGAAATCACAAATAATGACTAATTAGAAAGGGCTCAACTTAGGCCCATTATAGAAATTTAAATTTTGACAAAATGATAGAACATCATAGTTGTGGAAATCACTAATAATGACTAATTAGAGAGGGCTCAACTCAAACCCATTATAATAGATGCTCTTACATTTTCAATGTGTGATGCCCAACTTTCAGAAGTCATAAATTTTGATCGAGGAAGTTGATAGAGCCCTTTTTTAAATTAATAATTTAATATAGATCCATGACACTATTGTAAGTATGTGCAGTTGGTGTTGTCATTGGTGTCAATTGTATGAGGATTTTGTTGCAAGGATGTGTAGTTGTTATTGAGTTGATGTTATATCTTATGATGCTTTGATTAGTTGCATTATGTTGTCATTAGTAAGCTATTGGTGCCAACCTCTAGTGTTGCTTTGATAATATTTTGTATATGAATGTATGGTTGAGTTGCTAGGTTGCAGTTGGCTTGGTGGTGATGAGGAAGTGCTAAAGATGATATATTTTTGGTGCTTGGTTTCCAAGTGCTTTTGATAAAATTTGAATAAAAAGAGGAAACAGTGTGCTACAATGGTGTTATGTGTTGCAGAGTAGCATTTTTCATTTGGCTCCATTCCTTCTATGTTGAAGATCTGCTTGTGTGGTTTATATATGTTGATCAAAGATGTCTAGAGGTGTTGCATTCAGAATTTGGTGTGTTGGATCGTTGTGCAGAGAAATTTGTGTTCACCAGTGTGTGAATTGTGTATTTCAAAGGTGTTTGGGAGAAATGTTTTTGCTCAAAATTTCTCCATAGAGTGGTTTCAGGTCTTGCAAATATGGAAGGGTATTGATAGTGTTTGTATACTTCTTTAGTTGAATTTGTTTAAGGTTTGGTTCTTCGGAAGTTGGTTTCTTGAGTTGGAGTGTATTGGTTGTGTACATTCTTCAAGTGAAAGTAGTTGTGAAGGAATTTGTTGGATTTCAAGGTGTTTGTGGAATATTCTATATTGTGTTCAAGTGTCATGCGGTGTCTGCAAGTTATCTTTTGAATTTGAGGAAGTGTGTACTTAAATGTTAATAGTGTTAACATAGGTTTGACTAACCTTGGGTGTTTTCACTAAGTGTGGAGTTGATTCGGTGTTTTTGGAAGTGTGGCATGGCATATATGAGTGGATTTAGGTCCTAGCTAAGGTGTGTTGTGGTCTTCCTTCATTCCTTTCCATTGTGTGAATTTTTTTGTGCCAACCTAATTTGAATTTTCACGATTGAGGTGCATAGCCGACCTTGGAGAATATTTTCAAGGTTCAAGATGGTATAAATATGTGTTGAGTTGTTGAGGGATACAAAGATAGAAGTGTGTGATGTGAATGATGTGAATTGCAGAGTTGTGAGGTGTGAATTTGTATAGTGCAATGCGAGCTTTCATGTGTTAGATTACTAGATGTAGTGAGTGGAAGGTTTCTACAATCCTTCAGTAAGAAAATGAAGGTGTTGGTGATGTTGTGGTGGACATTTTTGTTGCATTGAGATAGATTTCTCATTGTAACACTCTTCTCTATCTTATTTTCTATTCTGGCAGTGGGCCTATCTTTTGGGCAATGAGCCCTTTGTAATCGATGTTGATATTACTTTATATTGTGAATTAATCCTCACTGTGGTTTTTTTCATCTTATGTTTTCCATGTAAATCTAGTGTTTCTTTGTGTATGGTGTTGATTTGGTTATGTTTTAGTTATCTTCTTTCATGATTAATCACTCTAACAGATTAAGGGTTAATTGAATTAATGTGGATCTGAATGTTTGTGAGGGTTTTGAAGTTTAAGGTACAACTAATTCACCCCCCTCTCAGTTGTCTTGTGAATTCAACAGAAACTCATGGATCACTTTAAGAAAACCCTTGGGAAAAGGTATAGAAACCCAATGAATCTTGTATTATTCCTGAAAAAGTATTAATTTTATTGGCAATTTTTTTCTTTTTTTGAGAAAAAAATATAAATTAAATTGGTGAATCTTTTGTAATCACTAGAATTTTGTAGAAAATATTGGTGAATTATAATTTTATTGAAACCAATAAAATATTTTCATTGGCAAATTAAACCTGTTTTTTAACCAATAAAATATTTTTATGGAAAATTAAACATGTTTTTAAACGAATAAAATATTTTTGTTGGCCAATTAAACCTGTACTCAAACTAATAAAATATTTCATTGGAAAATTAAACTAGTTTTCAAACCAATAAAATATTTTTGTTGGTGACTTAAACTTGTATTCAAACCAATGAAATATTTTTGTGGTGAATTAAACTGGTATGCAAATAAAAATCATAGCATGGGTGGAGAAAATATCAAATACTATATATCATTCTATTCTAGGATGAATTTTCCACACACCCAAATTCCTACATAAAGTCTTTGGAATGAAGACAAGTGTCAACATATTTATAAGTTCTAATCAAAAGTGAGCGAAATTTATTGACTTGTTAGTGGATATTGATAATGATTAAGGTACAATAAGACATTTAATTATACATCTTTTCATTACTTCAAAGTACTCTACCTGAAGCCATATGTCAATCCAAACAACATTTGCAATGGCTCTCCCATGTGCTAACGAAGTGTGAATGCAACAATTGGCTCACCTTTCAATTAAATTTAATTTTTTTTTAACAAAATTAAATTTAAAATATGTAAATCGAGGTATGATAACAAGATGAAGATCCTTGATCATATTATGCAATATCTTTTGTTCTAAATATTTTAAATATCAGCTCATGCTTCAACATAGTGGGATACAAAACCAAAAAAATATATAAATTCGGCTGGCATTACTGATGAAGTTCATCATAATCTTGATTAAATCTCTAGTTTTAAAATCATTATGGAATTGGATACACCAATTTGTCTAACCAATCCTCAACAACAATTAGCCTTCCTAGGAGCAATTACTAGCCAAAGACTTGCATAGATTTTTAGGTTACGAAGAAGATGGACTATATTCTTTATCAAGATGGTGTTGGGCTTCAAATTTGTAGAAGTTGTAGATAGATAACTGATGAACACCAATATTTCTTCACAGTCTGTGGCTTCTTTAATAGACATTGGAGTTTCATAGGTTGATGTGTCGTTCCTAGTAAGTCTGATGGTTCAAGAGGATTATCTAGGAGGCTTAGGGGATGTTTTGGCTACTGCACAATGTTGGAGTGGGAATCCCTACACCAAGGGATATTCCACACTTCTTAAATGAAAGATTTGTTGTAACTTGGCATCCTTTGTGTCAATTTTTTGTAATGTCACTTTAGTGGGACATCATTAGTTGGTCACCGTTGGATATAATTTTCTAAGGAATGAAGTTTTATCATAATTTTGATAAATGTATGTGAAGAAATTTGTCATAATTTTCAATAAATGTATATGAATATTTCCTTCTGCTACTAGCAGGATTCTGTTATTCAGTGACTTTCTTATGTACATTTTGCAAGCATCTTTATATGTACTACATTATCAAAGATATAAATATCGACATGTATATTTATAAAAAAAATTATTAATATTAGTTTTATATTATTACATCTTTATTCTATGTTATTTTGATGTAACAATTCAATAAATCTCCTATGTTATTAGAATTAAACTTGTATGCGAATAAAAATCAGTGTGGGTGGTGAAAATACAAATGCTATACTTATATTCTGGGAAGAATTTTCCACACACCTAAATTCCTACATAAAGTCTCTAGAATGGAGAAAAGTGTCAACATATTTATAATTTATGATCAGAAGTGAGTGAAATTTATTGTGACTTGATAGTGGATATTGATAATGCTTAAGGTACAACAAGTCATTTAATTCTTTATCTTTTTAATGCTTCGAAGTACTCTTCCTGGAGCTAGATGTTAGTGAAACTAAAATTTGTAATGGCTCTCATATGTGTTATTGCCAAGTATTGATGTCTTCGTTCTTTAAACTTTCAGTTATATATTTCATGGTTGGCCCTTCTTTTTACCTACTTATGTTCCAGTTCTTTTTTCCTACTTTTGTTCTTTTTTCTTGCTTTAGAGCTTATGTTCTTTTTTCCTTCTTCAAAGCTTATGTTCTTTTTTCCTTCTTCAAAGCTTCTGTTCTTTTTTTCCTTATTCTATAATTCTATTCTTTTGGCTTGAAATTTGGTCCCAATTCAGAGTGTTTATCCCTTGTTTCCACTCGAAAGTGAGAGATAATTTACCTTTCTCAACGAGAAGCTACATCGTTGATGGGTTGATTTAGTAGGCGAATGAAAAAGAAAATAAAAAGCATGGAAAGGACATTGGCTCTCCTTGGTTGGTAGAATTACTATTATCAAAGCTATTTTTACATCTATTTCCATTTACTTGCTATATTTCCTTGAATTAACAACAAAATTTGAGAAAGACTTCAACAAGATCCATTGTAATTTTTTATGGGAAGTATCCAACGATGAGAGGAAGATTCCTCTCATTTCATGGGACAAAGTAGAACATAAGAAAGAGAATGGAGGGGCTATTATAATAGATATATAGACTTAGAACTAAGTGTGGGAGAAAATATTGCATGGCGTGCATGAGAATCTAAATCCCCTATGGTGCAAGATCTTACAGAAAAAATATGTAGATGAGGATGAGCCTAATTGTGTTATTGCAATCACTAATCCCCCCACTAGATCCCATAGATATGGAACTTGATGATGAAGTGTTGACCTATTATCAAAAAGCATCTATCTTGGAAGATTAACAGTGGCAATTTTGCATTATTTTGGTCTAACACCTAGAATGGTGTATCCCTCTTGTAGAAATATAAGGCCTTTAATATTGTGCAAACATTATGAATAGAATATATGGTGATAAAGTGAGGTGTTAGTGTAGGTTTTTATTTTTCCTAGACATATTAATTAAGATTGCTTAGGTTTATTAGATATGGTTAATATGAGGACACGTGGTGGAATACATCAGCTACACGTATCACTCTCTCCCACACATAGGTAGTTGAGTAACACACCCTATTTTGGATTGTTGTTCCATCTCTCATAACCACTATTTTATCTTTGCATGAGGAGGTTATGCCACATGTTTTTAAATTTACCAAGTAGGTAAAACCTCCCAACTTTTATGAGTAGCTAGAGTTAATGCACCTCTTGGATGTATATATGCTCATATTTTTCTATATATACAATACTCTCCTCTCACCTTCACTAGTTCAATGACTAGTTCGGTGAGAGTAATATGAGTATTCTCAAAATTATTGTGTAGTTGTTTGTTGTTTCTCTCTTTTAGGATTCTTTCTCTATTCCACTATTTTTATCTTCAATCATTTTTTCATTGGATTTGTGTGTATCTACGATCAACATCTGATCGTGGCTCGGTTCTTGCTTCTCACAAAATCTAACATGGTATCAAAGTGGATTTGTATAGTACAACTTATTATATTTTCTAATTTTTTGAGAGATTGATACTAATAGATAGCTAATATTTTTCTCAAAAACCCAGTATTCTCTTCTCTTGCATCCTCAGATGATCTGGAGAATCAAAAAAGTTGAAGGAAAATTAAGCATCTGTAAGCTCTATTGTGCATATTTGTGTTCTTGTGAAATATGGGTGATTTAAGCTCTTTGGTAATATTGGAGGTAGTTTAAGCCTTACCATAGCATCCAGAAGGCTTGAGAAAGTCAAGATTGGATTTCATTTCACCAAAATCGAAGATCAGAAGACACAGTAGCAAATAAGGGGTTGAAATTTGAAAATATTTTATGAAGGTTTTTTTAATTTTGCATCAAATTCTTATCTTTTTAGGTCATAAAATAAAAAAATAATATATGATTTTTGTTCACAACAATGATATTTTTTCTATGTATCTATTATTTTTTGTAGATGGTAAGAAAATTCTACAAAAAAATAATAGCATAGGTCAACTATTTTCTTACAAATTAAAGGTTAAATTTGCATCACAAATCTATCTTTTGCTTTCTAGAAAGAAAAAAACTTTCTTGTTTTTTGCAAGACTGAAAAACTTTTTGGGTATCTCTTAATTTTTGCATATATTCAATAAATTTTGTAGAAATTAAATCAAAAGAAAAACATTTTTCTTGCTAGAAGGGTCATTCTTGCAAGGAAAATTCAACTTGATCAAAAGTGCATAACTTTTTCCTCAGGTGTCAAATTTTGGAAAATGACTAGTCAATTGAAAGCTAGAGATGAGAAATTTCCATCCACATAGGTCTTGATAAAAAATTTAGCCTTTTTTTTAGATATTGTAGGTTGAAGCTTGTACATGTTTTTCTTCAACAAGCCATAAATTATGTCTCCGAGCTCTTTTTTTTCATAAACAAATAGGCATTGGAAAGGTACTTAACAGCATTGTACAACTACATGGCTATTTTTCCATATTTTGTATCATATTTATTTTGTATCAAAATTGTATTTTTTTCCACTATAATCCTAGAAATCATTGTAATCTAGTAAAATCCTTCTAATCCCACTAATCATAAAGTTCCAACATTATAATCTCTAGGGGTGATTTTTGAGACTAGTGGAAAGGGGTGTCTTATGTGTCTAATTTTTTGCATTTTTCTTTCTACCTTGCAATCTACTTGTTTACACTCATGGATGCATCTACAATTATTTTTTAACACCATACAATGGGACTTGAAACTAAACCTTAGGAGCTGCAAAAAAGATAAAATGCTTTAACAAATGTGATGAAGCCTTTGGTACTTTGTGTATGTCAGTCTCTCCTAAGTTTCTTTTTCACATTGAATCTATCACTACACCAAATGGAATGTGGACCACTTTGGTAAGTAGGATGAGTTAAGGGGTCTTGGTTGGAGAATGAACACATAGGGTTAAGTCCTACCAGTTTTTATACTATACAAGACTTCTTCAAAAAATTGAAAGCCATTATATTACAGTTAAAAAAATACAGAATTAAAAAGAAAGGAGAAAATTATCTTGAGTGTTTTTTATTAAGGAAAAATAGGTTTTGAAGGGGCCCCAAAACCCTTTACAACGAGAACAAGCTGCTAAAGAAGAAACAATGACAATAAGAAACCAACCAAAAAGTGAAACTTCGCTGTAAAAGGATAAACAAAAATAGAAAAATAGCTAAACCATCAACAAAACATCAACCAAAAAAACCACTAACAATAGAGACTATTCAAGTTGATCTAAAATCTTAGCAGCTTACAAATTACTAGAGATGGCATTCTCGTGCATCTCCACCACATCATCCAGCTCTGAAACGAGATGTCCAAGCCCTCTTCTTTGTCTTACTTCTAGTTCTCACACACGAACCCTCATCCTTTCTCTTCTCCATAATATATTTCTGACCCTCAACAATAAACTCCTGCACATTCTCACCAATATCAAGTTGTTTACCAATCCACTTGTGGGATTTTTCATTCAAAATTGCGAGCCCCTCAGCACTAGAGTGGAGGGATTGAATGCTCACCTGCAAAACCTTACTCATATCTTCACAGATTTTATTAACTTTCTCCTCAAGAGAGATCATCTTATCCTCATGATCCCTACCCATCTTAGTAGTATCAGTCGCCACCTTATCAAGGACAATGTTCATTACTTTAACCTTGTTCATGCACATTCCATTTCTTTTTATTTATGTTAACCAAAGTAACACAAATATGTGCAAAGCAATCATTCTGACATTAATTTCTTTGACCTTTGAGAGGATCCATTTGAACATCGAAAGGATATTACCTGCATTGTCCTCATCCAATCTGACCACAACATCCATGTTAATCTTTTCCCAATTGATAGGCTCTCCCATCACCGACTTCTCTAGTTTTTCCTTCAACACCCTTCCTTTACCCTTCGTAACACCACTATCAAGATAATTATCCAAGTCAACCACTTCAACCTCGGTCTCCACCTTCTTAGATTTAGCAATGGTGTAAGCCAACAAATCCAATTGACCCTTCCCTTCTTCAGCAACACCCTGCTCATTACCCTAATAGTCAGGAGTAGCAAACCCTGACAGATTAGGGGAATTATCCCCTTTTTCCCTTCCCCAAACAAGTTTGTTCCTTTCCCACAAACCAACTTCTCCTCCTTTTGACTCCCTTTCTTCCCCTTAGCCACACTCTTAGAACCAGGTGAAGCAACCTCCTTCATGTCCACATCCATGTTGTACCCATCCGACCATGAACGAGATACCTCTGATTTAGGGTTCTTCTTCAGCTTCTTACCACTATCTTTCTCAAAGGTGGAAATCTCCTCTGAATACCCCTCCTCATCATCCCCTTCCCACTCCTCAGCAAAATTTCTTGTTTCATAGCCAAGTTCGGTATCCTTGCCTTTATGCCAACTAGAAATCAAAAATTTTGGGGAAAAACTTATCTTTCACATATTCCATAATTAGGAGCATGAGCCCCTCACGTAGAATAGCTTTGTTAGGATTTCTTTTATTCTCCTCAATACCATTATCCAACGATAATAGCAAATAGAAGGCAAATGAAACCAAATGATTATGCCTAAAATGGTTCAAAAGCATGAAATGGTAACCATAGATGGTTGAGAATTGGCCATCTAAGGTAAAATACCTCATGATAGCCCCTCCACAAGGGCTTGATGGAGAAGCAATCATAACCACCATATCCCATACTCCTGAGCTTCACCCTCTCTTTTCCTTTGAAAAAAATTGCCAGAGCACACTTTGATGTCGATTGATCCTTGTAAAACTTCTTCCCCTTAGTAGGTAACCCGGTCACTTCAGCAATAAAGCCCTCCATGATATTTACCTCCACACCTTTAATACATAGCGTATGGTTGTTCCAACCCTTAACAAAATCCTTTGTGATTTTCACATCAAACCCATGCAACTTAAGAAGAAAAGGGCACACTCCATTCTTTTCCAAGATTTCCCAAACCATAGCATTGTCTCTAAATTCATCACAAGCCACTGGTTCTTGTTTGCAGAAATCGCCTCCCATGGTATCCAGAGCTCCCCACACCGTCATCTTCTCCTTTGTCTAGGTCACAGAAAAATGAGAAATATCCAAAAATAATGGAATAAGGTCCCCATAATCTATGTGAGTTTGACAACACAGGGACTTCCAAAAATAATTACCACATCCTTCATCTCATTCCCATAATATTTACAATAACTACATGACCAAGTGTTGAACTCCATACGTCTAATCCAAATAGGAAGGAAATAAGACATTAAATTTCCTTTAATTACTAAAAGGACCACCAAATTTGCATAATATTTGATCATGAATGATTAAGCTCTAGATATTAATTAGGATGATATCATTAGACTTCCAGCACTTATGAGATGAAACCCCTACATTTGCAAATCCATCAGCTAAGGAATTTTCTTCACGGAAAACATGTGACACAATAAAAGCATCAAGATAACTCACTAGGGAGCAAGATAAATTGGTCCAAACGGGTACAATTAAACCCTCTAATTCACATGCCTTGGTTGCAAATCGAAGCACAAAAGAATAGAAAGGGTCTAGAAAACAAGATAAGAAATAAAAGAACTGGGGAGAGAAGAAGAAAGATCAAAAACCTACTACTTCAAATGCAACTAATCACACCTCTTCATCAAAAGGTGGAAAACCTAAGGAGAAGGTCAAGTGTTCCTATTATAAGAGGCATGTACATGATGAACATAAGTGTTTAAATAAATATATTGATCACCTTTCACATCTTCTCGAAAAGAGAAATATTGAGGTGCCCTGATTCATTCAAACAAGGTTCATCAAAAGGGTCTTCTAAGGACACAAAGAAAAGTAAAGGGAAAAATGGTAAGGCTCTAGTTGTTGTTGCTTCACAACAAAATTCTTGGATTATTGATTTGGGTGCTTCACACCATAAGGCTTATTTAGAAGATGATTTCACCTCTTTATATTCATGTTTTATGTCTACCATACTAATGGGTGATGACACTCTTGTTGAAGTGCACAGGAGAGGATTTGTTGATGTGGGTGCAGGAAAATTTCAATATGTTATTTATGTTCCATCTTTATCAACTAGTCTCCTATTTGTTTATCAAATCACTCAAACAAGTTATGACAAGCGAGTTGAGTTCACACCAATTATAGTGGTAATCAGTGAAATGCATAATGGGTCAACAATTTCCATGGGAAAACATATCATCATTCTAGACTATATTAGTTTTTTCACTTTGTTCCTAACTCTCCTTCGATAGAATTACTCACAAATTCAGATGAGGAGAGTTGTTTGTGGCATCAACGATTTGGCCACTTGAACTATCATTACTTGCAATAGCTCATTCAACAGGACATGATTTCAAGGTTTCCTTCTATTCAATTTTCTAATGGATTTTTTTAAGGATGCATTCTTAGTAAGCATCCTAAGGAGAAATATGATAAAGGAAAAGTATGGAGGGCCACACAACAATTGGAGTTAGTACACGGTGACTTGGTAGGACCATTTCCACATCAATATTTTAGTAGGGCTTGATATGTCTTGACATTTATTGATGATCTGTCCAGATGCACTTGGCTTTACATTCTCAAATAGAGGTATAAGGTCTTTGAGTCTTTTTATGACTTTAAATATTTTGCATAGAAACAATCTAGGAAGTTCATCAATATTTTATGTACAAATAATTGGGGTGAATATGTTAACAACAAACTTGAACAATTTTGTGTTTCATAAGGTATTAACATGTAGCACAATAGTCCTCAACAGAATGGTGTAATAGAATACAAGAATAGGTCCTTGAATCCTAAGATGGAAAATTTTATGATACACTCAAAATCTTTGGCACCTCAATAGTAGGCAAAAGCCATAAACTATGCATGTTACATCCAGAACCAAGTGCCTCACAAAGCTCTAAAGGGGGTAACTCCTTTTCAAGCTTGGACTGGTTGGAAACTTATAGTTAAGCACTTTGAAGTGTTTGGTTCTCTAGCATGGACCCACATTCTAGTAGAGAAGCGAAAGGCTATGGATACACAGAGAAATCCTTGCATATTTGTTGGGTACCCAGATGATGGAAAAAAGTACAAGCTTCTTCATCCCACCACTCATGAGTTGTTCATTAAGAAGAGTGTTCATTTTGAGGAGAGAACTTCCAGTTCTTCTCCTACCACTTATCCATCTACTATTACATTCGATGCATTTCATCATGATGACAGTTCTTCAAAGGATATCAATTCTCCTAATATTGATAAGGAATCTTCTTCCTCCACTTTAGATCGTGATAGTGATAATGAGAATTCAAATTCTTCTCATAGTCATCATTCATAGGTTTATGATTCTCCTCCACACTCTCCAGCCTCAAGGCCTCTTTGGACTCGTCAAACATTGGATTCAACAGGTGGTTTAGTTGGTGATCCATCAAATACTAGAAGAACAATATCAAAATTTTAGTAGG
Organism: Sequoia sempervirens; assembly: GCA_007258455.2. Taxonomy (NCBI): domain Eukaryota; kingdom Viridiplantae; phylum Streptophyta; class Pinopsida; order Cupressales; family Cupressaceae; genus Sequoia; species Sequoia sempervirens. Next base: position 52,140,673 of record VDFB02168118.1, read on the forward strand.
CTCCACATCTCTTCATTTCTTTAGCTTCAAATCCAAAAACCTTTCGGGAAGCTTTGGGTACCCCTAATTGGGATGCTTCTATGCAAGAATATTTCAATTCCTTAAAGAGAAATCATACATGGGATCTATCCCTCTTCCTAAGGGAAGAAAAAGTGTTTGATGCAATTGGATCTATCAAACGAAATTTATAGCAGATGAGTTGATTGACAAGAATAAGGCTCGCTTGGTCTCAAAGGATTCTCCCAAGTTCTCAATATTGACTACTCTAAGAATTTTTTGCTAATTGCTAAAATAAATTCCATTTGACTTGTCCTTTCTACAATTACAACACATCATTGGGAAGTTCATCAGATGGATGTGAAGAGTCCTTTTCTTCATGGTGATCTTCGAGAGGAAATTTACATGGAGCAACCACAAGGGTTCATTTAGGACCTCTTCACTCTTTTTTCATCTTAGGAGGGCTCTCTATGGCCTCGGATAGGCTCCTTGATCTTGGTATACCAAGGTAGACTCCTAATTCTTGGGTTCACTCCATGTCATTAATGATTCAAACGTATAAATTTTGTAGTAGGATGACACTCACATTTTTGGATCTCTATGTTGATGACTTATTGATCACAGGAAATCATTCATCCAACATAAAAGTAGTGAAAATTTCTTTGCATGATAGATTTATTATGTCAAAATTGGATCTTTTGCATTACTTCTTGGGGATTAATATCATTCAGTCATCTTTAGGAATCTTCCTTGCACAACCCAAGTATGATTTTGATATTCTCTCCAGATTTCACATGGTTGACTATGAGCCTACTCTGATTCCATTTATGTTAGTGGTCAATCTTGAGGCTAAGTTTTATTCACCCTTGGTTAATGGAACTTTATATCAAATATTTGTTGGGAGTCTCATCTACTTGACTCACATGAGGCCCAATATTTCATATGTTGTGGGATCAATCTCTCAATTCATGCAAGAGCCACATGAGTTGTATTGGAAACTAGCTAAGTAGATTCTCCACTACATTCAAGGTACTCACAGTCATGAAATTTAGTATGCAAAAAGTGTGGATATTGACTTGGTGGGATACAGAGATTCAGATTGGGTAGGCGATTCTCAAGATCCCAAGTCTACTTTAGGGTATTTCTTCTCACTTAGTTTCGATCTAGGTTGTTGGTTGAGAAAGACGTAGTTTGTATTTTTTTCTTTCATCAATAGAGACTAAGTATCGAGGGGCAATAAAGTCCACTACTAAGGCTATTTGGCTTCAAAATGTTCTCACGAAGTTTTGCATTCCATTAAAAAATATTATAATCATCTTTTGTGATATTCAAAGTGTAATACGAATCTCAAGGAATCTATTTCATCACCAAAGGATGAAACACATTGAGATACATATGCACTACACTCAAGAGTTGATTCAAGAGGGCGTCATTGACCTTGTACTATTCCACACTGGAGAAGAATGTGAACATATTCACCAAACCCTTTACAAAAAACAAGTTCCTTCATCTACGAGCGTTGTTAGGGGTGTCAAATGTGTCTACTTCAGAAGGTCCTTCTCTCTCTCTCTCTCTCTCTCTCTCTCTCTCTCTCTCTCTCTCTCTCTCTCTCTCTCTCTCTCTCTCTCTCTCTCTCTCTCTCTCTCTCTCTCTCTCTCTCTCTCTCTCTCTCTCTCTCTCTCTCTCTCTCTCTCTCTCTTCTTTAGGGGGGGATGTTTTCTCTCTATTTGGGGGGATATTCCTCTTATGGGGGGATCTCTATGTACATGGGTACTATTATGCCTTGAATAACCACCCTATTTTTCTTCTTTGGTCAAAATGGGTCCCCCTCGTTGCTCTTTTCCCTTTGTGTTTTTGTTTTGGCTTTGGGAGTTTCTTTTTCCCAAGCCTTGTTTTCTCTTGTTTTGTCAAATTCGGGTTTTAGACTGGAACTGGCACTTTGCACCTTTGGAAGGTTTAAGTTCTAGTTTCTATTTTGAATCTGATCCCCATAGTTTTTCCCTTTCCTTGTTTTCCTTTTGTCTTTTCGGAATCAGATTTCAAAACGAAGTTTGAACCTTGCACCTTTGGAAGGTTCCTATTCTTGGTTCCAACCCAATCTCGATTTATGTATGCTTTTTGTTCTTTTGTCTGTTTCAGAATAAGATATCAGACCAAAATCAGAATCTAGATCCTTTCTAAGGTTCATGTTCCTGGTTCTGATTTGATCCTAATTTTCGTACCTTTTGTCATATGTGTCTTGTCGGGTTCGAATATTGGACCGAAACTAGACCCTTTCTCTTTCTAAAGGTTCATGTTCTGAGTTCCGTTCCAATCCTGATTTCTGACCTCACTTCCTATGTGATGGTTCACATTCCAAATCTAGTTTTGATTCCAATTTCCAACTCCTCCTTTGTGATGGTTCATGTTCCAAATCTTGTTCTAGCTCTGACTTCTGACCTACCCCATATTAATGTTTGTTCTCTTCACATGTACGAGACCAATATATATTCAGACCGCCTCTGCACGATTGCTCACAATTGCATTTGATTTTCATGAGTTGAGACTGAGCAGAGCGATAGACAGAGCATGGATTCAAGCTAGGGGAGTCATTGATCGACTTTGGTTCTCGTGCCCTTCACATTTTTGAGGTAGGGTTTCTTGTTTTTACTGGTAGCTCTCTTTTTGTTTCTTGTTTTGGTTCACTTTTTGTTTTTGCTTGATTTTTTGTTTGTTGTGTGTTTGTTCCTTTTTCCATTTTCATTTGTTTATTGGTTTTCCTCTTTCATTTTTTGTTGTTCCTGTTTTCTCTCGTTCTCGCATGTGTGTGCATTTTTGGTTTTGTCTCATTTTTTGCGTGCGGGTTTTCTCTTTCTTGTCATGCCCTAGGTCGCCTAGGGTTTTCGTATCATTGTGCTGAATCTTCAAATTTTGAAAATCTTTAGATTATGCTAGTTTTTATAAGTTTTGAGTGTCCAACCTTTGATTTATCCCCACACCCGATCCCTGAAGCAATTAAATTGGTTAAGTATAGGTTCGACCTTGGGAAGCTCCTACATGCTTGATTTTTCCCTAATCCCAACCTCCGAACTTGTTTAAAAATCCCCTCATAATCCACATGCTTGGTATCATTCTGATTATGACTTTTGATCGTGTGGCAGGATCAGGTTTCAGAACAAAACCCAAACCTCACACAAAGATAGGTTCTTGACTCAAGTGCCACCCTGATTCCAACTTCTGCCTTTTTAGTCAGGATCAAACATCAGAATGAAACCTCAACCTTTCACTATCGAGTAGTCCATGTTCCAAGTTTCATTCTAATTCTGAATTTTGCACAACTTGAGGGATCGAACCTCAGAACAAAACCTGAACCTTTACGCCAAACTAAGTTCCAATTCTAGGTTCCAACCTAATTCTGATTATCACCCTTTTAGTCAGGATCGGACCTCAAAGTGAAACCTAAACCTGCTCCCTTTAGGAAGGTTTCAATGCCAAGTTTCGTCCTAATCCCGACTTCCGATAGACTTTCTTTAAGGTTCAAGTGATGAGTTTCACCTCGACTCCAATGTTTGATAGTTTGTTAATGGGTTTAGTAATGTTCATATTTTGGATTATATTCCAAACCCAACACCCAAAAGCAACAGATATATCTTGTAAATGATTACTTCTTTCAGAGTATAGGGTTTTAATATAGGATGCATATAATTCCTAACTCTTTGTAATACTCCTTTCTGCCTAATGAATGTCATGGTTGCAATTTTATTAAATGTCTAATTTAAAGGGAGATACTGGTGTCGAGGAGGTACCAAAAGAATAAAAGGCCAAGAAATTGAAGCCAGATCAAATCCCACTTACCATGAAGTATAAGTTCCAGGGTGCTCTTGTGATATCAAATTTTGGGTCAGATGTGATGAAAATAACTGATACACTAGTTGGCCATGTTGAGGATTTGAGCAAGAAGTTGGGTCCACATTTAGGGGAAGTGTCATTTTTTACCTTTAAAACAAATACCCATTCATTTTTTAAAATAGGTACCCATTTTGAAGTGTGTACTTGTTCCAAAAGGTTTGAAACTCAAAAGATATGTTTTTCATTTTGATTTAGGCTTAGAAAAGGCATGGTAACCCAACACCTGGGCTAAGACCTACAAGTACAAGGTCAGGGCAATTTCGAGAGAAAAAACTAAATTTGGCAATATGGGTGATGGACTTTTTTTCTGAATCAATCCATAAAATTAAAACCCATTAGAGAACACAATGTCTAGTTTCCAAATATATATTTTTTATTAAGATTGGATTATATTTTTTATTTTTTAATTAATTTATAAGAAAACTAGTCCTTAAACCTGAAATATCAGGGTTTTTTTGTCTTTTAATAAAAAAATTTGGTTAAGTTTCTTGTAAAAAAAATTATATGGCATCAATCTTCAGAAAATTCTCTACACAATGAAAGAAAAAAGATTCAAAAAATGTTTAGTTTAGGTCCAATTATGTTGTTCGTACATGATTTTTAAAAACAGAAATTAAGGTTGATAAAAATTCAATAAAAAACATATTATAAAAAAAAATCCTCATAAATATTCATGTTGTTAGCTCTCTTTCCCCAAAAGGAATAAACAAAATACTTTTATTTGGGTCAAAAAGTGGTGTCCGTACATGTGCATGGTATGGTAAAAAAAAGGGACTTTTAAAAAGTGGTTTTTATACATCCCTATCAAAATTTAATTTCTATAATCTAGGTATTTGAATAAATTACATATTTGGAAACTAGATTCAAAATGCTAAATTTTATATTACTGACTTTTTTTAAGATTCATTGTGTAAGTGCCTCAAATTTTCAGTCCAAGTGTGACAAATTCTAAAAAACAGCAAAAACACTTCCACTTTTTGAGCTTTTTGTGGACCCAACTTCTTGCATCAACCCTTGACCTTGAGCAATTTTTCAAAGTTTTTTCACAGAAGATGCCAACTTAAGGGCTAAGAAAATAGCCAATTCAGGATCGGCATATGTGGCTTCATTTCCAATAGTTGTGTAATGTCCTAAGTTCATATTAGTTGTTGCACATGCGTATAACCTAGTTCAAAGGAAGTGTATTGATCCTTGGGGGACTAAAATTATTGATCTAACACCGGGAATGATAAGGATACTCTTTGACCTACCTCCCCATCCCAACCTCAAAATCATGACAAAGGCTAGGGTATTACAACAGTATGAAGTAGATGTAGATGGCAATAAGAGATATATAAATAAGAGGTGGTTGAAAATAGAGAAAAATTCAATAAACAAACTGCCCACCAAGCCTACGAGGTATAACTTCTCTTTGGAAGTAGGGGAGATTATCACACTATTGTCTAGAGCATTCAGGAAGGAAGATTCACAAGCATTTGAAACCTAGATGTTCTCTTTTAGTCAAATTATTCTTGGTGGGAAACAATACTTGGACTAGTGGAAAATGGTATCTAATGCTATTAATGATCAGATCACCAAGGTGAAGGAAACCAAAGTATTTTATATGAGTTCTTATGGTATCTATTGTGTTGCTAGAATGGGGAACTATAGAAGAGGGAGATTCACTACTCATGAGTTATCTTCATTCAAAGAGCCTCACAGGGTGAACTGCCCTAATCTACCTCAGGAAATAGCAAGGAAGTTTGAGAATCAGAAAGAGAAAGTCATAGAGATCTTCTGGACAAACTGACAAGCTCTCGGCCAAAGGATGGCAACACAGAATATGGATGACAGCACGACGCGCTAGCATCTCAGAAGTGTGCTAGCATCTCGTACGAACCAGAGAACGAGTTTATCATAGAAAATGAAAAAGTGGCTACTTCTATTCTAATTACTGAGAATTTCTAGAATACGATAAAGTAAAGTAGAAAAGATAAAGATAAAGATGAGAAAGGAAATACTTACAACCACACAAGTGATGAGGCTTCTAACAAATGAATGTCTTCAAAACCTGTGTCTGTAAGATTTGGAGAGAATGTTGGGGCTGTATACAGGTTTTCCTCAGTCAAACCCCCATTTTGGTGTTCCCACCTCCACGGACAGCCAAGAAGATAGAGAAAAAGAGATGAACAAAGTGTGTGATGAAAGCAAAACCCGCTCAGGAGTAGAACCCACACCACCAAGTAAGCGTGTGATAAAATCAAACCCCACTTGAGGAGGAGAACTTGTATCACAAAAGAGGTGATAAAAGCAATCCCTGCTCAAGGAGGAGAACCTATATCACGAAGTAAATATGCAGTAGATAAGGGATATGGAATCCCAAGATGCTCACGAGTGCAAAGAAAAAGAGATAGAGCTACAAGGAGTGTTGTAGAGAGAGCTTGAAGCTACTACAACAAGCTATATGAAGTTGTGCAAGCAAAATAGGAAGAGTAAGAAAGGAGAAGAAGATAGGAGCTAAATCTAGGAAGATTCAGAAGACCAAATAGATGGAAAGAATTGATTAAAAAGGAAGAAAAGAAGCTTCCCAGGCGGTTACAAGGAATCCCAAGCTGTTTCCACCAACAAACTTAGCTGAAAAGTGGAAAACATGCTCAAAAACAGTCATCTGAGCGTTGACACGTCACAAGATGTTGGCGCAGCGTGCAGACGTCTATGCGACACGCTAGTGTCCAGACACGTCACGCTACAAAACGACGAGAACGGAACAAGCACCAAGTTTGATGCAAAGCTGACGCACAAGGGTAGCTACTGAAAAGGGGTGTTGGAGCATCTTGAGAGGGGAAAAAATTTGATGCAGGGGCTAAAATGAGCCTACTCAAGATGCTAAGGGAATGGACACTAAAGCGGGTGCAAGAATGTATGTGAAATTGCGGGGGGTGCAAAACTTCCCAAGCTTGAACATTGTAGGGGCCCTTGGGGAAGCACCTGGTGAGAATAAAGTCTGGAAATATTATGATCAATTGGAGCTCAAGAAGGTGGAGAAGCATTTCAAAAGAGTTAGCAATGTCTTCTTATATGTTGTTATCAATCAATTGATGGGAGATATTGGTTTTAGGTTAACTAAGGAAACCATGGCTTTTATTGGAGAATGGGGGAATTGGTTTCTACAATACCCCAAGACTACTTAGATCAGGTTGTTTGGTTTCGACAAGGCTCCATTCAAGCTGCCAAGGTGTTGTAGTGATAAAATTATTTTAATGGAATTCTACCGTCAAGCAACGGAGGTAAATGCAAATTTCTCAAGCAAGCACAAAGCAGGTTGTCATGCTTTCCCTCTTGAGTTAGGTTTTTATTCATGTTCAACAATAGTAGTAGCCAAAACAACAACAAAGGAGTTATAAGCTTGCAATCTAAAGTTTTATGAGGAAAGGCATAATTTGGACCCAAAGAGGAAGATAAATGGTCTGTATGCATCTTTGTTCCCTTATCATGAGTATCACCTTGAGCACTTTTGGGCTAATCTCCAAGATCAATTTGAGGTAAGGAAAACAGGATATGAAAGGTTGACTGTCCCTCAGATGAGAGACTTCAACATTAAAGAGGATATACCTGAAGGGATACCGGATGATGGCATCACCCTTGATCCTCAATATGAGGTAGATGAAATTGCAACAAGTGTTTTGGATCCCATAAACTTGATGGAGAAAGAATAATTTGATATAAATAAGATTTCACAAGTAGTCATTAATAGGAATTTGAAGTGGATTGACTTGCGCATCAACTGGCCTCAAGGTAGAACCATAAGAAAGAGAAAGGATTTACAGGTTGAATCATCTTTGATTACTAAACTATAGAAATACAAGAGGATTAGGAATAAAAATCCACAAGTAGGAGAAGAATAAGTTATAATGGAAAAGGTTACAAAATCCTTCCAAAAGGCTATAGCTACCTACCAAGTTGTTGTTGTCGGAGTAGTCTCAGGTTTCGGTGTTGAACCCATTTCCATTGTGTATCCTAAAGCGAAAATTGTTCAAGAAGGTCCTTCTGCTGCTCCTTCACAAACTAATGAAATTGAAACTGAGAAAACTCCTTCTATTGCACCTTCAACAGTAAAGACAACAACTAAAGAAAGGGAAAAGTCCCCCGTAATAAAAATCACAGAATATCCTCTCCCCTCAAATTCTAAAGAGACTCCTCTCCAAGAAGAAGAAAAGGAAGAATATGAAGAAGAATTTGAGGAGGAAGATGTAAATTTGTAAGAAGGAAACATTTGGAGGGAAGCAGAGATGGAACATGTCCTAACAGAGGATGAGCAGCAGGAAATAATGGAAAGTGCCAAAAGGCAAGCTATTGAGGACATAGCTAGAGAGGAAGAAGAAGCTCGATTGAAAGAAGAAGAAGAGCAAAAGAAAATAAATGAAGAGGAAGCTAAGAAAATGGAAATGAAGCTAAAGAAGATAGCATAAATTAAAGTTAAAAAATGAGAAGGCTGAGAGAGAAAACCTTCAGCAAGAGAAAGTTGATAAAGAAAGGCTTGAGCAACAAAATGCCTCATCTTCACAAGGGATCGGAATAAATTTTTCACCTCCACAGCCTCCAAAGCAAATACCCCCAAGTGCTCAACAAATGATATCCTCACCAAGTGCTCCAACTTGGTTGAGGCTAAATCTAGAGAAGAGATAGTAGGTTGAGGCTCAACCAATGATTTGGGATGAAATGGTCAAAGAAGTGGACAAGGTGAAACCTAAAAAGAAGCCAAGAGCAATACACTCCACAAGGCTAGTGGATGATGGGGATTTGGTCACAATTATTGCAACCCCAATAGTTGATAAAGATGATAGAGGGTTCCACGCTTCCAAGTACCAATTGAGCATAGTTAATTTGGGGAAGCAAACCATAAATCAACAAATGACACTCATCGACATCGTGGAAAGTTCAACAAAGTCAATAATGGTAAAAGAAAAACAAACCAAAGATGACTTGAAAGCTCACATAGGACAAATAAAAATATTTTTGAAGGATCTCACTGAATCAACCTTGGAGCAGCCAACGTCTTCAGAAGTTCATGTATTTATGAGCTATAAGGAAGTTGATGAGCTGAATGAGATGAAAAGAAAAGCTCAAATATTTGATGGTTGGATAAAATATTCTTCAGAAAGAGATAGAAGAACTCCTTGACCAAGGATATGAATATTATGATGAAGCATAGACACTGGGCCAGCAAATAGGAGAGTATGTTTAGAAATTGTGGGAAGAAGAAGAAAAATATAGAGAATATTTGAGGAAGTTAAAAGCTATCAATAGGATGCCCAGGGAAACACTAATCAAATCAAGGATCTTAGGATATGAGAATCCTGAGTGCATTGACAAGGACATCAACATAATTATCTTTTGATCAAAGATCCTCACTAAGCATAGGATCACTTTGCTCAAATTTCAACATGAGGTATGGGATCATACGTTGATATTTGAGAAAATTGTCGGGTGTATTACCACCAAGAAATCACCGAGCTCCCAACCAACTCATGAGCTAGATTCTTTGCAGAAGACAAAGGAGGAATGGAATAGTCAGCAGGAAAAATTGATAAAGAAAGGAGATGGCCCTGATGAGACCCTTTTAGATGAATTGATGACAATCAAATCTAACACTAAATGGGCTTCAAGGGACACTAGCCAAATGCATGAGGCCACTAAAGTAGCTACGGAATATTTTGAGAAATCAAAGTTCAAAGCAGAGTGGGTGGACAGTCCTGATGAAGAGGTCCTGGAGAAAATTTTCAATAATTTTGATGATTATCATGGGTTTCTGAAGAAGGTTGTCAAGTTAAAGAAGAGAATATTCTATTTTTGAAATAGAATAAGGTCAACCTTTCCATGCACCCTATTTTATAGGGAGGACACTGTAGTTAGCTACAAATCGCCTCCTATAAGCCAAGAAAAAAGTGTCATTTCCCATACATGTGCAGTTTTGATTCAGTGGACACTCCAATTGAACTTGGGTGTCCCTATAATTGTGGATCTGGGCGCCCTATTTTTGTGGATATGAGGTTTTTGGAGGGGATTTCAATGTTTCTATTTTCTATAAGTTAGAGAATTCTCCTCATTATAAAGTTCGACAAATTGAAGTCAGATTTGCTACCTTAAGTTACAATTTTTAAAGCTTTTACAAAGCTAGTTAGTTTTTACAATAATTTCTCAAATTTAACAATGACATAAAAGACAATGGTTTTTCATATGACAGTGGATTTTGCTGGACGTAAATGCTACTTAATTGATTAATTTTAATAGAAAGGGACCGAATTTAAAACCATCACTTGTGTCATTTGTGAATGGTATTTTTCTTGTGTTTATTGATTTGCAAAATTTGTAATGAGTTAATTGAATGTGTCTTTCATTAATTCTAGTAAAACAAATTGCAAGTATGCTTATTAAATATGCATTGTGAATGGATATAATTACATAAATGATTATGAATTGTTTCATTCTTCAATTTTGACTTTAAGGAAAGCTTTTTATAGGATTGCATGTCTAAATATTGGAACTATATGTATTCATGTTTTCTATTTTGAAACCTGTGAAGTATCTTTTTTTGTTTCTTTTAAAAATCTGTTGTTGGAACGTTTAAAATATCAATTTGTTATCTTTAAACTAGCAAAGGCCCCTTGAATATTATAGTCATGTTGACCACTGAATGATGCAATACAATTGTGAACCAACTACCGAGACCTTGGAAGATAGGTGATTGTATTATTAGTTATCTTTTATAGGAGAAGTAGGGTAGAAATATTATGCTTAATGTTTGTTGTGTCAATTTGACCCTCAACAGGTACCTCATCGAGATTTATTTTTTGGGACCCATCTTTTCACCCATCTAAGCTACACTTAAGGAGGCGTTAGTGTAGATTTTTTATTTTCCTTATGTTATGAGTATTTCTTTTTTCCTAAATGGATTATTTAAGATTGCTTAGATTTACTAGATGTGGTTAATATGAGGACACATGGTATAATACATCAGCTACATGTGTCACTCTCTCCCACACATAGGTAGTTGAGTTACACACCCTCTTTTGGCTTATTGTGCCACCTCTCATAACCACTATTTTGTCTTTACTTGAGTAGGTTATGGGGTGGTTGGCTAACATACTCTCTTTTGGTTTATGAGCCACCTCTCATAACCAATATTATGTCTTTACCTAAGGAGGTTATGCCACATGTTTTTGAATTTATGTAAGTAAATCCTCCCACCTTTTATGGGTAGTTGGATGTAATGCACCTCTTAGATGTATATGCTCATATATTGTTATATATAGAACACTTTCCTCTCACCTTCACTAGTTTGGTGTCTATTTTGGTGAAATTAATGTGAGTATTCTTAAAATTCTCTTATATATGTCTTTTTTTCTCTTTCAAGATTCTCTCTCCATTCTTCTATTTTGATCTTTGATCATTTATTGATTGGAGTTGTGTGCGATCTACGATGAACATCAGATCCTGACTTGGTTCTCGTAGAATCTAACATGAGGGACTATCTCATAGTAAAGAATGAATTTGTGGGTTTATAATCCTCCTGGAAGATATTTAACACCCTCAATCCACAAGCCAAAGCTACCTTTACTAAAGAACTAGCCAATAGGAATGTAATATTGTTAAATAAAGAAGATGAACTTATTTGGTGTGGGGAAAAATCTTGAATATGCATAGTTAAAATTTTATAGGAATTACAAATTCATGAGGACTATATGCAATATTGGCCAAAGGACCTATGTTGGAGCACCAATGTACTACCAAAATTTGAGGCATTTGCATGGTTTTCTCTATAAAATTGCATTGTAACAAGAGATATTAATAAAACTGGGCTTCTTTAGGCCCTTATCGATGTCTTTTATGTGAGTGTTGTGAGGAAATTGTGGATCACTAACTATTACAATTTCCATAGCACAAGACTATTGGAGATGGATGTGCTAAAAATGAGATGGTCAAGACCCCTCCCTTCCAAACTTGTAGAGCTATTCCAAAGTTGGTTGAGATTGTTTAAAGGATCCTTATGGTCTGGCTTGTGGATTGAAGAACCAACCATGATTATATGGAAATTTTGGAAGGAATGCAACGTAAGGGTCTTCAAGAAGAAGGTGTCCACAACTAAATCAGCCATCAACAAAATTGAAAAGGGAATAAATTTTCACCAAAATACAAAGATAATGAATATTAGAAAATGGAAGTTTTCTTTCTAGGACAATGATATAAGCAAAGATTGACAATTTTTGAAACCCCTCCTCGTGAATGTAAAGCCATGAAGATAAGCTGAAACAAAAAATGCAAAATTGGTGGTTCCCCATGAGGAAAAATTAACTTAATCTTTATGGAGCATCAAGGGGAAACCCTAGTGCTTTCTACCTACCAATTTCATTATGTAAAATGATCAAAGGGCGGTGTTCCTGGCTGGGTCCATCAAATTGCCTAATGGGTTTAATAACAATGTGGAATTTTTTGCCATGTTGGAAGGCCTCAAAATGTGTTCCTAGGAGAAACTGCACCCAAAAGAGATTGAAGGTGATTCACAGATTATGATCAAAGTTATCACCAATAGATAAAAAATGGATAAAATAGATCCAATGGTACCTGGACATAATCAACGAGTTTACAATCCAACACATATACAAAGAAACTAATCCAGTTTTTGACTAACTATTTTTGCAAATCTATATGATCCAATGAGACTCTATTTAAACACACCCAGGTATGTTAAAGAAACATAATGACAAGAAAGAACAATAAAGAACTAAAAAAGCAATTACTCTACTAAGAGATTAGACATATGCATTCTTTATGGGCCATATAGATAACCTACTCACCCCTGTATAGATAGAAAGATTGTAGGAAATGATCCATGGTTTTTGCACTCTATTATGTCAATGAAATACATAGCTCTAGGAAAATTCACCGTGACAATTTACCGTCAATAATTCACCTCCAACAATTCTTTGTCAACATCATCATGACAAATTCATCTCTAGGAAAATTCACCACCAGCAATTCATTGCCATGGATAATTCATTGCATATACAATTAGGAAATATCCACGGCGATGAATTGTTGGTGGTCAATTTTTCTAGAGATGATTTTTTCATGACGATGAATTGTTGGCGATGAATTGTTAGAGGTGAATTGATGGCGATCAATTTGCCTAAAACCGAAATTCATGATTGTAACTTCAAACTTTGTAACTTTTGGTACAATGATTTTAAATGAAGGGAAGCTACTCTATGGTAGCAATTTGCCTTCAAAAATAATAATAATTTAATTTATTCTCATTATTTTTTAATTTTATAGAAAAAAATTAATGGTGTAAGAAATAAATTTATTGAGTTTTAAAATTCAAGTTTTATTGCATTGTGTTTTAGTCTTTTGATGAAAGATGATTAAATTATTTTGAATATAGGAATTAATTTTCATTACTATTTTTCATTGATTTAATAAATACTTTTTCAAAAAATGTATAGAGATGAAATTTTAACATTGATTTTGAAAGTAATTTGAAAATATTTAAATTATATAATTTTCATAATTAAATTATTGTAGATACTTAAAATTGTCCTACCCTATGAACTAGCATTTTAACACTAATATTCATCTTTCCCCAATGATTAAATAATGTTCAATTATTTAATTATTTTTAAGATCATATTCTCACTATTAATTAAATAACTTTATGTTAGTTAATTAATTCATTTCAAATGGGCGGGGGCCCTAGCTCGGTTGGCTAAGTAATTCCGTTGCGGCTCTGCTGGTCACAAGTTCTAGTCTCCCCCCGTCTCGTGGTACCGGAGGGCGTGTCGCGCCAGCGCCGCCGGTCACGTTAAAAAGTTTACCAGGCGCACTGCAGTTTATAGGGGGTCATGCTACCCGATTCCTGCAGTCTAAAAAAAAAAAAAAAAATTAATTAATTCATTTCAAATTATATTTTTAATTATTTATTCTTCTTGATTAAATAAATAAATAAATCTTATTTATTTAATTATATCGTTAACTTAACTTATTCTTCTACTTTAATTAAATAGTTATCAATTAATTGTTTAATAAAAAAAATCAATCCCCCCTTCTAAATTAAATAATTATCTTTAATTATTTAATTATCTATTTCCCATCATGCATAAATTAAATAGTATTAAATATTATTTAATCCTCTTTCAACTTCTAAATTAAATAGTTATCTTTAATTATTTAATTCCTCTTTTTTCCACTCAACATTATCTATTAATAAATAATCTTTTATTTATTAATTAAATCTTATCTTGCACGTTCCTCCAACAATTAATTAATTAATTATCTTCTCATGTGTTGTTTCCTCAAACGTAATGACCACTTTCTTCTAGTCGATTGAGTAACCAACGTTAGTTGACTATCCAATCTATTTGGTTAACTAATCAATTAATTCTCTTAACTAATACTATCTCCCAGTCAACTGAAATTGGTTATTCAATCTATCAAGTGAACTATTCAATCTAATTAAGTTCACTCGCACTCACTTCCAGTCTTCATTGGAGTTAACTCTTCAATCTATTTCCTCTCAACTGACCTTGAACATTTATCCTAATCTTTCACCTCTCCATCCCAGTCATTGATTCAATTTTTTGAAATCTATAAAACAACCCTCTTCCTTCTCATAATCTACCTATAATTTTCATAGCGAAGCCCTAAGCATTTAATTCTTGAGTGATTGAGAAGGATTGTCATTTTATCTAGGTCACCCTTATTAGCATTGATTTGAAGCTTTTGCAAACATGGAGGCTTCGTATTGATCCAAACAATCCAACGTCGGTTATCAACACGAATATACTCTGACATGGGATGGTAAAATTGTAGTCTTTTGAATTCATTTATGTTCTCTTTTATTGCTAGCATTGCTTGTTGAATTCATTGCTTTTCAATTTCATTTCATGAGTAGGTTGGGATTCATCTTGTTTTGAATTGATTTGTATTGATTCATTAATGTTGTATTCCTTATGTTTGTTTTCCCTCTTACAATTATAATTACTTTTGACATGCAATTGATCTAAATATATATTTTTATAGTCTTTCAATTCATAATTAATTTCATATTTAATTATTTATAAATACATAACCATAATATTTTGAAAATTATATTTACAAATTTAAAAATATATATAAATAATTTATTAATATATAAATAGAGAAATATATAATTATAATGTTGCAAATTATATATAGCTTCTTTCAATATTATCAACTTTCTATACAAATAGATTGAAAGGCTTATAAAAGCCACAAGTATATGCATAATGTTTTTAACACCTATTATTTCTAATAGAACCAAAAGCCTATAAGGTTGTGATCTACCTTGGACACAGTCGAAAAACATAGGGTTTGACAACTTCAAATTTCTTTTAGTATTGTTGTTTGGCACAATACTCTCATTCATTAGGGAATAAATATTAATAAGGGTTAAATCTTGATTGCTTGATCAATGGGTTTCTAAACTATACTTATCCAAGAGAGTATATAGTTAAATCCTTTTTAAAAATAAATATTAATTATCCCATGTTTATTAAACAATCAATATGGGAATTGTATATAATTCAAGCATGATTTTGTAAATAAATAAAGGTAATGAAAGTGGACCTTAGTTTATGACCTAACCAAACCTAATCTTCGGTAATTGATCCTATGACTCTATCTAAGCAACATAATTATCCATTTTAACTCTTTAAATAGAGAAGAAGATTGCATTTCATGCGTATTAAAAAAATATAAATTTATAATATGAAAATGGTGTAATGTCTAATTTGATTTAGAAGCATGTCATGGGGTGCCATATCCTATTTTGTGCTCTCATGTTAAGTGTAAGAATCTCTTAATCGCACTCCCAAGCACATGCAAAGGGTTGATGAAGATTGACCAACCCTCAAGTGAAGTAAGAAACTCTCCTCAAGACAATTTGTAACTAACTATATATTCATTCTCTTCTATTGGTGAACATTGATCTTTAAAACCAAATTTCAAGATAACTTGACGTAAATGAAAATAGTCTAAATTAAATTTGGATCTAGGATACGAACTTGATCATTACTACTCTATCCAAATGGGTAGCAACTGATGGGAAACTTAGTAAACATTTATCTTTAAAACCAAGTTGAGATAACTCGACATAAATGACGATTTTCTAGATTAAATTTAGATTTAGAGTCTGAGCTTGATTGTTACTACTCTATCCAAATGGGTAGCAATTGACACAAAACTATCTAGAGGGAAACTACTTCTTGGAAAGGGTTGTGTAGCCACTTTTGTAGTTACCTAACTTAGAATACACATCAAAATTACAACCTATAAACCTTGATTTCATGTATTTAGATATGTAGCTAGTTTGGTTAAATGAGTGAGGTTCCTCAAGTCAAATTTTAATGTGTGTGGTCTATGAGTTCTCTCTACAAAGACTTTGGGATTCCACAATGCTTTGAAGTTAATAAGATTAGTGAATTTTAATATAAGATTAAACAATCTAGAACTTAAGAAAAATCTCATGTGGATTTTTCTTGTCTCCCCAAATTTTGAGATGGGACACAAATCGACATCACTTATTATTTTGAATTTCTCTTAATTGATAAAGACCTCAATGCACTTTTGAAAGGGAACTATAATCTCTCAATGATCACCTTTAGACCCAAATGGTCCTAAATCCATTTGATTTTGAGTAGAAAATCTATGGCTAAAGCATCATTGTTGGCTTGTATAAACACTTATACATGTTTGAAATTTTTTAATCTCATTTAGATAATTGAATCTATTCAACTCTTCTTGTGTATTCAGTTAATTAAACATGTGTAAATTATTTTTAAAAGTTGTTAGTGTTAAACTATAAGTGTGAATCTTTGGGTTTTTGCTTCTTGACCAACTAGGTCCTTACAAGAGAGATAATTCTATGCTTTCTCCCCTTTGGGAAAGAAAATTAAATGATAAGGGTGTGTCATGCTCTCTAGAGCCAACGGTAGAAAGGGATGGCTTGTCTTTGAGCTACACAAATGAAGGATATGTGTGTAGGTCTCACTTAATAATAATGAAAAATTCCATAGTCAATTGATTTAAGAGTGAAAAAAAGAGGAAAATTGAACCAAAAGGAGATTAGGACTGTTTGAAAAACATCTGAAGTTGTAGTTAATGGAAAAAAGTACTTGTAAAATGACTGGGCCTAAACCCACAAATAAAAATCAAAGTAAAGATCACTTGTTGGAATATAAGAGGGCTTGATTGTGTATGAAATAAAATCCTCTTAAGTAATTTAAGGAAGCAAAATAAGCCTTGTATTTTGTTATTGCAAAAAGTCAAAATGGATATGAATAGATTTTAGAAAATAAGGAATGAGATTTGGAATGATCCTTCCTTCTTTGGGGTTAGTTCTCAAGGTGTCTTTGTAAATCTAGTTACTTTGTGGAACCCTTAATTATTTAATGGTGATTTATCAGTGTGAAACTCTAACTATTTAGTCATCCTATTTACAAAAAAAAATTGATAGCTTATGATGAAGTTTTTCCAATGTATACACCCCTAACTTCAACTAGGGTTGTAGAATCCATTGGAATGAAATGGTCAATTTTAGGAATGTTGGGAGGGATATTAAGTGGATGGTGGTTGGAGACTTTAACTCTTCGTTGACCATGGAAGACAAGAAAGGGGTTATGTGGAGTTAAATATTAGCAACTTGGTCAATTGTATTTATTACTTTGACCTCATGGATGTGGATCTAGAATGGTCATAATTCAATTGGATTAGTGTACCACTAGGAAGTAATCTTATTCAAATTATATAGGATAGTGTTAGAAGAAGAATTTTTTCCACATGTACCAAATAAAGTGTAAACTTATAATATAATATAGTGTAATTTCTAATTTGTGTAATACCACATCACTTGTGGCCTTATTGATCCTATTAGTCATCGATGGTTTATGTCCTATATTTTATGTTCCTTTATGTTGGACAATATACATTAGTGATTATTGTTCCTATACATCAATTTGCTTATATTTTGATTGTTAACTAACTAACTAGTGGTTATGGTGATTCCGTGTGATAACTAGATTAGTTCTATTCCTTATTTGCATAAGTATGCAATGATTGAGATGTTTCATTGTTGGTAATATCATTATGTATATTAAATGGATTTCATCATGTTAGGTGATTATGAGTGTAAGTGTGAATATAAAGGTAATGATTGATATTCAATATTTGGGTGTAGTAGTATTCGTTATAGGTTAAATAGATTATTGATAAGTGGTAATATTTTGATATTAAATAACATGATCAATTATTGCTTGATTCTAAAAGGTATTATGCGAGTAGGAAGAGTTAAATTATATGTTACTTATGTAGATTTAAGTTCCTATGTTATGTGTGGTTAATAAATATTGGTGTTCATGCATGTTTGTTCAAAGAAAAATTTGGTAGTTGTGCATTTTTTAGTTGTGTAAAAATTGGGGCATGACAATTTGATTTAGAAGCATGTGGTGAGGTTTCATGCCTTATTTTGTGCTCTTGTGACAAGGTCCTAGAATCCCTTAGTCGCACTCCCAAGGGTTCCCAAAGGGCTAATAAATATTGACCAACCCTAGAGTGAAGTAAGAAACTCTCCTTGAGTTGATCCATAACTAGCTATATATTCACCTTCTTTTAATAATGAACATTGATCTTTAAAACTATATTGAGATAACAACATAAATAAAAAATATCTAAATTAAATTTAGATTTAGGATATGAACTCGATTGCTACTAATCTATCCAAATGGTTAGAACTAAATGGAAACTATATAGAGAAGCTACTCCTTGGAAAGGGTTGTGTTCCCACTTTTATAGTTACCTAATCTAGAGTACTAGTCAAAATTATACCTTATACACCTTGATTTCATGTATATAGATATATAGCTATTTTGGTTAAATGAGTGAGATTCCTCAAGTCAAATTTTAATGTGTGTGGTTTGTGAGTTCTATCTACCAAGACCTAGGGATTCTACAATACTTTGAAGTTAGTAAGATTAGTGAACTAATATATAAGATCAAACAATCTAGAACTCAAGAAATTTTCTTGTCTCCCTAAATTTTGAGGTGGGACACAAGTCAACATCACTTATTATTTTTATATTTCTATTAATTGAGAAAGACCTCAATGCACTTTTGATACAGAACTACAATCTCTTAGTGAGTACCACTAGACTAAAATGGCCTTGAATCCATTTGGTCTTGAGTGGAAAGTCTCAGCCAAAGCATCATAGTTTATTTTCTCATTGAGATAGTTGAACCCGTTCAACTTTTCCTATGTATTCAACTAATTGAAGATTTGAAAATTGATAATGACTACCATGATAAAATATAATTGTAATTTTTTAGGTTTTTTACTTCTTGACCAATTAGGTCCTTAAAAGAGAGATAATCCTATCCTTTCGCTCTTTTGGAAAATAAAATTAAATGATGACAATGTGCCTTGTTCCTTGGAGCCAATAATAGAAAGGGTTGGATTGTCTTTGAGCTACACAAAGGAAGGATATGTGTGCAAGTCTCACTTCATAATAATCAAAAATTTCAAGAAGTTAGTTTATTTAAGAGTGAAAAAAAAAAGAGGAAAACTAAACCAAAAGGATATGAAGGTTTGAAAAACATCCAAAGATGTAGATAATGGTAACCAAAGTACTTCTAAAATGAGTGGGCCTAAACACAAAAAAAAATTACAAATGAAGATCGTTTATTGGAATATAAAATGGATCAATTGCATGTACAAGCATAGCCTCTTAAGTAATTTTAAGAAGAAAAATAAGCCTTGTAGTTTTCTTTTGATAAAAATTCAAAATGGATATGAATAGATTTTAGAAAATAAGGAATAAGGTTTGGAATCACCCTTCCTTCTTTGGGGTTAGTCCTCAAGGTGCCTCTTGTTAGAGTAATAAGTTATTATGCTTAATTAATTATATCATATTGATTAATTAATTAAGTCACTTATTCCTCTTGGTTACTTAAGCTAAACTTAGGCACATTAATAATTAATTAATTATTAATTATTAAGTGTGCACACTAGGGTTTCATTTAGGGTTTACCTTTTAGGGTTTCTTGATCTCCTTCATAAGGATTGATCTCTTTGTAATACTTGATTCTCTTAATGCATTTTACACTTTGAGGTTTACAGAACATCTTCTTTGGTTCCTCATATCTTTTGCATGTGATAGGTATCCATCTTGCATGCAGGTGATCTTGGTTTTCTAACATTGTATCAGAGCTCCAGACCTGCAGCTGCTTGTTCCTGATCTGAAGATATGGCCTCTCTATGAGTTTCAAGTGCAAGGGTTTCCACAGGAATCTTTTCTGCAAGATCTGGGGGTAGCCATTTTTTCGGGACACTATGGGCTCAAACGGACGTCGCCATCACGTTCGCAGCGTCCCAAAACCCTAGAAACGCCTGTCAAATCGTCCATTTTGGTGCAGTTGATTCGGGAGGCAAAAAACATTTGTCTAGGGGTCGTACGGCCTCCCCAGCACACTTCCTGAGGCTCAAAAAAATTGAAAAATTTTAAAAAACACATGTTTTTTCAAATCCTATGCAGCGCTTCCAGTTAGAAAGAAACCCGCCGCCTGGCGGCCACCGGGCGGCCATCGCCGAGCCGCAGCCACCGGTCAGCGCCGCCCAATCTCCACCGAGGTCAGCCCCCGCTGGGCCCTTCTACTCCGCCAGTGGTCCTATGACGGACCAGGAGCTCGGATCCAGCCCCCGGCCAACAACAGCGACGGAATATTCTGGCCCGTGGGGAATATACCAGCTCTGCAGGGAATATTCTGAAACTGAGCAGAATATACTGGTCACCGAAATTTTTCCAGCAGGGGGCGATTTTTTGCTCCAACGGCCAGAAGGCCGTCAAATTTACGCTCACCTTTTTCTGACATCAGCATGACGTCATGATGGCGGCATCCGTACGGGCGGCCCCTCTTTGCCCCTCCTAACCCCAGTTTGCCCTAAAGAAGTAGTTTTTTTTCTTTTGGTCATAACTTGGGCATACAGTATCGAAATCGGGCAAACGAGATATCGCCGGAAAGCTGGTTCCGAAAAATTTCCAGTAGTACTATTTATTTTTCAGTATTTTACTGTTTTCCTGCATTTATTTCTGTTTGAATTCAGATGTTGTTTTTGGACTTCCGAGCTCATAACTTTTTTCCACGATCTCCGTTTTTCACCTCGTTTGAAGCGTTGGAAAGGTATTGAGGAGCTATATGTTGCTGTCCATGCACTTTTTCTGTATCTGTCTCAGATTAATCACTTAGTCCAGATTTGTCCCTATGGGTTGTTTGGAGATTACTTGGACATTTTGGCAGTTGGGAGGGTGCATCTTGCATCTTTGCACTTCGTTTTCAGTAATACATCATTCAATAATCACTTGCTGCTTCATAGATTCCAAGGTTGTTTCCGTTTGGAGTTTTCAAGTGTTCCGTGGCATCGAGTCTGTTGTTGCTTTATCATGATTCCTTGAGTCAATCAGTGACTCTCATCTAGTTTCAGTAGTAAACAGAAGAATCTTTCCTTGCTTGCCAGTATCAGGTTCCAGTGTTACTTTACAGAGTTCTTCCAGTGCTTCTTTGCAGCATGTCATCTCATTGTAGGGGGGTTTTGTCCCACTGGGTTTTTCCTTCTCTACCTCATTCTTGCATTTGTAAATGGGTACCTGATCAGGCCTAGTTGTCGGGACCCATCTTTGCTTTCATGCATCTTATTCTAGTGTTTTAGCTTCTTCCTAAATTCATCTTAAGGGGGGGTGTTAGAGTAATAATTTATTATGCTTAATTAATTATATCATATTGATTAATTAATTAAGTCACTTATTCCTCTTGGTTACTTAAGCTAAACTTAGGCACATTAATAATTAATTAATTATTAATTATTAAGTGTGCACACTAGGGTTTCATTTAGGGTTTCCCTTTTAGGGTTTCTTGATATCCTTCATAAGGATTGATCTCTTTGTAATACTTGATTCTCTTAATGCATTTTACACTTTGAGGTTTACAGAACATCTTCTTTGGTTCTTCATATCTTTTGCATGTGATAGGTATCCATCTTGCATGCAAGTGATCTTGGTTTTCTAACACCTCTAGGGGTCTAGTCACTTTGTGGAACCCTTAATTTATTAATGACAATCTATTAGTGTAAATCTAACCATTTATCCCTCCTAATCACAAACAAAGTTGATATCTCTTCATGAATTTAGTTGAATGTGTATTCCCTAACTCCAACTAGGGTCGCAAGATTCTTTGGAATGAAATAATCAAGTTTAGGAAAGCATCTAAGGACATTAAGTGGATGGTGGTTGGAGACTTCAACTCGTTGTACATGAAAGAGAAGAGAGGGGTTTTATGGTGTTTAATATTTGACCACTTTATTTCTTACTATGACCTCATGGATATGGATCTAAAAGCTTCATGATTCACTTGGACCATCATAACTCTAGGAGGTAGTCTTATTTAGGTTATATAGGATAATTTGGAAGAATAATTTGTTCCACGTGTGCTAAATAGAATGTATATTTGTAATATAAAAATAGTGTAGTGTCTAATTTGATTTAGAATCATGTGGTAGGGCGGCATGCCCCTTTTTGTGCTCTCATTCCAAAGTGTGAGAATCCCTTATTCACACTCCCAAGGGCACCCAAAGGGCTAATGAAAATTGACCAAAATTCAAGATAAGTAGGAAACCCTCCTTGAGCTAATCCATAACTACATGTTCCTTATGTTATTTTAATAAGCATTGATATTTAAACATAGTTGAGATAACTTGATGTAAATAAAAAATGAATTAAATTTATATTTAGAAAATGAACTTTTTATATTAGAGATAGTTTACAAAAAAGAAAGTATATCATATGGAGTTGTTGCTCCTGAAAGTTTCATAGAGGATTACAAGACATCAAAAACCAAAAGCTATGATCGAGTTTGAAGTTCCTAAAACTATTATAGGAGCAACAATCAAAATAAACCTAGTCCCAAGATCCTATTATATTGTTACTATATTCAGCTCTATCAACCTCGTAAGTGCCAATACGAGGCATGATCAAATTAGGATCCATATCCATGACAACAGGAAGATCTCTATCCTTCTCTTGGGGATTTTTCTCTTTCAAATCTGCTTTATCTATCTTCCTCTCTTCCAAATATTTTTTTAGCAAATCCAACTCCTCCTTGTTCAATTTATTCCTCCCATGTGGAAAGAAATGAATTGATGTAATGCCAGATTTGTAAACCAACATGACACCTTCCTTTAATAGGATCACGAAATCATCTTTAGAAATCTCCATGGCAGCCAATACTTGTGACATAATATTCAAGAAAGTGAGTTCACTATTAAACTCAGTAAGATGCCTTCTTTTGCTTTGAAAAACATCTTCATTCCTCGTCTTCCATAAAAACCATAAAACCTCATTTGAAGAAACAAGCCAAAATTTATTTAAAGTATCATCAAACCTCTCAACATACCTAGCAAAAATCTCATGCCAAGGAAAACCAATATCATCATTCCAATTCACATGATGACAAAAAAATAAAGACCATATAGAAATAGCATATTGGTAATCAAAAACAAATGTTCAAAAGTTTCAGGCATAGAACAATTGTCACAAGGTTTGTTAGGAAGCCCATACCTATGCAACACATGCCCAACAACTATTTTTAAAAAAAATAAGCAACCAATGAAAATAGGCCTTTTTAGGTTCAATAGCATTAATGCCAAAGTTGGGTAAAGATTTTAGTCCATTTAGAGTCAGGCCAGATCAAGTGCCAAGAGGAATCCAACCACTCAAATACCTCTCTCGATCCAGCAAGCATCAAATATATGTTTTCAACAAAGACTGAAAGCAAGTTAGAGCCATCTTCCCACTTTATTCTGTCTAGAACATATGTATCACACACTATAGACCCGGGAAACCAATCCCCCGAGCTATTACAAGTCATGGTATATTTTTTTTTGGGATAGAGGTAGTCCATACTTAGCACTCAACTGCTCCTAAGAGACCAAGTTGTCATTAATAAGCAATTCTTGAAGGTCTTTAATCCCCCAAGAGTTCCATTTTTTTGTAAAACAACCTTGAGATAGAGCCAATGGTTTTCCATTCAGACCAACATTCCACCATATAGACCTAATAGGTACATATTAGGAGGGAGAGAAATTCATTTCATTACCTCCAGATAACAAATGTCTAACCTGAGTCGAAGCTTTCCAGTGAGTCGTAAAAACAATAGAACCAAAAACTCTAACCTCAAACTGGCCAAATATGATATCATGAATGTGTAAATGGGCAACAACTAACAAGAAATCATCTACAGAAACTACACCTTGGAAAGGGTTGTTTGCCTATTTTTATAGTTAGCTAACCTAGAATATAAGTCAAAATTACAATGTGTGTGTGTATATAGGTAGGTAATTTGAATAAATGAAGGAGGTTCCTCACGTCAAAGATTCATGTGTGTGGCATGTGAGTTCTCTTTTCCAAGACTTGTGGATTTTATAATGCTTTGAAGTTAATAAGATTAGTGAACTCATATATAAGATCAAACAATATAGAACTCAAAAAAATCTCATACGGATTTTTCTTGTCTTCCCAAATTATTAGGTGGGATACAAGCTAACATCACTTATTATTTTATGTTTCTCTTAACTGATAAAGACCTCAATGCACTTTCAATAGGGAACTATAATCTCTCAATGAGCACCACTAGACCCAAATGGTCCTAAATCAATTTGATATTTAGTGGCAAGTCATTGGCCAAAATGTCAAGTTGTCTCATATAGAAAAATATTTCTTTTCTCATTTAGTCATTTGAGCCCATTTAACTCTTCCTAATTATTCCACTAATTAAACATGTGTAAATTATTTTGGAAATTTAACATTGACTAATGCTCAGCAATAATTGCAAAATATTTGGGTTCCTTTTCTTGACAAGTTGGTCCTTATAAGAGAGATAATCATATCCTTTCTCCCCTTTGGGAAATAAGAT
This sequence comes from Sequoia sempervirens, assembly GCA_007258455.2. Classification (NCBI taxonomy): domain Eukaryota; kingdom Viridiplantae; phylum Streptophyta; class Pinopsida; order Cupressales; family Cupressaceae; genus Sequoia; species Sequoia sempervirens. Next base: position 52,165,567 of record VDFB02168118.1, read on the forward strand.
TAAATGATGAGGTTGTCTGCCTTGTTACCTTGAGCCAATGGTAGAAAGTGATGGCATGTCTTCAAGCTACACAAATGAATGAGATGTGTGCAGGTCTCACTCCATAATAATAAGAAATTCCAAGAAGTCAATTGATTTAAGAGTGAAAAAAAGTGGCAAGTTGAACCAAAAGAATATTAGGGTTTTAAAAGAATCCAATGATGTAGCTATTGGCAACCATGATGCATGTAAAATGAGTGGACCTAAACCCAAAAACAAAAATCATAAATACATATTAGTTATTGGAATATAACAAGGCTCAATAGCATGTACAAGCAAAGCCTCTTGAGTAAATTTAAGGAGAATAAACCTTTCCATTTGCTATTACAAAAAATAAAAAATGGATATGAATGGATTTTAGAAAAAGGAATAAGATTTGGAAGAATGCTTCCTTCTTTGAGGTTAGTTCTCAAGGTACCTTCGAGGGTCTCATCACTTTGTGAAACCCTCAATTTTTTTTGATTAAATAAGAAACATTTACAGGGTGTTGTACCCTTTACACTGAAAGCCCTCGGGGCCAAAAATAAGCTAGTTCAAATCAGGAATGAACTAGGAAAAGAGGACAGGCCACACACATAAATAGCTGACAAATAGTTGTCAAACCATAGACAGGGACTAGACAACCCTAGAACCTGAGGAGACGAATCTGACTCCCTTAACCCCAGGCCGCAAAGTTGCGACAGATTTAGGGAGTCGATTCTTCTTTCTCATCACAACAAACCAAGAAGACTCGAAATCAAATTCCATCGAGCAAGGTGAGAGGAGTGGATCCACAATAGCCACCATAGGAAATGAGCCTCCATGCAACGAGGGAGACGACAGTGCAAAGAGGAGACAGGAGCGATTGAAGGACCAATAGAGGCATTCAATGAGATTCGAGCAAGCTCAGCCTGAACAGCAACAACAGTTTGAGGCAACAGTGGATCCCTGGAAGGGATAGTCGGAAGAAGAGCTAGGCAAGACACAAACTCCCGAGAAGACTCAGTAGGGTTTTCCTTCATAGAAGAACCTTTTGAAAGAGGAGAACCCACTATGAGATGATCTAAGAGAGCATCCTTCCACTAGTTAGTAGTTCCCTTGTGGCAAGCATGAGGGAAACCAAAGGCCAAATGACCCACAAAGAAACATCTCCTACATCGAAAAGGGAGGCCTTCATAGTCCAAGAGTTGCTTCCAAGGTCTGTCCTCCACCATTAAGACTACATCACCATGGATAGGTTTGGAGATGTCCAAATCAATTAAAATACGAGCTACCATAGTATGCCCAAGCTCCCGAGTCGTAGAGTCCACCATCAAAAAGCATCCAATGGTATTTCCAATAGCTTCATAACATGATTCCTCCCAAAACTAGAGAGGGAGATTCGGCAGTCAAACCCAAACTGGTCTGGTATTTAGCAGCTCTATAAGAGGATTGAAAGAACAAGACCAAGGCCTGATGGACAGCGAATGAATACCCCACATCCACCCCCTGCCCAACACACTGTCTCACTCCATGAAAGAGGTGAAGGTTTCTAAAAAGAATCCCCTTGCGTTGGGATAGAGCTCATTCCGCCTAGAGACTATAGCCTTCCAGGAGACTAAAACCCAGTCATGGAGATTGGGAAGGGAGGGCCACAAGTTGTTAAACCTGCAGACCACACCCTGCTTCAGATAGTAATCCTTGTTTTCAACAACCTCGGGTCCACATACCACAATAGGGGAATCACGAGCACAGGGCAAAGGCCGAGCTTGAGCCTGAGCAGGAGACCGAGCACCAACTTTAGCAGCCTTAGAAAAGGACTTCACCCGACCCAAAGAAGGAATGTCACGAGCAACCGAAGCATAAGGCAGAACAACAGAAGGAATAGAGGGAAGACCGTCCATCCCTAGCAAATCCATGTCCACCCGTACAGCATCGCAAAACTTAGGAGGAGAGAGAAAAAAATCCCACGTTCGCCCATTCAGCATCCTTAAGAGGAGAGGGAATAGAGCCCCCACCCAAACATTCTCACCCAACAATGACCACACTTGCCTGTTGCGCGCAAATCAGAAATCTCTCATCCACACAAGATTGTTACTCGTCGTTCAGAGGATTCCCGCTCGGTGACATTTCAAAATCCTTTACAATAAAACCTTCAATTTGTTACTATTGATATATTAGTGTGTAAATCTAACCATTTAGTCATCCTATTCATGAATAAAGTTGATATCTCTTGATGAATTTTGTCTGATGTGTATCACCTCAACTTTAATTGGGGTTGAAAAATCCTTTTGAATGGAATGCTTCAAGTTTTGGAAGGCTTGTAGGATATTAAGTGGCTAGTGGTTGGAGACTTCAACTCTCCATTGTCCATGAAATGGAAGAAACGAGTTCTATGGAGTTTAAGAATAGTAAGGAGGAATTTTCCATCTGTATTTCTTATTATGACCTCATGGATGTGGATCAAAAAGTGGGGTAGTATTATTTCGGTTGGATAGGATAGACTTCTAATTTCACTAGACTGGTTGTTCTCTTTCTTTCTTTGTATTTCTTCTCTTTGTAATATTGGCTCTAATCACAACCATCTGATGTTATCCTTAGAGAGTGACAAAAGGAAGAAGCGATCTTATTTTGGGTTTAAAAACATGTGGCTTCACCACATGGAGCTAGAGAAGAAGGTGAACAAATAGTGGGTGATAAATGTAAAAGTGACAAGAATATTTAGAATTGTTAAGAACTTCAAAAACCTTAAAATTAATATAAATAAATGGAATAAGGTTTCCCTTTGGCAACATCTTTTCCCAAAAAATAAATTAAAGAATCAAGAGTGTTGAGGAAAAAAAAATTGAGGAAAAAATTAAGAGTGTAATGGTTATTTGAATGGGACAAAAATACTATGTTCTTCCATGTCACCTTCCTAAGATACTAAAACTATAATAAGATCAAGGAGATCTTTGTGCCCAATGTTGGATCATCATATAATGAAAATATTACTAGAGAGGAGGTGGTATCCTTCAAAAATAGGTTGAGCATAGAGTTGATTGCCCAAATCAAGAAGTAGAAATTCAAAAAGTTATTTCATATATCCTATCCCAAAAGGATAATGAGGACTTGATGGGTTCTATCTCCTTCAAACAAGTAAATTTTGGTGTATTCTTCTTTAATAGGAGTAAAGCTCCTAGGTCAAATTGATTCACCCCAATGTTCTTCCAAATATTTTTGGAACATTATCGAACATGATGTGACTGAAGTTGTGTAAGAATTTGTCTTTTGGGAAAGTGCTCAAAGAGATCAATATTTTTTTCCTCATGCTTATCCTAAAGATAGTGGGTGCAATAGAGTTCAAGGATTTCAAGATGGTCAACTTATGCAATACTCTTTCTAAAATCCTCACTATGATCACTACTCTAAGGATGTAGTCTATCTTACATGCTATTAGTTATACTTAGAGAAGTAGCTTCACCCTTGGTAGACAAATCTTGGATTCCATGTAATCCACTCAACAAAAATAATAAGGTGGGCTTCATCCTTAAACTCAATATGAACTATGCTCATGATAGGTGTGTGAACCAAGATCCTAGTACCTGCAAGAGACAACAAATAAACACATTAGAAGATTCAAATGCAAGTTAAGATCAAAGTTCCCCATAAAATCCATTTAACCATGTTCAAAATAGGAATGAAAGCAAGAATACAATGAAAAAACAATGAAATGGATTGAATCCTATTAAGAATATGCAAACTCTTGATCTTATGGGGGAGTTGGTGCCAATTTGATGTGGAAATTGGCCCTTTCCCAACTCCTATGCAAGCTCTTGATGGTTTGATGATGATTGATCCATTTTGTTGAAGATTCAAGTGTGCTCCAAGATGAGAAACCTGCATAACCTAGCTAAGACTTGATGAAATGGATGAGAATTGCAATGCTTGAATATGGATTTGAGTATAGTAAATTTGCTCAAATTGTGGATGATGAAATGAGGAAAGAGACCTCTTATTTATAGAATGACAAGTTGGAGAAATTCCCAAAATGAAGCAATGTGGGACTAATTTTCAACCAATGGCAAGGTGCCACTTTTCAATAGATAGATGGATGAAGGATGTGCACATTTTGCTGAATGTGCCCATAAATGCAATTAGGTGATATTTGAAAACAATGAAATGACATGTAAGAGGGAAAAATGAATGTCTTAAATGCCACTTGGCTCAATGCAAAAGGACTTGTAAGATAAAATAAATGCCTTGTTGGAAGGACACATGGATTTCAAATTTGGAAGAATATTCTTTCAAAGATGCCATGTTGAGAAAAAATAGAGAATTTATAAATCAATTAAATTGATTTATTTGTGCAAGTGGGAAAATCTAGAGGATGTGACATGAGATTAGATTAAATTAATCAGGGGTTGATTAATTTAATGAGAGATTAGGTGATGTGAAAAATTTTACTTAGATTTATGGGTTAATTTAAATCAAATATGAGTGCAATGTGATTTTAGAGATAGTTAAATAAATATTTTGATTTATTTAGCTAAAGAGGATGATGGTTAAATTAAATCAAATAAAGGTTTAATTTATTTAATTTAATAAGATCATAGACTTTAGAGATTAATTAAATAAAAATTGATTTATTTAATTAAATAAAGGAGCTAAGGTTAATTAGATCAGTTTGATAGATTTAATTAACGAGAGAGGATGACTTAATCAAATAAATGATTTATTTAATTAAGGAAAATTGATGAATTTAATCAAATAAGGGTATTTGATTAAATGGTTAGATTGCAGGATGATTAGAGATGAAACGGTGTTAGTAGTCGGGATCAAGCGTATAATGCAAATCAGTACATTTTCCATGTCTACATTTTGCCCCTCTTTGAAGCAGTGCACTTGTTGTGTTGTTTCAAAGAATAAACTGTCTCGATCAAAAGCCAAAAAAAATTGATTTCAAAGCTTGCCCCACTGCTGCCCTGGTGAGAGGAAACATGCCAATATACTGCCCCCTCGAGAGATCGAACGAAAAGCTTTATTTTTGGGTGATCTCGCGAAAAAAGAGGGGCAAGGTGGCTGACAAGTCCAGAAGGGCTCCAAGAGGTCAAAAATGAGATAAAACGCAAAAAAAAGTGCCAAACGGCCCTTGGTTGGGCAAAAAATAGGATCAGGGGATCAAAACCCTAACAGTACAACAAAACGCGGTCAAAAAACCCTAAATTTCAAGTTTAAATAGGCCTTGAGGGGCCACTTCCAATTCATTTTCACATTCAGCCTTGAGAGATTTTGCGATTCTAAGCTCTGACACCTTGGCGAGATGGTGCAATGACAGCTCCCTATGCACATTTCCAAACGAGTCCGGACACATCAGAGGCTTCTCGGCATTGGACCACCAATGATTCGACTTGACCTAAGCTTGATTTTTTATTTTCGCATGCATTTATTACGTTTAAAGTTTAGGTCTTTTGGAGTGGTGCTAAACAGCGCCGCTCAATTTTTTAAACTGTGTTGCTCGGCATTAAACTGTGTCGTCGTCACGGAATGCGACAACGCAGTGCAGTTTGGAGTTTAGGGCCAAATTCCAAACTCCACCGCCTTTGAAAGGTGCACCGCTGAGGTGCACTTTAGACTTAGGGTTTTTTTTCAAACTCGAACGCCATCCCAAACTGCGATGTCACGGTTCAATTTGGGAGTTTGAAGACCCTAGCGGCACAGTTTGAAGTTTACAAACTACACCGCCTTCATAGGCAGTGACGTTGGAGTCACTTTGGGATGTCGAGACAAGCCAGGATCAGGATTTTTTTTTGTTAAACTTTAACACGGTGACTTTCCTGATGCAAGAGGAGGTGAGGGAGATCTACTCATGTGAGCATAGGTCTCGAGATATTTTTGGCTTCTTGAGGGATTTGACCGAGCGAGCGTAGGAGCGCCTAGGAGAGATACGACTTTGGTACATTTCCTACACACCGCCCATGCGGACACACCTAGGCATGATGACGGATCTTGTTGAGAGGTGGCATAGTGAGACTTCATTCCACTTTCTGACGGGTCAGGCCACAGTCACACTGAAGGACGTGTGGCAGATCTTGAGATTGCCTATCCACGGCGAGCAAGTTATTTATGATATGGATGCCAGGAGGGAGGCCTGTTATGTTGTTATGGACACTAACCAGATTGTATTTCGCGAGGGTCAAATTGAGTTGGAGCACCATAGGCCTATCGTGTCACCCTATCGTTTAGTCATTACAACCATCATATCTGGTTTTGTCGCACCAAATCGGCAAGGACGATATTTCAGTCCAGGATGAGGGCTCGCTTGGGAGCGCATGGTCCAGTAACGACCGACACTATTTGCATGGGGGGCAGTTCTGTTAGCTTCTCTCTACAAATATCTTCACGAGTTTTCCTACTTGGATGGCAGAGCACTTGGAGCGGGAGTCACACTTCTACATTTCTGGGCATGGGAGCACATCCCTGTGCTTTTCCACGAGTCATTCTTGTTCTGATGGAGCCAGATGATCTTGTGGTTTGGCGATATAGAGGGTGTCTTTCATTTACCCACACAGGATAGCACGGGATTCCTCATTGGAGGAGGGTCCTTGATGATATGCGAGTGTTTACATGGCGTCCCTACCTTGGACAGCCAGCTTGGTTCGATGATGTCCAATAACTTTTCTTTTCCTGCTAGGATAGACTTATGCAGGGGTGAGAGCATACGATGATAGAGATGTACCTGTCGAGCAGGGTCCAGAGAGTTTGGGGAGACACAGGATTGGCCAGATGACCAGTACATGGCCATCTTCACGAGGACCACGACCTAGGGCTCCTAGGGTCGGTACATACCTACCCACAAGGTAGTTCAGAGTTTTATGTAGCTAGTGGCTAGGTCATGGCCATATGACCAAGGATAGGAAGATCCTAGGACCACATAGGCATACCGAGATTGGTTTCAACCACCTCTACATCAGTGCCAGGGACACCATCCACTCGATGCAAAGCAAGAGGCAGAGGGGCAAGGCAAGGCCAGGTGGATCAGGATTAGGGAGGCAGAGGGCCAGCACCAAATCATCCAGTTCAGGATCATGGGCCACAGGAATAGCCGCCCAGGGATCCACAGGTTGGAGAGCAGAGGCAAGAGTAGGATCTGGGACACCAAGACCGGGTCTCGACACCTCCCAGGGATGGGGAGCAGGATCAGCCCCACGCGCAGCCACCTCTACAGCCAGATCCTAGAGATGGGCATATTTTGCAGGTACAGGCACTGACAGCTGAGAGAGATCAGGCCATAGCAAAGCAGGACCAAGCGGTGCAGTAGAGGCAAGCCGCAGAGTTGTAGGCAGCAGTCGAGATGGGCCACCGGTAGCAGCTAGAGAGTATGGTTGCATCCTCCTCTTAGAGAACAGTATCACTTTGGGAATACAGGAAGGCCATGCAAGAGGCAGACTACTATAGATTATACTACTACCAGGCTATACCACGAGTAGCGCGAGTCCCAAAATTTTCCTAGAGGACAGTCCATAGACCTACAAAGGGTCATGGGGACTGGGCAGGTGGTGAGGGCAACAACCAGTAGGGCTAGGCCTTCATTTTTTATCAGAGACAGGATTCTCCTTGTGCCCCATGGGCTTGTTTTTGATAGCCTGATGGGCCGATTGTACTTATGTATTCAATACTTGATCTAATTCTATTGTACCATGATAGTGTACATATTTTGATGATGATTTTGAGCCCATTATGATATGCGATGCATTAAGGGATGTTTTTACTTTCTATATTCTTATGTAATGATGTTCTATCTTATGTGATGCTTGTATGCTTTTTATTCTATGTGATGCAATGCGATGTATGATATTATGATGTTATGATGTAATGCAGTGATTATGCGGATGTTTATGAAATGGATGTATTTCTTTTTCCGTATCTTTTTATGCACTTTCTATGATGATTGTGTATGGATGGTGCAAATGTTATGATATGCAAATGCTTAGAATAACAAATCTATATTATGCAATGATGGATGGTATGATGTAATATGTTATATGATGATGATATGTGTACATGATGTTTATGACGATATTTATGATATGATATAATGGATGTGAATGATATATAATATGTATGTGATAGTGTAATGGATGCTTATATGTGTTATGTGATTTTTATGCAATGTTACGATAGAATGAGTGCAAATGATATGATGGATGTAGATGGTGTTTATGAGATGGGATGATGTAAATGATACTTATGGGATGATATGTTTTAATGCTATGATGGATGCAAATAATGTTTATGATATGGGGTGATTGGTTCTTTTTTTCTTTTTTTTTTGTCAAATGAATGTAATGTAATGATTCGTGAGATGCTTAGAGTAATAATGAAAATGCAATGTTATGATGTGTTTTTAATATTTCCTATATGATATGAAATATGCAATATGTAATGTGCAATGTGCAATGGGTAATGTACTGATGGTTTGTGAATGCAGGGTGAATGCAATGATGCTAATGATCTGATTAATTGTCATGTACCGTGTTAGCATGAAAAGCAAGAGATAGAAGAAACCATAGATTCCAACAAGACATGACATGATGATGGTGATGATGATCTGCTTGCCGAGGAGTTGGGATTTTCAAAGGGATAATTACCTTATGTTTGATTACACTCATAAGTATGATGCATCAAGGTATAAAGAACCAAGATGGCGTTGTACCTAGTGTGATGGACTTTGACTCAACAATCAGATAGTACTCCTTGTTCACACCTGAAATACGGAAGCTTTACTAGGATGTACTTCAGGTACTTCAAACATCTCGGACCAAAACATAGAAAGGTGAGCCTTCCTATGTGGTCAACAAGATATCTAAAATACCTTCCATACACATCTAATAAAGCAAGTATTCGCCGAGGTTATTTTACAAAGACATCGAACAAGAACAGCGGATAAAAAGATAATGATCGTTGCCCCATACCTATCTCTCTAAATCCTCTTGTTCGGGATATCATCGAGAGGTCCTTGGAATGAGCGCAATAAGATAAATCAAAAGACCAAGATAAAGCAAACAAACAAGCTAATGTTCTTTAAGACTGCTAGCGAAGACTAAACTACGGTGTTGCCTTATGTTGATGTCCATTGTAGGAAGGATCCATCCTAGGACATGATGATATCAGATGATTTGATATGGAACTGATTGGATGATAGGCTATTGACACAAAGAGTTGACTAACTTGTTTACGTACTGATCTAGACTTTAGACTTTGACATTTGAGTTTTCACTTTTGAACTGTCAAACTTGTTTCCAACTATTTTACCAAAGGTTGAGGATGACGATTGTTTATTATGGGTGATGTTTATTGTAGGTAAAAGCAAGATGAGACAGATGGATTTTTTTCAAATATTTGGATGTTTTTGGAGTTTTTTGAACTGTTTTGAGGCTATCTTTTGGTATTTTTGAGATTTTTAAAATGTTTTAATTTTTTATTTCAAATGTTTTGGGGTTTTTTTATATTTTGACCAAGATACTAACCGAAGGACCTATCCTAGGGGCCTCGAGGGCTGATCAATATATTAGCCTTTCCTAAGTTATACACACAGAGACCATGTAGTTTGACTCACAGACTTGATTATTAATGAGATATGAACAAATGGATTGCCAGTTTATTAAGACAAACTCCTAAAGGACTAATCTAAGTGTCTCAGAGGATGATCAAAGATCAACCTTGCCTATGTTCAAGGCTCAGAGAACTGTAGTTCGACAAGATGACTCTATTTTTTTATTTTTTGAATGACTTTTTGACCTATTTTTGGATTTTGAATGTTTTGAATGTTTTTGGATTTTCCGATTTTATGAATTTTTTTGGATTTTTTTATTTTAGGACTTCAAGAATATACACGAATTTGATCTGACGAGAACATGCCCCCAGCGTGATGCAATAGACTACTCTGATAAATTCAAGACAAACTGACCTTGAGAATGGGTCAAGTAGTACTAGGAGGGATCATGACACGAACACAGGACCAAGCTATGATGCAGACACGGGTAGATGATGGATGGAGATATGGAATGTGAAGGATGATGAAAGCGTAATGGATGGATGATGCAGAGAAAGTCATGAAGATCCTGGTGGATGGAAAGTGCTTATTTACACAAGGCACCTGTTTGCCAGGTTTTCACCAAGGTACTTGCCCAAAGCGCCACCGAAGTGGTTTTCACTTGAGGACAATTTTTCTCTTTATTGTTTTTTTAATCCTTTATCTATTTTTTTTGGATTTTTTGCTTTTTTTATTTTTTTGTTGTCACCAAGACGCCTGTTTTCTAGGTTTTCATCAGGGTGACTATTTTTTTAGGACATTTTCTGATTTTTTATTTTTTGGTTCTATACCTTGAAGGATTTAGGCATAAAAAATTTTAAGATGGGAGCTATTGATGGGCTCCTGCAGAGGCTCACCTTCAGGTGTTGACAACTAATATGCCCCTAACTTATAGCTTGTTGTGATGATGAATGCTCCCAACCAGTTGGGTTCAAATTTTCCTTTTCCGTTTGGATTTGGGACATTTTTTATGATTCTCTTTTAGTACTAGTTCTCTGACTTGGAAAGTCTTACTTCTAATCTTCTTGTTATAACTCCTCTTGAGTCGATTTTGATACACTTGCAAATGATTTAAAGCGTCCATACGCCACTCATCCAGTAGCTCCAGTTCATTTAGTCTTGATACTCGGTATTCTTCATCTGTGATGAGGTTTTGTAGTGATATTCTCAGTGACGGAAGCTCGATCTTGATGGGTAATATGACTTTTGATCCGTAGACCAGGGAGAAGGGGGTGGCACCAATTGGTGTGCAGATGTTGATTCGATAGGCCCAGAGGGCGGGATTTAGCTATAGATGCTAGTCACGACCTATGTCATTGACTGTTTTCTTAAGGATCTTCAGAATGGTTTTGTTTGTGGCTTCTACTTGGCCATTGCCTTGGGGATAATACGGAGTGGAAAAGCGATGTTGGATTTTCAATTTTTCACATAGGTCACGAACATCCTAATTCTTGAAAGGTGTCCCATTATTTGAGATAATAGCTTGGGGAACACTATATCGGCATATTAAGTAGTTTAGGATGAACTTTGATATCTTCTTTCTAGTGATGTATGTCATGGGGATGGCTTCCCCCCACTTGGTAAAGTACTCAGTGGCAGATATGATAAACTTGTGGCCATTAGATGAGGTGGGATTTATCTTTCCAATGAGATTGAGTCTCCACTATGAAAAGGGCCATGGTGTGACAATAGGATGAAGTTCTTGAGCTAGAGCATGGATGAGGTCACCATGTTGTTGATATTGTAAGCACCTTTTGGCGTAGTCATGTGCTTCTCTTTCCATCGTAGGCCAATAATACCCCATCCTCAGAAATTTATTGGCCAGGGTCATTCCACTCGAGTGTGAACCACAAATACCATTATGCACCTCAATTAAAGCGGTCAATGCCTCCTTGGCATTTAAATAGAGTAGTAGGGTTCCTTCTATACTCTTATAGTAAAGGGTATTTCCTAGGATGACAAACCAAGATGCTTCCTTGACAAAGGTTCTTTTTAGGATTGAGGGTAAGTCAACGGGTAGGACCCCTATTCGTAGGTAGGTATAAATGTCATGGTACCAGGGATCACTAGGACCAACGATTTCACAAACAAATTCTGATTCCGGTACCTTGAATGCGGGTACAAGAAGGTGCTCTACCAAGAATTCATGTCTATGGATGTTGCAAGGGATGTCCAGTAGGGATCCAATCGTTGCCATGGCATCTCCTGCTCTATTGTTTGCTCTGGGAATCTTCTCAAATGTGATATCAATGAATGATTCTTTGAGGCTCTCTACCAACTTTTTGAATGGAGTCAGCTTATCATCCTTTGTTTGGTACTCGTCATTCACTTGATTTATTATTAGCTAGGATTCTACATATACCCTGAGGGCCATGATGTGCCACTATACTGCTATTCTGAGACCTATGGTTAAAGCCTCGTACTCTGCAATGTTGTTAGTGTAGGGGAATGCCAATTTGTAGGATCTATGTATACAATCCCCCTGTGGGGTGATGAAGAAGACACCAACTCCTGATCCATGGTGTGTGTAGGAACCATCAAAGTAGAGTTTCCAGTGGTCAGCTATGTTGAGATTGAAGATGGATTCATCTGGAAACTCTGATATGAGTGGATTCTCTGAATACATTGGTGCTTTCGCTAGTTGGTCTGCAATGACTTGGCCTTTGATTTCTTTCCGCTCCACATATTCAGTGTCATATTTTGATAGTATCATGACCCACTTAGCCATCCTACATGTGAGCATTGCTTTTGATAGTAGGTACTTGAGGGGGTCGATCTTGGCGATGAGTTTGATTTTGTATGCTAACATGTAATGTTTGAAATTCTATGAAGCAAACACTACTGCTAAACATGCTTTTTCAATGAATGAGTAGTTTAACTCATGCCCAACCATTGTGCGGCTAATGTAATAGATGGCCCTCTCTATCCCATTTCCATCGTGTTGAGCTAGAAGAGCACCGAGGGCTATTGTTGTTGCTGACACATAGAGGATTAGTGGCTTTCTTGGGATCGGTGGCATGAGGACCGGAGGTGTGAGCAGATATTCTTTGATTTTGTTGAAGGATTCTTCACACTTATCATCCCACTTGTACGGTACCCCCTTGTGGAGTAGGTGAGAATAAGGGATTTGCTTGTTTTCCAGTTGTGCTATGAATCTACGGATGGACTGAAGCCTACCTTGGAGGCCTCTTAACTATTTCAATGTTTTGGGTGCTTCCATCTCAAGGATTGCTTTTACCCTTGCAGGATCTATTTCAATACCCCTCATTGACACTATGTAGCCCAATAGCTTTCCTAATTGTGTGTCGAAGATGCACTTCTTTGGGTTGAGTCTGACTTTATATTCCTCCAGCCTATCGAAAATAGCACTCAAGGTTGCTATGTGATCTCTCCTCTTCCTGTATTTTTCTAGTATGTCATCAACGTAATCTTCAACAGTTTTGTGGATCATGTCATGAAAGATTAACGTCATAGCTCTTTGGTAGGTGGCCCCAACATTCTTTAGGCCGAATGGCATCATGTTCCAGCAGTAGGTCCCCCATGGACAAGTGAAGGTCGTTTTGTGTTGGTCTTCTTTGGCAATCATTATTTGGTTGTACCCAGAGAAACTGTCCATTAGAGAAAGTATTTCATGTCCTGCTGTCATGTCTACTATCATGTCAATGTTAGGCAATGGGAAATCATCTTTTGGACATGCTTTGTTTAGATTTTTGAAATCCATGCAGATTCGGATGCCCCCATCAGGTTTTGAAATAGGAACCATATTTGACACCCATTCTGGATAGTCAATTGGAAAAATGAATCCTGCATCAAGTAGTTTCTTCAATTCCATCTTGACCAATAAAGCAATCTGAGGCTGCATTTTCCTGAGTTTTTGTCTAACGGTCTTTGCTTCAGAGTAGACTACTAGGTGATGGACTACAATCTTTGGATTGAGCTTGAGCATGTCAGCATAGCGCCATGCAAAATTAACTTGTCTTTCTCTCAAGAAGGCTGTTAGGAGCTCTTGTTCCTCTGATAGTAATGATTCTGCGTATAATGTAATGTGTAAGGTCTCCTCTATTCCCAAATTAATTGGATTGCATTTTTTGGCTAGAACTGCTGATTTTTTCGAATGGAGAGCTCTGAGAGGAATATTGAATCCCCCATCCTCGGATGCCTCAAAGAGGTTTTCACCGTCAAATGCGTCCTTTCTTTTTACTTTTTTTGGGTCAAAGACTTTGAGATTATTCTCAATTTTTCGCTTTTGCGACTGAGGGATTCAATCATTTCCCCATAGTATGCATGTGTGTCCAACTCGATGATGAATCCTGCTTTATGATCCCCACATGGAATATTATTCTGCAGTCCCATGAATTCTGAGAGCGCCTCATCATTTTCGAATGTGTCTAGAATTGGTGGTCCTCGTTGGTCATAATCGATGAGTTGTGGGTAGACTAGGCAGATTTCATGGTTTTGATGGTCATTTGTCTCAAATGATACAGTACTAATCATGAGGAGGGATGTATCTTCAAAAATCATGGGTAAATTGATGATGGGGTCTTCTTCACTACCTACATCTATGACCTGATCTATGGATATGGGTATTTGACAAGTGGGTGTTGATTGCCGAGGAGGATTTTTGACATTCCTAACCAATGGATTTCAGCCACGTATGGTTATACTCAGAGGGGTACATCCAAGGCCAAGATTTCTCATTCGTGTCTCTGGAATGATGGGTATTAGAAGCTTGTTTTCATTTTTCCCCAGTTTCTAGTTTATGTCATAGCCTATTGTGAGCATTATTTGCAATCCTTTGTTGATGTCATCCATAGGTAGGTTGACTGTTGGTCTATTGTTCTGGTACAGAAGATGTGATGGGTCTTCTTCTATCACTTCCTGACCTAGGTCCCCCCAACTTCTGAAGCTAGATGAACCTACCATGAAGGTTTGGAATGTTGTTCTTGTTGGTTGAGGTTGTCCATGGGATTTAGGAGATTGTGGTAACTCTCCTACTATGAAGGCATTTTTCTTCATTTTATAATTTCCACATCCATCATCTTGGATAATGACTTTGATTTTGTATGTATCAGGGATGGAGGGTGTCTTTGTCTCAGAAGTGGAAGCTAATGTAGTTGGGTCTACATATGGAGTGGTTGGGCCTTCATCATTTGTTGGAACTTGGGGGATCTTGTAATATTTGGCCTCCAGGCTTTTGCAATATGCAAAGGGTTCAGGATCACCGTGGATGGTAACCTCTTCATTTTCATACGAGAATTTGACGCATTGGTGAAAGGTCGATGCACCACTTGCATCCCATGGATCCATGGACGCCCCAGGAGAATTTTATAAGGCAAATCAAGGTCTAGGACCTAGCATGTGGTGTCATAAATGGCGGGTCCTACTTGAACAGGAATCTAGATAGTGCCTAGAGACACTCTTTCCTGATCATCATAAGCTCTAATGGTGATGCCCTTACCTTTTTCAATAGCATCCTCTAAGAATCCCAGATTCTTTATCAACTTTAGAGAACATATGTTAAGACTTGTGCCCCCATCCACCAAAACCCTCTTCACTTTATTTTTGTGAACCAAGACTTTGAGATGCAGAGCACGATTGTGAGATGGTTGAGCGGGGAAGTCCTGATCGAAGAATGTGAGAAGGCTTGGAGTGGTGATGTTTTCGACCATAGCTTGGAATTGGTCTATATCTAGATCCGAGGAGACGGTGGATGAGGCTAATGCTTCTTCTAGGATTTTTCGGTGGGCGGGCGATATTTTCAGCAACTCCATGATGGAGATCTGCGCGGGAGTTCTCTTTAGTTGGTCAGGGACATTATAGCCATGTAGAATGGATCTTGGATTTGAAGTTGATGCCCTAGATGGTTGTGACGATCCATCAATGGTGACCTTGAAGCCACATGTGTGACTCTACAGTCCATGTTGGCTCCTTTAATTTTAATGACAGGGACATATTCCTCAAGTGTTGCCACAACATGCTCATACACATGGTTCACATCCTTGTATTTGCCTTTTCCTTTGTCATTATTTCCCTTATGATCAGGCATAGGATTTTTGTATATTTTTAGTTCTTGGTTTCATGTTGGTTGCTCCACGTTTATGATTCTTTGATCAATGAGGTCTTGGACTAGGTTTTTCAACCTCATGCAATTGTTAGTGGTGTGCCCTTTGATTTTGTGAAAGTCACAGAGCTAGTTTCCGTTATACCAAGGTGGTTTCACTTATGGTTCTTGGTAATTCTCATAGGTAGGTGCCTTGGTGAGGTTTTAGTTTATCAATTTCTTCATGATGACCTCGAGTGGTTCTCCAAGGGTCGTGTACTTCCACTTGGGAGGATTTTTATTTCGCGAGGGTGGTCCCCCTTGATTATTTAGGTTATTAACCTGATTGTTCGTTGGTTGGTGTTGTGATGCTGCATTGGTTTGGGTGTTGTTCCGATCGTTGTTTTACGGATGTTGGTAGGTTTGATTGTTTTGCCTTGGAGCACTAATCACAACCTTAGCATCAACCACACCATCGTTTGTGATATTTTTGTTCCTTGCCCATGTGCGAGGTTTCTCATTATAGTTGTTGGATGGATGATTGTTTTGTTGTTCTAGATACATGGGTGTCCCTCCTTGTGAAATAAGGGCTCATTCGATGTTGAGGGCCTTAGGGATCAATTGATCGTATGTGGTGATCCCTTACACCTTGAGATGGAATGCTAAGGATCCGTCAAGGTTGGAGATGATTGTGCACACTTATTGTTCCTTTGGCATGGAAAATTTGCTCCTATTGGCCTTGGATCACCATCGTTGTAAGAAGGAAGCAAATGATTCGTTCTTTCCTTGTTTAAGAGCTGATAGTTCTTCGAGGCTGACATCCATAACGATATTAAATGCATAATTTTTAATGAATGCGTCCACAATATCTTGGAACTTCTTGATGCCAGGAGGAAGGCGAGAGAACCACTCCATGGCATGGCCAGCCAAACTTCTAGGAAATAGTCGCATCAGATAAGTGTCATCATATGCGACTTCCATGCAATGAACTTGAAGTTCTTTGATGTGATCTTTAGGGTTACCCGTCCCACGGTATTTATCGAATTTGGGGATCTCAAATCCCTTTGGAAATGGTTTCATTACAAGGCTCCTATCAAATGGATAAGGACACAAGTTGCTTGGTGTTTTTATGGTTCTCCCTAATTGAAGGTCAAGTAATTGTTGTGAGAGTAACTCAATCTGTGTTGCTACATCGTTTTGCGGGTCAGGGGTGGGATGAAGGTGTTTTGTGATGGTTCACCTGTTGGAGGGATGGGTGGATTAGTGTTAATGGATGGTATTTGCACATTTTGTTGCACCAAGTATGCTTGCACTTGTTGTTGATCCTGTTGTTGTTGCGCTAGTAGTGCTTGATGTTGAGCTTGTTGTTGCATCAACAATGCTTGTTGTAGGGCTGCTAGTTGGGCTACCTCCTTCAGCTCTTGGTATTGTTTTAGCGCTTGTTGGTATGCTTGTTGTTGAGCCACTTGTTGTTGTGTAAGATATTGTGCTTGCGCTTGTGCTTGTGCCTGTTGAGCTTGGTATTGAGCTTCATCTTGCACTTAAGCCTGTGCTTGGGCTTGTGCTTGTGCTTGTGCTTGTGCTTGGGCAGCTTTTTGTTTTTGTAATAGGGCTTGGGCTTGAGCAACCTTTTGCGCTTGTTGTGCTTGTTACGCAACTAGAGCAGCTTGCGCTGCTTGAGCGGCTTGTGCGGCTTGAGCGGCTTGCATTGCTTGAGTGGCTTGCACTACTTGGGCGGCTTGCACTGCTTGTCGGTTTTGGATTTGCTAAAGTTCCTTTTGATAGGCAGCCTATTGAGCAACTTGTAATGCAATGCTATATTGACTTGATATATTTGTGTTTGGTGGTGGAGGTGGTGGTGGTGGTGGTGTTGGATTCGGTATAGTGTTTGTTGTTGTGGTGAGAGGTATCGCCATATTGATGGTTGGGATTGTGGTGGTGGATGGTGTGATTGATACGTTTGGTCTTTGGGAGACCATGTTTTGAGATACCTGGGGGATGGTTGATGATGTGATGGTGGTAACTTGCATTGTCGAGATGGTTGTCATATGTTGTTTCAATGTCAATGACAAGATATTTTGATTAGTGATCAGCAAGTTGATTTGATTTTGTTGACTGATATTTGGTAAAGGGGGAAGCCCTAAACCAAGAGATGATGTGGATATTGATGGCAAGGGAGGAAGTGGTGGAAATGTGAGTGGCATACTCCCTTCGGGGAATGATGTAGATGTAGTGTCAAAGATGCCCCCTGGTCCAAATATGTCTCCTTCTCCTTGTGAGATTACGGGGAGAGGTGTCACACGAAATGATGATGATGGACCGTTAGGATCGTGAAAGGTGAGCGGGACATATGGATGTGATGGATTTTGTGGGATGGATTGCCCCAAGATGGTGTTTGCGTCCAACTCTTGATTATTTACAAGGGGATGTTTTTGTAATGCATTCAGAAATACACTCCCTTTGTTGATGATGTGTTGAGTTGGAGAAATGGATGATTTGATTTAGGGGATGGATTGAATGATGCTTTGGAATAAAGGTGTATATGAGATTGGGGGCATGGATGAAATCGGAGGCATGACCTCAAAAGGTGTTTCCACAATGGTACTCACATCGAAATCATAAGGGAGTTTAGCCCCTTGTTTTGCTAATTCGAGCATGTACAGTGAGGGATTGAGTCTCATCGTGACATTAATGATTATGTGATTCTCTGGGTTTTGGACCATCTTAGTGATTTCATCTTGTGTCATTCCAAAGGCACTGTTAGTGATATCGTCTACTTGACTTTCCTCTTGAGGATTTTGCAATGATGAAGGAAAGCTAGTTAGAGGATCGCTTGATCCAACCGGATTTATCTCAGAATTTGTTTGGCTTAGGTCACTTGAGGTGGATGTTTCTTTGTTGGCTTCCATGTTCCTCTTTTGTTAATATCTAGTTTGCACCATAAAATGGGGATCAATCTTCAAGAATGTGGGAGATGAATCTCTAATTCTTTGGATTGATCTAACTTTAGGTACAAAAGAGAAAATTTAGGATGATTTAAGGATCAAAAGAATGATATTGAAAATGGATGATGGATGATATGGATTGATTAGGACTCTTGAGAAATCTTGAAGGATATGTTAAACTTTAGGACTTGGATTTGATGTTTGATTTTGATTTGGGATTTAGATTTGATTTGATTTGGATTGGATTGTGAACTCATAAACTTTAAGAGGTTAGATGTTGTCCTATAGTGAATTTGTCCTCAAGATGCTAATTTGACTAGGTGTGAAAAGAAAGATTCATCTAAACACACCTAACCAAACAAGATGATTTTTTATTAGGTTTTTGATTTTGGATTATGAACTCCAAAACCACAAGATGTTGGATGTTATCAAGGGATAAACTTGTTCACAAGGTTTGATAATTTGATACACATCTAATCAAACAAGATGATTTTTTATTTGTTTCAAATGATTCGCCCAAAGTTTAACATAGAGGATTTTTCCAAGATTTTCAAGAGTTGATGATGAGATGATTTTGGTTTGATGTTCAAAGATGGATGAAGGTTTGATTTTGATCCTATGTGAACCTAAAAAGACTCTTGTTTGCAAGACCTCAGTTTTGAAGAACCCACTTTACTCTAAACAAGATGCTCAAACTCCCTAAAAAGATTTGGATTTTGACAATAATAGAACGAGTACAAACCAGGATTGTTTCTCGAAGCTTTTTTGTAAAAGTTAAAAAGCAATCTTCGTCTGAATTCGTATAGCGTTGAGAGATGTTTTTTGTGATCTTTCAAACTAAGAGCCTTTACCTTTGGCTTCTTGATCTTGATCTTGCGTGAAATCATTTGGGACACATGTGTGGGATTCAATTGTCTTTAGACTTTGCTTAATGACTTTTTTTTACCACAAACACTTCTTGATTAGGTTTTGAAACTAGATGTCTAATGTTTTAATTTATTCTCATCCCACAAAGTGTATTATGTGGAAATCAAGGAAATCAAAGCAAGAGTTACCAAATGTTTACTTTAGTAGGAGCAAATTGAGATAAGATTCAAGTGCCTAGAAACCTCTAAGGATATGAATCTCAAGGGCAAGCAAGGGCATGTGAATTCGTTCAAAGATATTTGCTTCTCCTAAAGGTTTTGAGATTTGATGCTTATGTTAAATGTTTGTTTTCCTATGTATTCGATCAAGCAATGTGTTTTGATTTCAAGAACAAGTACAACCCTATAGATATTTGAGACTATCTATGTTGAGTCCCCACTTGGACAAGTCGAGCTACGCCTACTTTCAGCGGATGTTAGATGCTTGCCCACATAGGCTCCCCCTTACAGTGCACTCGCTTCTCAGGTCAGCCAAGCATCAATACCCATGAATCTCCCATGGCACACTTTCCATCTCTACTAAAAGTCGTAAAAGTGTGGGGCAGCTTCAAAATGATTGTTCTTGCACCAACAAATTGATAGGGATTTTGGCCTTTCTACATAAGGGTTTTAATTCAGAATTTCCATTCGTGGAGATTGACCCATGTGGCGAGAGACCATTGTTGCCCTTCTCGTCGGGACCAATCACGTGATATTGGCCTTTGTTCCAGTACCCACTTTTATATCCTGATTGGAAATACATTTGACTTTAGTGCGTTACTGATTGGGTCATTCCCTTGGGTGAGTACTTTTTCCCACAAGGTAGGCCCTCTAAGATAAACAAAAGCGAGCAAACATATTTGTAGTTCAATCAATCTTTGTTGAGAAACAAAGAGAGAACACACGCAATATGTTCCACTCACACTCGCAAGATGTGTTAATTTTTAATCCCAAAAATGAAGTGTGGAGGTAATTACTCTACTCAACTTAAGATCATCGAAAGGCCTTTTGATTCTCAAGATCGTCGTGAGGCACGAGAGAAGCGCATACGTCCTTTCGATGGTATTACTTTGAGTAAGCAATTACAAGAAAAAGAAGCACTTGTTCATTTTAAGCCCATAAAGCAATAATGACTTCTTTTTAAGCACCAAAGGAAATGTGAAAATTAGCCTTGTTCAATTGCTAATCCTTAAACCAAATCTAGTGAATTTTTCCTAAAGTTCTTTTTAAGCCCTTTGTTGTGAAAATTGAGATGTTCTTTTTAGAGCCCAAAAGAAATTTAGTAGGTCCTAAGTATGAAAGATAACAAATTTTCTTAAGAGAAATTGTGAATTCTCTAAGAGTGTTAAACAAACACTTAAAGTGTTCAAAAACACTTGATATCATGCAAGAATGATGTCATTATGCTTCTTTTCTCCTTCACCTTTGATCAAGTCAACCTACAAGAAAACCAGTCAGATCTGCAAAAACAAAGGTCAGGAAATCAGATAACAATCCAAATGATCAGAATTTGAAAAAAAGCACATCTCATAAAACTAAATTTCACTTTTCACTTCCCTTCAGCGGTGGAACCTGCACAGGCGGTGCAGTTTAAAATCTCCAGCGGTGCTATATAGCGCTGCTGACCAGTCAGCGTCGCTTTGCGGCAAGGACAAAGACCGTGAAGGTGTCGCTCTTTTTATCAGCGGTGGAGTTTGAAACTTAAAATTTCTTGTGTGTGAGAATGGACCCAGCGGTGCAGTTTGAGATTTTGAATTCTAGGAGGGAAACAGAGAGCATCGTTGTTTGGAGTTTGCAACGGGGCTATATGGCAATGTTGGGATGCCAGCGGTTCTATACTGCGACACTGGTCTGCTAGCGGTGGAGTTTCCTGTTGACACACAAAAATTAAAAAAGCATGGAATTTTGATGAAAAAATGTGATTTAAACTTTTGGTTTCCCCTCCCTCTAGCACCAAATGTGTGAACCAAGATCCTAGTACTTGCAAGAGACAACAAATAAACACATTAGAAGATTCAAATGCAAGTTAAGATCAAAGTTCCCCATAAAATCCATTTAACCATGTTCAAAATAGGAATGAAAGCAAGAATACAATGAAAAAGCAATAAAATGGATTGAATCCTATTAAGAATATGCAAACTCTTGATCTTATGGGGGAGTTGGTGCCAATTTGATGTGGAAATTGGCCCTTTCCCAACTCCTATGCAAGCTCTTGATGATTTGATGATGATTGATCCACTTTGTTGAAGTTTCAAGTGTGCTCCAAGATGAGAACCCTGCATAACCTAGCTAAGACTTGATGAAATGGATGAGAATTACAATGCTTGAATATGGATTTGAGTATAGTAAGTTTGCTCAAATTGTGGATGATGAAATGACGAAAGAGACCTCTTATTTATAGAATGACAAGCTGGAGAAATGCCCAAAATGAAACAATGTGGGACTAATTTTCAACCAATGGCAAGGTGCCACTTGTCAAGAGATAGATGGGTGAAGGATATGCACATTTTGATGAATGTGCCCATAAATTTAATAGGTGGTATTTGAAAATAATGAAATGACATGTAAGATGGAAAAATGAATGTCTTAAATGCCCCTTGGCTCAATGCAAAAGGACTTGTAAGATGAAATAAATGCCTTGTTGGAAGGACACATAGATTTCAAATTTGGAAGAATATTCTTTCAAATATGCCATGTTGAGAAAAAATAGAGAATTTATAAATCAATTAAATTGATTTATTTGTGCAAGTGGGAAAAGCTAAAGGATGTGACATGAGATTAGATTAAATTAATCAGGGGTTGATTAATTTAATGAGAGATTAGGTGATGTGACAAATTTGACTTAGATTTATGGGTTAATTTAAATCAAATATGAGAGGAATGTGATTTTAGAGATAGTTAATTAAATATTTTGATTTATTTAGCTAAAGGGGATGATGGTTAGATTAAATCAAATAAAGGTTTAATTTATTTAATTTAATAAGATCATAGACTTTAGAGATTAATTAAATAAAAATTGATTTATTTAATTAAATAAAGGAGCTAAGGTTAATTAGATCAGTTTGATAGATTTAATTAACGAGAGAGGATGACTTAATCAGATAAATGATTTATTTAATTAAGAGAGGAAAATTGATGAATTTAATCAAATAAGGGTATTTGATTAAATGGTTAGACTAGGGGATGATTAGAGATGAAACGGTGTTAATAGTCGAGATCAAGCGTGTAATGCCAATTAGTACATTTTCCATGTCTACAATAGGGTATAGCGATCTTTCCTAGACAAGGTTCCTACTAAATTTGGGTTTCACCAAATTTCAAAAACTTGATCTAAGCATGCATCTCTACATCCATGTTTTTAGTGTCAATCAATGGTTCCTCGATTGGTTCCCTTGTTAGTAGATGTCTGAGATGAGGTTGTGGATGACACCATTGTTTTGGGTGAAGTTTTAATGGTGGAAATTAAGGAGGTAAAAAACTTGTTGATTAAGTATGAAAGGTCCTCTAGGCATAAGGTTAATATTGTTAAAAGTTGTTTGTTTTTTCTAAATATTCATCTAGTGAGCCAAGGTAAGATTGCTCATATTTTTGGGTGTCAACCTAAAGATCTCCATTTCACTTATCTTTTTCTTCATTTGTTCCTTTGTTCAAAGGCAAGATGTCAAATTCCTTGTGGAACTCTATCTTGGATAGGTTTCAAAGGAAATTGGTGGGTTAGAAAAGATGCTAAGTCAAACTCGATAACTTCAATTATTGAAATCTTCTTTGTAAAATCTTCCTATTTTTTTCATGTTCATCTTCAAAACCCCATTCAAGATAGCAAAGAAAATATAGCAAATTCAAAGAAGGTTTCTTTGATCTAAAGTTGAAGAAAATAACAGAGTGGTGCTAGTTTCTTGATATCAATTGTGCTTGCCTAAGAAGATGGGCAGGTTGGGGCTTAGGAAGCTAAGATTATTTTAATTTAGCTCTCATAGATAAGATCATAAGGAAACTTCCTAAGGAAGAGACTCCATGGACTAGCATCTTGAAGGCTAAATACCCCTAGCCAACAATAACTGTACAATTTGTGCTTTATCTCCCTCCCCATTGGATCCAATTGTTGGAATGATTTGATCAATATTAGAAACTTACGCTAGAAAGGAATTAAATGGAATGTGAGAAATGGCATGAATGTTCTCTTCTAGGATGACAACTAAATTTTGAACCAACCACTTGGCTCCTTGAATCATCTTCACCCTTGTTTTAGATCCTTAAAAAGGCCATGGATATGAAGGTTGAGACTTATTTAGAGAGAAATTAGTTGGTCAAAGTTTGGAGAGACCTAGTTCTTATCTCTACCAATGTTGATATGTTATAACAAGTCAACAATCTAAACAACATTTTGAAAGGCTTTCATGTGTGCCAAATAAATAACGATGATGACCTTGTTTGGGTCACCACATTGGAGGGCTCTTACAATGTCTCATCGCTTTTCCTTGCTTATTAATCCCTAGATTGAGAGTCCCCCTTGGTCACAAGTTTGGATAAAACTTCTCTTATGCAAGACTTTTTTGTGGCTAATTATGCAAAATAAAGTCCTTACCCAAGATAATTTGGTCAAATAAGGGTCTCTAATTCTCATCAAATGCCCTCTTAGTGAGAAGGATTTGGAGTCAATCTATCATCTATTCATTAATTGTCTATTTGCTTGAAGCATATGGTGCTTCTCTCTTTGCTCAATGCTAAATCAATGCAACCAACTTCCATTTAGATCTTACTCTTCAATTGAATTCCCCCCTCTCTAATTCCAACCTGAAAACCCTATGGAAATTTACTTGTACTCATCTTTTGGGGATTATGGCTAGACCATAATCCTAGGATCTTCAAGGATAGAAAAGCTAGCCCTTGTAGAGTGGAGAATTATAGTAAGGAAAATATTATGGCTTCTAAGCTAAGTCAATCTATTAGTAAGGGGAATGACTCCATTTTGTTTATTATTGAAAGCTAGAACTTATATTTTACTTCAAAGGATAATCATGAAAAGAAGAAAATAACAAGAGTAGAGTTAAAATGGTGTTGTACACCCCACCAATGGTATAAGTTAAATTTTGATGGTACCTCAAAGTGTAGCCACAAGGAGGGAAGGGGGAGTAGGTCATTGAAGACAACAAAGGCCTCATTATTAGATATTTCTCTATCAACCTTGGTTTCCAAACAAATCATTTCACTTAGTTATCAACTGCTTACCAAGGGATCCTACTAGCCAAAGAGCTAGAGAGTATGTTGGACAATTTAGATTATTATCGTGGATGCTCTTAGTTTGATCAGAATCCTTCAAGGAAATTAAATTGGACATGTCTATAGAGAAGCAATCAAACTAATTAATGATGATATTCCAATTCCTTAGTTTCAATTTTTCTTCTATCATTACCTTTACTAGTGCAAGATAATGAATTTAATAGTCTCAAAAGTTGATGATTTCCATGTAGTGGGCATAGATCTATCTTCATTAAGTAACTCGAATGACATATCTTTTATGTTTCAAAAAATCTAACCTTTTATCTTGTCTCTCCTATTCCTCAATTATCCTAAGATGGCTATGTTTGCCAGATGTGGGGTCTTGATGAAGAATAAGGTACTTAGAATTTCAGAAATGAGAGGCAAGCTCAAAACTAAACCAATGACCTATAAGGATGTCAACAAGGATCACAGTGTGGCATATCCTCAGAAGATGAGGTTTAGCTAATTTCATTAAGAGAATAAAGTGTTGTGATCCTACTTGTTTGAAGGAGATTGCCAAGGGTTGGAATTCTTGGAAGGTGGTTGTCAAAATCTTAGAAGTTGATATCTTGAAGGATCTCATTGCTTAGCCTTCAAGGCTACACATGGAGGGAGCAAAGTCTTTCAAGGACAAGAGAGGCAAATAGTGAAGGCTTTCCTTAAGGCAATGAGAAATTGAAGAGGCAATAAGCCGAGTACATCAAGGAGTCTCTCCCTAAGCCTTGGGATGAAGTGGCCCTTTAATTTATGTTGTGTCACTCTTGAGGAGATTTAAGTGTATATCCTCTCTTCATTTTTCCCTCAACCATATTAAAAACAAGGAGTTTGTTTGGTTTATGTTGTTGATGATGTCATTGGAATATTATGTTATGGAAGTGCTCCTTGGTAAGGCTTCTTAACCTCTTTACCAATCCCTCATTCTTTTTCTAATTTTACATGCCCAAAATCTCACGCCCCTACATTCTCCTAAGCCTACCATGAGGGAGGAGCTAGGTTTTGGTCAAGGATTAATTCCCCTAGATGGAGAGACAAGTTTTTCCTCTTGGGTTTAACAGAGGGTTCTAGATGAGCAAATTGGCAAGGGAAGAAAAAAGGTTGCCTCAAGTGTGTATGCTCGCTCTATGAAGGATGTGGATGACCAAAGGATGGCTCCTAAGGGTGGAAGGTCCCTTTCTTTTATTAAGGATGTAGATGAGGAGTATGTTCATTCGATAGAAGGGGAAATATAAGGTGATTGAAGAAAACTATGTTGTGAATGTTGACTCTATTATGGGGGAAGGTCATATCCTTGATATGCCCCTTGCTCCCCCTAATTGCTCCAAACTAGAGGCGTCCAGAGTCAAGGATCTAGCCTCCATTCTTGAGCAACTAGCAAACAAATTATGTGAGATGGGGAACCAAATTTTGGTCCCCACCATAATACTCTTAAATGGCTCTTTTTGGAGAACAAACAACTTGACCTTAAGATCTCTTTTTGAACCAAAAGACCCAATGGTGTTTCTTCCCAACCTAATGTGTATGTTAAAGTTGACACTGTGCAATGGGATGCTTGGTAGACAATACTAGACTTAAAGAGGATAATTTTAAATAGGAGTAAAGAGTCAACAAGCTAGAAGGCAAGTTGGAAGACATTAAGCAAAATCTCAAACGAGTGGTTGAGGCATAACTCCATCCATAATTCTATCCTCTTGTCCTATTTGGCTGTCCCTTGGGTGGGGATTTTGTTCTCTATGCTTTGCTTCTTGTAAAAGGGATGGGCCCCCTTCCAAAACCCCCTCTTTACCTTAATCAAACAAAAAACAAACATACAAGGTTTAATTTGCTCTTATTTTGGATATTGGTGTGCTTACAACATGAACCAAATAAAACATCAAACAATCAAAATGCCTCGTTAACCCAATGTGTAATTTCTAAGATAAGCAAACCCCATGAATTCCAAAATTATAAACCACTCAATTTTGAACCCAACTTTTTTAAACCGAAATGTTGTGAGCTTAAAATGTGTAAAGCTTGTTTATAAATTATCCAATAATTCTTCACTTTCTAACCACAAATTAAAAAACTTTCCAATAAAAACAAGCAAGATTTCATTTGCTCTACATTTAGGATACATAGCCATGTTTGTTTGCAACATGAACCAAATAAGACATTAAATCTCCTGAAAGTAACTTTGAAGAAGAGAAAATTTCATGAATTCCACAATCATAACCCGCTCAATTTTTATCCCAGCTTTTTCTGACAAGCGTATTGTGAGACTTGAAAATGTGCAACCTCGTTTATAAATTCTCGAATCATAATTATTCCCTCTGACTATACACACAGAATTTGCAATAAAAACTTGCAAGATTTCATTTCTCTGCTTGTAGGATACAATCATGTTTGTTGTAACATGAACCAAACAAAACTTCAAACAATCAAAACCCTCCATTCACTAAATAAATGAGTAATTTTTGTGTAGAACCATTCAAGAAAAATACTAAAAGCCCATTCACATTATAAACTAAATTCAGCAGCTTGAACCCCATATTACTTTTTCTGGCTCTTTGCATATGCTTCAAAGAACTGCCTCTTCAGTTTAACTACTGCCTTATATTTCTTCACAAAATACTCAAATGAGATTTATTTTGTTTACTTATGAAACAAACAAGTAATTTATCCCGTAGTTCAGTAATTGAAGTACATGAATATCATACAACTGCACTACACAAATGCTTTAAGAATTCAATGCAAGCCATGCGCTACAAGGTTATGCTACTAGTTTAACAGGGTATACACATCCCTAAGTTGGAATGACAACGAAAGCATCTCAGCAATGGATCCCATTAAGACATCTCAGCATCGAATCTCATATGAACCAGCTCTTGTGATATAGCGAACCCACTCAACTGTGTTGTAACCATTTTTCTCCCAAACCTGCAAGAAAGATGAGTACAGAGAGAGTAGACAAATCATATTAACTTCCACAACCCAATCAATAGAGGCTTAGAGCATCAGAATTGGATTAGAGAATCTGATAAAACATAAACATATACACAAAAAAATGGACCAAACATAGGAAGTCAAAGGAGCTCCTATCCAATTTTAAAATCTCAAAGCATTATAAACACCTAAGCTTCTCAGGATTTTAATATGAAATTTATGCTCCCACCAAAGGACAATAACATATTTGAAATAATAGTCAACCCAATATCCCGGTGAAAAAGCTAAACCACTACAGATTGGATAAAAAAACCATTACTAAATAGCAACATATCCAACATGGAAATAAACCGAAGCCAAATACCCAATATCCACAAACTTTATACAATTGGTGAGGTTTAAAGCACACACGCCTGGTAAAGGTGGTGAATGGAAAAGATAAGGAAGTGCATGAAATTAGACTAATACTACCAGCGCTAGTGAAAAGTAGAAATAACACTGATTCGTATAAATATACCTTCAAAAACCGCACACGCAAACCAGATGCCGTGAACATGGGAACCTGAAACAATACATCATACAAAAGAATACATCTTAGAGTTAAAGACACTCTGCAACTACACAAAAAGCATTAAACTTTTTTCATTTCTCTGATATATGCATTCACAAATATACAAACCGACAAAATAGAAATAACATAACAGAACTTACTGGAGGAAAAGTTTACACATATTATGCAGAGGTTCGATGACTTAATCTGAAATTAATAGACACAGCATACGTAGGTTGCACACCAATCATTTTGGGGGCCTACAATGCTGAAAATCATACTCTAGAACACATTTCATAATCTCATAATGCCAACAAGGAAGAAATTATAATTTGATAATTCCATCTTTAATCTATAATTCCAGTCAGCATTATAAAGATCTCTTTCTTAGGTCATTCTGAGTCTTGTCTTCACAAAATTATAAAATCAGTTCACATTAATGATGATCATTTCTCTTCAATTCATTGATTCACAAGGCGTTTGCATGGTTTTAGTAAAGGATGCTTACAATTAAAGGAAAACTCTCAATCATCCTAGCCATACTCAGAGTTTCTTTATCTAAGACATGTATGCCATATTTCTCTACCTTAATAGACAAATATTTTCCTTTTCATTCCCTCAAGCATAATAATACTGTACCAAGAGTTCTTCAAATGTTTATGACAAGTTCTGATTACAGCAAAACATTAAATTCGCTCTACTGCTCAAAATTACTTCAAATAGTAGCAGCCTGCAAACAAAGGTATCCAAAGAAACATTTTTCCCTGAATAGTAAGTAAACCACAAGCTTTCTTGAGTTACTATGATGAACCATTCCTAGTAGGGTTTCAAATCAATGTCTAAATTTGGGATGCCCCAATTATGTCCACAGTCCAACTAATCATGTGGCTCTCACCCTTTTCTACACTCTTCTGAATGCTATGTTACCAGGTTCTTTTAAAAAGCCCAGAGAACCTGCTCCAGGAGCGTTTGGGAGTGGGACCGGGCCGGGGAGCGCCTGGGAGCGCCTGGGCACCCCCAGGTTCCCTGTGGGTTCACCGGGAGCAGACCCACAGGAAACCCAGGGGTGCCCGGGCGCTCCCGCAGAGCTGGACAGCTAAAAAGGCATATAAACCTAGAATTGTTTTTGTGAACTTTATTTCAGCTTGCAACAGGAATTGGAGGTGGTAAGCAGCTGTTGGACGTGTCATATTTACGGATAGATGGGCACAAATCAGTGAGACAACATTCCTCATTGTGTACTACTACCAAAGCATCCCAAACACACTCAATCTTACTCTAGTTGGAGTAGATATGCTTTTTTTTTAACTACATTGAATGCTTTCCCCATGGATATTTTGTGTTTTTTCTCTGCCTCCAGAGATCATTGATTGTTGAAAGTAGGAATACCTGACTTTATACTGGGATTGCCTACCCTGACCCAATCAGTTCTTGACATTCCCCTATGAGCAGTAACATAATTTACATCAACCCTTTTGTGGAGATAGATAATGTTTCTGTTTGTTCTGCAGTCCTCAGCCTGCTGCAGACATATGACATCATTGGTCTTCACTCATGCTCTCCCCCTTCCAACTCTTTCGGTTCTATGTTTCAGTGATAGATGCTTCTCTCTAGAGTAATCTGTACTTGTACTTAGTTCTTATGGTTCAGAGTTTAATTTCTTTAGGTTCACATCTCATGTTATATTTACTTTTCTTCAGTGCTTAGTGTTTAGTACTTTTTCATAGCTAGGTTTTTTACCCGATTGCTTCTCCATTGGCCTCTCCATTGTAAGTTAATTTACTTTTCAAGTCCCATTGACCAACTTTTGGTCATCTGCTAACATTAATATATGTTCTTTTACTTTTAAATTTGTATTACACTACTAGCATTTATTTAATCTGTTTTATGATTTTAGAATCATTTTTAATAAATGATCTTCTAAACCACTGATAGAACTATATCCAGACCCAATAGTATTCCTTTTATCTTTTCCTGGTCATTGGCACAGCTGCAAAAACACGTATTAAACCATGTTTCAAGGAATTAAGAAACCTTTTTGGGTGCCATATCTAAATTTAACTTGATGAGATCGAATACAATGGGCCAATTGATAATTGATGAATCTATCAAATGTATCTACAATTCTGTATATTTTTCATTTTTTTTGCATATATATATATATATACAGCCGTACCCAAGGAAAAAAACCACCGTACCGGCATACCCATATTCCATACCTGTACCCGTTCCCATACCAGAACCGGCAACTTAGTCTGAATGCTATAAAAAATCTCTTTCATGACAGCCTTCCACAGATACAGAATAAACTTATACACAAAACTAATATAGGAGCCATTGTAGCCATCTATGATAATCATTTGAGCTTTTAGCCTTTTTCTTACGTAGTTTTTCTATCATATCACCCAAGATACCATCTGCAAGAAATTTTTTACCACAGAGACAAAGAAACTTCTATATGGAAATTAATATAAGAGGTGATGAAGACATCTATGATGTTTAAAGGAAGCACCAAGCCACTGAAGATTCAAAGAACCATGGCAAAAAAATTAAGACTATAGACAGTCAATACTAGGGAAGGCCCACAATGGACATCTCAATCAAATGAACATGAAAAAGTCACATGCCATGTTCAAAAATAGTAGCTGGATTAATCCTAGTTGCAGACATTAAAGGTACAAATAAGTCAATAAAACACACCATGTACTGCACTTTCATGCTCTCGATGAGTCCTATAAATTGTTGGAAAGGAAAAAGATAATATTGGATAAGAAAGAGAGACTTTGATAAGGACTGAGGGAACTCAAAATTTCATATCCTCAAAGGTCATTTCCATTCCTGATAGGAGGCATTAGTATAAATTATTGGGCCAAATCTTTACAGAATAAGAAATTTAGGAAGGCTCTGTATACAATAAGTTTATTAACTCATCTCCAATTAAAATTCTAACATTCAACAAAAGCAATTGAAGCAAATATTGCAAAGTTTGTAGATTTGACCTGCACTAATCTTGTGCTGCTTTCAATATGTTATCATCCACTGCCAAAGCACCAGAGAAAGGCAGGAAGGATTTCTAAATCTATAGCCTAAACAGGGTTACTGTCTGCCAGTTCACAATTAGGCTAACCATACGATCAATCCATCCTGTTGACAACATAAATTGGGACAATTGGGGGTGTACAGCATGCCTAAAACAAAATGTTCTCCGACTCCAAATGCGCAAAGGACAACAAATATATGGAGCCTAATTCATACTTTTTTAATTAGTAAAGTGCGCAATTAGGGTCTCCAATAGTAATAAAAGAATCAAAAAAATACATTGAGATTCTTCTTAATGTAACTTAGCCTTTAACAAATAAGAGACTCTGCAAACTACAATCATGGAAGAAAAGCCCAAAAAAACTAAGGAAACTACTTTACCCAAATACCCAGAATCCAACCTAACTGAAAGATGCATCTCTACACAGTGACACAACTCTCCTTAAAAATGTTTGGCAGATTGCTTCCTCTTGCTTCTTGTGAGGAGAGCATCAATGGTCCACTGTGTTCCTTCATTAACTGAGTCACAAGCTCCATTCTTAATTTATCCGCTTTTGTTTTCCTTCCTTTTTTCTTTCATGCGGCTCCATAGCTTGGTTTATTAATTTTGCAAGTTGTCTGGGAAATGGTAATGCTTTCCATGAGAGACTTGTTCTTCTTCTTGCTCTACAAAATTCCTCATATCCAACTCCTGCTCTTCAGTGACCTAGAGGATAAGCTCCTCATCTTTGAAAACCTGCTCCATGCAGAGCTGGAATTTTTCCTCCTCGTCAGTAAAAAAAAATATGTTCATAAAATAGCTAATTTGCACAGGGCACTGGACACTTTTTTCATTGAAGGAGACCACAGAAAGCATGGATGAAACTGCAAGCCCTCCGATTTGATTGTGAAGCTGAGAGGAAGAGGTTTATTCTGATCAAATAATTGCCCATGATTGCACCAAAAGAAATCTGTATCCAGATCGCATGATTTCTCACCCCAGCCGATGGATCAAAGACCAGGTAGATTATCAATTAGCACCCTGATATTTTATGGCCAGTCATATTGCATCTAAAACACCTCAAAAGCAGACCTTCAAAGTTCAAAAATTGTGTCCAAGTGCTCTACGAAGAGTTTATCCTGGCAGTATGCATAGTCGGCTCAGAGATGTTCCATCGTGGCACACACCCTCACATACCTGGTCTTTGGATTAGCCTGCTCCATGTCCAGTTTCACAAATTCACCTACTTGGTAGACCAATTTTTTAAATAATCCAGAATCTCTCATAATCAAGGGGAGATTATATAGGTGCAGGCCAATCAGCACTTTGGTGAGGAATGCAGTCACAGGGTTGGGGGCCACGTGGCCATGAACAATCAAACCATGCCAAAGAACCAGAGGCCTTGCAGCTTCACAAAATTGTAGTCTTCAGCCGGACTAAACTGCAAAAAGAAAAAGGCATGATCTAAGATCTCTATAGACAGGGCTGCCAAATTTGATCGTGTCTTTTTTATCAACCCCACAAAGTCCTCATAAGGGGGATACTTAATGCAGTCCTCTAGGATATGAAAATCAAGAGGCCCAGCCACTAAAGATACCTTAGTGTCACTTTATGTTCATTGGAAGGGGTTGGGGTTCAACTCCCTGGGAATCTTCAATACCCTAAGGAGAAAACAGTAGGAATTATGCAGAGCTGAAGATCCCGGATTAGAGCACCTTCCACCTCAACAATCACTGAATTTGTTCCATAAACTGCATTCAAACTTCTAGAAACCAGTTTTGGGAAAACCCTGGGGTTGTCTTTCAAAATCTGCCCCATGAAAAAATCACAATAACCATGGAAAGGGTTTAACAAGTTTTTGCATTTCTAGTGAATCAGGACATCATTTGAATCACCTATTAATACATCTAAGGCACCGCTGCCAAGAGTGGAGGTGGGGTGAAGGACAAAAACCCTCACCTAAGCCCACCTAGAGTAGCCCTATCCACCTTAGAGGCAATGCCTTACATCTGAGATCTGTCCCACCATTGCTTCTTCCCACCAAAGAGTGATTCTTTGTGGTCTTTTCCTTCAAAATCTTCCATTAGCTCTACTCACTCTTTCTTGTACACCCATTGAGCAGGTCAAAATTTCAGATATTCTCCTTTTTCGTAGTATTTACTTTCGCACCATCATCTTCCCACTCGCTGCCATCACTCACCATTCTTCATGGAGCCCAATTATTGTAGTGCAAATGCATAGTTCAAATTATGCTGCCAGATACATTCTCCTCCCATCCCAAATGGGTGTAACCACATATCCAAATGTAAAAGCATAAATTACTAGGATATAGACATTAATATATAATCCATTAATTATGTCCATGAGTTTAGCGTCTATTCATAGTACTTTCTCTACACTGCCTGATGTTAAGCTTTTGTATATGACTGCATGTTAGTTACAATAAGATGTTACTATACTCAGCCCTGGGTCTATGTATTAATGTTGAGCTAAGATACTGGTTCGCTGCTTGTAGTTAGCAGATTCAGGTCCAATTTATTCCAGATCCAAATCCTAGCAGATTGAGGTGAGAGTGCATCTAGGGAACGCACTTTAGCAAAACCCAAACATATTTTGAAAAACTCACTGTGAATCCAACAAAAAGTGACGATTTTTTTATTAATATTTGACATTTTTTATTGTTTAACACATTTGACTTTGACTTAAATGTGTCCCTAACCCTAAAAAACTCATTCCGAAGAATTTGAAAGACAAAAAAAAGTAGTTTACCTCATTGTGAATGCAAAACACAAAAGTCATTCATTTTTGCTGAAATTCATGAAATGATAATTGATATTCGATATTTGTTATTTACAAATGAGAGGAAAACTCCTTAATAATACAATACAAGAGGATGTTTCTAAAAAGAAACAATCGTTAACAAAAGAAAAAAATAGAAAGAACTAAAAGCTAACTGAAGCAAAACTACTGATTAACTAAAGACTAAGATGACCATTAAATATTACAATAATACTTTTATACCCTCCCTTAATGGTCATTCTACTAACTACACCAAGTTTATCCTGAAATTTTACAAATTTATCCAGATTGAGAGACTTGGTGAGAATGTTTGCAGTCTAATCCTCAGTTGGAACATACTGCAACATCACAGATCCATCTTCAACAAGTTGGCAGATGAAATGACAATTAAGTTCAACATGCTTGTTTCGCTCGTGGAAGGCTGGATTCTTGGCAAGCTTTAGCACCCCTTGATTGTCACAAAACAAGGGTGAAGGCCCAGCTTGAGACATTTGCATGTTAGCAAGCATCCTTCGAAGCCATATTGCCTCACATGCCGCCTTAATTGTTCCCCGATACTCTATTTTTGTCGAGGAAAGAGCTACTGCCTGCTGCTTCTTGCTTGTCCATGTGACTACACCTATACCAAGACTAAAAACATACCCAAAAGTGGACTTCCTATCATCAACTGAACCTGCCCAGCCTGAATCAGTAAAACCAACCAGCCTAGGATCTTTGCATCTATTGTACAGAATGCCAAAGTCAAGTGTCCCTTTCACATATCTCAACACTCGCTTCACTGCAACCCAATGTTTTTCCTTAGGGGCAATCATGAAATGAGAATGTAGCTCACAACAAAACTAAAAACAAACCTAGTGGCAGTAAGATAGATGAGGCTGCCCACTAGTTGCCTGAACACAAATTCATTCACCACTGGTGAGTGATTTGGCTGAAAGTTTTAGCCCCTTCTCCATAGGAGTGGATGAGATTTTGCAATCTTCCATCCTAAATTTCTCCAACAAAATCCTGGCATACTTCGACTGAGAAATGAAGATACTGCCACCTGTCTGCCAAACTTCTACACCAAA
This sequence comes from Sequoia sempervirens, assembly GCA_007258455.2. Taxonomy (NCBI): domain Eukaryota; kingdom Viridiplantae; phylum Streptophyta; class Pinopsida; order Cupressales; family Cupressaceae; genus Sequoia; species Sequoia sempervirens. The sequence goes on from VDFB02168118.1 coordinate 52,200,644, forward strand.
GCAATAGTGTAGGAGACATAAGTCTGTCATCTCAAATGCTTGACACAAATTCAGCTTGATTTGTTCAATCAAATGTAACCCACTACTAGTAATGATGATATCATCCACATAGATGACAAGGATGATATCACCACCACTGTTCTTGACATACAAATTTCTATCCAAGGGACTTCTTTGAAACCCTTGTGCAACCAAGTATTTGCCAATCTTCAGGTACCAAGCCCTGGGTGCTTGCTTTAAGCCATAAAGCGCCTTCAGCAATCTACATACCTTGTGCTCTTTTCCTGCAACCTTAAAGCTAGGAGGCTACATCATGTAGACCTCTTCCTCAAAATCTCCATTGAGGAAGCCACTCTTCACATCCATCTAGTGGACCTTCCAGCCAAACTGTGTTGCCATGGCTAGGACAAGTCGAATGTTACTCATCTTAGTTGTAGTAGCAAAGGTTTCCTCATGGTCAATACCTTCTCTCTGCGAGAACCCCTTCACCACCAATCGAGCCTTGTATTTATCTAGTGTTCCATCAACTTTGTATTTCACCTTGTAGACCCATTTGCAACCAATGGGTTTCTTCCCTGGTGGAAGATCCGATAGAACCCATGTGTTGTTCTTCAAAAGACTATGATGCTCAGAATCCATAGCCTTTTCCCATTCAGGTTTACCGTTCGCCTCCGAATAGTGTTGGGGCTCATAAACACTCTGAATGTTGGCCATAAGAGCAAAGCTTACTGTTTCTTCTTGCTCTTGCCTCTATACGATCGTCCCTCAACAAGCTCATCATTGTGAACATCACCAATGAGCTTCACCCACCACTTAGGACAAGGAGGAGATGCATCCTCCTCCAAATCAGGATGATCATCATCATGACTTGGGCTGCCTGGAATAATACCATCTGGATGTTGATCCAAGTTATCCTGAGGGAAATCTAGTAGTGCTGGTATAGGATGTTGCCAAGGAGATTCCACAATGTCAAAATCATCAAATCCCTCCCTTCAAGTGGAGCTATTGGAAGCTTAGCTCCCAAATCCTTAGTCTTCAGAGGCTGATCCTCAGGACTCTTGATGGGAGAAGAGAGCAAAAAGGGCCCACCTTCTTCATCAAACACATCCCTGCTGAATGTCAAACGATCAGTGTCCACATCAATTAGCCGATAGGCCTTATGATTGGCATTGTATCCTATTAGCATCAACTTCTAGCTCTTGGAATCCAACTTGGTCCTCTTGGCATCTGGAATCCAAACATACGCAATTGAACCAAAAACCCTGAGAAGGGTGATTCTTGGTTTCCTCCCAAACCATGCTTCCTCTGGAATCATCTTCTTAACAACCTATGTGGGAGACCAATTAAGAAGGTATACTACAGTATACACTACCTCAACCCAAAATTTCTTGTGGACATTTATGTTCTCTAACATACAGTGGGCCATTTCCGTGATGGTACAGCTCCTCCGCTCAACAACACCATTCTACTAAGGGGTATAGGGAGTGGTAAGCTGACGTTTAATACCGTGTTTAGCACAAAAGTCGGTGAACTGGTTGGAACAAAACTCACCCCCATTATTTGACCTAAGAGTTATGATTTGACATCTAAACTCTTTTTCAACTAATGCCTTAAACTTCTAAAATTCATTAAACACTTGTGACTTTGCCTTTGAGGAAATACACCCACATTTTCCTACTAAAATCATCAACAAACAAGAGGAAATACCTTGCACCAGTGACCGATGCAACATTCATTGGTCCACAAACATCTACATGAACCAGTTAGAGAACCATGGATGCTCTCCAAGACTTTCCATCTGAAAATGGAGAACGACGTTGCTTCCCTGCTTGGCAAGCTCGGCAAACAACATATGTCTACTACTGAATCTCAAGTAAGCCTTCTACCAAATTCTCTCGAGCCAGCTGAGAGAGGTAGGCAATGTTGACATGCCCATACCACTAATGCAAAAAAGTAGTGATAGATGAACTCCTCACAACTAGCACATGCTCCTAAGGATCTCCAGTATCAACCAACTGATACAAACCATGATCCTCAAGCCCAATTGCCACTGTTTTCTTGGACTCCTTATCAACAATTCGGCACTTTTGAGAAATGAAGATGATGTCCAACTTCGAATAGTGTTGCATAATCTAACTTAATGAGAGCAGATTGACCTCCATGCCCAACACATAGTATACATTGAGAAATATTAAATTTCTCCCTCCTAATGTGATCTAAACGTTGCACTTGCCAACAACTGTATACTCTTCACCACCACCAAAGATGACAGAATCGGTGCAAGCCATATACTCCGTGAACCAATCTCTCTTGTTTGTAAAATGTCGAGACACTGCAAAATCAATGTACCATGCAGATGATTTGACACAATCTATTGGTCATTTGGCCATCAATGCATAAGTGGTAGACTCTTCTTCAAACTGCATAGATGCCATCCCTCCCATTTTCCAAAGGCACAAAAAATGAGGTAAAAGTTTGTGTTCAACTGGCACAAATCCCAAGAAAATCAACTGGCACAACTCCCACAATTTTAAAAAAAATCTTCTAAAATAGAGGCTCAAAAATTTACGATTTTGTTTCAAAAAATCACCAAAAACTTAGACTTTGCCCTAGGCGGCAAAAAAAGCAAGATTTTTTCAAAAAAAAACTTCAAAACTAAGAAAAAATTGCAAAAAAAATTTCATAAAAAATTATAAAAAAACTATGATCAATTTTTAGAACAGCAATTTTATTTTATTTTGAGAAAAAAATTTCAAAAAAACTCAAACTTCAAACCCACGAATCTGCAGAAACCCTAGTTAATGAAATTGATTTCAGAAAACCCACCACAGTGCACAGAACTCACAATTTTCAGATCCCTAACTGAAAACCCTAGCCAGCAAAATAGACCCACGATTTTTCAAAATCGTGTCAAAAAATTGCAGGACCCACAATTTCAAAAAATTGCCCAAAAAAGTGATGAAACCACCCACGAAAAATGGGCGTGCAACTTCAAGTCGCGCATCTAGAAGATGAACAGGACTTGCACGGAGAAAAATAGAGATTACAAAAAAAAAGGTTGCTCAAAACAAACGTCGCGTTGCAGGTCGCATGGAAATACCCTTCAAAAATCTGTGAAAATTCCAATTGTGCAGGTGAACAAAAACGCCTCCAAAAATTTCAAAAAATCGGCCAAAACTAACACAATTTTTAGCAGAATAAATGCTAGCGATTTAAAAAAAAAATCACCCAGAAAACCTCACAAAACAAATCCATGATTTCTGCACAAAACCCAAGTCGCAAATTTTTGATGCAGTCGCCGCAATTTTTCCAGTTATAAACCCTCAATATCTTCTTGCAGATGAACCCACGAATTTTCTTCTAAAAAATCTTTGTAACTTTTCAAGTAAACACCCAAAAATCTTTGCTTGAAAAAATCTGCGACTTTTTAAGAAAAAAAACCTTCACAATTTTTATTAAAAAATCAAATAAAAACTTTCGAATAAATTCTCAAAAAAATTTGGGTAAAACCATTAACATTCGATTTTTTTAAAAAATTGAGCAAAAACATCTAAGAAAGTAAAAAAAACTCTTAGGAAACCACGAGTTTTTTTATTGCTAAGAAATTTGCCAAAAAAAGATTGAGCCTAAGCTTTGATACCATGAAATGATAATTGATATTCAATATTCGTTATTTACAAAGGAGAGGAAAACTCCTTAAATAATACAATACAAGATGATGTTTCTAAAAAAAAACAATAGTTATCCAAAAGAAAAAACAGAAACTAAAAGCTAATTGAAGCAAAACTACTGATTAACTAAAGACTAAGATGACCATTTAATATTACAATAATACTTTAATAATTCATTCTTGCTTGCCATCAAACAAATGGAATTGAAGATTGATCAGCGAAGGTTCCAAAGTGATTGATTTGTTATTTCTAAGGAAGATTTTGCAAAAAAAGTTGATTTTTTTAGATTTTTTTTCTGCATTTTGGTTTTCTTTTGAAATTCTTTTATTTCCTTTCTTCTATGAATTTATGGCATATGCTTAAGTTTAGTTAGCTCGGTTATGTTCTATATATATATATATATATTTCATTTGTTTAAAACATGTTTATTGAACTTGTTACCATAGGGATTACAATGGCAGCCAATTCAACCTCCATGGACCGAACCCACTTCAAAACAGACCCAAATTTACCCCTTTGGAAATATTTTAGTATTGTCCAGCCGGTTCCAAGTGGTGGAGGTTATATCTGGATATGTGGTGGATGGTGGATGTGATGTTTAGTATTCAAGCTCATACAATCAATGAAATCCCATTTGTGTGGCATCTTTGGATGGGCATCAAAGCTTGCCTAGGGAAAAACAATGTGCCCATTCCATCAAAGCAAGTCATAGCATATATTAATGAGCAAGAAAAAGCAAATGAAGTAATAGGTCATAAATCAAATCATCCTTTACTAGAGAAAAGATCTCAAAGAATGAAGCCCCCTCAACCACCATCTAATCATCAACTTGTAGAGAGCCACCCATGTTTTGCCACACTTGAAGAACCTGTAGCACATAATAGTTCAAAGGGACTATTTGCAATGGCATGTCAAAAGGAGTCTCATGAGATTGTTGACCAACACATTATGAGATGTGTTAATGCAAATAGATATGCTTTCAATGTTGTTCGCTCAACATATTGGCAACAAATGGTAAAAACAATTAATGAGGCTCCAAAAGGGTACAAGAGTCCAAGTTTTAAGGAGGTGTGTTGGACCTTATTGGAAAAGGAGGTGAAATTTGTAAAGAATTCATTGAAGCCAATAAGGAATTCTTGGACACAAACAAGGGTATCCATTGCTTCCAATGAATGGAAGGATGCAAAAAATTGGTTATTGACAAAGTTATTGTAGTGTTCCCTGAAGGGAAATGTTTTTGAAGGCAATGGATTGTGAGGGGCAAGGTATGGATGGTGCATTTATTACTAATATTCTTTGTCAAACCATTGAGGAAGTGGGGGCTTGAAATGTTGTTCAAATCATAATAGATAATGTCAAAAATTGTAGAGCAACTAGTTAATTGCTTAAGGAGTGTTATTCGCACATCTTTTGGACACCTTGTGTGGTCCACTCCCTCAACCTTATGCTACAAAAAATTGGCACCGAAATTGATTGGATCAAACATGTGTATATTGAGGTTGAAGGCATTCAAATGTTCATTACCAACCACCATATTTTGCAAGGCATATTTAGAACATTTTCAAAATTTGAGCTATTGGAGTTAAGTAAAGCAATAAGATTTATTAAATATTTTAAATTTTAATATTTATGTTTCAGTTAAGTAATTTTAATTTTTTTTTAAGTTTATGTTTTCTTCTTTAAGAAGTTAAGAATCTTTATTTTTTTATTTTTTTGATGCCACTTTGGACATTTTGAGTTTCTTGTCATGCCTTTCAGTTTGACAAATGCACCAGCTACTTTCCAGTCATGCATGAATAGGGTGTTCAGCAAACAGTTACATAAGTTTGTCTTAATCTCCTTTGATGATATCCTTGTTTTTAGTAGATCATGGGAAGAGCATTTGAGACACTTGGATGAGGTGTTGGGTATTCTTGAGAGTGAGTCTCTTTTTGCAAAGGAGTCCAAGTGTGAGTTTGGGATGACTGAGTTGTTGTATTTGGGGCATATAATTAGCGTTGATGGTGTTCGTGTTGATCTTGATAAAATCAAAGCAATACTTGATTGGCCACCACCCACTAATTTGACACAGCTTAAGGGATTTTTTGGCTTTTGTGGGTTCTATAGAAGGTTTGTTAAGGGCTTTTCACAGGTTGCTGCCCCACTTACTGATTTGACTAAAAAAGGGGCTTTCTCTTGGTCCAAATCAACACAAAAATCATTTGATCAGTTTAAGAACTTGATGACCTCGTGCCCTGTTTTGGCAATTCTTGATTTCTCTAAACCATTTGAGCTCGAGTGTGATGCCTTGGGTGATGGTATAGCGGCTGTCCTCATGCAAAATAAGCACCCAATTGCATTTGAGAACAGAAAGTTGAGAGGAAGTGAGTAAAGTTATTTGATTTATGATAAGGAGATGTTAGCCATAATGCATGCTTTGGCTAAGTACAAACAGTATCTTGTTGAGGGCATATTTATTGTTAGAAGTTAGAACTGATCATAATAGTCTGAAATACTTTCTTAATCAGAAGGATTTGAGTGAGAGACAGCAGAAGTGGGTTAGTAAACTTCAAGCATATGATTTTGACATCGAATATGTCAAGGGCAAACGGAATGTGGTGGCTGATGCACTATCTAGAAGACCTCATTTGTGTGTTTTTTCTGAGATAGCAGCATATTGGAAAGAGAGTATACAGGCTGATTATGCAAAAAATAACCTTACCAACAGCATACTAGATGGTACATTGCATGATGATAAATACAATGTAAGGGATGGTTTGATCTTCTACAAGGAGAGGGTTTTATTGGTGCCTAAATCAAAGTTGAAAGAGCAAATTTAAAAACTTTTCATGACACTCCTATGGCTGGTCATCCAGGGTTTTATAAGACTTATAAGCATATCCGTGAGAGATTCTCATGGAAAGGGATGAAGGAAGACATTACCAAGTATGTACGTGAGTGTCAAGTGTGCCAACAAAACAAAAATGAGCGCACATACCTTGCTGGTCTGCTACAACCTTTTCTCATTCCTACTCAAAGTGGGAAAGTATTTCAATGGATTTCATTACAGGGCTTCCCAAGGTGCAAGGGAAAGATTGTATTTATGTTGTGGTAGACCATTTGACCAAATTTGCCCATTTTTTTGCCATATCAGAAGGTTATACAGCGTTACTGGTGGCAGATTTGTTCTTTAAGGAGGGTTTTAGACTTCATGGGGCACCAAAAAACATCATTAGTGACAGGGACAGCAAGTTTATGAGCTTGTTTTGGCAGGAGTTGTTTAAGTTATGTGACACCGAATTGACTACTACCACTAGTTACCACCCCCAAACAAATGGGCAGACTGAGATAGTCAACAAGTGGGTGGAAGGCTACCTACAAAACTACGTTTCAGGACAGCAAAAGGCATGGATAAAATGGTTGCATTTGGGGGAGTTTTGTTATAACTCCACATTTCATATGTCTATTAGGATGTCACCATTCATGGCATTGTATGGGTATGAAGCTCCTAGCTTCATTGATTTGCTATTTGGTGATTCTAGGGTGCCCAAGGCTAAGGATTTCTTGTAGGAGAGCCAAGATATTATCAGGTCATTAAGAGAAAACATTCAGCATGCACAAAATCAGCAAAAGTTGTACGCTTATCAGCATCGTATAGAGCGAGAATTTGAGGTGGATGACATGGTTTATGTTAGATTGCAGCCATACAAACAGTCTGCTCTCAAGAAGAGTGGAGCAAAGAAGCTGAAACCTCGCTTCTATGGTCCATTTAGAGTCACCAGGAGAGTTGAGGAGGTGGCTTACAAGCTCGAGTTACCAGAGGGGAGTAGGGTGCACAATGTTTTTCATGTGTCACACCTCAAGAAGGCGCTTGACATAATGTGACTCCTTCAACAGTGTTGCCCCCATTGGATGAGGAGGGCAAGTTGGTACTTGTTCCAGAGGCAGTAATTGATTTTAGAGAGAGGACCATCAAGAGAAGAGTTATTACAGAGTACTTGGTGAAGTGGTGGGACTTACCAGTTGAGGATGCTACTTGGGAGAGTGAGCAGATTTTACAGCATCCAGCATTGTGATTGCTTGAGGACAAGCAATCTTTGGGGAGGGAGGACTGTAATGTCCACTCCTGACCTCAAAGCAGGGAGTTATCCTTTAGCCTATTCTAGAGTTCCTATAGGCTAAACAGAGTTGGTAAGGGAACTCAATTCCAGTCCTTTCTATGGAGGTTTTCGGCATTTCAAGCTGGACTTACTATTTTTAGCAAGAACCAATTCCAATTTCGAGCACTTACAGTTTATAGCGAGTCGCTTTGCAATTTAGTTTTCATACCAGTTTGAGTTTTTAGTGTATTTGCTATTTTTAGTCATTACTAAAAATAGTATGTCTATTTATGGAAACTAGTCTTGGCCAAGCTACTTTCAACAGTGTCTTTCCAGTTTGGCCATTGGATTGCAAAGGTCTGATTATTTTAATATTTACTTTTCCCTCTTGAAATGTTTTTATAAAGTTATTTTATAACTTATGATTGAGGGTCGGAGTGGTCATCAACTTGTACCTTGGTGCCTAGTTGATTGACTTAAAGTTGTTTTAGAGCAACAAAATCACATTAGTATGCTCGATAAGGGGGACGCCCAAGGAGGCTTAAAGAAAAGTTTCAAATGAATTTTTAATTAAAAACAAAGGCAAAAAGGGGCGAGCTTTTTGGGGGAAGTTGAGTTTCAAACTTGTGTTGCCCTAATCCTCCATTGACCCTATATTATCTCATTTGGAGCCTCATTTTGGATATGTTGAGTTTGGTTGCATAATAGGATGCAGCTGGAATTTCTCCAGGGGTCCGCGGTTTGGTGTTGAGGACGAAAACCCTCTTCAATCAAAAGCTGGTTTCGGTAGTGAAAGACCTGTCCTAGCTAGTTGGGGTGTGATTCCATTCAAGGGTCACTTCAGAGCTTCACAGTTTCAGTTTCAGTCAGGAGACATGAAGATTTTTGAGTATTTTTGAGAAGTTGCTTTTGGGGTTTGATGTGAATGATCTTGCTTTTGATGGGTCTGTTTATGGCGCTGAGATTTAAGGATTTCTTTGAGGTTTTGAAGCTGATTTCAGTGGTTTTCTAAGCTTTGCATACCCAGGGCAGAATCTGGTTTTTTGCTCATAACTTCCTATCAGCTTGTGAATGCTTTCTGGGTGTTGGTTTATTGAAGACTCCTCATTAAGGTGCTTCCTAGCATATATTTACATGTATTTATTGAACAAGCACTGATTTTATAGAGCAAATCGCCCTATTCAGCTAGCTGCCCTATTTGAGATGTACTTTTCAGTTTACAGGTCTGCTAAGTCAGTTCTGTGTTTCAGCCACCGTGGGGTTTGATAGGGTGGTTTGGGGTGCTGAGTTGCAAGGGTTTGATAGTCCATATTCTTGGTGAAGAACGTTGCAGGTTGGAGTCCTTTAGTTGCTGTTTGGTGCTTCACAAACCAGGTCTGATTTGTATTTTCTGAGTCTGAAAATTGTATTTGAAAAGGACTGAAATTTTCTGTTACATCATCTGAGCAATATATTGTAAGGAGCCAAATCCGTTGCAAACAATAATTAACCCAGATTTATGTAAGATATCAAAACAGAGAGTTATTCACTCCGAAACCAATCAGCACTCCTGGAAATAAGACAGTAAATATCTTCAGAACAGACTTATACAAATGAAATCAGAGAGATGCCAACTTGAACGCAACCACTGCACAGGTTATTATTGTTGAAAACTTGAATGTACAGAATTAGTGAGATACCAATCCAAACTCAGTTCGATATCCACAGTGGAAGACTCAAGCACAGGAAACAGATTCGAATCTGCGATTCAGATGCACGGCATATACCGCTCCAGAAATGAGGCAAAGCCAATCATATACAAATATGATGATGCACCTTGGGAGCCTGATGGAAATACAGAGCTGTGTCGAAATGTTTACATTCGGTATGCCTGTGAGATTGGTCTCCCGTAATCAGAACTCCACACAAGTGATGGCGCTATGATGCTGAGCTTCCTGTGTGTTGTGACTATGGCGCCAGCATTCGAATTCTGTATTGTAGGAACCGGAAACAGATTGTTGTGCTTTCACGGTAGCCTCTAGTGTCGCAATTGAAGATCGGATGATATATGCCTGCTCCCGGATAGTGAATTGGATGTGCCTTAGCTTCCACGCAGGTCTCTCAATCGAAGATCAGAGAGATATCTACCTTGAATTATGTCAATCTTCTGAGCCTAGGAGGAGTCGGCCAAACTGGAGTGCAAGCGACGCTGTAGATTAACTCCCGTCACGGTTCCACCAGGTGAGCCAAGGATTTCAGGTAACTATCGTGGCGCTCAATCTGAATACGAAGCTCAATGAGAATGGCGAATCTGAGAATGTCGACACAGGCTTCTGGAAGGGGTTTCGTCCTCCCAGACCGTTGGCCAGCTATGCAGTCCAACTCCAATGTCTTCATTTCATGCCTTCATACAGACCAGCGATCAACATATATAGTGGTTAAGGATGTATCCGGAGACTGGTCGGCCAGATGAAGCAAAAATTCAAGTATTAAATGCGGGCGCCAACTCAAGAGGAGCCAGCCAGAAATTAAATAATAAATATTATTATTAATAATTTAATTTTGTTATTAGTTATTATTTTATTATTTATTAATTATTTAATATTATTATTAAATATTTAATTATTATAGAATTCAGAGGGAGTGTTCAAAAAATGACAAAAACACTATTTACCTCCAGGATTTGAAATAGGGCCTCGTCAACCAGTGGGGACATGACATATATTATGAAAGTTATCTTTGCAAGCAGTTCTTTCATGTTATTTTTCTTTACTTCATTTTATGATCATATCATGTATGCAAACAATGAAATGCATTGAAACACACAAACAAACATCATCAAACAAAGAAAAACAGAAAATCAGAAAACAAAAAAAAACAGGGGCAGTCATTACAATCTACGAGAACATTGAAGGAGAAAGGGGGAAAAGATAGTCATCTCACATATCAGCACGCACTCACAACCAGAGATTGAAAAGAAAACAAAAAGCAAAGGCTTTGTATGAAGGAGAGTTTCCTTTCTTTTCACCAAATTTATTGCAAGGTTTATGAGAGGCATTTATCCTCTTTCTCCAAAAGTTTTCAAGCAATTTCTACTACTATATCTCTCTATTTTCTTCTTCAAACTTCTGTATTGAACAAGATGAAATTATGATTCCAAAAATGATGAATTGTGCTGAGAAGCCAGGCTCCAAGAAACAACAAATCCCATCATACAGGTAAACCAGTCAACAAAGTTATGCCTTGACTGACATTACATGAGGATATGGTTTGACCATAGCAACACCAAGCAGCTAGCTGCATGCCCTTTATGTCAAGATATTGATTATGTGGCCTTTAGGTTGGTGGGGATAAAAGAGATTGCTTCTGAACTGGAACGAAGAGAAGATTGAGATTACCTGTGAACTAAAGAAATTGAGGGGAGATTAGGAGCTCCCAATAATCAAAATGTTGTTACAAAGGCTGCTAAATCTGACACCCCAGACAAGAAAAGGTGTACAGAATTGCTCCACAAGAGTAATGGCCATGACATAAAGAATATGCACAGTGATAGAAATTTTAATTTAACCGAATTTATACATCCACAATTGATTAAACTGGGACAACTTTGGATGTGCCTATTTGGAGTATGACTTATTTGTTTTGGTTCACTCGACAAGAAGATTTGCAGCTAGACACTTTGCTTGTTATGAAGAATGAAGGAATATTTTCAAAATGCTTTGCCTAAGCAGAATTGTCTGCTTAGCCTCTTAATATATCCCCAATCTTATAATCTTGAAGCAGCTAGGGCTACAAGATTTAGCAGATAAAGAAATTATCCCAGAACTTTATTCAGTTCTTCGATCTTGTCATGAATATGGAAGATTTGGCCTAAACTATTGCAAATGGAGAGAAAAGAGTAAAAGCTTTGGTGGACAAGGGAGGAAAATCTTTTGGAGAGATTAATCCCAGAAGCAAATAATGAAGGTTTATACTGTCAATACAAAAGGAGATAAAGGATTCACCATTACCCAATCTGCATAATCGGCAAAGTACACAACAAATAAAATATTATCCAACCTCAGCTAAGTTACCGATTCGTTTTTGGATTCGGGTACGGGTACGCGAATCCGGTACGGGATTCGGCAAAAAAAATTTTTTGGATTTGGGTACGGCTTGGGTACGGCAATACAAAAAACATATAAAAATCAGAAATATATACATATTTGCAGTAGTAATTAAGTTCAGAATACACCACCATATTAATAGTCTAATAACATAGCAAAAATACATCACCACTTTCATAGTCACTAAGTCAAATATTAAAATATTAGTGATTACTCGATTGTCATGATATAAAATTATAAATTAAAGTTCAAACATAAAATGTCAAACGTTTACAATCAGCCATTATTGATCATTGATCAATCTGAATCATATGGGTCATCAGTATCAAACAAACTAGCATTACTAGATGCTACATTTTGCGTAGAACCACAAATAGCATTCGTGGCACTCGCACAAGCACTGCCACTAGCAGTAGCAGTAGCACCGACACTACCACTCTCACGATCAGTAGCTGCTTCAGGCTCATACTCATCATCAATATCAAGTGCAGCTAAGTGACTTGTGGAAGCATCCAAGTCAAGCTGCTCTGGCTCAATATCCCACCTCCTTGTGTCTCCTTCTTTGTAGGAAGTTTGCTTGTGTGTAAGGAGGCGCAAGTTTGAATGCACATACACCAAGTCCTCTGCCTTTTTTGAATGCAGCCTATTGCGTTTTATTGAGTGGATGAAGGAGTATGTGCTCCAATTCCTCTCTGATGAAGATGAACTAGCAACCTATTAAGAGTCAAGACCAAATTAAATAGTTAAGAGTTACAAAATTTAACTAAACAAAATTATTAATTAATATAAAATTATAAATTAAAATTAAAATTACAAACTATAAAACTTACTTGGGATAAGATTTTTATTGCAATTGGTTGGATGTGCATGTATTCTTGCCCATGGAAATACCACCAACTATGACCATCTACCCTGTACTTGTCTCGAAGAGCATCAAGATTCTGAGCAACACTACCGGAGCATGCAAAAGCCATGAACTCAGCCCTCACTCGATCACGTTGGTCACGATCAGTGAAGAGTCTCCGAATTGCTGCCTTGTAACCGTGAGCCACTTCAACATCCCTATATGGAGCAACTCTTGATGTAACAGAAAGAAGCTCAGGACTATAATATTTGGGACTCAATGCAAAAGCAAGAAGATGCAATGGAGTGGTCATTTTGTTCCATCTATCAACCATGATTTCCTGTAGCTCTTTGAAGAACTTTTCATCAGGATCTTCCTCTTTTGCATTGATGATGGTTTTCATCTTCTCAATCATTGAGTCGATACCATCATATACTTCTCCCAAACAAGGTCTATCCATGTCTGTGTAATGGATCATGCTCAGTATAGGCTCAGTGAAACTGACCAGGTACTCAACACGATCCCACCAACAATCATCTAGTATCCTTTGCCTGATCCTATTTGCCCTTTCACTGCTAGATTGCTTCCATATGGCCCAATTAGGGCTGATTACCATGGCACAAAGTGCCTCACGAACCTTTATAAGTCGTCTCAACACAATTGTGTTGGAGGCAAAACGGGTCTCTGCAACCTGTTTGGAAATCAAAATAAAAATAAAAATGTAATTTAAATTTACAAAATCAAAATTTAAAATTAAAAGAAAACTAAAAATTTAAGAATATTGAGAATTTCAATTAACTTACCTTCAACAATTCCAATTTTGAGAATTGTCTAAATATTCCTTGTGTCATATGGTGGTTGGTGACAAACATCTGGATGTCTTCGCCCTCAGCATACACCTGTTTGATCCACTCAATTTTGGATCCAATTTTTTGTAGCATTAGATTGAGGGAGTGGACAGCACAAGGTGTCCAAAAAATGTGTGGATACTTCTCCTCAATCAATAACCCAGCAGCCCTACAATTTCTGGCATTGTCGGTTATAACTTGCACAACATTTTGATGGCCCACATCTTCAATGGCTTGGCAAAGGATGTTAGCAATAAATGGACCATCTTTCACCTGTCCCTCACAATCCACTGCTCTCAAAAACATTGCCCCTTTAGGGGACACGGCAATAACATTGATCAATGGGCGATTTTTTGCATCTTTCCATCCATCAGAAACGATGGTCACCCCTGTTTCAATCCATGAATCCCTTATGGGCTTCAAAGAGTCTGCTACATGTTTCACCTCTTTCTCCAATAAGGTGCAACGCACCTTCTCAAAACTTGGGCCCTTATACCCCTTTGGAGCCTCATTAATAGATTTCACCATTTTTTGCCAATATGGTGAACGAACAACGTTGAATGCCAATCCATTGGCATAGACACATCTTGCTATGTCTTGATCAGCAATCTCTCTTGCCTCATTCTGAAATGAAACTTCCAACGGTCCCTTAGATCTTTTATTTGATGAGGGCACGGTTTGCTCTTGAGGGATGTTTATAAATGGATGGCTTTCTGTAGGTGGAATATAAGTAGGTGGTGTAGGGGGTTTCATGGATTGAGATCCTTTCTTCAAAGGATGGTTTTTTTTAGCACTAGTAGCTTTTTGATCTGCTTTTTCTTGCTCAGCAATATATTTCAACACTATGTCATCTGCAAGGCCTTTGCCATCACCTTCTGGAGGTCCCGGACAAGGTTTGATGCCAATATCAGGGATACTACACAAGTGGGCTTTGACTCGACTGTATGAGCTCGTGTATTGAACTTTGCAATGACCACAAATCCAAATAAATACTCCACCACCTGGACATTGTTGAACCATTTCTACATATTTCCAAAGGGGAGAGGTTGCACTTATTTTGAAACGAGATTGGCCTGAATTAGAAGCAGATGCCATTGTAATACCTAAGGGCCAGGGCACAATAGATTGAAATAATTTTGGTATTGAAATTTGAAACTAAAAAGCTTAAAAGAATGAGAACAATCAACAAAAGTTGTAGTAATACAATAAAAACAAAACTAAATAGTTCATTTGTTAAACAGAAACTTAAAAAAAATGTAAAAAAAAAATCAAAAAATTTCAAAGAAACCTACCTTTTTTGAACAAATCTTGCTCTACAGTCTTCTTGAATCTTGGCAAACACTTGCAAGTGCTTAGGAATAGCACAGCAATCAACCTTGAACCACCAACGATCAGCCTTCAACTCTGTTCGAGCTTGTGCAAGCAAAAGAGCAAGTTCAGCAATGGAGGCAAAAAAATTCGTTTTTCTTTCACAAATTGTTAAAATGAAGTTGTTTTTACCTTTTTAGTGTGTTTGGAGGTCGAAATTAGGGTTGCAACGAATATTTTAATGTTTAGAAGTCAACATAAGGTCAAACAAACAATAAAAAATGATTAAAAAAAGACGTTTTTTTTAAAACTGGGCTTTTTGACGCGAAATTCGGCTCAGATTCGGCCCGGATTCTTCATGCCGAATCCTGGAAGAATCCACAGTCAGCTGGCGAATCTGATACGAATCCACAGAGCAAAAAACGAATCCTGGACGAATCCGTACCGTACCGTACCCGAATTTCGTACCCGAATCGTACCGTATCGTATCCAGGAGCTAGGTATGGCGAATCGGTAACTTAGAACCTCAGCATGTTTATAATAGACCAACTGATTGGTACAAATCATTTGACCCCTTCTTTATGCAGATATGGGATATTAGCACGATTGATGACATATACAGTGCCAAATATAAAACAGAACAATTTGTCTATCTTTTTATAAGTTTATACTCGCAGTCATGGCATGACAAGTGGCTCTAAAAAGGCTTATGGGAAAGTCAGATTACAAACCCTAAAGATTCTATCCTGACCTGGATAGTCTTCTTGTATAAACTAAATGTGAATTTTCCAATTAAACATTTATTAGAAGCTTTTTTAAAAACTAAATAGATATTTTTTTAACAGCAAGATTGTGCTCACTGAATCCTCTTCAAGTAAGATTAATATTGTAATTTGAGACCAAAAAAACACATGCGAATTTGCTAGTATTAAGCTCACTGGTTACCTGCTAAAATGAACTTTATTTCAGGCAAGACTCAAAAAACTTATATCTAAATCTCATATTCCATGTGAATAAAATGTTTTTTGAAAGGTGGAAAAAAAATATATTTACCTGGAACTCCATTTGAATTGGTGGTCTTGTCCAAGCTTTCTTTTCCACCATAGTGGAAATAAGCTCCACTTCCGCACTCATTGTTGCCTCTGTCTGACCTGGAAATTTTCTGATCCTGCAAAAAGAAAACAAATCTATGAGGAACTAAAAAAGGATCAGTATCTCAGTATCTCGAAGATAAGACTGCTTGCAAAAAATCAGAATATGAAACACAATTCTTATTACAATAAACAATACTCACTTCCAAACCAGGCAATCAATTGATGCATTATATTTTGCTCGACCTGTTGTCACCTGAAAGTTCGCTTTAGCTGTTTGCTTTGGCACAGGTACCTTTACCACCACTCCCATTGCAAACATCTTCACACCAAAAGCACTCTTTACCTGTAACAAGAAAGTTCTTACTCTGCTATCAGAAGGCCAACCAGAATTAAACACTGAAGATTGAAGAAAAGTATCTTAAGGTACCTTCACATTTACTTCCAGACGTGTTCGTCCCAGTTCCTTGATGGTTGGCAAAACCCGAAAAGGAAGGCTAACTCCTTCCGTAATACGATACCTATGAAATAAGAAGTTGAATAAAGTAACATTAAAAATGTTGGCGCAGTACAAAGTCGGGCATTATAAAATAACATACTACTTGTACATGCTTGTAATCTCAAAATATTGTAACTCTCAAGTTAAAGAAAAAATCAAGTACTTTGCAAAAGAATAGAGAATGATATTTAGGCACATGAAAACAAATTATTAAAACTTACTTCATCAGTTCAAATTCTCCATCAGGTGGGACAAAACTAACTGTCTTCTCCGAGTTGAATCGTGTCAAGTTCACACATTGATGGAAAGTAACATCATCAAGTTCAATTGTTTTACCACTGTTCAGAGAGGAATCAGATAATCAAAAACTTGGATTCAAATTCAATGGAAAAAAGAAACCAGAATTAAGATCACGTAAGAATGCTGATCAAAATTCCCATCAACATGAGAACTAAAGCATTATGAATCTGTACAAAATTAAAAATAAATATTACAAAACTTATCATCAAAATTTGGAAAGAGGTTATTAAAAATAATTATGCCTCGTGAGAACTCATAACAAAAACCAATAATTTAAATGAAAATTTCATTCACGTTATTCCAGGAAGGTATTTATGGAAATAAGTAGCCACAACAAAGGAAACACATGAAATGCTGTCTATAATATTGTAATTGTAAACAAATCTAATGGCAAGTATTAGAGATTAAGGGTTCTATAAATATTCTCAGTTTCAGAAATCTACCAAAAGCTAAGACACAGATTTTCGACTTCCAGATTTAATGATAATCAATGTGCTGAATGCAGAACATTGTCCGATTTCTATGTTTGCATGTCAGGGAAGGATTCGCCATATGTATGTGAGGAAACCCTGCCTCTAAGAGACACGTCTCATGAGAGGACGTGTCTCCACGAGTGGAGACACGTCCACTCATGGGACGCGTTCTTTAGAGCGCGGGTTAACACATAGTTTAAAAACGTTAGTATAACACATTTATACTAAACAGCGAATGAGAATATAAACTTCGATTAGAATATAACATTAAATATGATTCGAATTTTATACTCGTATGATATGATTTTCCAGAAATTTCAAAATAACGATAAGCTTCAATCAGGTATGAATGACGATGGTGCTTGCAGCAATCATCTTCCAGATCTGACCGACGCTATCAATCATTAACACTCCCTCTTAGCTAGGGAAGATATATCAAAACAAATAACTAGAGATATCACCTAAACACGTGATATCTAAGACATAATATGATTTCTCAATATTGTCAAGTCACATGACATTCTTCATATCATATCTTATTATGGTATGTGCACTGACATCAAGTCACATGATGTCTACCATAATTCATGGCATATCCATGGATATAAATATCCACCATGATTATCTCTTAAGGATCATAATGATCTACAAATGATATCAAGTCCCATGATATCAATAAGAGATACTATCATGACATGTCCATAATATCAAGTCACATGATATTTATCATGATAGTTTGATCATTGTAGAGTCGTCACTTTACAATGTCAATTACAAGTATTCATTATTAGAAAGATCGTCACCTTTCAATAATGCATACAGGAAAGTAGGCCCATAAAGTCATGGAGTCACACACATGACAAAAGAGTTTACACATTAAACATCTTTATATATATTAGTACAATTTATAAACAATTTGTATTTCAAACATAAATAACAAATTACATTTCAACCATACCAAGTTTCTTCCTGAAGTGCTCCACCTTGATTCGGGAGAGAGGCTTGGTGAGAATGTCTGCAGTTTGATCATTTGTACTAATATACTCCAACTGAATTACTTTCTTTTCCACCATATCTCTTACATAATGATAGGGGATCTCAATGTGCTTCGATCTATCATGAAAGACAGGATTTACAGAGAGTTTGATGCAACTCTGATTATCACAATGAATAATTGTAGGATTCAAGGGCTCACCAAAGAGTCCCACAAGCAATTTACGAAGCCAAACTGCTTCTCTTGCTCCCATGGAGGCTGCAATGTATTCAGCTTCTGTTGAGCTTTGTGCAACTGAAGATTGTTTTCTGCAAATCCAGGAGATCATAGCTGATCCTAAACTGAAGCAACATCCTGATGTGCTTTTTCGATCGGTTATACTTCCAGCCCAATCTGAATCAGAGTACCCATGAAGATCTAGTTGATCATTCTTGTAAAGAAGACCATATCCAATAGTGCCTTGAAGGTATCTCAAAATATGTTTCACAGCCATTAAGTGAATTTCCTTTGGCTCACACATGAATTGGCTGAGAACATTCACTGCATAGCAAATATCAGGTCTGGTGTTAACCAGATACATCAAGGATCCAATCATCTGTCTGTAAAGGGTTGGATCTGCACACTTGGATTCTACTGCTGCTTCTTTCAATTTGTGAAGGTTGGTTTCCATAGGTGTAGACATCGGTCTACAGTCCAACATTCCAAATCTTTTCAAAATATCAATAGTATACTTCCCTTGGTTTAGTATAATGCCCTCTGATTTCTGCCATACTTCTAAACCTAGGAAGTAGTGAAGAATGCCTAAGTCTTTCATGTCAAATTCAGAAATTAGATCCTGCTTCCCTTGAGCAATGAGGTGATCTTCTCCTGTTATCAGCAGATCATCAACATATAAAATAATTATTAGCATGTCACCTTTGATTACCTTGAAGTAGAGATTGGAGTCGGCCTCATTCTTGGAAAATCCTAATCCCAAGAGGTAGCTGTCAATTCTTTCATACCAGACCCTGGGAGCCTGTTTAAGTCCATAAAGAGCTTTCTTCACCAGATACATGTGGAGTCATTTATGTATCACAAAACCTTCGTGCTGTTCCAGATAGACTTCCTCTTCAATGGTTCCATTCAGGAAGGCAGTTTTTACATCCATTTGATGGATCTTCCAACCTTTAGCTGCTGCAATGGCTAACACTGCTCTCACTGATGTGTAACGGGCAACAGGTGCAAATGTTTCTTCGTAATCAATACCTTCCTTTTGAGAAAAACCTCTGGCCACAAAACGTGCTTTATGTTTTTCTATACTGCCATCAGCAGCATGCTTGATTTTAAAGAGCCATTTGGAAGAGACAACAGATTTCCCTTTTGGTCTAGGCACTACATCCCATACATCATTCTTTAGAATGGACTGATATTCCTCTGTCATTGCATCTTTCCATGCTTGATTTTTAAGGCTTCTGAAACACTGACAGGTTCGGAGTTTATGATATCGTTCATAAGGGCAACATAGCTAGAGAAGCGTTTGGGTCTTTTGCTCTCCCTAAACGTTCCTTTGGGTGCTGCATGATTCTCTGCTTCTTTGATCATCTTCTTGGCCCAAAGTGGTCTCTTTCTGCCGTTGACATCTGTATTCTCATTTGAAGTAGAAGGAAGTTCATGTGACATTTCCTCAGGATGCTCCCTCTGAATCTCAGGAGCAAGATCCATTTCAGGTACTCTAGGGGAATAGGTTTCAGTCTCACTAGAACTTCTTGCCCTCTTGAATGCAATGTCTTCTTCAAAGATAACATCCCTGCTCAATTCAATTTGTTTTTGCCCAGGTATGTATATCCTGTAGGCTTTGGAGGTTTCACTATATCCCATAAATATCCCTTTCTTTCCGGAAGGTTCAAGTTTGAATCTCTTCTCCTTGGGCACATGAATATAGACGGGACAACCAAAAATCCTAAAGTGACTAATGTCAGGTTTTATGCCAGTGAAGGCTTCTTCAGGAGTTTTGTTGTCAAGATGAGAATGAGGACATCTATTTTGGATGTAGACAGCAGTCTTAGAGGCTTCAGCCCAGAAAGAGGTTTCAATGTTTTGGTCAAGCAACATTGCTTTGGCAGCTTCTACAATGGTTCTATTTTTTCTTTCAGCAACCCCATTTTGTTGAGGGTTGTAAGTCACTGTGAACTCCCTCTTAATTCCAGCACTCATACAGAATTCCTTAAAAATTTCAAAGGTGTATTCTTCCCCATTGTCTGTCCTTAAGGTTTTTATTTTCTTTTCGGAGAAGTTTTCAGAGAGGGCTTTAAACTCTTTGAACCTTTTAAGGATTTCTATTGACTCTTTACATTTAAGGAAATAGATCCAGGTTTTCCTAGAGAAATCATCTACAAATATGACATAGTATAGAAATCCTGCTTTAGAGGGTACAGACATGGGTCCACATAAGTCTAAGTGAACCAATTCTAACACATTTAGGGTTTTGCTCAAACTATTTGGAAAGGACCCTTTGTATTCTTTCCTAAGGCACAACCTTTGCAAGTTCCTTCATGAGATGGTTTTAACTTAGGTAAGCCTGTTACAAGTTTTCCTACAGAAGGTAGGGCACGGAAATGAAGGTGTCCTAATCTTCTATGCCAAATCTCATTTGAATCAAAAGTGTCAAGGGTAAGGGCTTGATTGACTTCAGTGCAAAGTTTGTAAAGATACCCTTGTCTCACACCTATGATTTGGGCTTTCTTGATTGTTGAGTTCTTAGGCCATGCTAGAACTTTCCCATCCATAAAGGTAACTCTATAACCATTGTCTTCAAGGGCAGAGATGGATATAAGATTCCTTTTTATTCCAGGTACAAATAAGACCCCAGTGAGTTGAAGAGAGAGACCAGATTTCAATGAGATGGAGCAAGTTCCAACCCCTTTCACTTGATGTGTAGAGTCATCCCCAATTGTGACATCTTCATCAGATTCTTCAGTCATAGTGTCTAAGTGTTCTCTAAACCCTGTGATGTGCCTCGAAGAACCACTATCAATCACCCAGTTGTTGATATTGTTAGATACTTGACTAGATAAGGCTGAATAGAACACAAAGTTTTCAGATTCATGATCTGAATTTGACTTTCCTACTTTGGCAAACGATGCTTGTTGTTTAGATCTGTCAGGGCACTTCATTGCATAGTGGCCATATTGATCACATCTAAAGCATTGTACTTGAGAGATGTCTTTCTTTTTAGAGGATCCCTTTCCATTGGAATTTCTCTTTCTTTTAAAAGATCCTTTCTTGTAGGAGTTTTTCTTATTCCTTTTATTAGACGATGTGTTGAGTACATGAATATCTTCATCTACGTTTTTCTGTTTGTTTTCTTTTGAGGAGAGCCTTGTTTCTTCTTGGAGGCAGTCAGTTCTTAGCCTGTCAAACTTAGGGAGTTTGGATCTTGCACTTATTCCTTGAACGAATGACTCCCATGAGTTTGGTAGGCCTCCTAGTGCAATTAGAGTTAATTCTTTGCTATCAATCTGATATCCAATTGTGGATAATTGATCTCTCAATTCAATAATCCTCATGAAGTATGCATTAATGGACTCTCCTTTGTTTATTTGAGCATTGTTGATTTGCCTTTTTAAAGCAAGAGTCCTGCAGGTGTTGTTGATCTCATAAGTTTTCTCAAGAGATTTGAACATATGGTATGCAGTTTCATGTTTTGCTAGGATGGGCACTATATGATCTCTAACTGCATCTACAAGGATTTTCATGGCTTTTTCATTGTTTTCTACCCATTGAGTTTTCTCAGGTTCAGACTTAGGTTCCTCCAGATTTTCTCTCACAAGTGAGTCTAACTTATGTTCCTTAAGGATCATCATGATTCTAAACTTCCATGATGTGAAATTGTCTGCTCCAGCAAGGCGATCTTCAAATCTGATCACACTTGACATTATGAAGAATGTGAGTAAATTCGATTTTTAGAAAATGCGAATTTTCTAGAGCAAACTGATATTAGATCTGTTTGGGATTCGCACAACGTGGCTCTGATACCATGTAATTGTAAACAAATCTAATGGCAAGTATTAGAGATTAAGGGTTCTATAAATATTCTCAGTTTCAGAAATCTACCAAAAGCTAAGACACAGATTTTCGACTTCCAGAAAGACACAGATTTTCGACTTCCAGATTTAATGATAATTAATGTGCTGAATGCAGAACATTGTCCGATTTCTATGTTTGCATATCAGGGAAGGATTCGCCATATGTATGTGAGGAAACCCTGCCTCTAAGAGACACGTCTCATGAGAGGACGTGTCTCCACGAGTGGAGACACGTCCACTCATGGGACGTGTTCTTTAGAGCGCGGGTTAACACATAGTTTAAAAACGTTAGTATAACACATTTATATTAAACAGCGAATGAGAATATAAACTTCAATTAGAATATAACATTAAATATGATTCGAATTTTATACTCGTATGATATGATTTTCCAGAAATTTCAAAATAACGATAAGCTTCAATCAGGTATGAATGACGATGGTGCTTGCAGCAATCGTCTTCCAGATCTGACCAACGCTATCATTCATTAACAAATATTAACAAAATCCTGATTGAAAATGGTGCAGATGATAGAATTATTCCCTCATCACTCTGTTCAGTTACGAAAATTGCATAAACTTGCTTCTTCTCATGATCAGTGCATCTTTATAAATACCAACAATCTAAAAATGGGCATAACTCAAGTACTCATTTTCCTTGAAACTTGAATCAAAAAAATCACATGTATTGAAAATCTAAAAAAATATCCAACATATATTAGGAAGACAGAACAGGTAAGTTAAAAAGGGGTCAAATGTTGGGTGTAAAATTTGAACACAAATAAGTGAAAATGATGCTTATTCCTTACTCCTGATATTCTGGAGGCTCTGGGCATCAAGAATCTTTATAAATAGAAAACTAACTCTTAATGCCTACATGAATACATTTGTGCATGGAACCACTATATCTCAAGGACAGTTTTCAACTAAATTGTAATTACCTTCTTGTTGGACGAGCTTTAATTTGTGATTCTTTTTCAAGGCCTATTTTATCATTCAAACCCAACTTTAGGTCAGGCATGCCTGATAGAAAGCACTTCATAAGGATTTTTCCAGTCACGTCGCACCGGAGAACACTTCCTGGGGACAATTCCAAATGTAATTTATCTCAGTGGTAGACTATTAACCAAACAGACATCCTACTTTGACAACATATTCCTCCTAAAAGCAGGGTACATGCTCACCTTTTGAAGACATCAGAAGGTTAACACTTTCTACAATGTCAAGGAAAACCTGCAATAAAGAATAAATTTGAGATAACTGTATGCAGACATGAGAAACTACTTCAAGTTGCTACAACTTAAAATATGAAACAACAAAACAATGGCATACCTCATTCTTTTTATAAACCAGGCCCTCTCGCCGCCAACCAACAGCACCTGTCACTTGTAATGTTGCATTGGGGACTGGCTTATCTGGAGGCTACACAGCATTGCCATGTTCAAGAAAATATCACACCAGTGAAATACAGTATCTTTTACTCAATAGTGAATAATTGAATCTGTATTACATATAACAGTAGGAAGACTCCAATAATAGAGTTACTAACCTTGGAGGAAAAGGGAGATCGGACACCTTCCTGTGTGATGTACAGCTTCAAAATCTCAGGAGAGAGATTCTGGGGATAGCCAAAGTCCATGATCTCTGAAACAGTAAAAACAAGTATTTCAGAATAATTCCTATTTGATGTATAAAACAACTGCTCACATAATCAGCAATTTCAGTTTAACAGAACAAAATGCAGATTTTTTGTTTATATTTATAGATATAATACAAGATAGACTTTCACTCTTGTATAAACAGTATCATGCTGCTTATATGAATGACTGTAGCAATAAAGAACAAGGGAACTAACTGATAACATGGTGCAAATGTGGCTCAATGCACTGGCCAACACCATGAAGGAAATTGTTAGAGATGAGCCAAGAGATTACAAATGGAATAACATAAGAATATCTAGGTTCAGCTCTCAAGAAAATACCCACAACCCCAAAACAATGAAAGGCTAGGCATTACAAAATATCATAGCGAGTATTTATCTTCTTCGAATGGTTCCCAACAAACAATGATAAACTAGACTTTATTTTCAATTGTCAATGGTTCAAGGCATAGCAGCAGAAATCTTTTGGGGAAAAATTGGCAAACCAAAAAGCATAAGATTTTTTCAAAAAATTGAAAAAATGGGGAAAAAATTGGATTATCAAAAAACATACAAAGAAAAGAAAAAACCTACTAATTTTTAATTTATAGACATTTTAATAGCATAGAGATATAAAGAGAAATTAATAATGAGAGTAGGGATCTAGGGTGGTAGCATCTAGCATGTTCAAGGGGCAATGCTCCTTCTAGGGGGCAACACCTCAACAAGATTAAGGAGCAATGCCCCTTGTGGGGGTTTGGAGGCAACACCCCCAATGGGATCGAGGGGTAGCGCCCCTAGCAAGGTGGAGGGGCAGAACCCCTCACGGAGTCCAAGGACAGCTCCCCTAACAAGGTCGAGAGGCAGCACCCCTCACAAGGTCCAGGGACAGCGCCCTATCGCATTCCCTGTTGAAATACAAGGCAAGGTCGAGGGATGGAGCCCCCGCCACCAAGCCCAAATTAAAAGACTTTGAAACCACACAAACCTTCATGGGGCATGCTATTTTTCATAATTTAACCGCTTTTAACCAAGCTTCAAGAATCCTCCAAACCTTTCAAAAAATGCTTTCAATTAGAATATTAGAAATATGTAAAATTTTAAAACCCTAACACTTAACATACAAACAGAACATTTGGAATTGATGAAACCCTAAATAAATTTAAATCCCACGACTATGCTCCACACTACATTTCTCAATAAACATGATTTGCTTTTCAAAGAAGGAAATGATGGAGCTAGACAATTTAGCTAATAAAACACAATAGCAATTCAATTGTTGTATAAGCCTATGGTTTATAATTTGCTCCCATGACTTTAGTTAACCTCTAAAGTCCTTCAAAAAATTTACATATATTCTGATCAAATTTAAAATTTATAAAATTCACAACTATTTTATTTTTTTAAAAACAAAAGTTTAGGCCTAGGCTAATTCTCTTCTTGTTTTAACAAGGCACAAATATGAGGACTATTTAGTTTCACAACAAAAATTTTATTTCTTTAACAGCACTTTGTTAAAATATTTTAATATCTATTCAAATGAGAAACATTAAGAATTAATTGCACATCTACAATTTTTTTTGCCATTACCAACTGTTGGGTATTTGGAAGGCAAGGGAGTTGAGAGGTCGTCATTCCAAGGACGTCTCCTAAACGACCTACTCTCACAAGAGCTGGACCTCAAACAGTTAATTTAGTATATAGAATCCACCGCGCCAAGACAGGCAGTCCTAATGGCCAACCCAAAAATTTCACGAAAATAATAAAAAATGTTGAAAATTGCTGCACGCAATTTTAGCACAATTTTAGTGCGATGCAAACGCAATTTTTGCCTGATTTTAGAGCGGACATACAAGAATAAATAGATTAATGAACATTGACCATGATTTTTTTTTAAATGCAACTTTTTCGAGGATAAAATCACCAACAATGGTGTTTCATGATTTTGCTGATTAATCACGCATTTTTGGCAATTTCTGCTTCTATGGTTAGAGGTCCTGTTAATTTAGTATAAAATTGCAAACTGCTACCTCAGACTTGACTTTCTAATTTTCAAGGGCATTACATGGGTCGGTGATGCAGGAGCAACATTTAGCAACTTAGTTTCTGCACCGCACAGTGGACTAGCTGCTGTGTTTTTTGGTCTGAAGTGTGCATTTCGTATTTTGGTTTGCAGTTTGCATCAATCAGCATCGCAGCAAAAGTCAATCCCTACAAGTTAAAGTTGTGTGAATTTTATAACAAAGTGCACTTATGCATGGTTTGCATTGCAGGTGGTCCAAAATGAGCAATGGCCTGCAGAAGAAGACAAGTAAGAAACAACAGACGTGACAAAGCACCATGTGCACCAGACTCAACAGAAAACAGAAAAGAGGAACAGTCACGACGGAAGAAATTAGCAAGGATATGAGGAAAGATGCTGTCACAAATGGGCCAGTAGACCTTAACTTTGGGGAGAAAGTCACCATAGAGGATAGGTTTGCAAGAACTGTAATGAAAGTCACAAACCAGGGTTTGAGTTCCCACCCTATTCAGGAAGCCTAAATCCAGAAGAATTGATAGACTAGATAACAGAGTTTAAAAAATAATTCAAGTTCCAATCAATCGCAGACCCCAAAAGAGTCAAATACAGGAGAACAAAGTTGAAGGGACATGTCGCACTATGGTGGGACTTTGTGCAAAGTAATCATGTTAAGAAAGAGAAGGAGGCCATACACTAGGACCACATGGCCAAGAAGCTCAAGGGTAAATTCTTGTCTTATTTAAGAAGCTCCAAAATTTATGCTAAAAGGAGACATTTGCAAAAGAATATACAGAGAAATTTTATAGACCCAACATTCAAGCTGGTCTCATAAATGTCAATGAAATGAGAATAAGTTTCTAAGTGTGTTAATGGATTGTGCATTTCAATTCAATATGAAATATGTTTGCTTAATATACATTCTATAAAAGAGACCTACCAAGTAGTGCTTAGTTCAGAGGAGAAATTGTTCCATAGACAACTGAGCGCAAGAGTAAAGTGTAGAGATGGAATGAGAAAAAAGGCTATTAGAAAATAGACCTACGCACAAAAAGAAGACACAAAAACATTTTCTCCACAAAATTCAAAAGGTGAGCAGACTTCAAGCTGCAAAGGAATAGAACATTGTAGAGAAGGTGGCTTTAGAGGAGCTTACTATAGATGTGGGCAGGCAAGTAATTGGGCATATTAGTGTTTGAAAGTCAAGCAAGAGTAGGGTCATTCAAAGAAGCTAGGGTAGAAGCATAAAGGTGCGTCTCACTTGTGGGCCACATGATGATTAAATAATTTATGCAAAATTATACCCCAATCCTGTGCTACAAGCAAAACAGATTAAGTATTTTAGATGACGTTTTCAACATGTATATTTGTTTCCCTTAAACATTCTATGTGGTATCCTTTTCCCTCCAAGCCACATGGAAGGATTTTATTGGACACAAACTACCAATTTGAATCACATTTTTCATGATCAAACAAAGAATCATAGCACAAAATTTTGCAAGAAAGTAGCCTTAACAGCAAAGATTGGAAAAATATACATATTAGCATATTTATTTTCCATTTTCTAATCAACATAGTTTCATTATAAAAAATAAAGACCTCTATTCGACACACATGGAAAAATAGCACAGTTATAAATAAATAAAAATAAAAGACAACTCTTTGTCATGTCTTTCTTTCAACAAAAAAATAAATTTTGATGTAATCTTGGATTGGAATCCTGCATTCATCACATGAACAATATATGCAAATATGTATATATGCTTGTTAGGGTTAGACAATTGCATCACATCTAGAGGTTATCAACAATGCAAACATGTAAAGAAATTGGGAGAAGGGACATGATGGGTCTGCCCGAAGCCATATGCCGAGCCTAAGAGCATGTATAACATAGTCCTCCCCCTTGGTGACTTGTACCTGCTTTCCCCATCAATGTCTCAGCCCCTAAAGACACTTGCCACCTTGTGGGCTTGCGCGGTGATCGCAAGTAGGCTTTTTGGGCTCCTACCACTTCACCCTAGGGCCTTCCTTCTTGAGGAATTGGGCGGAGGTCACAAGTGGGCTTTTGGCCACAAGTGGGCTTTTGGCCCCTACCACTTCACCACAAGCCCTACCCACAAGGTGGGTTTCCGACAGTCCACATAATTCTAATTCAATCATAAGAAATCCTTCTTTATTATCTTAGAAACAATAAGCATACACCTGAGAGAAAATCTAATCAATGAAGCTGCGAATAATTCAACATAAAATAATACATGCTTCTTCTCCTATTCTCACACTCAATACATGGCTAATATATAGCCACTTACATAGCCAAACAACCTCCTATTTAATAGGGAGGTGTTATAACAAATATCCCGGAATACCATTCATGGGTATAACACACTAACCACTAACTATTCGTGATATATTGTTATTTCAACCATAGCAGCATAAATTGTTTGGGGAAAAAATCGGCAAAGCAAAAAATCAGGATTTTTTGAAAAATCGTGAAAAAATCGGATTTGAAAAAAAATGTAAAGGAATGTAGAAAAATAGACAAAACCTACATTTTCTAAAAACTCAAGGTCATTTCCATAGCATAGAGATATAGAGAGCAAATAAAACAGAGATTTTAACCCGTGAATTGTAGAAAATAGATCTTTTTTGTATATATTCATATCGCTGCTTACATTGCATCAATGCATTGCACAAAATATACTTCATAAATTAAAAACGCCTTCAGAAAGAATGAACCCACGATGAGAAACCAGAAAAACGCGACCAGCAAAAATGGCTTTAGAAATTCGCACCGATGAGAAACCCATGATCTTAGAGTAGATTTATGCCCGCGAAATCAGCAGATGCCTTCAGAAATTTTCGCCGACCTGAGAAACCCTCAATTCGCACTTGAAAGAGGAGAAACGCGTCACTTTTTAGGTCTTTTTTTTCCGCATGATTTTTTCACATAAAAATCCCGATTTTTTAACGATTTTCAATGACTTTTTCATTGGCGTTGACTGCTGAAAAAATCGGCAACCTCCCAGATTTTTTCAAAATCGCGATTTTAAGGATTTTTTGCCGATTTATGCTTCTATGATTTCAACAATATATACGACTACCCATCCAAAGCTATATTAGTGAGTTGTTTATTTACAACCTCACTATTACAATAGTAATTACCTTTCTATATTTACATAATTACTAACACCTATGTGAACACTAATTCCCAACAACACCGGTAAACAATTACTTGCAGAAAATACACATTTAATATTCCTTTATCATGCAGGTCAATATTTATATAGATGTAAGATAATAAATAGCAGAAATACACCTGAATATATGACAGATCTGATAATAGCAACCTGCGGATACACGGGTCTGATTCTCTTTTTCTTCCTGATCTGTATGTTTCATATCCTTGATCAATCGATCTGTCTTCAGTATTTATAAGATATTATTCCCTTATTGATTTACATCTTCCCTTATCTCGTCTTGAGCCAACTTCCCACATATTAAATCTGAGTATACCCTATTAACGTATCTGCTGATACAGTCAGGAAATACTCCCAGTTCTATCTTATTCACTGTCCCATATATCTGTGCTTAAATCTTCCTAAGATTCGATCTGCTATAATACTCTTGAATAAATCTGCTGATCTCTATTTCGTTATATCAGACTTTCTCTTTATTTTCCATATTCTACTTCCAAATCTGAGTATATCATATTAATGTTACTGCTGCTATCTGAATGCAGATTTCCTTCTTTATCTGCTCGTATCTGTCCTTAAATTTCTGCCAAATATCCTTATCCTAAATGCAGATGTATTCCTCCTTTAAATCTGTATCTGCCTCTTTTAGATCTCTATATACTTTATCTTTAAATCTGCCTATTATATCTCTCCCTATCTTTCCTTTAATATCCCATCCCTTATATATTCTCCTATCTTAATGATGAGGCACACCTCTTTGGAAGAGATGTCCTTTTAAATGGGACCTGTCTTTTTGTTAGGGAAGGATTGGTTTAAACTAATTGCTGCTCTTTACTAAGTTGCTGCATGATGTAATTGCTGCCTTGATTAATTGATCGCTGCTTTTCACATGCTACGATTCTAAGGAATATGTGCTCCTTAATAATATAATCGCTGCCCTTTAAGTGCTGTCTCTACATTAGATCACTGCCGATGTATTTATGAAATTCCATCGCTGTCTGAACTTAATCTCATATATATATATATATATATATATATATATATATATATATATATATATATATATATATATATATATATATATATATTCTGTTCTCTTATTTACTATATTTATTCTCATATTAGTATTATATGTACATTTATATTATTATATTATTATAATAATATTAAATTTAATATATATTATTAACATTTGTATTGTTATTTATTTGTTTATTAATTTATCTGCAGTTCAAATCTCAGGGCATGACAAGAGATGTAGACTGTGCCAAATTGCAAAAGAGGTGGCACAAAACACTCATGCAAGAGTCAGTTTCAGTCTGTCTGTGGCACAGAACTCATATCCAATGGCTTCTGTGGGAATGTTGTAGATTAGTCAGGCTCCCAAACACAAACACACAAACCACAAAACATGCACTTCAAGCCAAAAAAAACAGCAGCTATTCCAATGGTTCCTGAATAGAACTAAATTTCTTCAGATTTATACCCAACTCCTCCTTCAACTATGCGAAAACCTGCCACAGGTGTGCAAGATTCTTCCCTTGTCTTGCTATACACCAAAATATAATAGCAAGGATGTATCTTCTTCCAATAGTTCCCAACTGGCAATGACAAACTATACCCTATTTTCAATTGCAAATGGCTTGAAGTCCTGTCAATTTAGTATTAAATTAAACTACTGCCTCAGAATTGATTTTTTATTTTCAAGGGCATTACAAGGTCAGCATCACTGGGTAGAACAAGAAAATCAAAAAACATAAGTTTAAACCTTCTCATTTTACCAGTGGCAAGGATATAGAACTTAATTTTCCCCACATAAGTGCTGCAAGTAACACCCACCTATTTTGTACTACCCAGTCTCATGGTAAGTGTCCAGGTTGGCAACTCAGAATTGAGATGCATAAGCTCAAATAAGAAACTTTTGTTCAAATAAAAAACCCACATAAAAGGAATTTATAATAGTAAAGTGTACAACTATAAATCAAATGCAAAACTAGCATTGTGACTTGTTTTTCAAATAAAAAGAGATGGGAAAATATTCATCCAGAATGCTAAGAAGAGACCTCAAGAACATGCATTTCAAAATGCTGGAAGATTTGTTAACACTGCATTCAAACCATAAAATGAGTTCCAATGGACATACCATCAAGTAGCTCATAGATGAGGACAAAATTATTCCGTATAGCATCTTCATCAAATGCACCACCAAAATATGACTTGAAAAGTCCTACTGCCTGACATGCAAAGGATTACCTGATCAGTAAACAAACACTAAAATAATTCTATGTGCATTTTTAATTTGAAGAAACGGTTTACCAAAAAAACTAACATGGCCTTTCTATAAATGCATACATTCTAGATTATTGTCTTCTGGAGTTAATATTATTAGTCATGCCCTAGAACAATTTTGTAACCCTTAAAGTGTTTGTGAGTAACACTTCATATCTGTTACAAAGCAACTCCCTGGAATTGACTGCTTGACAGAGTGGTGTGCTTTTGGATATGAACTGTTTGCATTTACTTTTAAAGAGGTATACTATTGGAAGGATAATATTCTCCCAATCATTAAATTACTGTTGCATCTCTCCTTGTCATTAACTTTTGTTATTGCAGTGAAAGTAAGAAATATCAATGCTATACAATTGTAGTTACTGCATAAAAGTTCAGAGAGGAATGAACAAGGGCAGCAGTAGCAGTAGAATATATTCTTGCAATGAAAACAAAGGGGATCATGAGCCCAGCTAGAGAAAACATTAATCAAAGAAGAAACTAATGGAGCATGCAAGTCCTGTTGCATCAATCTAAGAAGCCAGTCTTGCAAGCATACAAGTTCAGTGAAAAACAAGTTCAATCAAAGTAGCACCCTTGGCAATTCTGCAAGTCTATTGATCAGAGAAATAGATAAGTCTATAAATCATTGTCTCACAATATGATGTGTGCAACAATTGTTACCAAAAAAGGGCACAATAGTTCAAAGACAATGTGTGCTTATAAATTGGTAACGCACAATAATGTCTCAAGCACACGGACCAATGATCTTTATTTGATAAACGCATTCACATTTTAAGAAGAAACAATTCATCCAAGAAACGAAAAAATACATTGTTTCCCAAATTAATTATTCTCCTCAGGATCATTTAAAACAAAATACATACCTCAACTACAAATTTCAATGCACAAGCTGCATTTGCATTGCTGCTGACTACAATAACAATATACACATTGCTGATTCTCATGTAAAGGAAGGAGCATCCCCCTATTTGGCGAACCGGACAGGTCCCAAGGTCCTTTGTCTGCATTATGTGTGATCTGAAAGCATCCACCATATTTCCACTGTATAAATCAAGCAAACACACATTAGAAACTATTTACACAGTCTAGGGAAAAGTTAGAAAGAAACTGTACACCTGATGTCCCAATGTTAGCTAAAACAATTATGTTTTTCATTCTGAATTCCACATACGCAACTGAAGTGACACATAAGAATTTTACACAGGAACTTAAAAAAAGAATCAGGAAGAACTGTCATATTTATTTAATACAAAGTATGTCAAAAAATAGTTTGGTATAACTATGAACAAGACCTCTTTGCATCTCAACTAAATGGTCAAAAGAACAATATAAACCGCCAAAGTAAAAATTCTAACAGGATAAAATTACAATAGTATTGTTAGTGTACATGGTATAGTGAGATAATATAACTATGCAGGAAAAAATAAATAAATAAAAAGTAATATCAGATGAAGAGAACAAGGCTCGAACATCAGAAGTCTCAATCACATCCATTTGCAATATAAAGTTGTACAGTAAAATACACCGTCTAAGTTGAAATACTGCTCACAGTTCAAACAGGATAACATAGTGAAATCATCATCAAGCAAATGATAAAATAGTATACCATGATCCCAAAGAGTTATGAACTTCATGAGATGGGAGAGCACCATTCAAAGGTAACCAAAAATGTTGTCTCCCCTTATTGTCTTGTGTATTTTTGCTATGGCTTAAAAATTATTTGAATGAACCAATGATTATATTCAAGATTATATGTGAATGTCCAGATACCCATGATAAACATCTTCACAATAAAAATCATCTACATGAGTTACAATCTCAGAGAGAAATGCATAAATTGGAGGTTCACTTTGGTATAAGATTGCCCTACATCAAATTACAATTTGCAAGAGATAAATACACAGATGAGCATCCTTACTAAGGGTTGCAATCTAATGTAAGTATTTGATGTCCTTTCAAAATATATTAGTTTACCAGTGATTTAATAAGCATCACCCTTTTGATGGATGCTATTGTCAAAGTACCGTTGGAATTTTCAAGGGCTGATAATAAGAAAATTCAATCTAACCCTGATGTCCCATAAAGGAATTGGTTGTTGTCACTTCCAGCCCACAGGGTTATTGGCCCTCAGCTTCTAATCGTGCATCATCATAAAGCCTTGCTTAGACAAACCAACTTCCAATAATTTGCAGAACAGAAATGACTTTACATTGAACTCTATAACAAATCAAAGGCACCCTCCAAGCTTGGACCTTTCAACAAGACAAAATAATCTTGGGTCAATTTCCAAAAAAGTCCCCAAAAAGACACCAATCAAGGAAACTTGTGATGAATACGATTACCTCAGACACAAAATATTTCAGAAGGAGCTGCAAGGGTACGGATACTTGTATGTAGACAAGATTGCCATTTAAATCGGGGCATGTGAGTAAATGAATAAGAGTACAGCTATTTTATATATAAATATAGTCACCAGAAGATGTGGTAACTTAATGTCAACTGTGATCAGGAAGCTTACAAATCAATTGCTATCATTGAGCCTTCAAGAATACATTCAGGCTGATACATACATCTAACATCCTCTCATAAGTGTGTCCTCCTCTTAAAGCTTGCTCAGAATAGCTCTGTACTCTGCTGGAATGCATGTAACGTTTTCAGAACAAACTGTAGTTGAAGATCTGCTGCCATTGGACTTGATTACATGAACCCAATGGACATATTTGTACATATGGCGTGTCAGTAAAACAACACAGAAGAATCCAACAGACAAATAACCTTAGTAGTTGGAAGGGAAAGCAATTCATCTTCCAATCTGATCTGTCTGCTTGTATGACTCTCATATATAGAAGGATTTAGCAATGCCTGAATGCATAAGTCATAACTGATGTTTAGGTGACAGATTTGTGCTAGACCAAGTGTGTCACAATGACATTCAGTCCAGAAAAAATCTACCATTAATGGATGAGCGACAGATTCAACTGAGGATTAGACTTTTAGCCACACCCAAATCAGTCACTGATGCAAAGCTGACAAGTTTGGCCAGGGTTTCAGAGGTAAACTTTTGAAGACCATAACTACGGGCTCAAGCTTTTGTCCAAATGCAATTGAAGAGCTTCAACCTTTGGTGGGCATTGCACCAGATTTTGATCTGAATTTTTTAAGTTTCCCAAAAGTATTAAACACAGATCCCTATATTGAACACTTCAAGCTAGATTTTGTAATATGAGAAATGAATTGTTTGTCCTCACAGTCATACAAACCATGTTCCTGAATATTACTGAATTTAACTGATCAACAATAAATTTAATATTGGCAGCATCCACTATAGATAACCACTATTTTCACAAGAAAGGTTATTATGTATGCAAGGCTCATTTATTTTTCGCAAATGCAGCTTGTCCATAATTAACAGTGAAACCAGCATACTCAAGGCACTTTCTGAGACAATCTTAGATCTAAATGTCTCTGTTGCCACTAAGGATCTTGTTGTAAGAAATATGAAACATTAAATTCCTGAATTCTCCAAGGTCAAGCTCCATTCCTTGATTTTTCTGGGGATAATCTGTTCTAGAATTTCCCTATATAGATGATTTTTTTTCAGCATTTTCAACCAAAATGCCATTGTTGTATCATGTATGTGTACCTTGTTACAGGAGAAAACGAAACCAAACAAAGGATGGAATGGAGACCTGCAAACCCTCTCCAATGTTTGAGAGTTATGAAACCCCTAAGTAACCATACTTTGAGAAATTGAGAAGAATATTCCAAGAGAAATTCTATCATGTATGTGGCACTCATACATTTTATAAGAATCCATACTGATCAAATTCAATGATGTAACCAGCTTACCAAAGTCAATGTCTGAGACATTCTTAGATCTAAATATGATAGTCCTCAACAAGGACTTTACCATAAGAAACATGAAATCTGAGGCCCACTGATACTCAAGAACCCAACAGATTCCCCTGAATCCTTAGTATTGATTTGTTTGGAACTACCCTGCTATTTATTTTTGTTGGATTTTCAATGGAAATCTAAGCATTACAGGTGTAGACAGTTGTAGATTATTACAGAAAACATATTGAAGAACAATAAACTGATTGAATGGGGATCCAAAAATCCCTTTTATCAATAAGACATAAAATATCTCCACAGAGATAAAGAGCTAAACACAATCTTAACAACAGATTGAATTGGGGATACCCTATATTGGTTGAAGATTGAAATTAATGTTTTCAGCATGTCCAACCAAAAATTCACTGTTACAGGTGCACAGTATCAAAAAACATACTGAAAGCCCAACAATGAATTGAATAGAGATACCCAAATCCCTCCCATTGATTGAGATTACAAGAATCTCTAAAAATCAGAGAGCGGACTGCCAGCTTAGCAGCTTATTGAATGGGTGTGTCCTATTTTTGTTGGAACCACAATTTTATAGCATTTTCAGTAGAAATTTCACTGCTTTGCACACAAATTGATACAGTACAATTCAAATCCCATAATGAAATTCAATTAGAATGCACAGATGCCTTCCATTGGTTAAGATTAAAGAGATTTTTGAAAAAAAAAACAGATTTGCTTACAAGCCCGGAAAGGGAGTGACTGTTGAATGCCCTATGATTAATTGAATTAACTTCTTAAGTTGAAATTTCAAAGTTTATGCCACTACACAAAATACTCAAAACCCAGAAATGGATTCAATGAAGAGCTATATGTCTCTACAACTAATAAAAATTACAGATATCTCTGACTAAATAGATAGTTAACTACAAGTTCAACAAATAGAATAAACGGTGTTGGCACAAAATGTTTTTCGTATTTTGAACCAAAATTTCACTGTCAGGTGTAACTGCTAAAAAATGAACTGCAGACCCGGAAAAGAATGGAATGGGCACCCAAAAATGTGTTATATTTATTAAAATTAATGATATCGCTCAATAAATAAAGAATTGGCCAAATTCTCAAGCCTAGAATGAACAGAAGCATCCTGCATTGGCCTAATTGTATTTTGCACTGTTCACCAAAATTTCGTTTTATGTGTGAATTGCTAGGGAACTCACTGGAAACCCAGCAAAGCATGCAATGGGATACAGAAAACCCTCCCATTGATTAAGGTTGATAAAATCTCCAAGAAAATGCATAGCTGACGAGAAGTTCAACCCTAGATTGAACCAGACCTTCACTGTCCCGTGGATGAGTTGTTAGAGTCAGAGAAGTAGAACTGACTGAACACCGAAGAAAGGATAAAATGGGGATCGGTAAATCTGTTTCAATTGCCTGAAATCAACGATATCCCCACAAAAGTTAAAGGGTTGACCAAAAACTCTGGAACAGATTAAATTGGTTGGAACTAAGCTTTTCTAGTATTTTCAACCTAAATGTCATTGTTTTGATAAACTGGGACAAACATGACTGAAACCAACAACAGATTGAACAAATACCCGTAAATCTTCTCCATTGATTAAAATTGAAAACATCTCTAAAAGAGCTGACTACTATCTCGGCAAAAAACTTAACGGAGACCCCTATGTTGGAATGAATTTAATTTTCTTGCGTTTGCAACCAAACTATCGCTGTTGTATGTAAAAAGGCCAAGGGCATGTTTTAGGTTACAACCTTAACCCGACCGCCTCTAGGACATATAGACCTTAAACAAGCATAGGTATAAATTCAGCCTGTCATTGATTAACTATGGATCCAAAATTCCATTTCATTGATTAAGATTAACGAGATCTCTAGGTGACCACACGCTCAAATATGGATTGAATTGGAAATGCTATAATGGTCACAATTATATTTTCAACAGCATTAATGTGTAACTCGCTGCAGAACAAACTGAAAACCCGGCAATGAATTGAATGGGGATCTGAAAACTCCTTTCATCGATTTGGATTCTATTAAAAAGCATATATGATCCAATATCGATAACAGACTAAAGATCAAGCTTTCAGCAAGAACAAATTGAATGGCGAATAGCCCAATTCGTTTGAATGAGTCTTTTCGATTTTTCGACAGAAATCTCATTGTTGCAGACGTAAATTCTTAGAAAGGATACTTTAAAACACACCAATGAATCACATGGGGATCTGAAAATCCCTCCAACTGATTAAAATTGCACAGATCTTCACAGTGAGATCAATGTAATAAAATTTTGTGGGCATTCTTATAGAATTTCCTGTAAAAGCACAAAAAGTCCATACATACCCGACATCATCGCGGTAGAGACGATTGATGAGCACATCCCCACGAAGATTCAGAAAATAAATTGCAGACGCAGCCACCGGCATTTTGAAATTTTCTCTGCGTACATTCAAAGGTTATTGTTGGGCAAACATGTGCATATATTTGTATGCTGTTTACTTTATGTTTTCTCGCAGAGAATGTCAATGCCCCTCTGGTCCAATTTACGCCCGTATATGGATTTCTATTGCAGTCCTCCCCCTCTCGATTTTCAAAAAGAACCATTCACTTTGTTGAATATTGTAAGAGAGAATAAAATTGCTTTTACATAAATATAGGGTAAATATATGTTTATGGACAAAAAGATTTTAAAAATAATAAATATGTTAGAAAAAAATCAATTGAAAATTAATAAAAATAATAATGGTATGTAGATGGAAATTTGTTGTAGATATGTTATGATAGATTATAAATTTAGAAATGTTTAGATGAATGTTTTACAAACAATAAAGTTTCATACATCTATGAATTTGTTTTAGATGTGTATATTTGATTTTGTAAATCTCGAAATGTTTTGATTCTTAAATTTTTGTATTTATTTTGAAATAAAAAACTTGGTTATGACATTCAGATTTTGCACATGACAAAAATAAGCTTTCACTCATGTTAAATTTTGTATAGATATTGGATCAACTTAGAAAATGAATGAAGATAGCAAGCAAACATGTAGCAAATACCCTAGATAATGATGCAAGCAAAAGTACAAGAAAATACTCTAAATCTAATCTTAATAAGTTTAAGTTGAATGGTCTTGTCTGATTATTTTTACTCTAAATCTAATGCTAATAAATTTATTGTCTAGTTCTTTTTTAGGTGTTTGATGGTCTCTAAATGAATTAGGGTTACCCCTTTAAGTATAACTCCAAGAGTCAAATAAAATATTTTCATGTGTCTAGTTAATGTTAGAAAATAATGCATCAATACACAATTTATTTCATACATAATCCCATGAGAGAAAAACATGCATACAAGTTTATAGAATAACCATATGCAAAAATCAAATAGACAAACCACAACATACCACAACATACCACAAGATATACCCTGGGAAAACCTTCAAGAGGGAAAAACCTAGCCTCTAAAAGTATTCATACTCCATCAGTTATTCAACAATAAAATAATAAATGCACTTATAGAGTTACAATTGTTAGAGTAATCATGCATTGGCTAATAATTAATTAATCTTTAATTGATTATTAGTCTAATTTATTTCATGCACTTAAGCTAAACCTATGAGTGTTTTTTTTATTAACTAAAGTGAGCTATTACTAGATCATTTTGTCTCATCACATAGGATGATGACACTTGTCATGATCTAATCTCTTTATCATTTAGGGTTTCTCCTAGAAAGCACTCATTCTCATTGTATTATCTCTCGATCTCCTTGAAGACTCTTGAGGTTTAAGAAAAAATAAAAAAGTGTCCAAGCGCTTAGCACTTACCACTACATATAGTGCTCAATGTTATATATAGCGTTGGTGCTATACATACCACCCAACGCTAATGCATTAGCATTCGCCGGTGACAACAAGCCATTTGGTGGCCTTAAAAAATCAACTACTTTCAATTTGTTCGGTCGCTGACACAAACCCTAGTGCATGCAAGGAATCTTTTTAATTCCAAATAATATTTTGGCCATTTTATCTGCGCGAGTTTTTCAAGGGGCCAAAAAATTTCTAGCTATAGGGGAATATTTTATGAATATTTTGTTGATGTTGGCATGATATCAATGGTATGGCCGCAAGTCGGGGCACCTTTGGCCCTAAAAGAGCAGTTTTTTTTCTTTTGGCCATAACTTGGGAATATTTTATCGAAATAGGACAAATAAAATATCATCAAAAAGATGATTTCACATACTTTTTAATGGTGTGGGTATCATCACCATTTTTTGTTGGTGGTGCATTCTATAGTCTGTCAAATTCAGAGGTGTTATTTTCACTCCTAAGCTCATAAATTTTAACCCTTTTCTCCGCTTTTTTGTAATTCTAGGGACGTTGGAAAGGTTTTTAGAGCTCTTAACAATGATCCATGCACTTTTTCCATATTTTTCGTCAGCTACATTTTATTCATTTTTTTTGTGTTTTTGCATTCTATTGAATTACTTGGATGTTTTAGCTCCTCAAAACTTTCTGCTTGTGGGGGATGACTTATTTTTGGTTGTTTTATATGTATTTCTATCATTCTATCCTATTTAGGAATTTTGAGCATCTTTTGCATGCAAATTCTCTTTTGTAGATGCATTGAGATAAAGTGTCATTCTGGTGTATACTTTAAATGAAGTTTTTTGCACATTTTGTTGTGCCTTAAATATACTTGCATTATGATATAAAGTGTCATGGGAGGGTTGTGTAGTGCCTTTGTTTTACCATCACACTTTTATCAAGTGAGTATTCCTTCCACAACAGTATTGAATCCTAGTGATTCTTGCCTCATGTGTGTGTCTTGTTTGCACACCCTTTTATTTGCAAGTACTTTTAGTTGCATGTGCAAATATTCTTTGTTCTCCTACATGCACTTCTTGGTGACACATAGATTTAGTGGACCTATCTTGGCTCTCTTTTTCTACATTATGGGGGGTTTTCTACTGTTGGTGATAATGCTTCTTTGGTTTCATTTTTTGAGTGATTTATGTATCTAGTGTTTGTTCCTATGTACTAAGCAGATGCATTAGCTAGTTATCCATGCATTTCAGTGAGATGGAGCATTTACCATATAGACTCTCTTGCATTCATGTTTTTTGGAGGAAATCTTTCATTTTCACTTGATTGGTGTTCTTCAAATTGTTAGTACATATGTCATTTGTATCTTCAAGTTCTAGGTGTTTGTCTTTGTTTGCCAGTTGATTTGAGTAGTGTCATTGGGGGCACTCATGTAGATTGTTGTCTTCTTGATCTTGATCATCATTTGGTTTAGACGAGGTTCTTCATTTTAGCACTATAGTAGTCATCATTCAATAGTTGTCTACTGCTTCTTCATGCTTCAACGATGTTTTTCATGTTCCTATTCTTTTTGGGGCATTGTTTTGGAGGATTTTGAGTCCTTCATTCATCTTTCTCTCTTTTGGGGGATTTTGAGTCCATTCATATTTCTCTCTTTTGGAGAGGATTTTTTCCCATGAGGTTTTCTCCTTTTCCTCAGTTGTGAGAGATTAGATTGCTCGTACATGGGTACCTCATCAGGCCTTGTTTATCGAGACCCATCATGCATTCTTTATTTTTTATGCATTGGTTTTTTAGGGTTTTTTAGCTACTCACGAAGTTCATCTTAAGAGGGTGTTAGAGTAATCATGCATTAGCTAATAATTATTTAATCTTTAATTAATTATTGTGCTAATTTATTCTCATGCACTTAAGCTAAACTTTTGAGTGCTTTTCTATTAACTAGAGTGAGCTTTTATTAGATCATTATGTCTCATCACATAGGATGTTGACACTTGTCATGATCTAATCTCTTTATCATTTAGGGTTGCTCCTATAAATCACTCACCCTCATTGTATTATCTATCAATCTCCTTGAAGACCCTTGGAGTTCATTCTATAAGTATTTT
This sequence comes from Sequoia sempervirens, assembly GCA_007258455.2. NCBI lineage: Eukaryota > Viridiplantae > Streptophyta > Pinopsida > Cupressales > Cupressaceae > Sequoia > Sequoia sempervirens. Next base: position 52,241,834 of record VDFB02168118.1, read on the forward strand.
CATGTTAAGGATGTAGCAAATCATTATTTGTAACTCTCTTTGTGTGGAAGGTGTTTTTGTTTGTTGTTTGATCCCGTGTCTCGTGTTTATTCACAATTCTAACAAAAATGAATACTTATGAAGCATCAAGCCTCTATAGTGTATCCTCCATGTGTCCAAGCATGAATCCATGCATCACATATGCACTCCTCAAAGAGACTTGATAATATGACAACCCACTCACTCAACTAACCTTAACCACTAATCATGCGCTTGCTTATATACACTCAAAATCACGCAAATACAACCAAATGGTAAGATAAAACCATGTACCACAAAACCATTTACCCCTCATTTAATATTGGGTACTAATTTTTCACACTATTAAATATATTTCCCCGAATATTAAATCATTTCCATATCTCCCACATATAAAATAATTAACCTAATTTGTTACAATACAACTACAAGTGGACACAAAAAATAAGCAGTGTGACTAACCTCATCTCCTAGATGCATCATAATTAAATAATTATTTAATTACAACAATATAATAAATTAATTTATGCAATGGTGTACAACACCCAATCCTAACATTCTCCACTTGTTGTATACATTGCATAAGGGTGAATCAATGAAATACATCATCTTAACCATACATGAAACTACATGAATATCCAATATGCTCTCATGCTTCATTGAGATACCTACAATAAAACCAAAGTGATCACCATCGCAAGAAAGAACTCCTCTCATCCTCCAACATGCCACCTATGGAATAAAAGGAACAAACCAATGTGAAAATACACTAATCCAAAGAACACAACCATAAAATCCAAGTGATAACAAAGGCTCCAACCTGTTGTCAAAGGTAAAAACCCACATGACTGGAAATGACATCCACAACACATGCTAATACATCCAACAATCCATACCTCCTAGGCATCAAAAACATCATTAAACTTGTTCCAACAATATATCCTCCATAAACTACAACCACAAGCTCCCTATATCAAACTTGTCAATGAAAAAATTGCATATCCAAGAACTCTCTTTACATGGGTAATGTCAAATCTAAAAATAGGTCATGGAATATCAAGTCTACTTATCAACACTCAAACTAAGGTGTGATAAATGATCAAAACATGAAATATCAAGGACAAACATAATGGTCCGCACATACAACCCAAATAGTTGCATAATCTCTAACAACATATCACCATAATCCTCCCAAATCATATGAACATGAGTTTTTAGAAAGGAACCATAGAATAAATAAAGAAAACCTAGAAACCATAAGATTTTCTTCTACCATCACCTCAAAGTGTTATGATATGTCAAGTATGATCTCCTTACAACCCCAAATGAAAAGCCTCAAGAACTCCCAAACACTCAATCTCATCGATCAAATGTAACATATGTATAATATAGTATGAATATAGATGTAAGCCTCTCTAACAAGGAAGATCAAACTCAAGATATTAATTCCCAAAACCAATAAATTATCCCAATAACCATCTCCCAAGACTCCTCATCAATGAATGATAACATAAATAAACTTGTACACACAAGGAGATAACCATGCCTAACATCCCTCAAAATGAATCCTCTATAACCAACTATACATAGCTCAAGATTCGTATCTATGAAAGATAAATCATAAAACATAACACATCTAAAAATAGGATGGGAAATACCTATTAGAAGATAAATTGCCTAGTAGACCAAAAGTAGGGAATGAGAATGCTTTGCCAAAATAACCAAGTCATCATGGCTCACTCCAAGAACAATCTCCTCTCAATTCCATCATGAAATCGCATTCCTATATAGGTGAAAGGCTTCTCGATCTTCCTACTAAAACCTACAAATAGTAACTATCTCAAGCAAATGTCTCTAAGCACAAGAGAACTCCAACATCACCCAAGTCTCCAAGTATTCATGAGCACCTACAATCAATCAATCCATGTTAAGCTCCAAATGCAACACCACACTATCATGAAGCTACCAAGTACATGACCAATGTACACAATACCAAGATCAAGACAATGTGAAAGCTCCAACCACATAATCAAGAACCTATCATGACATCATGTTCTAATATCTCCTCCTAGGAGATCACATGCACCAATTCACACATCTTGGTCTCAAGAAAACCTATATCATGTCAAAAATCTAAGTTAGCATCAAGAGTAAACCAAGACACGATATCAAACACACTATAAACCAAGAATCAACATCTTCGATTACATGAAGATAACCATCTCCTAGTAGCAACTTGCAAATGTGAAAGAACTCTTTTGCAGTAATAAGATCTAATAGCTTATCCAAGACATAAACAAACACTAAATAAGATCATCAATCACCGATGACGAATCCATATCACTACCAACAACTCCACTGAATCGTAATACTGAGTTACACATGACATCATGACAACCTTCTCCTAAATGAAGATCACCCATGGTCCACACACACTCAACTACAATTCGAGCTGCTCCAGAGAAGAAGTAGAACCAAGATATCCAATCCTAGAAGATGAAACTACCATCAAGATATCAAGAAACAATCCTACAGTGCCAAATCATCACTATCAAAATCACCCACTGAAATGTCCTATTGGTTCCCCAAATCTGCAATCCACTTGAATCCTAAAGGACTATTAGGCCCAATGGTCAGATTCAAGGAGAGATTTGGCCAACGAATGGGAGATTGAATTAAGACCCTTTCTCCCCTACACTTTGAGCTCTGTGAAACCTGGGAGGGTGACCCCAATAGTATACTTATAGATACTTATGTGCCAAAGTACCCAGAACACTATAAATAATTGATTCTCCTTTAAATGTTTAACATACACAATACCCTAAAGGTTTGGCTAACCTTCATGGTAATGTTTGATTTAAACATGAGAGATGTAGAGCATTAAATTCCGCACACACCCACAACAAGATAGATAAGTAAATTTGATTTAAAATTGTAGCTGCTCACAAAACAATCTCAGGAAACTGTAACATTAAAGACGGGTGCCTAATTCTAGGGTGGAGTCACCTAATCAAATAATTTCAAACTCATCACAACATTCATTTTGTCATAATTATGCCTACCAGATACTAGTTATACTTAATAATCCCAACACATAGTTGCATAAACCTCTATTTGTGTTAATACAGTTTAATTCATTCTTTGAATGACAATAATAACACAAAACAGATATTCAAGAAAAGACAAGAGGAAAAAAAATTGTAATATTTAATTACTCATATTTAAAATTCATACAATATGCACTGTGGAGAAAACCAATCCAGGAATATTGTGCATTTACATACAAATATGACCATATCATGATTAAATTCTCAACTACATGACTTAGAAAACTTCAAAAACTTGAAACCAACACTATACATTTGAGACCATGTTACCAAATGGTATTCCGTGAGACCAAACTGCAAGCAACTTCTCAAAAACAAGCAGAAAATTACACTTAAGGAAAATATAGAAACCCTAAGTGGAGATCTTCAATAAACATCTGGCACATTCTTTCTTGTTGATCATTAACTACTTCTAGCACTTGAAAAATCTTCAATATGCAATTTGATTCACGCCCCCTTCATTCACTTGCCCAACAACAGAAAAATATTCCCTACCATGAAGAGTCATCATTTATTTTCATTCTACTACAAAAAATATTTGGTTTGTGAAAGAATAAAAGTCCTCCGTGAAAGTCTTTCACTCTTTATTTACCCTGTAGTTGAAAATTTGCTCCATTGTGAAAAATCTTCACTTCTCCCTTTTGTTTTACCCGCAGCTGAAAATTGGTTTTTACCATAGCTAAAAGCAAACCTTCATTCTGAAAAAACTTCACTCTCTGCTTTTCCCTGTAAAAACCCATTCATTCACGTTTTTACCATTTATCTGCCCAGCAACTAAAATTTCACTTTAGTTTGTGAAGGCTTTAATTAAAATTTATTCAAGCTACAAAAACTCTATTCCCGTGCACTTTACTTTTGCATTATTCTCTAGCCACTAAAGTTTTGATTTCAATTTGGAAGGATTTTAACTTTTTGCATTGGCCGTAGAAAATCACATTACCTTTGCCTTTGCGAATGTGACAAGAGAAATAAAAAATATAATAGCGATGGGTGATATGAACTCACAACATCGCATATCATAGATAAAATGTGGAAAAAAGCCTTCAAAACCACGACAAGCGATGGAGTTAAGAAAAATCTACTGAGATTGTCATGAGACTGTCGTGGAGTTCCTCAGCCAATAGAATTTGAGAATTAAAAGTTACCATCAATAAAACTTTGGAAATGTTTTATTTCTGCCCCAAATACTGCACACGTGACTCCAAAAGAAATCCATCGTTGAAAAGAAACCATCGCTACTTTGTTTGGAAGGAAAGCTTCTCAATCAACGATGAGCAATGGAACAAAAGCCATTGCTAATTTGTTTCTTCATTCTAGGACTCAAAACCAGGACATGAGATGCTGCTCCCGTGAATGAAAAAGTCACAAATAAATATTTAAAACCCATGTTTTACCATAAAGCATTAATTAAAACCTACCCAAATGAAACTCATCACTCAAACCAAGGCATCATTGATTGCTTCCTCCATTTTCATTCGCAATTGGCGATGGGCAATGAGTTTTTCCGTATTGTCATGAAAGTCGTATTTTAGCCAATCAAAAGCAAGAATTAAACTTGCTTTGATCAAAAACATTTGGAAATGTATTTATTTTTCCCTAAATTCATTTTTCACATTTTCATAATCTTTAAAATATTCAAAAATATTTTAAACATAAGCATTTGAAACTTTAGAAAAAATGCATATTTTAATTATGCATGTAGGCCAAACGAAGAAATTTCATGGCGCACAAATGGTGACCCCTAGAGCCAAGATTTTTTGTGTGTAGTCACGATCAATTATTTAGAACATGGGTTTTAAATCAAATCTTGCTTAGCCATCAAAAATCAAGTACCTCCTTTGTAAACTGGCCCCGAGACATATTCGCTGCAACTGAAATACATTAAAATAATGTATCATATGACCTTTTTTGACGAAATCAGAACTGGATATGTTTTAGACCAAAATAAGAAATGGGTTTCCTTTAGAATTTTGAAATTTGAAACTTTTTGAAACACCAATTTTGGCCCTGTCGCAATTAGAAAAGGATTAATTAACCCATCAAAACTCATGCGGGAGGTGCGAAACTACACAGACATGTAGACATTTGAACCAAAAATTCCATGCAATAAATTTATTGGAAAAACAGACCTCAAGGTGTAAGACATTCAATGCCAAAGTAGCTCACTCAAACTTTTTTGCAATTGCACCTATTAAAAACCAATTGGGGCTCACCAAGTCACCATCTCGAAAAAATACCAAATCTTCTCCTGGGAAACTGCCACTGGAAACACTAAATCATTTAGGTCCATTGAGTATCTTTGCAAGAGGGATTTCCTTAAATCCACACTCATTACAAGATATTAAGGGTCAAAGATGACCTCCTTCAAACATTCTGGAAATGCAAATGTAAAAAACAAAACAAATTGAATTTGTTTTTGACTTGGTAAAAATATCAAACTTGATCCTGTGGCTCTAAAACTAGACTAGGGAGCATATGAATATGAGGGGAATACAGAGCACCAATCCATTTTCCATGACGATCATCCAACTGTGAAATATCAGTCTCAACAGGAGACCACTTCATAGGTCTGAGAGTATGCAAACAACAAAACAGTTTCAAAACCCTCCAACTTGTCATTTCAAAACCCTGTCAAAACTCATCACAGGAAGTTGAAATCAAACATGCATGTTCACATATGACAAATGAATACACCTTCCAAGGGATTTGGCATGAAAGCAAATGGGCTTTGAATTATGACCCTCCAAAGTAGGTCACTAGGGCAGACTTTTCAGGTGCATTTCTAAGTATGCAAAGCAAATTTTTCAACATGGGCACTTAAAAATTTGCAGAATTTTATAGTGTCAACATGTCCAATGAAATGTAACAGATCTATCATAGCATCATGATAAAATCACATGCTACAAGTCCCAATAACCAACTATCTAAGCACTCTAATCATCCATCCTCTCATCTGGAAACAACATACCAATGCACAAATGACCACAAACAAGACCAACTAACAAAATTTTCATTAACATTGAATCAATATCATGGATATAAACAGTCCACATTTGATTCATCCTATTGTAACTAAATGGGTGATCAGCCCAAACAATTTCATAACTTATAGATCCCAAACACTAAAACATGCAAACTCATCATCACATTAGTAACTTGCAAACTAAGATATCAAAGAAGATAATTCTATAGACCTCAAGACTTAAAACACCAAATCAACAACATTTATAATTTTATAAACATTCCCAAAAATGATTCACCATATTCAAGGAACCAATCAAGCATCTAAGAGATAAGAACAACCTCCTAATACCAAAACCAAACCACCACCAAACAACCACAAACATTATCATAGTGTGTTAATGCTAAAATATACTTGCATATATATGACACTGTAATCATCACCAATATTGTATTTGCACTCAACTCTCACCAACAAGAGACTCCAATTCTCCACGTGTATCAACCCATGTCCTCAAACTAGAAGATGAATTGTATACCTATTATCATCAAAGTCAAACTCTAAAAAACACCTCTAAACCAGTACTAGGAAGCCCCAAACTAATAATCAACTTACCATCATAAATATCATATAAAAACATGCACTCCCTAAAGGTTTCACCTCTTGACTCATCTAGATGCTCACACAATCACACCTTGAATCTCAAGCATCTACAAGTGATCGAACAAGTACAAACCTATCTTAGCACTACTAACTAAAAATCTACCTAATCAATTGTGTAGTATACTGCACATTCTCTCTAATGCCTATTTGAAATAAAAAATTTGATATTATATGAAAAAGTTATGACCAAAATCGTGTACAAGAGAATGTCTAACTTCCAAGGCCTAAAAATTGATAAAAATAAAAAATCATAGAACCAAACCTATACCACTATGTAGCTCTTGGAGAGAGCTTTCCATTTACTATTGGAAATTGAAAATTTGAAATCTAGATGAAAGTTATTCCGGTTTTAAAAAAGTCTTCCAATTTGGCTTATGGTGGTTGGTTAGAGGCCCACAAGCGGCGATGGTGTGCTAGCGATGCCCAGGTGACGGAATGGGTGGCGGATTTCAAACATTTACTAAACATAATTTTAAATTTGTTTTGCCCCTCACCTAGGGGTTGAGGGTCAAGTCCCATTAGATTGGGGGCCCAAGCTAGGGGGCCTAAGGCCCCCCGACGCTAGAGCCTGCTAATTGCCTATAGCTATCAGTTGATCAACCTATTAGTATTGAAACTTACGAGCTGGAAAAGTTGTGGGGGTCTGCAAATCCCCACATCTTTTTAATCTTATTTAAATATTTGAACAAATTTTAATTATTCACAAGATTTTTTTAATTATTTTTTATTTTTATGTTTTTGTAAATTTGACTTGTAGTCAACCCATATGGTTGTATGGCCATACAGGTAGGGTTGTGGGTAAAAAAGAATTTGCATTTTCTCATAATGGCCATGTGAACCTAGATCCTATACCTGCAAAAACACAACAAATGAACACATTAATAAGATCAAATGCAAGTTAGAATAGAGATTCCCCATAAAATCCATTAACATGATTCAAAATAGGAAATGCAAGCAAGAAATGCAATAAAAAGCAATAAAAGAGATTAATCCTATTCAACTAATGAAAACTCTTGATCCTATGGGGGAGTTGGTGCCAATTTGATGTGGAAATTGGCCCTTTCCCAACTCCTTTTCAAACTTTGATGATGAATGGTGATGGTGATCCACTTTGTTGAAGATTCAAGTGTGCTCCATGATGAAAAACCTGCATAACCTAGCTATGGATTTGATAAATTGATGAATCTTGCAAATGCTTTGAAGATGTATTTAAGTATAGTAAGCTTACTCAAATTGTGGATGATAGAAATGAAGGATGAGCTCTCTTTTTATAGAAGAATTTGAAGAGAGAAAAGGCAAAAGGGATGAATGTGGGACTAATCTTCAACCAATGAGAAGAAGCCACATGTCATCATGTGAATGGTTGAGGAATGAGCACATTTTGGAGAATGTGCAAAGAGGGGGAAGATTCAAATTCAAAATATGGCTTGAAGGATGAGGTGAAAGGTGAAGTTAATGCCACATGGCTCAAGAAAAGGACATGTAAGAGATTTTAAATGCTTTTTTGGATGTACAAACCCTTTTGGAGGGATTTTTCAAATTTGGGGAATATTCCAACCATTGATGCCTTTTTGAATGAAATAGAAGATTTTGTTAGAAACCAAGATCTGAAATGCAAACCAGAAAATTACCTTCCATAGAAGAGAAAAACAAAAAAGCAGAGATTGCATAAAGATGTGCAAATTGATATATTCAAAGTGCAAATAGCTTTATAAAATCAAAGATGCATAAACCTAATCTTATCTTGAGCAACAAGATAGCTCAACAAGATAAGGATGAGAACCTATAACTTAGGAATTAAATATGCCTAAGTAAACTTATGTTAAAGTGTAATTAAATATTAATTACACCAACACCCCCCCATAAGTGCAACTTAGGGAGAAGCAAATTATTATGCAAATGATGTGAGATGGGTCCTGGAAACAAAGGCCTGATTAGGTACCCATGTACAAATGCAAAGAGAGAGAAAACCCAGTGGGAAACCCCCCCCCCCCAATGAGATGATTTGCTGCAAAGAATCACTAGAAGAACATTGATGAAGCAACACTGGAACCCCAAATCCGACAAGCAAGGAAAGATACTTTTGTCTACAATTGAAAACAAAAATGGAATCACAAATGCAACAACAGACCTGATGCCAAGGAACAATGGAAACTCACATATTGGATCAACCCTAGAATCTGTAAGCAACAGTAGATGAAAAGATGAAAGGACCCATAATGATGACAAATCTGGAAGTTGTGTCCTCGAAGCCAATGCCAAACTAAAACTAAAACTGTCCATAAGACAAGTACCATCAAGATTCTGGAACATTAACCATAAAAACATGGCTTTCAAACTGAGAAAGATCTGAACCAATGCAGATCAAGAACCATAAACTCTCAATGTGAAGTGTGAACCAAAGCAAACCAACGATGTGTCTAGCTAAGCAAGAAAGAAGTTAAAGGAAACAACAGGAAACCAGAAAAACTCATGTGAGTTGTCACCAATACGAAGAATGGATGCAAGAACCCCCCTTAATGGAACTTTATATCAGTTCTTTATTACAATACCCAATGATTGTAGAAGGAGAAAATACAAAACTACAAAAACATAAGCGAAAATGCAAACCTAGTGCATGAAATAAAAAATGAATGCATGCATAAAATAAGGTACACATCTTCTATAAATAACCTCAAATCTGCATAGAGGCTGAAACCAGCTTTCCAACGCCATGAAAATCGCAAAAAACGGATAAGCGAGTCAAAGGATATGTCTCCCGGAGTGAAAACAACAACATTTGACTTCTGAGGCTGAAAAAGGCATCAAAAAAGAAAAACCAAAAAACTACACCTATACCATTGCGTAGAGCGTCGAAACAACTTTCCGACGATATCTCGTTTGCAAAAAAATACCTCTGTTTGCAAAAGTTACGCCAAAATGAAAAAAGGCCTATAAAAAGACCCTTCAAAGGCTAAACAGGGGCAAAATAGTAGCCCTCAAGCGCTGGTCCTTGGTCCTCCATGTGACTGCACGCTCAGTTGGGGAAAAAAAATCACCAGTGGGCTTGTGGGCGTAGCCCCTAGTCATAGATGTGATCGGGGCAGGTGCTTGGAGTCCCTGTTGGTGCTGAGTGCGAGGGTCTGGACCCCAATATGACCGGGGCTTAGGCTTGAAACCCTGCGGGCTGGGAGCTCGAGGCTGGCAAGGCCAGAGCTTGGCAGCATTCGAGAGGATGGTTGGTGGCGCTGTGGTGGCCAGTGGCCGCCGGGTGGTGGGCGGGCGGTGCATAAAAACTTCCCAAACTTTTGATTTTTTATATATTTTTTTGAAATTTTTCAAAAAAACTACCTCGGAATGCATGTTGGGGAGGCCATACGGCCTCCTACAAAATTTGTTTGCCTCTCCGGATGAATTTTCCCAAATGGACAAATTTTATATGAAAATAGGGGTTTTTGGGCTCTGAATCCAACGGCGGGGTCCGTTTAGGCCCAAAGTGCTCCAAAAATCAAGCACCCCCTGATCTATCAGAAAAATCACCGAGCTTGAAACCCTCGCAATCTGGCAAACGGTGACCAAAATGAATGAAATAAAAGCCATTTCTGACTTTTTCCAACGCTCTGAATCCAACAGAAAACCCCAATCTGATCCAAGACGCTGCATAAAGATGCTCAAGGAATGAAACCCTCGAGGGACCCCGAACGAGCTCTGTAATGTATTCCTCCAAAAAAGTTGAGAAGGGGCTGCAAATCGAGGCTCTGATACCATGTTAGAAACCAAGATCTGAAATACAAACCAGAAAATCACCTTCCACAGAAGAGAAAAACAAAAAAGCAAAGATTGCATAAAGATATGCAAATTGATATATTCGAAGTACAAATAATTACAAGAGATAATTTGCTTTATAAAAGCAAAGATGCATAAACCTAATCGTATCTTGAGCAACAAGATAGCTCAACAAGATAAGGATGAGAACCTATAACTTAGGAATTAAATATGCCTAAGTAAACTTATGCTAAAGTGTAATTAAATATTAATTACACCAACAGATTTAATAAATCAAATAAATTGATTTATTGTGCGAGTGGGAAAAGCTAGAGGATGTGACATGCATTTAGATTAGATTAATCAGGATTTGATTAATTTAAGAGGAGATTACATGATTTGACTATTTGATTTAGATTTAGGGATTAAAATAAATAAAAAGAGATGAAAAATGATTTAGACTTAGTTAAATATTTTGATTTATTTAACCAAAGGGGGTGATGTTAGATTAAATTAGATAAATGTTTGATTTATTTAATTTAATAGAGGAACTTGAGATGTTTAATTAAATAAAATGGGTTATTTAATTAAAATAGAGAAAAAGGAACTAATTAAATAAAATGATTTATTTAATTAACGAGGGATAATGACTTAACAAGATAAAATTGATTTATTTACTTAAGAGAGGGAAATAGATGAATTTAATCAAATAAGGGTATTTGATTAAATGGTTCGACAGAGGGATGATTTTAGGATGAAATGGTGTTAGTTAAATCAGGATCAGATGTGTAATATCAACAGTACATTTTACGTGTCTACAGGCCAAAATAGAGCTAATTTTATATCAATTTTTATTTATCGGCCATCCTAGATCCAGCGGTGAGGTTTGTTTTGTCTCAAGAAGTCATTTGTGAAATTCCCCTACAAAACTCTCATATGAAAGCACAATCCAAGAAACCCTATTGACCCAAATTTCTCAAACCTCGAATCTACAATAAACCCAATAAATCTACAAACCCCAAAATCCAAAATCTATAAAACATGTGCAAAATGTGTCCATACCTTGTAATACCTTGGATCTTTCCTGCATTTCCATAGATTCAACTTTGCACCAAATCTACTCAAGCAAGGGTTATAACAAAATCTAGGAGCTCAACCTCCCATAACCATGAAAGCTCTGATACCACTTGTTAGGAAATAATGCATCAATACCCAATTCATTTAATTTATTTCCTACATAACCCCATGAGAGAAAAGCATGCATACAATCTTATAAAATAACCATACACAAAGATCAAATAGCCAAGCCACAATATAGCACAAGATATACCTTGACAAAACCATCAAGAGGGAAAAAACTAGCCTCCAAAAAGATCCATGGTCCATTTATTATTCAACAATAAAATAAACATGCACTTGCAAAATTACAATGAATACTTATGAAACATCAAGCCTCCCTAGTGCATCCTCCATGTGTCCAAGCATGAATCTACACATCCTATGCCATGCATCACATATGCACTCCTCAAAAAGCCTCAATAATATGAAATCCCACTCATTGAGCCAACCTTAACCACTAATCATGTGCTTGCTTATATAGACTCAAGCTCACGCAAATACAACCAAGTGATAAGATAAAACCATGTGCCAAAAAATCATCAACTCCTCATTTAATATTGGGTACTAAGTTTGCACATTATTAAATATCTTTCCTCAAATATTAAATCATTATCCTATTTCTCCCACACATAAAATAATTAACCCAATATTACAATACAATTTACAAGTGCCTCCAAATAATTACCTAGTGTGGCTAACCACATCTTCTAGATGCACCACAACTAAATAATTATTTTATTATAGCATTATAATAAATCAATTTATACAATGGTGCATAACACCAAATCCTAACAACTAGCACATAATAGTTAAATGGGAAGGCTAAGGTTGAATGTAATAACAACAACCTTATAACAAGGAATTTACTTGGAATTTTAACCAAAAAGTAAAAAGTACTCATTCCTTAAAAATAGGATATAAAAAATTTATTTCAAAAATCAATAATTACAATTGCATAATGGATATCATAAGAATAACATAATAAATTCATTTCACTTTTCAAATTGGAAAGTATAAACGAATTTTATTTTTAACATTTTCCACATAAACATTTTCAAATAAATAACATAATCATTTAATATCGAGGAATAGGTTCAGAGATCCATATCGAGATACTTTCTTTCTTTTTGTCTCCCAAGACTTGGCATGTCATATGCAAGAGGGAGAGCATCACTCAGGTGCTTTACCTCCAACAATGGGCCAGTGGTCCCCTGCACACCTTCCTAACTAGAAATGGCCTTGCCCCTCAACGAAGGGAATAGTTAAAAACCCTCTAGTAATCACCATATGAGCTCTAGTGTTACGCCCTACTTAACTAATATTATCAAACAACTATGGAGACCTTCCAATTATGAATGACAACTCTGATTGCATTAAGTATCTGAAACACAATGAACCGACAAGTGCAAGCAGAGACTATTACACTCACTTTGGCCAAAGTTTTTGTAATATATATAATCACTACTTTCTTGGAGCAAAGTCGTTCATTCACCCACCCACTCGACTTGGAGAACTTAATCTAACCTATGGTTAAAACAAACTATATACCATTGGTTAACATCTCATACAATTTTTTATTTAAAAAAGTGGTGCCTTTATCTAAGTCATACTCCTAGACACCTGTCAATATCAAGCATAATATTGCTCCTTGACTACTGTACATCTTGAGTATAGTACTACCCCTAGACACCTATCAATCTCAAGTATAACTACTCCTTGTTAAGTCATAATTCATCTAGATTGGTTAAGTCTTCCTAAATTTAAAACACCCATGTTATATTCAAATAACGTCTTGGACCTTGGCAATTGCCTCTTGTTCAATGTTCTTACTAATTTGATAAACAACTTGATTGGCTATACTTGACTAACCTTGAATACCCAAGTTACGTTCTTATAACTTCTTGGGACTTGACAACTACCACTTATTCAAGTCCTTCATATTAACCATGAGAGTATATGATCTCCCATTCAATGCACAAATAGTTGATACTGATGACCCACTATCTTTGACTAGACTCTCTCTTTATCACAACTAAAAGTATTGACAAAATGATCAACATATATAAATAATATTAATCTTAAACCGAAGATTCCTTATTCATATAACAATCTTGTATGTCCAGTGTTTAGTTTTACTATAGAATTCTTTCTCATAATGTGAAGAATCAATAAGTAAACAACTCATCTGGGTTGTTAGTAATTTCTAACTCAAACACTTGAGTTACTTTAACATAACTATCTAGGTCTTGGCTACAACCACTTGTTCGAATCTTTACCATAACCCTTGAGAGAAACTTCTCTTGAAATATAATCCTTAATCAAATCTTGACCTATCTGGTCATAATATGGTATATTGATTACATATGTTAATTCCCCATAGCGATGGATACTTTTCCATGAAGAATATAACTATCTTTAGATTTTAGACTATCTCGATAAACACTGCAGTCTTGTTTACTAATGATAAATTCAACTATAGACCAACTAGTTCTACTATCATAGGACTATATTCACAAGAGCATACCCACTAAGGTGGTCAAAATAACTGGATTGATATAACACTGTGGACAATGAATTCCTCTCTTACATTCCTATAACATCTGGGGTTTAGGATACTACCTCTAATTCAAACCTTATCAAACCCATAAGGTTTACCATTCACCTATTCTTAGGCTATTTAGATAGATAGTGGTGACACTATGCCACCATCTTGATATACACATAATCATTCAAATAATATTGACATCATGGAAATATCATTGTTTGAGCTAAAAAGAGGATTACTCCCTCTTACTCATGTTTTTAAACACTCATTTACAATAAGGTTGGGTTCTCAATTCTTCACAAAAATATAATGAGATTTATGATATGTAATAATATCAAGATTACGAGCAACTGATTCACGTGCTCAATCCCCAAATTCTCATACTCAAGCATCAAAACGTACTTTTATTTCTTATTTAGCTCCTTTTTCAGAAAAACACATAGTAAAGTCGCTATTAACCTAGCAAATGAACCATATTTTTGGTTATAACTCATATTTAATAGTTTACATTTAGAGTACGCAAACAATATCTTTTTGTTCATATTTTCATAAATAACATTATTAAAATGTCTATCATTTAACCTCCTATTTCCAAACTATATATGCTCATTCTCATAAACATTCATATAAATATCTTTCTTTTATCATATATATCATTCTTATTTCAACTCATTGATAAGAAAATAACTAATTTAGACAAAAACAAATAGAACATGCTTGTAGTTCCAACTATCGACCGCAACAAGCTACCTCTTGAGACCTCTAGCTTTCTAATGCTCTATCCTCTACTTTTAGTACAACTATCCACTTGCTTAAAAAAGATTATCAAATCTCTTATATGTTGATAACATTATTTTAAAACTGATATTCAAACTCTAAAGGCTCAAGAACAATAAACACAAAACATTGTGCCTCTTTTACTATGCTTAGCAACCAACAAAAAATATGCAAGATTCTAGTTTTTATAGACAAAACTACTCCAATTTCATGCTTCCCACTATTGCCAAATACAATGCCACATTTATGCAACATTAAAAACCAAATTCAGTTTGATAACTGCCTCTTTAAGAGGCTCGAACTACTCTCTAAAAAGCCACAATTCATTTATAGTTTAGAATCATTTAAAATGCAGATTTAAGAGCCTTAATGAATTTTCTCCCCACGCCTATAGAAGGTTGTTAAAACATTTAAAAACACTCTCTAAAACCTAATTAAATTATCATGTTAAAATTATGCCTCCATCGACTCATTGGAGTCAACTTATATTTGCAAATATTTGCCAGTAAGTGGTTGGAATATCTCACCAACAGATCGTTGAAATTGCCTCAAGAATAGGCACTTAAAACCTCTTTTAACTGACTATTGATTTTGTTGGCAAAACATTCAACAAGTTGACTTAGTTGCCCATTTCAAAGGGGTCAACCATAGACTTTTCAAAGCTATTTTTAAATACTTCATAACTGCAAACCATAATCCACTTTGTGGCTGTTAATATTCATTATTATTTGTTGTTCAAATTGCGTATTATTTGGAACGTGAGACAAGCAACTGTTTGAAATTTGAAAGTCTCTATAAAGGTGTTGAAAAGTCTATCATGAGTCCTTCTAGAAAGGTCTATAATTATGGCTTTTCAAGCCTCAAGAACATGTCAAAAATCTTTAAGCCTTCGATTGAGGATTTACCTCTCAAAGAGTTGTAATTCTTATTACCTTTTCTTTGCAATATTTAAAAGATAAGATAAATACTTATTATCTTATATATATATATATATATATTCTCGTATATATATAAATACTTATATACATATGTATCTATACATATGAGAGTATATATATATACCAATTACCAATTATCATCGAATCGTATATACACGTGCTCATCTACCTTTACGAATAAATATATATGTATGTATGTATTTATACATACCATATATATATTCATATCAAAATGATGAAACTATTTGTTCTTAATGCATACACTTATACCATAATATATACACAATCATTTTTATATACAAATATCATAACAACAAAATCAATACTAATTCAATTTTGATAATAATAATGTCTAACGATTAAAATATTAATAATTAAATACTTATAATACTATAGCTTTCTATAAGGAAGCCAAGCTTGACTCGACTTAGGTTAACATAACCAAGAGACACAAATTAGGATCAAACTTACTCATTTTTTAAAGTATCCAAAACTCGACCTATGCATAAACAACGAACTCATATGGATTTACTATTCAATCCTTATCCATACCCTTCTCCCAGGTGATACTCCCCCTCTCCCTCTGGAAGTGTGAGGTCCTTCCTACATATCCACTTAGAAAAACAAACACGTTGTTAGCCATAACATTTTCATCACAACACTCCCATTGGGAAATCGAACAAATCACTGTGTTGAGGCGGAGGCTATGTTTATAAGCATAAAATATGTTGTGGATAGGGGTACTATAAAATATGGGTAGAAGGTGATTCTTTAAATATCATCAATTATCTATGTGGCACCCATAAGCCTAGCTAGAATGTGGATCAATTAATAAAAGATACTATAATCATGTTAAGTTCTTGTGAAGAGACCTACGTTTCTCACATTTTCTGAGAAGGTAATTCATTGGCAGATTTTTTTGCCAATGAGGCTGTCAGGTTAAATGAGTATCGTGCATGGGAGGAGGGATCTCTCCTTCCAGAGAAAGCTAGGATCTTAATGAGAAATGATTGGTTTGGCTAGGTTGATGTAATGGCGTCATTTAATCTTTAGTACCAATTCCCGACTCACATGCTTTGTGGGTTTTGTTTGGCTTGCTAGCTATCAGTCGAGCGATTATCACAAGGGTTTTCTTCTTCAGGTCTTTGTGGATATGGGTGGTGATAGAAGAAAAACTGAGTCACATTCTTGTGTGAGCTTGAGGAAGAAGAAGAAGCTATGGAGGATTCTCCACCACGGGAATTTTATGCCATTTTTAGAAAGATTGTATGGGCATGACCCAAATGCTTTGGCGGAGTTTGTTTCTTGTTGGCATAACTACAAGCTCTAGATAAAGGGCCCGGTAGTTGATATCAATGAGGAGTTGATTGCTACTACGACTAGGTTGTCGATGGTTTGTCATAAGTTCTATAAGGACAAGAAGAGCAATGAGGAAGCGATGGCACAATTCTTCAAAGACGACGAATGAAAAAAACTTGTTAAGATGGAAATTTGGGGCTATGAGCGCAAGTCCCTCAAGAAGGTATGGGTGAATATTGCAGAGGCGATAATGCGGTATGTGACTTTGGAAGGAAAATTCACTGCAATCCTTGGTCACCATTTTACTCTTTTAAACCATCTCAAGCATGGGTTGTTTATTTCCTTTCCATTTTTTCTGTTGTCTTCCATGGAGTTTTTTTTTATGCTCACTTAAAAAATAGGAGGGCTCCGGTCCTCCATAAGGGTCTCATTCTTTTAATCATGGAGCATGTTAAAGCTCTTTTTCCTGCCCCTATAATTAAGGGCATGGAGAAGATTCTAACCAAAGCTTCTAGTTCATCTGGCTCAGATACCAACATTGTTGAAGATGAGGAGTGGAATGAAGAGGACGAAGAAGGGTCCCCATCCCCTGTTTCTACCTCCTCGAAAAAGAGGAAGAATGGTAACCTTAAAAGCAATCGGGCAACTAAGCGCCTTGTTCTTTATGACAGTGAGGATATAGAGGTGGGCTCGGGTGATTCCTCTCCCAGGAATGTAGATTTGGATGTTGGCCAGGGAGAAGCCGAAGGTGGTGGTAATGAGGAGGGTTTGCAGGAGAATGTGTTGACTACGAAGGCCAAGGATAAGCCGAGGAAGGTTTCCAAACACATTGCCAATTTGAAGAACCAGGCCTCAAAAGATTTAGCAAAGGACACCACTGTGCTCTATGAGGAGAAGGTTTATGTTGAAAAGGCAATGGAAATTGATGACTCCTCGGTTCATAGCACTCCCAATGTTGATCTGGAGGATGAGAATAAGGGTCAAGATGAGGAGGATGCTGAGAAGAAGCATGCGAAGTTGGAGCCTCTAAAGGTAAATCCCCTTTCTGAAGACTTTTCCTATCTCAATGATGATTCCACCTCTATGTTTGAGCTACTGGACATGGCAAGGGTAGGGGCCACTGGCACTTTAAAGTTAGCTAAATGGACTCTTTAGGAGTTTAATAAGGTAAACATTAAAATAAGGGGTTTGAAGGAGAATTTGAATAATTTTCTGAAAGGCTCGACTTCGGATATTCTGATAGACATAATTGTGGACCTTGAGGGTTCCTTCCATGACTTCAAATCCCTGTGTGAAGAGTGCTTGGCTAGTTTAGAAGCCAAGATATTGGATACTAATGCGGATATATAGAAGCTTCTCCATGCTTGTCACATTTCAATAAAAGAATATTGCAGACTCTTTAGAAGTCTTGTTTCGTAAAATTAGTGAGCTCAAGGAGGAACAATTGTATTTTTCTAAGTTAATGGAGAAAGATCACTCGGCCAAAGGTAAAGGAAAAAAAGGTGCGATCAGCTGACTGGAAGAAGTCCTTTGAAGCTAAGAAGAAAGAGTTGTTGGACATGATTGAAATGCATAGGATCCAGGAGCTTGAGGTGGCCAACACCTTAAGCAATATGAAAGTGTTTTGCTCTCTTTTTTTTCTATTGTCTATTTATTGCTAGGTCTTGGTTTTTTCCCTGTTGTTTTGTCATTTTGTTGTTGTTGGGTGCTGCTGATAGTTTACTATTTTATCTCTCAAGCAACACTTTGTTTCTTTTGTTGTTTTGGGTTTTGGTCTGCTGTTGTTGTCTTACTATAGTATCTTTTGAGCAAAATTTTGTATCTTAAGTTGTAAAGGGTTTCAGGTCCCTTCAAAACTTTCTTTTCTCATATAATCAAAACATTTTCATTGCATTCATATCATTACATAATCATCAATATTTCTATTAAATGCATATAACCATTATATCACATATAATTCATCATAGCTTTCATCTTTCAAAGTTTCATAATCACGCAAATCATCAATGCATTTAACATAAGGTGAAAAGTAAATTATAATTCAAAGATGGGGTGTAACATTGACCTTAAATTTAAAATTGAAATATAAAGTTTTGAGGGTCATTTTCATAACTATAGTCATTTACGCAACTAAAAAATAGATATAGGCTTGGAAATAAATGAATATGAGAATTGGGACTAGTCCCTAGAAGTTAATACAAATAGGAATGGATGAGGCTTATGTTATGTTCCAAATATAAATGAAAATCACACTATTTGTACCTTCTTAAATGTATAAGGATAACCTTATCCAAAATGGGTCCAAAAGAAAAGGGAAAAATGCAACAATGTATGCAGTTTTCACCATTTTATTTTGCACCCACTCTACTTGCATATGGACTACCATAAGAATACATGTCAAAATAAAATCAACAAACCAACATGAAAGTAAATTTATTGACACCCATAAAAATATATGGAGAATGATATGGATTTTTCTTGTTGGTATTGCTCCCTTGGACTGAGTGTCATGTCTTGGAATCCTACTCAATAAAAATGACTTAATGAGTAGAATCATAGGCATTCAAAATAAGAATTTTTTATCTATAATGAAATGAAAAAGAGTAAGAAAAGGATTGAGAGATATTCCACTTATGGTGGAATAAGGATACCGCACAAGACAACAAACCAATTAATACTACCTTGGGGAAGTAAGATTAATTGGTGTCATCTAAAATATCCTTCGATCGTGATGTAATCTTAACCATACTTGGAGAAATATATTATTAGTATGGGCATGAGATGATGGATATTCCTGGAAGCCTATCAAAGGTCTACCTCTAATATAATACATCCCCAAACTATCATGCTCTCCATCTAAGGTCATACATGTGGGCCTACAATGCATCTACCAATATGACCACAAGTTATCCCACTAACCACATCATCCTAATATGCTCAAATTCCCACATATAAAAAAGGTTGCAAGTTATAATATTATGGGTCTTGTCCTCAACATAGTAGTTGAGCTCATAATATAATTTAGGGTGAGCATACTTATTCCCTAACTATATCCTACCTTCAATTTTGGAACAATTTCTTACACAAGGCCTTGGCTCTACATTCTTATATATGGTATGAATTTTATACATTCTCTATATCTTAATTTATCTCTTTCTAATGGTCATTAATATACAACCTTTATTTCTTTACAAATGTTTATGTTTCTTCCTATAATTCTTTGTTCTCCATTATATCTTTTTTGTCATCATTAATCACATATCCCTTAGGCGAATCATTTTTTTCTTAGTAAATTACAACCATGGGGGTTTCTCCCTTTATATTATATCAAATATTAAATTTTACATATTATTTTAATTGGAATAAAAGAAGATTAATCCCATTCAAATGCCAAGTAAAATTCAAAAAATTGTCAATATTCTTTGTAATATTCTACAGCCAAAACCAAAACCATTAGACCAAAACATCAAAATATATATTGCTTTGTATATGAGGAGAAGAGACCAACTATTCTTCTAAGCAATCACAAATACATTCCACCATTCAATCCACTCCATCCAACATCACCAAGCCCAAAATCATCTTCAAGAAATTGACCCCCTTAGTGGAATTTTGTCATCATTATATTGTTGATATCACACTTGAGGAAGGCACAAAGGAAATTAGTCTAAAAAAAACCCCACGCACCAAAATTTTATGAAAATTTGGGGGCAGAGGAAAAATTGTACCGAAACAAGCCACTTCTAACACTTCATCCAAAATTACCAAAAATAATTTCTTGATCAGTGTCATGGAAACGCTCTTCACGATATCCTTTATTTCCCCTAAGTCTAGGAGAGAGACAAAAAATATTGAGAAAATATTTGAATTCACTCAGTATCTATGTTTCATACGTAAGAAATCATTTCCCAAAATCCATTGAATCATAAACATCATGAGGCTATTGTAGGTTTTGAAAATGCTCTACAAGCATTTCTTTGATTTCAAAACCCTAGAAATCCATTTGGAATTGAGTGCATACCAAATGAATAGGGGTGTCCATGATACATAGGTAATGAGAAGTAGACAAAAAAATGCATGCAAAAAAGCATGATCACATTTGGAAGATAAAGATAATTATTCAATAAAAACACACGAGCATAGAGATTGGGGAGTAAGATTCATTATTGATTATTTATGGTACTCCACTTCATCTAACACCTTATTCTATGTGATTCTCACCAAAAGGATAACTTAAACCAATAATTGTTGTTTCCTTGCTAATATCCTTTGAATTCCACACACTCAACCATGATACCAAAGAATCGATTATCAATTCCTCAACCCTATCAATAACTAAGTTGGCTAGATTATTCACATCATCATTAACTTCCCTATAAATGTGGTTTAAGAGATAATTTTCTAAATTCAAAGATGATTAAGCACTAATTCTAAGAGAAAATTTAACTTCCAACCTTGTATTTTTTGGCCTTATTGTGTTGATCACTAGGTGGAGTCACCTTCAACCTTTATCTTAGACATCTTGAATTTTGAACAGAGTTGCAATCCAAGAAAGAGAGCATATAGTTCACCCTCATTATTTGTTCTAATTTTAAGACACTTAGAGGCATTGTAAATAATAGCCCCTATCTAATCATGAATGATGCAACTTGCTACAAACTTGTTGGGGTTCCCTTTAGACGCTTTATTGAAATTCAACTTGAACCACCCTTCCTGTGATAGTTTCCATTTTTCCTCCCTCTAATTCATGTGAGTCTCAACACCCCCAACCCTATTAAAAAGGGGATATTATTTTTATTTTGTTATACTTTGTTTCTCGTAACTTTATGGAATCATTTTTAGAATTTATGCTTAGATAATAATGCAAGTGCATAGACATCTACACAATCATAATTTCATCTCATTTTTTAAAATTTAAAAGTGACCTTACCCATGTTTTTAACTATTGAACCTTATTATAATGCATTTCTTATCAACTAATGGTTCTACATCTAAGAGACTAAAAATTCCTCCTTTCCCTAACTTCTTTTGAGACCATTTTTAAAAGAATATCACATGTAAACTTTTAAAACTGTGTTTCTTTGGTTGTAAATTTTCTTTTGGTTAGGATATCACATTGCTCCTCTACTCATTATATATGTTTGTTGGTATATCCATTTCTTTTCTCACTTGTAAATTAGTTTTTTTGGGGGGAAAAAAGATAATATATTAATCAAGAAAGTTAATCAAAAATATTCCATTGAGACTTCTAGATAGTAATTTCCAACAAAGCAAGCATAAGAATAAGATTCCACCAAGAGAACTCACAAAACCAAACGACAAGAATCACATAAAAATCAAAACTTCAATCATAATCATGTCTCTAAATTTGAATCCAACAACGATTAGTCCTCTTGGTCATCATGAATATATTTGTAAAGATGGTGAGATTTATCCTGAGTAAAAAAATCTCAATCCACATTCTAGCTACCCATACCCCCAAAAGCCCATTTAGCTAAACAATCAACCACCTTATTCCTCCATTCCCCTAACTTCTTTGGAGCCCCTTTTTAACATAATATCACATATTAACATTTAAAACTCTATTTCTTTGGTTTTAACTTTTCTTTTGGTTAGGATATCACATTGCTCCTCTACACATTGTATATGTTTTTTGGTATATCCATTTCTTTTCTCACTTGCAAATTAGTTTTTTCTAGGGGGAAAAGATAATCTATTAATCAAGAAAGTTAATCACAAATATGTCACTGAAACTTCTATATAGTAATTTCCAACTAAAAAAGTATAAGAAGATTCTACCAAGAGAATTCACAAAATCAAACAACAAGAATCACATAAAAATCAAAACTTCAATCATAATCATGTCTCTAAATTTTAATCCAAAAACTATTAGTCCTCTTGGTCATCATGAATAGATTTGTAAAGCTGATGAGATTTATCTCAAGTCAAAAATTCTCAATCATCAACATTCTAGCTACCCATACCCCTAGAAGCCCATTTAGTTGAACAATCAACCACCTTATTCCTCTCTCTAGGGATGTGGACAAAGGAGATAGAGTCAAAGTTTGTGGGAAGATTGAGAATTTTTTTGGTCACCATAACCAATCTCTAAGAGTCCACTCTTGAAAATTCCTTTTTTAGAAGGGAGACTATAATCATAGAGTTTGATTCATAGATAATTTTCTTCCAACCCATAGAACTAGACTAAAAATTTGTCCACGCTTCCATCAGATTATTAGAGTGGATACCCATATGAGTAGAGAAAAAAAAATTGAACCATTCCCATATTGTCTCAACCAACACCACCAATCCCAATAGCACCAATATTACCCTAGGAAGAACCTCGTGTGTTCATTTTCAAGAATCCACAAGGAGGAAGCCACTTTTTTTTTATCTATTCACCTTCAAGGAAACTTGAACTTTATCTCTTTACATATCTCAAGAAGGAGGTGGAAGAAATATCTCTAATAATTTAACCATACGAATGTTGAAAGAGGTAAGAGGATCCTCAAAATATAATTTAGCTTCTATAGTTTCTTTAACCATACCTTTAATTTTAGACCACACTTGAATGACTATAGTTTGACATCCTTAAAATATTGTATGATTTCATTCTAACCAAATTTGCTAGCAAATAAAGAAAGGACCAATATCCCACACAACCAGAAGAAAGAGGGACAATGCACGAGGCCATCCCAAGTTATTTAAAAGTTCAATCAAGGAGGTAGCATGGATAAATGGTCTATTCCATAACTTCCACCATAATATCCAAATTCCCACTAAAAAATGGCACTAAAAAAATAGATGACCAGCACACAGTTCCTAGCTACCATGGAGAAAGAAAACAAAGGGCCCTTGGAAAGCCCTATTTCTAATGTTATCCCAAGTTATACATTTATTATGATATAATATTTTCATGAAAACAATATACTTTGGTCAAGTATGCTTGTTTAATATTCGTTGCCACCATGGGAACTCTGCATTTTTTTCCCTTCGACTAGCCAAAGAATGATAACAAGAGAAATACAATAAACACTTTTTAGATCATGAATCCAAGCCAAAACATCTAGCTCCTCCAAAGAACTACAAGGTCTCTTAGCCAAGATTGAGACCAAAGTATTGTGATCTTCAAATGGACTTCGACTAGGCCAACCTTTAGGATCTTTCCACTGGTGAACTAGAGATCACCCCATCTAAATAGAATACTTAAAATTGAAAACTTTAGACTACCTAACATCAAGGAATATATCACTAAGAAATAAAATTTATGAAAATAAAGATAGGATAGGGGATGATTGTCCCAAGAATCACCCCAAAACAAAGATTTATAACCCTTGTTAGCTATCCAAAAGAGACCATATTTTATAACTGTAGCTCCCCTCTTCAAATTGTTCTAAATCAAGGAACCTTTTTTAGATAACTCCATTTGTGGAATATCATCGTCATCCACCCCATATAGATATTTAAAATTGAGAATTATTTCCCATGGTTTATTAGGATTTGTGCACCATCTCTAGTATAATTTGGTAGTTAAAGCTTGACAATTGAGCTCTACTTGTTACAAACCAAGCCCTTCAACTTTTAAGGGGCTACAAACCAACTCTCAACTAATCAAAATCCATTTCTAAGTATCCAAATTTCCTACCCATAAGATTTTTTAGAAATACAATCAAATTCCTTAAGAAATTTTTTAGGAGTAGTCAAGATAGAAATTTATATATATAGGAAAATCATGCAAGACCAATTTAAGTAAATTCAATTGACTAACAAAGGATATATATCAAAAATTCCAATGACCCACCCTTATATGAAATCAATCTAAAATTTTCTTCCATTGATCTCTTCTAAGATTTCTAGTAGAAAGTGGAATCTTGAGGTACTCCATAGGTAGAGATATAATTTGTAAGTGAAGAATGTCTACAATTCTATGTTGAATCCCCTATGAAGTGTTGAAAAATAAGATGTTGGTTTTTTCTTGATTGAGTTGTTGACCAAAGGGAAAAATATAAATTTCTAACACTTTCTTGAAGTTTGATGCTTCAATTATCTTGGTCATTCCCATAAGAGCAGTATCGTCCATAAACTGTGGATAATATTAAGAAGCAAAATATTTCAATTCCATCCCCAACCTTAAATAATGCTCTCAATCTGTATTACTTCAAAAACCATCGAAGGGCTTCAACCATCAAAATAAAGAAGTAAGAAGATAATGGATCTCCTTTCCTAAGTCCTCTGGAGGCATAAAAAATAGTTGATGTAATTTAATTAATTAGTACAGAGGAAGAGGTTGATGTCACACAACTCACGACCCAATCCACCTAGCTTGAAAAAAAACAAAAGCCAAGATAATATTTTGAAGAAACCCCCAACTGACCTTATCATAAGCCTTGAACATATAAAGTTTGATGAACATGTATTTTTATTTAGAATTGTTCATAGAGTGAGTGACCTCAACAACCACAACAACACCATCAAGTATTTGATGACCCAACACACATCCTCCTTGTTTAGGTGAGATCAAGGGAGCCAAACACTTTTTCAGACGTTTAACAATAATTTTGGTGATAATCTTGAAAGTGACATTACAAAATGCAATAGACTGAAAAGAGTCAAGTGAAGAAGCACCATCTTTTTTTGGAAAGAAGCACTAAAAAAATATGATTGAGAGATTTAAGCCACTATTTTTTTTTGCTTGAGACTCGTGGACAACCTCCAACAATTCATTCTTCAAAATTTCCTAAAACTTCTAAAAATATTCTATGGGAAAACCATCAAGTCCAAGAGCCTTACCTTTCTTCATCTGGAATACAAAAAAATCTACCTCCTCCAAAGAAATGGGATTCATGAGAAGAGAGTTCATATCTTCATAGACTAAAGAAAGAATGCAGTCCAAAATGATCCTCTCATTATCCAAATCATGGAGGCCTTGCTCAGGTAAAACAACGAGAAGTGTCTAACAACTTCTTGGGAATTATCTATAAAAGAAGTCAGTTATTTTGTTTGAGCAAAGGTGATAAGACCAAATCATTACCACATCTATGATCCTTTACAAAATTATGAAAAAAGAGGTGTTCTTATCACCTTCCTAAAGCCAAATTATTTGATTTTTTTTTCCAATATATCTCCTCCTATAGTTCCCACTCAGATAATTCCTCCGAGGAAATAGATTCTTCCTCTAGAAGCTCCTCAATCATTCCTTCATCTTTAATCTAAAAATTAATACTCTTCAACTTATTCTACAAACATTCTTTGATATGAAAGATATTTCTTAAATATGAATGATTCCACCTTTTTAGTTTGAGTTTGAAATATTGAAGCCTTTTTAAAAAGATATACACAATAGTACTAGAAACAAGTTTCTCACCCCTCCACCAAATCATCAAGAGTTTATACAAATCAAAATCCCTTGACCACATTATTTAGAATTTGAAAGGAGTATTTTTTGGAACAAAAGGAATAGAGGAATAGAACTTGATAGGTCAATGATCAAACCCCCTCCAACCCAAAATTTAGAAAAAGAAATCCATTTGTTACTAATCCATAACTCAGTGATAAGAAATCTATCGAGCCACTCAAAGACAAAATCCTCTACACATCTACAATTATTCTAGGTTTATGTTTCATTCCTCAATAACACATCCACCAAGTTGAGAAAATATATGTTATTTTTCAATAAGGTTATTGAAGGCCAAGACTCAAAGTACCTCCGCTTTTCTCAGTCAGGCTAAGAATAGAATTAAAATCACCTGTTACAATCCAGAGAAGAGAGGGAATAAGAGATTGAATAAATATTATGTGACTGAAATAAAACCTTACCTAGATAATCAATAGGAGCATAGACATTGGTGAAAACCAGAGTCTCTCTTGACTCAAAACAAGAAGCAATGACAAAAATAGAACTTTACCTCCTAACCACTAATAGGGAATAATTTTACGAGGATCCTAGAAGCGAGTTAATCTATGCCAATAGTACCTTGTGCCCCTATGCACATGAATTGAATTCCTCTCCAAATATTGTAAAAAATACTTGTCATTTCCTCAAATTAAAGCTTTGTGTCTTGAATGAAAACAATATCAAGTCTATGATCATGAATAAGATCATGAGCAACCTTTTGTCTAGGGATGTTGCTCAAACCCATAACATTCCATGATATTAGAATCATTCAATGGAACAAAAAAGTGAGAATCAAGTGTCCTAATGAACCCTACCTCACTAAATATTCCCCCATCAATTTCACTTTCTCAAGATCTTTCTTCTTTCCTATCTTGACATTCTTCTCAAATTCCCCTTTCTTAATGTTTTTATGCTACAAACCTAGTAAAGGAGGAATCTTCTTTTTACTATCTTATTTTTCTTCCAATGTATGTATAGGGGAAACAGCAGTGTTACCCTCAGTCACCTCCAATTGTATTTATATCCTAGGGATAGGAACAATCTTCTCAATTCAATCATTTGAGGCTTCTTGGCATCCATATTCCCTCTCAATAGAATCATATGCTTGAAGCAAACTTGAATGCACTCTAAGTTTGGAATTTGGATAGGATTACTTGACAAACTGGATTTTGAATTGGCTAAATCTTTCCTATCCATTATGACATCCTACTCCAAACCCTCAAAACTTTCAAGGACATCAAACTTGTTGTTGGAGGTCATTTTAGAAGCCATTTTGTTAAGTCAATTCATAGGTTTTTCCTTAGAACAAGATTTCATAGTACATAAAAAGGGCACAACTTCATACTCCACTTGCTCATTCCAATCCAAGTTGCCCAATATAATCTCCATTGAATCCAAAAGTGGATTATTTAAATTGATTTTGTATGGAGACAAGAAAAAGTGACAAAATTCCTATCAAGGGTTTGGCGAGAAGGCCCCAAAGTTTTCCAGTCACAACTCCAATAACATGTGAAATGTCATTTCACTAGAATTCCATTGAAATTCGAGGAAGTCAAACTTAGACCAAAATATTAAACAAGAGTTACTCCATGGGATCAAACCCTACATGCCAAGGTCTTATGAAAATCCTATCTTGGTAATGAAAATAGGGGCCTCCTTCAAAAATTATATTTCAGTCAAACAACCAAGAGAATGAAAAAATACCCATTTTTTGCTAAAATGATTTCCATATCACTTGATAAATAAAGAACATCCTCGACTATGGTGTCAAGGTTAATTACTACCACTAGGCAGCCCTTGCATTTCTCCAAACATATATTGGGTCGCGAATAAGATCTCGAAAGTTGAGAATTTGTAGACTCCTTTGTAGCATATAAAAGAAAAGTCACTCCATGTTCATGATTGGATGAGGAAGCCTCGTCACTATTAATAACATCTTTAAAAGACATGTTTAGGGGGTTCGTTGGCCCCCCTAGAGCCACCAAGTAAACAAAATATGCAAAAAATCCAAGCTCAAGACACCAAAAAATAAGAGCAACATGGAAAAAGAGCCATAATTAACCTCTCCAAAAAATGACACACCATTCAAAGACCACAAGAAAATAAAATTCCAAAGATTTTCCTTTGTAGCTCCTCCATTTCAGACTACATATTCATCAAACAAAACCAACCCCCATGCAAGAGGGAAAGCCACACTAGGTTGTTGGGCTATGGAGAGCCAAGGCCTACACAGGTACAACCACCCACACCCTTCTGTAAACCAAGAAGCTAGTGCTCCAATTGCCATCAACATCCCTCGCTTCCATCTCCCTCAAAATTTTCAATAATATTTCAAGTATAAATTAGTTTCTTTCATTATTGTGGTTTCAAATAACTTATGTCTTAGGGTATTTGTTAGTATGTTTTACTATTATAGTTTCATTATTTTATGTTCTTCATCTATTTGTGGTTGTGAGGAAACCTTCTTTACTTGCATCCTTCTCTATGGAAGATCCTTTAACCACAAGCCTATTCCTCATCTCCTCAAGGTAATGGTGTTTTATTTGTAGTTTATTATGGATTTATTATACTTGTAGCATTTTATATTTCTTCTTAAAAAAATATTTCTCTTGGAAATGTTTGTGGATTCATCTTCCTTTTTTCCCATATATACTAGGATAGTGATAGATACACTTGTTTTTATTTTCATATTTTATTTACCAAGTGTTACTCTTAGTTCTAGACACGTGTACAAGGTAAGAGCACATACTCAAATCCAATCTACTTTCTATTTAACTATTTGTGGAGATCAAAAGACCAAAAGGGGCTTGACCATTTTGGAAATCTCTATAGTAGTCACCCCTTTTCCCTCCATCTCAGATACACATACTCTTAGTGATTTTTCATATTAAAACTTAGTATTTTTTCCCTCTATTATATTTATTTTGTTTAATATAGTTTAAATGTCATTTCCTTCATTTACTAGTATTTACATTATTTCATTCCTTTTCTATTTTGTTATTACTTCTTTGATATTGGATTAGTGTTTCTTACTCATATTTTACCAATTGTATGCTTCCTATACTAACTATGAATTTTTATGCATGATAGACTAAAATACAATCATACAAACATTACCATGAATGTGTTGTCATCTAGGAAGTGTATTTTCATTTGTATTATCATTTTTGTCCAGTTTCATCTTGAATTCCTACCTCAACCAATTGTTTGCTTCTCAACTTTGTTACTAGGTATCTTCTATTTATTTTATCACTTCTTTATTTGAAAAAAAAACATAGTAATTTATTCCAGAAAAATAAATGTAGTGTATGTAGGTGAAATACATTTAGATAAAATCAAACATCTCTCTAATTTATCTACTTTAGATAATATATTCTATGTTTTAATTGTATATAAGAACATAGTTAGTTGAAGCTTAAATGTTTTAAAAGAATAAAATTTATAATATTTTAAAAGGTTTCATCTAATTTTTAATATATCAGAGTATTCTTATTATATTATGGAGGTTCCTAATAAGTGGTATTAGAGCTTTTATTTCAAGTGGGAGGAAATTTGTTAGTTTTTTCCAATAAGGGTTAAATTTCTTGTAAAGGGTCATGCACCTCACTCTATACCTTTAAAAAAGTGATTTTGAATTTATCATAAGTGGATTTGATAGCCTTATGAAAAGTAGCCACATTAAGGATTTCAAGCAATAACAAGGGAGATATGGTGAATTGAAGTTCAACCTAGGATTTTCATTTTTGAAAAAAAAAATAGTGTAACTTTAGAGAAAACTTCAATATCTTACAAACTAGGTGAGGAAATCCAAATTCGATATTTTGCATGTAGAAAAGATGATCAATTAAAATAACATTTTTTTTGAAACCCTAGCTCTCGTGGAGGTTCTTAAATTTGATGGAAATAGTCATGCATTAGAATGGTATATCCAATTCAAAAGGGCTTATGGTCAATCTAATATATGGCAAGTAAGGTTTTGTTGTTGCTTGAAAGGTATAACCAATAAATGGTGTTATCTACCAAATAAGGACATTTATTATTTGGATTAAAAATAGAATAAGTTTTCTTAGATAGATTAGATCCAAAAGTGATAATAGCTAATGAGGACAAGGGAAAGGAAGAGGAGGATAAAAACAAAGAAGAAGAAGCAAACAATAAGTAAGATAATATTAATAGAAAATATATAGAGGATATGAAGTAAAAGAGTAAATTCATTTAAGATCCAAGCAAGGAATATTCCATATTTTAATTTTTTTTGGATGTGTTTAAAATAGAAAAAGGTTACTATATCTCTAAACCCTAGTAATAGGTATAACTTCATCCATCTAAGCTTATCTAAGCAACTATAAGTAAGAGAATAAAATCAAGGATATTTGAATAAATAGTAAGCATGTTTAATTTTTGAAAATCTGAAACTCATTTTAAACAAACATATTTTGAATTCACATTTGTATACTTTGGATATAAATGAATTGGATAATATTCTTAGGTATTCTTGGTTAGAAGCTTTGAAAATAAAATGTCTATATATATATATATATATATAATGAGCTCATAGATAATTGGAATAGAAAAAAGAAGGTGAAATTAAAAGATATTACACATAAAAGAATGTCAAAACAAAACAAAAAAGCTATTTGTTGTGTGTCCTAAGTCCATATTCTAGTGTGGGCATGGCATACTCTACATGAGAAAGAAGGTATTAACAAAATGAAAACATTATCAAGCACTTTGAATGTATCTTTGGATCATGATGTTTCATTAGTCCACTTCATTCTCCTTGACATGAATGGTGTTGATGATGTCACATGGATCCTATTGCCTTATCTTTGTGTAGTATAACATCCAACATCTGGAGTAACATCTGGAGTACTTCTACATTTAGTATTAATACAAGAGGATTTAGAGACAATGTTTATTGTTTAGCAAGGTCCATAAATATTGTTACAATTATAGGTGAACTAATAGCAACAAAAATAAAAGAGCTATGAAAACAAATTCTTTCTCAATAGCAATCAAATGTTAATAGCCTTAAAATTAGGGAGCCTGTAGTAGAATAACAAAATTTAGGGATTAGCCTACATTTCTCATCTATGCCAAAAGTTATGAACAATTATAAATGAGCGCCTACAGTCAATACATGCAAAGTGTTTGACATAATTCCATGACAATCATCAACTCATCAAATTAGCAAGCAAGCCCAACTTTTATTATAAATTCAATTTTATTAATGTTTTAAAAATATTTCTTTTAATGAGTTAAAATATATGCTCATTAAAAATGACTGTAATATTTTAAATTTTTTGTAATGTCGTAGAAATGATGGTTAGAAATCAGCTACAAGTTATTTATGTTGAAAATCTAAAAAAGAAATTATTTTCAAATATAAAGGGGATTTTTGACAAGGGAAACTTTTGGAGAGAATTTTTTTAGAGAGTTTTGGGCTCTCACCCTACATAGGAGGGTTTTTGAAGTTGTATAATTCCATAAAAATAATGAAGATGAAATATGGTTTGTGTGTTCTAATTGCATTTTTGAGTTATTGTTATTGATTTCTCATATGCTAAATTTATAATCCCTTTGTGTTATCCTATAAAATTTTGGTAATCTATTGACACATTTATGAAACATAGAAAAAAGCTTCTTTCTATTAAAATGAGGGTTCACCAATAATTTACTAAAAATAGAAAGGGAAAAATGGGATGTAATGAACCTATCTTCCTTAGTTCATTAGGAAAAAGAGATCCCCTAGGACAAGGTTGACTTTCAATCCTTAGGTGAGTCAACCTTCATGGAGATATTGTTGTTTTCCTTATGACCTAGGATGGGGTAAGTCGTTGAAACAACACTTTTGGAAGAAAGACTAAAAATAGTAAATAAACTCAAAAATACAAAGTAACACTTGAAAGATCACTAGATTAAACCTTAATCTAACAGAACTTACAATTTTCTGGTAAATCTGAGAAATTTAAGTATTTTTGCACCTGTCACCAAAATGTTGTTGATGAGTGTCCTCTGGGACTCGTTCGCCCAAGGGCGAATGGGTCTTGCTACATGGGCTGAAAATTTGCTTTCATAGTCCTTTGGTCCTATGTCTACACTCTCGATTCCTCTGGGTTTCACAGTAAAAAAATCATAAATAAATTTTGAAAGTGAGTTTCCATGGCTTGATGACAACTTTGACAACTTGTCCATTTTTTTCTCTTTTGATAGATCTTCAATCCTTCTTCAACCTAATATCTACAAAACACACAAGAGGGAAAAATTGTTTGTTTTTTGTGAATGGGGATTGCCTTGGTAAAACCCCATTTTGGTAATTAAACCTTGAATTGAAACAATGAAACATGAAAGGAATGATGAATGAACAATTCCTATGTTGCAACTCACCAGACCCTTGATTTGAATCCCTTTAAGGATTGAAACTTAGTGGATATCTCTAAGGTCTTGATCTTACATGAAATGGCTTGATTGGATGTTGATCTCGATGCTTGAACCTTGACTTGAATTCTTGAAACCTACATCACAGCGTTAGCTCCAAAAACATGTATGATGCTTGATAACTTTGACATGTCATTTGAGATCTTGATTGTTGCAACAAATACTTGAGAAATCTACTCTTGAACACCTTATCTCTTGTGAAGTTTGGATAATCTTGCTTAGACTTGAATTGATAAAAAACCTTGCTTCTATAGACAATTTTCTAATTTCCTAAAAAATAAAACATTACAAGCCGACACTTAAAACTTGAATCTAGGACCTTAAGATGTCGCCAAAAGCATGTTTAAAATTTAAGTTTGTGATCTTAAAGGGGACCCATTCACCCAAGGGTGAATAGGCGCTAACTTAAATTATTAGGACCTATTTGTTTCGGGTTGATAAAAATGATAATTGCATTAATTAAATCATAATTCCGCTTTCAAAAATTGTAATTAATTAGGCTTGTAGATGAAAAATAGGGCCAATTAGAGGGTTAATTAAGTCCAATTAATTAAGGGACCCAAACACAGTGCGAAAATGTAAAGGAGTATATTTTCTGACACTACATTTAGCTGCCACTTTAGTGAGAGGGTGATTTTGCACTCAAACTCACACTAAAGTAGATAAACATGCATCAAGAGAGGTCTAATTGTACAATTTTTGGAAAGATAAGACAACAAGGTCAAGGAGGATGATCAAGCCCCCAAGATCTAAGATCTCACAACAAACCAACAAAGGCATAAAGAGACACATGCCTATGTTAAATATGCAACAACAAGACAAGATACACAAGCATACAATGTCAAAATTACAGAGAAGAGAAAAGGGGTGGATCAAGCTTTGACTATTTGTCCAACTGGTATGGATCAAGCCTTAGTTGTTTGTCCAAAAATATTCACAAGTGGAAACCCGCTATCCACTATGCAAACCAAATGTACTCACATGGGCTAGTGAAATTCGTTGTCCACTAGGTGAGCCCCAAAAAGTGGCTAATTGGAAGTCGTGCCAGGTATAGGCTCCAATTGTACTATCCATACCAAAGTTATACCTCTTGATAACTTTGATAAGGCACCACAAAACTAGTCACAAGGCTAGCAAGCTGCATTATGCTAAGCACTCATGAAAAAGGCTCCAATGGAAAGCAAGTTGCGTTATGCTTGGTGAACTTGAAACATGTAGTAGGATATTCAAAGGAGTTTTTCTTAGTACATGAAAGGTCTCACCTTAGGGACCATCCTGTCTAATGTCTGTAAGAGAGGACTAGTCGAGGATAAAAGATTCACAACTTAGGGAATGAAGTCCATAGCATCACCAATAAGAGGAATGTTATATGCTTAGAAAGGTCGCAATCTTGAAGGACATCAAACCCAATGACACAACCAAGAAGACACATCATGTGAAGTAAGAAGACCACACTTTGAAGCAAATAATGAGTGGGGACACGTATGCCCCCACTTTAAAGAAATTTCTAAACACCATGTTGTGAGCAATTACTTTAAAGTAGAATATAATAAATGCCAATACATGAGAGCTTTATTCAGAAATCCCTATGTAAAACATATGTTTTCGAGATGGAGCTACATCATGAAAGGAGGGTTTCCCCCATATGCAATCCTAAGATAACACATAAGGGATCCATGGATTTGGGGTCAGTGCTTGTCATTGCTGCAATGATATAATCGATCTTGGAACTGTCATCATTCCCCAAATGACTCATGGAACAACAAGCACAAAGGAAGAATGACACACAAAGATAAAGAACAAAGGGAAGCTTTGGGTCAACATGGAAGAGACTTAAATGTCTCGACGCCTTGCATCATTCCCAAAAGGAAAACACAAGACAAAAGATAAGGGTTACGACAGATAGAAGAATGCAAATACAAATAGAAGAATGTCACAACGGATTTGCTTCCTTTGTATATGTGCACCAATGGAGTGACAAGGTTCATCCAAAGTAGGCTCACAAACATATAAATACACACCAAACAACACTGTATGGGGGATCACATTACACACATGCAATCACAAAGAACATGAAAAGAAGATAAAGAAAAGACTAGTACGGCACATGTGAGTCAACCTATAGCAGGTCATCTGGATCACAATCTTGTTCATCATATGCAAAAGGCAGATAACTATCCAAAGGGAGAACGACAGGTGTTGTATTAGGAGCATCACCAGGTTCAACGCATGGTGAGTCACTCTTTATAGAAGGACCATCATGGTTGTTATCATCTAAGCTCATGGAAGAGGAAAATAATAAATTCAACTCATTATGCACTTCCTCATGAATTTTAGTAATCTCATCATCATCATCCAAGCTAATCACAATAGGAGGCCTAATGATAATTTCCATTGAAGTTTCTTGATGTTTTTTTTGTGGCGAAGGTGGAGGATCATCATGCTTTGTTTCAATTGGTGTTTCGTCTTGATTTTCTATTTGATTTTCTTCTTTTAGTCTACGAGCAATAGCATGACGTCTATGCCTATGTTCTTTATCATTTTTACTTCTCTTTGTATGGTTTTCAAGTAGTGATTTTGTAGGAGCGGGTTTATCAACCATAGGTTTATTTTCTTCCTGCAAGGGAGGAACAAAAGGAACCATGGTAGGTTGATCAACCACTTTCTCTCTAGCTTTATAAAATTGTTTGATTTTAGGAGGGACAATAGGACTTATTTGGTTATCTCTTGGTCTTTTATAGGAGATAGGAAAAGGATTTATCATGGGTTAGCCTTGGTTACTTGGAAGGGATTTTGGTTCAATCATGGTTTCATCAATGATAAGAGGCTCAATCATGGGTTGAGGCATGTTGCTAAGGGATAATTCTGCTATGTGCTTTTCCTTAAAATTTTGATAAGATTTAAAAAATAAGTCTTCATGAGGCTTAATAGGTTCCATCAGTTAAGGCCAAAAGAAATCCAATAAGAAATTCCCATGGGAAGGCACAAGATTAAAGCCACTATGGTGCATAGTAAAGATATCATTGCCAATTGGAAACTTTAAGAATTTATGCACTACCGAAGGGACAACATCCATGGAGCGTAGCCATTGGTAACCAAGCTTCACATAGAATTGGTCCAATGATGGGATGATGGAGAATGAGACATTCAATTTTTTCGGTCCAACTTGTAAAGGAAGAGTAATCAAACCTATCATAGGGAAAGCAAAACTATTATGAATTTTCATCCATGCTTTCAATCATTCATAATAATCTTGATAAATCTCATGCACAAATAAGAATTCCTTGGTGATCACATTCTCTACACACACGAGATCAATTAATATCCCATTAGTAGGCTTATTATTGGTTCTTTCGATAATGTAAACATGACCATCAAGTGCATGTCTAATAATGTCATTTTGTGAGAAAGCAATGTCAAGGGGAATTTTGGTTTGTCCCTTATTAGGTTGAAAATCAATGAAGCCGACCATACATTTTGTCTTCCTTATTGTCCTTTACATTGTCATTGTTTGTATCCTCAAGTTTGTAAACATTCACCACATGATTCTTGGCATTGGTAGCTTTCACAAAAGAGACATTATGATTTGGCATGGGGTTGGTAAAGATTTGCAAATTTTGGTTGGGTGGGGCAATATACTTATTTCCTTAATCATTAACACCACCTATCTGGATGTGATTATAATTAATGAGGTCTTGCACAATACGTTTAAGACACTTACATTATTCTGTATTGTGTCCATTTTTTCGGTGATAATGACAAAAGGCATTTGAGTTAAAGTTTGGAGGTAAGGGCTTAGTGGTATCAATGGCTCTAATAGGAGGTAAGGTAACTAAGTTCTTACCTATAAGTTGCAACATGATGGAGTGAAGGGTATCGAGTAAAGGGGTAAACTGTCTACTCCTCTCCCTAAATGGAAATGGATTTGTTGCTTTTATAGCAACCACTTGGGTGTTAATATGTTGACTTGTTTGAGGTGTGTTTATTTGTAAAAAGCCTTTATTTTATTTCTTGAAAGGCTAGAAATTGTTATGGGGCATGGCTTTAGATTTCTCATAATTGTTAGGAGTTTTTGCTTCACGATGACTAACTAAATTCTAATAATAATGAAGGGTCGTGGACAAGTGTGTAAAGGAGGGACACTTCAACATCTAAAGTTTAGCTTGAATATTGGCATGAAAATTGGCTATGAACATTATTTGAAGGTCAACATCATGAATCTTAATGTTTATTTGTGAGTTGTGGATTAAAAATACCTAAAGCTTCCTTCGAGTTGATAATATAGTTTTGCTTTGCCCCGACCCACGCCTCATATATTTGAATATCTCCAAGCCCCTTTTTGAAGAGCTTCACCCATTGCCTCCACGTGTTCGTCGTGTGCTCCTTGAAAAGATGTATTCCCTTGCTTCTCTATTGAGCCCAGACATGCCTCCACGTGTCAGCAGCGCAGGCCTTTGAGAGCCCACTCCCCTTTTCTTCACTACCGAGCTTTGCCCGTGTGCCATGTAGCATCATTTGACGGACCCCACAGTCAACACTCAAGATAAAGACTCTTCCACGTGTCTTCTCTGCAGGGATTTCCAGTGTTGGAAGGAAAGAATGAGTGACAAGCCCCATCCTATCACCACATGTCCTAACCAACTATATGGGTGAGCAACATGTGTCTACATGGGAATTTTAATGCTTCCACATTGGGACCACAGTGATCATTCGCAGGGGGGTGCATCTAGTTCGAAGGTGACTGCATTCGATGCTTCAAAATCTTTTTTGTTGCAATGGCCATGGGAAATCATTGTGACAAACATCATTCCTTGTGCCAAGGAATATTTTCTGTTAGTGGCTCTCAAGTGGTGGGATGCTTTTCTATATATACTGCTTTAGCTTTTTGAAAAGGGGTTCTGAGTTTGGAGAATACACAGAAAAATGGTGGAAAGACACCAGGCCTTTGTATTATTTTTTATTGTTGTATTAAGATTCACAGATTGTGCCATTGTTGTTCGTCCTTTATGTTTCTTAGTTAGTTGACAAAACATTATACTGTGTTGTTATTGTACTGAGTAGTTTATTTGCAAAACTTCTATAATTTCAATATAATTTGTTGATTCATACCATGTCTTGGACTCTTCTTTTCAGTGAATGTGTTGTTATTGTACTGAGTTTCCCATAAGGTTGTTGCTTTAAATTTTTAGGCATCAACAATTTATTTTTCTGGCACACTCAATGGAACTTGCTTAAATGTATCTAAATCTAAAGTGGGTGGATGAGCCATCAACTTGTTACTAGATCCCAAACCATGAACCCTAGCCTGCTAGTGCCACCACTAGTAACAGTACAAACTAGAACCCGTCTAGTGAACATTCTAATCCCTCCACCAACCATGTTTCCGATTGCTAACATAAATTATGTGGCATGGGATGCTAGAAGCCCTCTTGTAGCACCAGTAGAACCCACCATTTGGGCCCCTATCCCAACCTATACTTCAAAAGTTGTACCAAAATGCACCAGGGAAGGCTCAAAAACACCATCCAAACACCTGTAAGATGTGGTGGACGTGTGTTTGGTGCATGGTGTTACCAACCAAAATGTCATGCTAAGATTTCTCGTAGCCTCTTTCAAAGGTGGAGCGTTAGATTGGTATCGCACTTTGGGAGCCAATACTATCGGTACCTGGGATAAGCTCAAAGATCCTTTCTATGAGCGGTTTTCAAACAATGGAGATCGATCTTCGCTATTTCAGTAGCTGGCGACCATAAAGCGGGCCCCTCAGGAGGCCATGACTGACTTTAATGCCCAGTTTCACATGACTTGTCAAAGGATTCAACCTGCAATCCATCTGCTTGCAGATTTGGCATTCATGTTCTATTTGAAGTCCCTCAACGCTAACATTTCAATGATGATCCTGTCCCTTGGTGGGAATACCTTGCCAGGTGCATATAGTTTTGTTGTTTAGGATGAGAATAATTTGATCGATGCTGGAAAGTTATTGCCTCGGTCCACTATGCCTATATTTGCAAAGTTGTCAATTATCGCCCAAGAGATAGCATCTACCAGCATGTCTGTTCCTCCCCAATCTATGTATGCATATCCGAGCATGCCGCAGAGTACTGCTTCTACATCTAATCCTTCAAAAGATGAGATGAGCGATGTTAAGGAGTTGTTGTGGAACATCCCAAATGAAATAACTACCATCAAACGAAACAAGTCCATACCTCTGAAGCCAACTTACCAAAATTATCAAGGCGAAAGATCTTCCTACCAACAAAATCATCACCAAGGAGGCTCGCGCACAAATCTGCAAACTCAAATGAGTAATCAGATGGTGTCAATACCTACTCCACTGTAGAATGCTTACCCAAGCTCAAGTAGAGAGTTGACAGTGGGACAAAATAATCTCGCTGATGATATCAATCCCTGGTGCTTCCCCTGCAACGAAGTCCATATGTCTTGAAATTCCCCATGCGATAATCTACAATAAAGAGTGGCAGAACAATGCAGTCAAGGTGTGGCATTAGATTCAAGAGGTTATGTATATGCCTCTTCGCAAATGGAAAATGCGGTACTCACCACACAAATGCAAGGAATGTCCCTGGAGCAAGAGACAGACATAGCTCCAGATCATGCGCTCTTCTCATGGATGGAAGAAGAGGAAGCGGTGTTTGAAAATGAAGCCTCCACATCCAAGGCCCTGCAAGTGCAATCAGATTATTACACTCGCTCTAAGAGGAGATTCATGAGTGAACCGGTCGTTCCGCAACCCAAAAGTGTCCCCTACCAAATTCCTAGTTCCTCCGCAATTACACAACAAATTCAGCCGCGAAAGGAGATTGTTATAACAAGGTCCAAGGAATAGAAGCCTTTGAATCTGCCTCCATTCAATGTGGTGGAACAATTGAAGAAATCCTTTGATAATGTATCTCTTTGGGATATTTTAGCTATTCCAGAGCAGAAGTCATTGCTGCAGAAGGCCCTACTAGAAGATACAAGCATTGAGTCAATAGAGCAATCACTTAAGGGAAAGGCTATTGATTCATCACCTCTAACCAAAGTCCTCATAAACAGTACAAATGAAGCCTCTACTGAAGTCAGAGGTAAGCCAAAACCGAAACCCTTTTTCCTAACTCTTATTGTGGGTAAGAAATTGTTGCATAATTCCATGATCGACTCTGGTGCTAGTACCATAGTCATGCCCAAGCAACTAGCTGAAGCCTTAGGAATTAGCTATGAAACTTTAAAAAGAGGGTTTATGTAGCTTGATGGGAACAAGGTTGAAATTGTAGGTGTCATTAAGGACCTCCCCTTGACTCTATTATCCTGCCCTAGTATCATAGTTCCACAAGATACCGTGATCATAGACATTCCCCCCATGTTCGGTCTTTGCTTATCCCATGAATCCACTTCCAAGATAGGTGGATATCTTTCCTTAGATTGGTCACACTTGATCCCCAGGACCAAACATGGAGCTAAAATGAAGATAGTGTCCAAACCTCTACATTTGGAACATGTAGCAAATGAAACCATGATCAAATTTGAGGTTGCTCATACCTCTATCACCAAAGAGGAAATGTATTGTACTGAACTACTAGAGGATGAGAAGGTGACCAAAGACCTGAATGATCAAGAGGAGGTCCTCTTAAGCGAATATATAGACAATGATCCTTTCGGCAATTATCATTCCACCAGATTGGGAACCTATGTCATCTATGATGAAGATCAAGCAATTCCAAAGGTCATGAAGGAATCTGTAGGTGGCCAAGCCTCAGAGTTATGGACACTACATTTTGATGGAGCAAGATGTAAAGTTGGTGCAGGAGCTAGGATATGTTTAACATTCCCATCCAATGAAAATACCCTCAGGTATTTTTTCTTTCAGTTTTCTTGTTCAAACAACGAAGCTGAATATGAAGGCCTCGTGCAAGGTTTTAGTCTTGCAAAACGAATGGGTGTTAAACAAATAATTGTGTTTGGAGACTTTGAGCTAGTAGTCAATCAAGTTTGAGGGCTCTCCATATCCAAGAATGTTTGCATGAGATCCTATAGACATAGATTATGGGACTTGATTGAAAGATTTGAAGCCTTCAATATCTAGACAGTGCCCAAAAAGCAAAATATAGATGCAGATCGCATGGTAGCAATCATATCTCAATTTAACCCTACCTTCGACCTAATTCATAACATACATTCTATGCAAGTGATTGTTCGACCTATAATCCTAGATGATGACCAGAGCTGGCAAGTGTTCGAAAGTGATGAAAACATCACCTCATTCATCCAGTAGTCAGGAGAGTTCACTGAGCAACTCCAACAAAAAAAATTTGAGGCCCATGAAGGGAAAATTATTTAGTTAAGGTCCAACAAGCTTTCAAAAGGATTGGTCACTCTCGAAAACCTATTTGATTGTGATGATGCAAGGAATGACGAGGAATTTTGTAGCAGACAAAAGCAACTATGCAGATCTTCAGGTTGGGGACGCAAGAATGCTCAAGGTCGGAAAGGATGTCCCACAGCATGATAAAGAAAGGCTCATCCATTTTTCTGAAAAATATGGAGTGGTGGCCTGGTCATATGATGAACTCAAGGGATATGATCCCAAAATAATCCAACATACTACAAAACTGACAGAAGGAGCAAAACCTGTCCGCCAGAAGCAGAGACCAGTAAATCTGAAGATTGATGCCTTGATGGCACAAGAGTTGACAAAGTTAATTCAATCCCTAATTGTATTCTCAATCAAGCACAACACATGGGTGTCCAACCTGGTTCCTGTCTGAAAAAAGAATAGAGACATCCACCTATGTGTTGACTTCCAGGACCTTAACAAAGCATCCCTAAAGGACCACTACCCCTTTTCCTCCATGGAGTCTATCTTGCAAATAGTGCTTGGATCAGAGATGTTTTCTATGCTAGATGACTTCTCTGGTTACAACCAGATCTAGGTAAAAGAGGAGGATCAACACAAAACAACATTCACTACTAAGTGGGGAACGTTTTCCTATGTGAAAATGTTGTTCAGTTTCTCAAATGTGGTAGCTACCTTCCAGCGGGCAATGGATATTGCTTTTAGAGAATTGATCAACAAGATTATCTTAATCTACTTGGATGATCTGACTATATTCTCTAAGTCTAAAGATGATCATTTTGACCATCTAGAAATGGTTTTTAAAAGATGTTTGGAGTTTTGGGTATCCCTCAACCCAAAAAAATGTGTCTTCGGAGTTCTGTAAGGAAATTATTGGGACACGTGGTGTCCAAAGATGGAATTGCAATTGACCCAGAGCAGGTATAGGAAATCAAGGAGTTTCCCTTACCAGTCAACAAGAAGGGAGTCCAATCCTTCATAGGAAAGGTAAATTTTGTGAGCAAATTCATTTATGATTTTGTAGGACTAATTTGACCTATTACCCTGATGCTCAAGAAGGATCAATTATTCAAATGGACAAAAG
This sequence comes from Sequoia sempervirens, assembly GCA_007258455.2. NCBI lineage: Eukaryota > Viridiplantae > Streptophyta > Pinopsida > Cupressales > Cupressaceae > Sequoia > Sequoia sempervirens. The sequence continues at coordinate 52,284,278 of VDFB02168118.1, forward strand.
AAGCCAAAGAAGCCTTTTAGAAGGTTAAGGATACTATTTCTTCAACTCCTATGTTGGTAAACCCAGACCTATCAAAATACATCATAATGTATGTGTTCAGTAACAAATCCAACATCACTACTATTTTGACTCAGAAGGATGATGAAGGAAAGGGAGAACATCTGATAGCATTCCACTCCCAGACCTTAAAGGATTATGAAATGAATTATAACTTTGTTGAAAGGAAAGCATTAACCATTGTTAAGGGGCTCAAGAAGTTCTGGCACCTTATATCTTGCAACAAGGTGGTTGTATATGTCATGCATTCCAGTGTGTACGAATACATTATGGAAGGAGAAATCACAGAAAAAAGTGCCAATTGGATTAATAAAATCCTCGAATATGACATTGAGGTCAGGCCCACAAAGATCATCTGAGGAAGAGGATTGTGCGAGTATCTGGAACGTGACGAAGAAGTAGTAACTGAGGAGGAACAACCCGAGTTGGTCCTAATGAATGAACCTAAGTTTGAAGGTTGCTAGTTGGCAGATAGGATGAGATTTATGCAGATCAGGAAATACCCGACGGGCCTCCCTTCTCAGAAGAAAATATTCTATAGATTACAGAATAGTGGATATGAGCTCATCAAAGGAGTCCTTTTCAAAAGGAACTTCAATGGTGTTATGTTGTGGTGTGTCACCCCTGAGCAAGCAAAGAAAATTCTAGACATATTTCACAACAGTCTCGCGGATGGACACTTCTCTGCAAAGACCACCACCATCAAAATTATGTATGCTAGATATTTATGTCCTACACTATTTAATGACTCACACTCTTTGGTTAAGGCCTGCAAAGAATGTCAATTCTTCACAGGAAGAAGGAAGAACTCAACAATGCCCCTAAATCCAATAGTTACCAAGGAATGCTTTGCACAATGGGGCCTTGATTTTATCAGTATGATTAATTCCACCTCTAGTGTTGGACACAAATGGATCATCATGGCTAAAAACTATTTTACTAGATGGATCGAGACCATGCCCCTGAAGAACGCGACAGAGGCAGAGATTGTGAACTTTCTTGAAGAACTAGTGATAAGGTTCGACCCGCCAAAGACCATCATCTCTGACAATTCTAAGGCTTTTCTGGGCTCAAAGGTATGTCAATTCGCACTCAATCATGGAATATTCTTAAAAAAATCTTAGTCGAGTCGACTAATAAAAAATTAGTTTGACTCATTAAAAGAATCGGTTTGGAGCATCAAAAAGAGTGGCATAAGAACCTCTAGGCAGTGCTTTGGGCAGATTGGATAACTCCTAAGCAAGTCCTTAAGACTTCGCCATACGAGTTGGTATACGGGAAGGAAGCATTATTGCTCGTCTCCATGGAAATTCCACAACTACAACTACTCAAATCTCTAGAAGTTGAACAGAATGAAGCCATGGAGGTTTGATTGGCTGAGTTATTGGAGCTGCAGGAAAAAAGAGAAAAAGCCCTGATAGCCATGTCTAACCACCAATAGGTGGTTAAAAGATGGTTTGACAAGAAGACCTTAGACCAAGGTCTTAAATGTGGAGACTTAGTGCTAAAATTCAACGAAAGGGCCGCAAAGCCTGGCCTATACGAAAAATTTGATACTCTATGGGAAGGCCCTTTTAGTATTATTCAATGCAAGCAACATAATGCATTTGAATTGGAAAATATGAAAAAAGAAGCATTGTGGATTCCAATTAACAAAATCCACCTAAAATTGTTCAATTAAGCTTTATTAATCATTTTGTCGATGTAGATATGTAATTATGTAAATTTCCTTTGTGTTTTGTGTTTTTTTGTTTGACCAGTCTTTTTGAAAGGAACTCATAATGCAAGAAGTAGAGAAAGGAACTCATAGAAGCAAAAACAACCTATAATGCAAGAACTAGAGAAAGAAAAAGAGATAAAAAATTGATTAAAAAGTTGTATATTCATTATACGGTATTATATACTTTGATATTACAATTCCAAAATGGCTCTCAAGCCATAATTTTTGAGTATATTTATATACTATGTAGTTTTTCAAGCACGTATTAAATCCTTTCAAGACATATATACAAAAAATGGGAGACAGGATTTCATTCTTCAAACGGGGGCAAGAGCGTCAATAGCATCTGGAACAACTTCATCAACAACCTTAGGAATAATAGCAAGAGCATTAATAACATCATCAGCATCAACAACAACAATGGAAAGCAGTGGAGGAAACACCAGGTTTCTAAAATCGGTGTACCATTCCATGTCATAGAACAACACCACGTTGTAGCATCTCAGTAGGAAGTGGCAGGCATGAGTAACTCTCTGACAGTGCTCTCCAATGGTCAAATCCGGAACCTGCTCAGGAATGGCACCCACAACACCACTACATCTTCAATGTGTCTACGAAGGTCACTCACTGTGGGAAGACCAAGGCCATACACTACATTTTTCACAACTTCACCAAGGCCACCGAGGTAGCACTTTGGGAAGATTTCCATTATGAGTTGCAGGATCATCTACTTAGGTACCTGTATATCAAGCAAGGAGGCAATGAAATGAGAGAAAATGTCAGTATTAACCCTATACTTATCCTCATATTCTAGGCAATCACTACTCAGTACCCACTTCATTGCTATAATTTCCAAAGAATGCTTGTTCTTTGTCATGCGTTTCAGATGCCTACTAGAAATTTCTCCAAGGAAAGTTACTTGAGACCTATTTCTAGTGAGCCTACTTGGAGTATTCATTGCACCTATTTCTAATCCCAACTACTAAATACAAATTCTTCTCAATTACCAAGTGCAATTATACTGTTGTCTTTGCGTCTATTTATAGAAATAGCCGAGGTACATGCATGCGATAAGCATGATGCTGATCAAGCCAACTCAAAAATACCACCAAGAGAAAACTCGAGAATCCCACCCAGTTGTGTTTGTTGTGTATGAATTGATGTGTGCAAAGTTAAGAAGAAGTAATTAATTAGCTAAAACCAATGGCAGTCCTAAGTGATCGTCTGCACGGTCAAGTTCCAATGTGTCACGCTGTGGGCATTATTCATTCTCCAAGGATGAACTCAAATCTTTTTGTGTACTCATCACACTTTTGGCTTAATCATTATTTTTAAGATATTAATTGCAAAGCATGCGAAAGGTTTTTGTATGCCTTCAATTGTCGGCTCAATTTCCCAAGAAATCGTGTTGTAGGACATAATGACTAATCATCATTATGAATTAGTCTTTTCAAAAGGCAAAGAATTCATTTCACATGAAGATAGTTGACAATACATGCCAAATTTATTGCAAAAAGGCAGCTGTTGTCTACAACTTCAAGTCGAGAAAAGGCTAAGTGTTGCATAAGAAGGAACAACACTGTGAAGAGTTTCCTAAGTATGCTATTTAGTGTGAAGAGCTTTGAGTGAAAAATTCGTTGAAGAACCCAAGTGAATTACAAAAATTTTGAGCATTGCAAAGGTCCACAAAATCTTGAAATGGCCCAGAATCCTCAGATGGAAGCATAAGGAGAGGCAACCCAAAGCTTATTTGATGCTATGTGCGTGGCACCAGTGGCCAATATTTTTAATGACATCTCTTATGCTTCACATGGGATACTGGAGAAGCCAAAGTGGATCCACACGCGGGCCATGGACAAGAAGACTCACATGAACCAAACCCTGATAATGAAGGAATGGGATAACATTCACGACCCTATCCTTAAAACTAACCTTAAGAGTCTTAGGGAAGCAGCTTGCAAAAGAATGAAATAGTCCACTAGCCAACAGTATTTGGCGTACAAGCTATGGATCTGTGGTCTCTCGTAGCATATGGTTCCTTTTGTGCATTACTGCCCAGAGCTAGTTCACGAGTGCATTCAACATTTTAACCTAGATACCGATGCCTTTGAAGGCTAGGAATTGAAGGTTGTGATCATCATGGAGGTTAGAAGGGATATGCTATGCATCCCTCCCAGAAGGGGCTCTAGAGAAGAAAATATGGAGACATTCACTCCAGAAAGAGCAGAAGAGTTATGGAAGACCAGAGATCTTGCTATGAACTTTTATAACCAAGAAACCAAAAGGCCTAAGGAAGATTTAGCAAAGCTACCATAGATTCCAGTTGCACAAAATGCTTTTAACTCAGACTTGTAGAAGGCCTTCTCTATGATGGCTTTTGTTTGCGGCATGGACAACGACAAGAACATGGAAGAGTTTCAAATGGGTCTAGGTTTTCAGTTGAGAAGACAACAGTCTTTATTCTGGTATGACTTCACAGAGGTCATCATCGGGGAAATGTTGAACCAAATCAAGGAATACAACACACAACATAAGTTCAAATTTTCTTCTCTCCTTGCTCACATGTTTCTACACCAGAACCCTGAATTCTTTAGAAACCGTATAGGCTTGGCCATTTTTGATGAAAATGGAGTAAGAATGTTAGTTTCTATGTGGAATCCCCTCCTTTCTACAACTTATGATTATTATGCATTTTCAGAGTGTTTCTTGACTCCAATTTTGCAAAATTTTAGTGAGGATAGCAAGCTTTATTGGCTTTCTGCTGAGCAAATAGGTTGGATGTATAGTTAATGTCCTCCTTGTGATTGGTTTCTGGGGGAGGATTTCACATTTTTTAGGCTACATGGCTTTACTGAGGAACCATTCCAGCTCCTAGTATGCATCACAGACAGGGTGTTGGCCCTTAAGGTGTTTCGACAACTGGCGATCATCGACAACTTTTGCAGAGGAAAGAAGCAGAAAGGTTTTTTCTTTTGCCCTTTGAGCTTCAAAATGGTGATAATGGTAAAGAAGTAGACACATGGTCTGCTAGAAGCAAAGTTGGCTCATCTGGGGTTGGTATTAATTTTTGACAAGTGGAAATATAACCTCGATAATGACTTAACGAACCTGAACGTTAAGGTGACTAACAACTCTCGGCCTTATTATGAAGCTTGGCGAAATCCACAGTCAGAGCAGGATGATCTATTTGTGGACCTGGTCTATGTTCCTACTAAAGATCGGAGGCCATCGTGGCTCTCTTTCTATTTTCCTTTGGAGAAGGCTAATGACAAGCGCCAAATGGGAGCCACCCTTCACAATGAATTGGTCAAGCATTGGCAATGGAGCGAAGAGAAAATTGCAGACTTCTGGATTTATCACCAGGAGACCAAATGCCTTAATGCCCTATTCTAGGAGACAGACAAGGATGAAAGATTCAATGATCTCTAGAATAGAGGGCATGAAGATACTAGCGCAAGCGATGATGAGGATATAGATCCAAAGGAAGCTAGAAAATGTACAGTGAAGGGAAAGGATGTGAAAAATTCCCCAGTGTAGAAAACTGGAAAAGTGACAAAGCAGTCCAGCAAGGCTCCACAGAGAGTGCGAGTGACTACATCACAGTCAAAGGCCTCACAACCACACACATGGGCTACAAAAAGACCCAGGGTATCCCAACAACCTTCAAAGGTCATAGAGGTGGAAAATTCTCCACCCGATAAGAGGCCACATACGGAAACAACTTTTGGAGAAGGATCACAAGGACTTGTAATGAACCAAGGATCGGAGTCCTCCGCACCTCAAGTATCTTTCTCTCCCCCTTTTCTTACTTCAAAATCTTTGGTTACCTCTGTTGTATCCGTGCCTCCAATTACTTCAAGTGTTGGCCTTTCCTTTTCTACTGCCATGGTCGCGGGAGGTTTCTCCCAATTCTCCCAAAGCAGACAATTAGCCTTTACTCCCCCGCAGTTTGTTCCACCTTTTGTCAGAGCCCAATCCGAAACTACCATTGCTACTCCTTTCACTCCCACTGTGTCAACTCCGACTCAGGTTTCCCAACAGATGGTATCCTCTACATCTCTGCTACCGCCTCCACTCCCCATGAGTCCTTTGACTACTTCCCAGATTGGGCCTTGGTATAACATTCCCCTATTCTCCCCATTAACGGTCTCTCTATCAAAGAAGACATCAACCGGGACCACAACTCTCTCGTTCCATTTTTCTCTTCCTCCCTGTGCACCCTTTGCTAGCGAGATGATTAAATCACCAGCAGAATTTATTAGTGAAGGCAACCAAACAAAAGAAACATGGGCTATCAAGGTATAGAAGAGAAAAGACAAAGATGCTGCAAAGTTGGTTGAGCCATGCATGCAGACCCTTTTCAATGAAGTTCAACAGTTGTTGCATTTTGCAACCATGCATTCGAACACCATCAAATCGCAGCGGGAGATGCAACCCAAGGATTATATGATCCATGCTGTAGGGATTGATCTACGTGCAGCCTGACTACAGGACAAAGTTGAGCTGATGGAGGAAACCCAACGAGTGGTGACTACTGAATTCCTCAAGCATAGTCACAAACTGAAGAAGAAGGAAGATAAGCTCAAGAATGTCAAGGAAAGGATGTAGGTCCTATTGAAGAAGGACAAGGCAAGGGAAGCCGAAATTACACGAATATCTCAACAAGCACAAGCAGAAAGTGTAAAACTCTGGGTGGAACTTGCAAAGTTCTAGTCCTTGGATCCCAACCTGGTTGTTGGGATACAATAGAAAAACTAGGAATTACGAAATCGGTTGGCTCGGGTAGAGGGAGAGATGCAATGGAAAATCGAAGAACATAGGCAACAGTGAGCTCAATTGGAGCAGAAAATGTAGCAGAAAGATTAGGAGCTCTAGGGAAAACAGGCTCAGCTCGAAAAGGACATCCAGGAAGTAAAGCTTTTCCTGGGAAACGAATCCAAAACCCAGAGCCAAGCTGAGGAACTACTGCAAAGCAAGGACGCCAAGTTAGAAACTCTACAGGGACAACTCTCCATGACAAACAAGAAAATTGAAGAGCTGACACAGGATGTTTGGTCGAGGGAGATGGAAATTGGTGTTTTGAAGAATCCTCCCTAACCCCTTGTTGCTCAGTCGAATCTCCTTTCAATAGCCAACAACTATATATCTCCTACCGGGAAAAAGGTTAAGACTTTTTCTCTAAGTCTTTAGTCAGTGCTATAATTCATGGAAAAAGAGGTAGGTTTGAGCATAGAGGTGCGTGGAACAATTGAATAGTTCCCACAGTTCATTATGGAGAGGGTGCCCAAGGAAAAGAAGTTGCTATATAAGTTGTACACGGTGGCCAATGAAGACTTGGTGAATGTAGGAATTGAAGATCGAAAGTCAACAACCCAGAAGGCGAAAGGATTCATCTATTTCCACGCAACCATCCTCCATGCCAGTAATTGCTCGACAACACTGAATTGAATTATGAACAGTATGCAGATGAAATTATCCCAACTGACTCAAATGGGATTTCCCTCCCCATTTCTCTCTAATGATTCAGAGGCCACAATGGATCATATCACAAAAAAATTTGAGGAAAAGCAGCAAGATTTATTCACCTTTCAAAATTTTAGTCAACCCCCTACTACTAAGGATATTGAAGGTGTCACCAATCAAATACTGCAACTGCTCTTTTAGCTCAAGTTTGGGACCGAGATATCCATGGAGCTACCCTTCAAGGAAATAATTGATCTGCATGAGGCGCAAGAGAATCTGCATGCCATATTGACACCATCTGAGGCCGACTGACTGCCTCTAAAGACCGCGCTCTCAAAGCTCTGACTCCATTTCCCATTGAAAAGGCTCTAGTCTTCGAACTAGAAATTTTGGGTTCCCATTCTGTAGGTGAAACACCCCTGGTAGTCGCCAAAAGCTGTGGATTAAAAATCCTTAAAGCTCCCTTCAAGTTGATAATATTGTTTTGCTTTGCCCTGGCTCACGCCTCATATATTTGAATATCTTTGGGCCCCTTTTTGAAGAGCTTCGCCCACTACCTCCACGTGTCCATCGCACGCTCCTTGCAAATATTTCTTCCCTTGCTTCTCTATCGAGCCCTACCGTGACTCCATGTGTTAGTAGTGTGGGCCTTTGAGAGCCCGCTCCCTTTTGCTTCACTACCGAGCTCTGCCCGCATGCCACGTAGCATCATTCTATGAGCATTATTTAGCGGACCCCACAATCAACACTTGAGACAAAGATTCCATGTGTCTTCTTCACGGGGATTTTCAATGTCGGAAGGAAAGAATGAGAGACAAGCCTCGTCTTATCTTCACATGTCCTAACCAAATTTGTGGGTGAGCGACATGTGTCTGCATGAAAATTTTGTTGCTCCCACATTGGGACCACATTGATCATTCATAAGGGGGATGCATCTAGTTCGAAGGCGACTACATTTGATGCTTCAAAATCTTTTATGTTGCAACGGCCATGGGAAATCATTGTGACAGGCATCATTGCTCGTGCCAAGGAATCTTTTCTGTTACTGGATCTGAGGCAGTGGGATGCTTTTCTATATATACTGCTTCAACTTTCCAAAAAGGGGTTCTAAGTTTGCAGAATACACAAAAAAATGGTGGAAAGACACCAAGCCTTTGTATTGTTTTTTATTGTTGTATTAAGATTCACAGACTGTGCCATTGTTGTTTGGCCTTTTTGTTTCTTAGTTAGTTGACAAAACATTATACTGTGTTGTTATTGTATTGAGTAGTTTATTTGCAAAACTTCTATAATTTCAATATAAGTTGTTGATTCAAACTATGTCTTGGACTCTTCTTTTTAGTGAATGTGTATGGAAGTTATTTTATGTTATTTGATAAACTTCTTAGGCTTTTCATCAATGCTCTCTATTATTTTTGGACATGCAAATTGTTGAATGGGCCCTTAAATCCCATCTGAAAGAAAGATTTACCGTGCCCATATTTAACTCTTCGTGCATTGCCTTAGGTTAGATCTTTATTTTATATATCTGCTTCCTTTTCCCATTCCAAACCCCCAAAATATAGAAGGATCCAACTTCTTTAAAAAACCTGGAGGTCACTTAGTTTAGTGCAATTGGTCCCCCCATTAACTGAGTTTCCTATAAGGCTATTGCTTGACATTTTTAGGCATCAACATGAGTAAAGCAATTGGTATCATGCTATGAGATCAGTGAGCTTTTCATCTTTGTTTTGTTTACATTGCATTAAATCAGCTAAGGTCATCTTGGGACCCATGTGCATTTGGAAATGGTTAAGAAAGGCATTAACAAACTCATTGAATGAACTAATTAAGTTATTTGGTAAAGAACAAACCCACTCCAAGGTAGTGTCTTTCAGGGATATAGGGAAATTTTTAGCCAAGAGTTCATCCTAAAAAATGAAGTCACTACATAAGGTTGTGTATGCCAAGACATGGTTACTAAGGTCTCCTTTTCCACCATATTTCTCAAATATAGGAATCTTTATGCCTTATGGAATTTATGCTTTCAATATCTCCAAGGATAAGGGGTTTCTTTTGACATATTGTGAAGGTTGGCCATTTTAACTTTGGTTCAGTGTAGCAATTTGTTGTTGGAGGGATGAGACAATTTTTTGTGTTGTGAGATGGAGGTGAATAAGGTAGAGGTGTATATGTATTCAGAGGGTAAGTGAATTGTAAGTTTGTGAGGGGAGATGGATTAGGAGATATGATATTTGAATGCACAAAGCTAAAGGGATTCCCAATGGAAATATCGAAGGTGGTATTAACATTGCTAGTAGGTTGTTTAGTTGCTGTAATAGTTGGATTAGTGTATGTCAGAATAGAGGTTATAGTTGTGGAAGGAGGAATTGGATTTCCACCTTGACTTTGAGTGAACCCCAAAGTTTTAGCTCAACTATTCATTGTAGGGACATGTTTATCAATAATATGTGCTAGGATACAAACAATATCTATTCCTTTTTCATTATCATTTTCCTCATGTTATCTATGATAGGAATTGTAGTACCAACAATGTGTTCAGAACTCACAAAGTTTTGCAATTTCTCTAAATCTTCATCTATTTATTTTAGTTCTTCTTGAGGTACATTACCAACCACTGTTTCAACATTGGGTGTGGGTAGGGTGGTCATGGGAAATGAGGTATCAAAGCTATGGTCCATAGTGGGTTGACAAGTATCAACACTATGAGTGAAAGAGTTGGAAAACTCAAGATCCACGATGAGTGTAGTAGTGCGGGATGGAATGAGTCTCAAACTACATCTCACTATAGTATTAGTAACAGGACACCAGGTTGTGAAGCTCATAAAATTTTCACCAAATCTAGGTGCACCCAAAATGGAGAATAAGCTCTAGATAAATGCAATCAAACACCCTAGAATATGAAGTGCAATGCAAATATGTAAAAGGAGTTAACAATTTTTAGATTTTAAACAGGATAATTTTCTGATTATATTATACAAAAGCCTAAAAATGATGTCTTTTAATTTTAATTTTGATTTCCAAACAATGAACTCAATTTGACTAATTAAACCTAATGCAAAAGATGACAATTTTTTCTTATTTCTAAAACTAAAACCCATATTTAACAACAAATCTGAAGAATACAAACAAAGACAAATCATTACCCAAAAGTTTCAAACAACACCTGTACAAGGACAGATTCACCCTAGGGTGAATGGGTCCTAGCACAAGGGTTAGAAAAATTTAAATTTGAGTTTGAAGTTCAGATCTAGGGTTTCCTATTTCAGGTTATAAACTATACTTTTAGTGACTGATTTTTTCATATTTTGATGTTTAAATGCAAGTGGAATGAATGAAAAATGATGGACAATATGACACTTTTTGAAATACAATTTTGACTCAATTTTTGAATATGAATGATTGAACATACACTAATATGCAAAATTAATGTAATATGCATGCAAGTTTTTGAATTTTAAAAAATGCAAAATGCAAACCTAAAAACCTAAATGAAATGCAAACTAATGCAAGTTAACAACCCTTTAAATGAGATGCAAATCAATGCAATAAAAATTCAAAGTAATTCAAATCCTAGATCTAGGGTTTGAATGGACTTCAAATTTGAAAGTTTATAGTGCAAGAATGTCAAGTTCACCAAAATGAAACATAGAAAAATAGGTTCTTTCTATTAAAATGAGGGTTCACCAATAATTTACTAAAAAATAGAAAGGGAAAATGGGATGTAACTAACCTAACTTCCTTAGTTCATTAGCAAAAAGAGATCCCCTAGGACAAGGTTGACTTTCAACCCTTAGGTGAATCAACCTTGGTGGAGATCTTGTTGTTTTCCTTATGAACTAGGATGAGGTAAGTTTGTTGTAACAACACTTTTGGGAGAAAGACTAAAAATAGTAAATAAACTAAAAAATGCAAAGTAACACTTCAAATCACTAGATTAAACCTTAATCAAACATAACCTACAACTTTTTGGCATATTTGAGAAAGTTAAGTATTTTTGCACCTATCACCAAAATTTTGTTGCTAAGTGTCCTTTGGGACTCATTCGCCTAAGGGAAAATGGGTCTTGCTACAAGGAATGAAAAATTGATTTCACAGTCCTTTGGTCCTATGTTTGCACTCCTGATTCCTCTAGGTTTCACAATCGAAAATTCAGAAATAAATTTTGAAAGTGATTTTTCATGGCTTGACGACAACTTTTGCAACTTTTCCAATTTTGTTCTTTTGATAGATATTTAATCCTTCTTCAACCTAAGATTTGCAAAACACACAAGAGCGATCTTTTTTTTGGTGAATGGGGGTTTTCCTTGGTCAAACCCCATTTTTGTAATTAAAGCTTGAATTGAAACAATGAAACATGGAAGGACATTTGATTAATGAACAATTGCTATGTTGCAACTCACCAAACCCTTGATTTGAAACCCTTGAAGGACTTAAACTTAGTAGATATCTCCAAGGTCTTGATCTTGCATGAAATGGCTTGATTGGATGTTGATCTTGATGCTTGAATCTTGACTTGAATGCTTGAAACCTACATAACAATGTTAGCTCCAAAAACATGTATGATGCTTGATAACTTTGATATGATGCTTGAGATCTTGATTGTTGCAACAAATACTTGAGAAATTTTCTCTTGAACACCTTTGATAATGATCTTAGCTCTTGTGAAGTTTGGATAATGTTTCTTAGACTTGAATTGATAAAATGGCCTTGCTTTTATAGATAATTTTCTAATTTCCAAAAAATAAAACATTACAAGCTAACACTTAAAACTTGAATTTAGGACCTTAAGATTCCACCAAAAAAATATTTAAAATTTGAAGGCGTGATCTTAAAGGGGACTCATTCACCCAAGGGCGAATGGGTCCTAACCTAAATTATCATGACCTATTCATTTCGGGGTGATAAAAATGATAATTGCATTAATTAAATCATAATTCCCCTTTCAGAAATTGCAATTAATATGGCTTGTAGATGCAAAATAGGGCCAATTAGAGGCTTAATTAAGTCCAATTAATTAAGGGACCCAAACATAGTGTGAAAATGTAAAGGAGTACATTTTTCGACACCACAACTTATAAGTTGTGTTATTGATGTAAGAAATGCAACCTAGTTTGGTATCTTGATTTGAATGTTGTTGATGTAACCATATCTCATAGTGTGTGGGATTAGTATGTTATTCTTTAATCATTATCGTAGTATCATGCATATTGTTATAAAATTCATCCATAGGTTTAGGGATGTAGTTTCTAATTTTTATGGTGAAACCCCTTGCTGATAAATTTGGGAAATCCAAATCAATATTCGTATGTTTGTTGTTAGGGTTTTTGTAAGCCAATATTTCTTGCTAGCTTTTATTTTCCCCTTTTTATACTTTCAAGTTAAAATTACACAAAACATTAAAAATCGTTATCATATGAATACTTTCCTCTCTCAAATGCAGGGGAAGATCACTATTCCATAGTGATTTGTCCATCCACTGGTACAAGTTTTATTGCTCTTCGAGCAAATAGGGTCATTCTTGGAGATATAATCACAGTGAAAAAATTGTATACCAATAGATTTTTGGCATCTTTTCTAGGGAAAATAAAGTGCAAGTGCTTTTATTTCCTCAAAAATTTGAAGGTACCTCCCCTAGATGGAGGTAGGTGACTTTGTTTGAAAGTTGAACCTGATATAATGGATTAGTATCAAGAAATTTAGAGATATAACTTATAATTGCCTCAATAAAAAATTTACACTAACAGTGATGACAAAGATCATTCTCTATTTATATATTCATATTAAAAAAATAGATTCTTGATGAACCCAGACAAGTTGATTTCATGAATTTTTTTATGGTGGCATGCAACTTAATTCAAACAAGATGCATCTTTCCTTTCTTTAGAAATTACAAAAGATTGAAGAAAAACATGGGAAAAAGACTTGTTTTCTTGCTCGTAATTATAAATCCTTTTCAAAAATAAGTTGTACTTCCAAAGATAGGCAAGGTTGTATGAGAAAAATCATTTGCATGATGAATACAATAGTGTAGAGACAAAAAAATCATATAGACAATCCGTTATTTGATGAAATGTCTTCTAATCAAAGGGATAAACAAGACTTATTAGGCCATGCATATATCAAAGAAGAAGAAATTATTACATATGCTCATGAGAACACATTTCCACTTAAGAAAAATAAAAAAGAATTGGTAGAGATAGAAAGAGGAGATTGTATTGAAGAATACAATAATGAAGAATAAATATTTCACTAGACTAAAAGTGGAGAGTGTGAAGAAGAGCCACTGAAAGTTCTCCCATCATGCGTGTATCCCTAACTTGAAAAAAATGATGAAGAAAGAATGTTCAAGAATATTCTTGTGACTTTTTCATCTCAAATGGGTGTCTCATTGATTCTAAAGATGATTTTATTTACGGGAAGATGTTTCTATTCATTCATCATTGATTATCAAAGAGGAAATCTCTATTAATGAAATCAAAGGTTTGGATTCTTTTTTTTCTTACTCTTCATAAATATTGAACAATGAATTTTTTAATTCTATTGTCTGAAATGAAGATAAAAAGTCTTGGATGAGAGATGATCATAAACTCCTTGAAGATTTCTTTCATGAGGAAAATGTGTAGCCTAAACTAATAAAAGTTTCAATTGATCCTTTATCAATTAGAGAAGAGATTTCCCTAGCTGAAGTCAAAATTGCACAAAAAGAGTTTAAGAATGGACTTATCCCTAAAATTCCTTGTTCTCAAAATCCTCTTCTTTCATTGCCATGTATTGGTCCTTCAAATGTTGTTTTTTCAAATGGAATACAAAAAGAGGATAATTATGATGAATATGAGATCTCTCTGGAAGATTAAAGAGATAATAGTTCTTTTATTCTCTGGAGAAATGTTAAAAAACACTACAATTGATCAAAAACTATACTATCTTGTTCCATTTCAAGTCTAACAACTATTAGAAAACCTTTCACTACCATGACTAACAAAGGTAAGTACAAGTGAACCCTTGTAGATAACTTATTTTCCTTAAAAAATGGAAGTCTTTACCTTTGATTATCTTGATGAACATTCAATGGGTTTTACAATTGATAGGAAAGTTAAAGATCAATTCCAAATTATAGAATATGAATCATCAAATATCTATTCTTTGTGACACATACAACTTGAATACGAAGCATTCAAGTTTCTTGACATAAATTATGAAAGGAAATGTGGAGATGGGAGGTAATAAATTGCTAAAATTTTGAATCTTTTCATTTTGAAGACATCTTTCTTCAAACTCCTATAGCTTCATCCCAACTTTCTATATCTTATTGTGTTGATTCATCATGTCAACTACATAACAACATAGCAAGGAATGGATAAATGAGTAATATAATGAATAATTATAATGAAGATAATAATGGTTTACACTCTCATGATGTCTATATCTTGAGTTGGTGTTTGGAAGCTTAAGACAATGATTTATTCTATGGTGAAGGTATCCACCTTAATCCCTTGGTATTTTTGAATAAATGCATTTCTACAGATGATTCTCAAGATACAAATCTACTATCTTCTTCTCTACTTTTGTATTATATGAATAAAGAATTATTTAAAATTATTATAACAAAAGAAGAAGAAAATATTATAATAGAAAATGACTCTATACTCTTGGAAGTTGATATCCATAAAGTAGACTTAACATCAATATTTGTGAAAGTCTCCTCACTTCATAGTTTACATGAGGGATATATGATTTATGGATTAATTTATTCCAATCCAAACAATCTGAAGTCTATTCATATAGAGAACATTGGTATGCTCAATGTGATGCCAAAATATATGACCAACACTATGTTGGATTATTGTAATTGATGTCAAAGAAGGACCATAAGATGTTATTGCTGAAGCAGATTGTAGGTCTCCAAGAACAAAATATTTACTTAATAAATAAATATTAATAAACAAATTTTATTTACCTTATGAGGCCAACTTCCTTGTATTTTGGTGCTCACATTTAAAAAGAAAATAAAGAGAAATTTAAATTAATTATTAGAGGGGTTGATCCCCTAATTGGTTCACCCAAAATTATATATAATTAAATGGGTGATTAAGGGCAACATATGATATAGACAATGAAGAAAATTCATAAGCAATTATGATATAAAAATAAAAAGTAGTGATTCATTTTATTAAAAGACACCAGGCAACGATTCATATAAAGAAAGGATTATCATTAATGGGTAGTAATTAATACATCCAACTACAATAATTATATTGATAAAAGGAAGGTATTTAAGGAGAAGTTAAAGGCAACGATCAAAGTGAATATAAAGTCATGTCCTTTTAGAAGGTTTCCTCTATTCAAAAGGTTTCATCTCTTCTTTCAGGTATGAAGATACAAATAGTGATTGCATTTTATGAATGTGTGTGTGTGAAATAAAAGATAAAAACATACAAGCATAATCATATTTGAAGGAGAAGATTATAGAAGATAACCCAAGGTAGATTTTTGTGAATAATTTATGGTAGATGTATAGAAAAGAATAAGTTTATTTTGAAGATAAGAACTTGCTAAATTAAATGAAAGTATTCATTTATTGAAGAGGGCATTCATAAGATGATTGTAATTCCATTGCATAAAAGATTGATGCCTTAACAAGAGACTGGTGTCTCTTACTGAGTTGGCGCTCACTTGCGAAGATTGGTGTCTCTAGTGAGTTGGTTCTCATAAATTGTATAAGAGGGGATTGGTGTCTCTTGTAGGTTGATGCCTACAAATATTGTAAGAAATTATATATATATAGCATTATTTTGTCGTGGTTTTCTCTTGCAAGGGTTTCCATATAAATTTGGCATTCTTATTATGTTCTTAATTTTTAGATCTTGCATGGTTATTGTTGTTGATTGATTAAAGTTTAAAATTGGGAAAAGTTTGGTTATATTGATTCACCCCCCTCTTAGTATAAGTGTGTATTCATCACACCATACAAAGAAGTTACACTGATATTATTAATGAGAACTCATAATTTTATGATGAGAAATGGTTGTTTGGTTCATTATTTAGAAGATTTTTTGTCTCATATATTTCAATTTTGATAGCCTATTAAGTTCACAAGTGCTACATGGGTGTTTATTTAATTTTTGGCTTGTATCTGATCTTTCCTAGTATGTTGTGTTGATTCCCCTTGACTCTTTTTCCTAATGGATTTAAGGTGTTAACCTTTGCCTAGAGCTCCTAGGTATTTTTGTTTCATTTGCAATTCCTTGTCCCTAATTATAACTATTTCTTGGCCTCATTTTAACACCACAAAATTTAAAAAATTTCATGTTGAAACAACAATTGTCATCATGCGTCAAACTCCTTTGTCAAGTCACTTTTAGTTGCAAAAATATTAGTGTCGCATGCTTTCCATACTAGTTTTCATACTTTTCCATCTTTGAAATATCACATTTAACTTGGTTCATGTCAACTTCTTGCACTAAGCCTAGTACAAGTACATCACTTTAAGGAGAATATTCCACCATTTCAATTGGAACCATTAGAGCAGTTATCTAGTTTACCGGGATTTACACAAACAATTAAATCTCAAAATTTTTGAGGAATTATGAAAAACCATTTTATCGGGATGTTCATGATAATATTTTTCCTAACATGGAAAGTTTTCATATCAAAACACCTTTTGGTTTGGGATATTTTAAAAGTTCAAGTTTTTAGTAGGCTATTTTTAAAAATGATTAAATCAAGAGTTTTACAAGGGTTGATGTGAAATGGTTTGGAAAGTAGCTTTATGATGTCATCATTGATAATATGGAAAGGTTTTTTGAGAAAATACTAATCCAAGAAAAAAATATGCATTAAACTTCTTTTATCGGGTTGGTGGATTTGTCGAAGGTATGGGTGTATGCTAGTTTTTATAATCTTCTAAATTCTTTATTATTAGAAAATTTAATGGTTATTAAAACCCTTAGCATTCATGGAATTTTTTAATTTGAGGACTCTTTAAAATCTTGAAATTTTCTTTGGTCGAAGGTTCCCATGGTTTCAAGAACCCCAAGAACTCCCAACAATTCCTAAAGACATTTAAAACCCTCATTATTACTTCTAAAAGGTGTTTTATTTCATTTTTAGTGTTCAAGTGGAAGCATAGTCAAAGAACAACAACTACTTTAACAAAAAATCCTTAAAGAAATGTGGTCTCATGGTCATGATCTGATTTAATGGACTGCAATGGGTATAGGGAATACACAAAATGTTTTGTTGAAAAATATTTGGGAACTTTTAAGAAAACACAATTGGTAGGTGTAAAGATAAATTCCATAACCTTTGGTGTATCTTCCCAACCTGTGCAAAAATGGGAACTTTAAAATAGGGTATGGACATGCATAAAAGCATAACAGATGGAGGATTTTTGTCAAAAAATATTATTAGAACTGCCCTAGCGGATTTATATACAAAATATGGAGGTGTTGACAAGGAATGTGAAATATTTGATAGAAAACCTTGAAGATTTGTGGTCTCATAGAATACCATAATTTTAGGATATGCACAAAATGAATTTGATGAAAAGGAGGTGTTGGAAATTTTAAGCAAATGCATAATTTGGCAAATAATTCCCTTAACCTTTACTGGCATCCTCCCTAGTGTGTTATAATGAGCGCTTTGGAAAAGAGTATAGGTATCCATTGAAGCCTAAAACATAAAAGTGTTTGTAGATATTATAGTTGCAACAGCATTAGTAGATAAAAATAGAGCACAACCTCTTATAGAAGTGGCAACATGGAAGCCAAAGGTTACAAACACCTAGAGAAAACATTTACAAAAAGTAAAGAAACATGGCATTAGAGTCAAAAGATTTAGTTTCTAAATATTTGTAGATAAGATAAATTATGGGGTATCAAGTCTTACCATTTGGGCTAATGGAGAATTCTTCCTCTAAATTATTTATATAGAATGTGAACTGCATACAAGAAAATGGTATTGTAATATGCTTAGATAGAAATAAAATGTGAAAATAGGTTTTATTACCATCCCATATATTGATGACGAATTTCAATTATAAGGGAGGGCTTAAAAAAATATACTAGAAGGATGCATGAAAGCATGCAAATGTAGAGTCATTAACTTCTAGTAACCTCATTTGGGCATGGAGCACAAAAATATCCAAAGCTAATTCAAATATTCATATTAAGTGGTAATCCAGTCAAATATTTTGACTTTACTATCAATGGTAGTGAAGTGGCTGGTTTGAGGTATGCTCTTGAGGTTGCAAAACATGGATCTATAGCAGTCATTACAAAATATGAACCCCATGAAAGCAATACCAATTATGCACAAGATAATGTCAATATAGTTCTAGACCCTTTTGATTTTGTTAAGAATCATATAAGAGACACTATTATTGTTGGTACATACTTCTGTAATGAAGAAATCGTTAAGGTGTTCTATACAAAAGGCCCAACTAGAGTTTGAAGGCTTATGACTATTGGTGCATCCTTTGATCAAGGGGAAGATGATAATTTACATCTTCCTAGAAAAGGTGGGAGTTCTCATCATTGTATTGTTCATACAACAAACATTCCAAGAAAATAAATTAGGTGACCTCTATTGAAATCTATTGTTAACAACCCTAACATAATCATCCTTGAACATCAGTTTTCTATAAACTTGATTACATCCCAAGACGAGTCAAATACTTATGGTGTGGATACATTGAACACATAAAATAATGAGGTGGTCTGGTTCATTTCAAAAGTAACTTTACTTGTATCTGGTGAGGACCAATTGTTTTGTCCTGTGTATAAATATTTATTTTGAGAATTTTATTTTTGAGATGACAATCCAAGAGGGGGTTGAGAGTGGAAAAGTAAAGGATTATGGCACTCACACCAAGTCTAGAACACCATAATGAGAAAATGATGTTTAAATGTCATTACCATGTGTAAGAGATGTAATTTTTATGAGGAGGAATAATCAATATTGCTTGACCAAATATATCTATGATTTCTTTATTAATGATTGCTTCTCTTACATTGAAAAATCATGCATGCAAGGTACTACTAATTAGATAGAAAAACTATAATTTTTGAATAATGGGAAAAAGGAATTTTAGGAGGAAAAGATTTTGTGGGATTAATAGCCTCCTAAAGTGAGTCAATTCATTCTGATACAAAGGATTAGATGGTTCGACATAAGTTGAATTAGGTGAGATAATGGGGATAATATGAATTAAATGTGCATGCTTTCGTGGAAACATACCAAGATGGCTAGGAGAGGTTTAGAAAGGTCTATTGAAAGGAAAACATGCTACTTATGTCCAAATAAATAGTCAACCATTTTCAACATGAATATTAATGATAATTAGTCATGAGTGGGCTTATTGGTTAGTTATCTCAATCAAAATGATCATTATCTTCCAAAATCAAACCAATAGGGTGTACGTGGTACAAAGAAAGATTTTATGAACTGTTTCCTTTTTTTGGATGGAGATAGCATATCAATTTGTTGATGATGTTATTTTATATTTCAATACTATAATGTGCTCTATGAATCTAGCTTAGGGTCTCAAGGAAGCCTTGTAAGGTGAAGCATTGTGTGGATGTGTACATGCATTACATTCTTTTGAAAATCCAATAAAAAATAGATGTACAGTGGTTACAATTATTTGTGATGGGTATTAGTAAAATGCTATTAAGGATGCAAATTGAGTTGGTATATTATTTATACCTATAGATAAGTGCTTTGGTGCAAGGCCAATGGGTAGATTCTTTGTTGAGTTAGTAGCAAACATTTATGAACGCAAGGCTTTTGTTTGGTTATTTGGTTTGCATGGTGATAATAAACTTGATGGTATGATTCAAGAACACTTAACTAATCTTTTTATTACATTGATATTTTATTACATACAAACAAGGAACCTCTTGAAGCTCTCTCTTCAAGAATGGACAATTAGACAAAGAGGGATTTATGCTTGAAATAAATTCAAAAGATTGAGGATTTCATCATTTTTAATTCAAGTAGGTCATACATTATGCTTTATCTCCCTATTAGCTAAAGAAAATAGATAGATACTTTATTCAAATACTCTTATGATATTCTCACTATTGTCAATCTACACAAAATACATACTCTACTCGAGAAAGAAGGTATTAACAAGATGAAAATATTATCAAGCACTTTGAATGTATCTCTAGATCATGATATTGCATTAGTCCACTTCATTCTTATTGACATGAATGTTATTGATGATGTCACATGAAGCATCTTGCCTTATCTTTGTGCAATATACATGACATCTAATATTTGGAGTACTTCTACATTTAGTATTAATACAAGAGGATTTAGCAATAATGTCTATTATTTGGAAAGGTCCATAAATATTGTTATAGGTGCAAGTGAATTAGTAGCATGAAAAAGAAAAGAGCTATAGAAACATATTCTTTATCATTATCAATTGAAAGTTAATGACCTAAAACTTAGGGACCTTGTAGTATAATTATAGTACTTAAGGATAAGCCAACATTTATCATATATGTCAGAAGTTATGAATAATTATGAATGAGCACTTGCATTTAATACATCAAAAGAGTTTGACATAATTCCATGACACTCATCAACTCGTCAAATTTATATGTAGACCCAAATTTTATTATAAATTCAATTGTATTAATGTTTTTAAAACATTTATTTTAACGAATTAAAACATATGCTCATTAAAAATGACTTCATAATATTTTAATTTTTTTGTAAGGTCTTAGAAATGATGGTTGGAAATCAAGCACAAGTCAGTTATGAGTTAAAAATGTATACAAATTATTATTTCAAATATAAGGGGGATTTTTGACGAGGGAAACTTTTGGAGAGAAAATATTTGGAGACTTTTGGGTTCTCACCCTACACAGGAGGGTTTTTGAAGCTGTATAATTCCATAAAAATAATGAAGACTACATATGGTTCATGCGTTCTAATAGAATTTATAAGTTATCATTATTTATTTCTTGTAGTTTGAATTGGTAATCTTTCATTGTTATCATACAAACCATTGGTCATTTATTGATGCATTCATAATCTGTGTTATTGATATAAAGAAATGCAATCTCGTCTTGATATCTTGATTTGAATGTTGTTATAACAATATTTCATAGTGTGTGGGATTGGTATGTTATTCTATCATCGTTATCAAAATATCATACATTTTGTTGTGTAATTCATCACATAGGTTAAGGAATGTAGTTTCTAACTTTTATGGTGAAACCCCTTGTTAATAAATTTGATAAATCCAAATCAATGTTCATATTTTTGTTGTTAGTGTTTCTATAAACTAATATTTCTTGTTATTTTCCCTTTTCCCTCTTTTTGTGCTTTCAAGTTAAAAGTACACAAAAACATTAAAAAACCCTATCATACAAGGGATTTTCCCCTCTCAATTGCAAAGGAAGATCGCTATTCTATAGTGTTCTCTCCAACTATTGGTACGATTTTCACTTCTCTTAAAGAAGACAAGGTGATTCTTGGATACATAATTGTAGTGAAAAAATTGTATAACAACAAAGATAAAGTACTTAATTATGTAAATTACATCCAAAATCACATGCCTCACAATGGAATACAGTGTAGGAGTTGCAAATTAGCTCTATCATAGGACCACCTGCAAAAATAATGAAAACCTTTGACAAGAGAGTATGCAAGAAATGAGCTTGCTAAATATTAAGATATACCAAATATGATGATGAGGTATCTTACAAAGTGTACAATGACCTTGCTTATATAGACAAGGTGTGATTAAGTATTGGACATTAAATAATCATGTCATTATTAAATGACATGATTCAACATTAAATGACATAGGACTCTAATATTTAATAAAAGCTAAAAAGGTAAAATCTTATCTAAACAACTTAAATATGCTTAGGACCCAAGTGGAATCAACATGTAAATAGGACCCCACTAAGTAACTAGATAGGAAAAGTACATATTTACACCAACACCCCCCTTAAGTGCAACATAGGGAGAAGAAATTATTATGCAAATGATGCAAGGATGGGTTTTGACTATAAGGCCATTTTAGGTACCCGTGTACAAATGCAAATTCAATCTCTCACAAATGGAGAAAAGGAGAAAACCACATTGGGAAAAACCCTCCAAAAGAGAGAAAAGATACAATCCAGTGATGAAAGATGGAGAACTCCATGATACCCCCAAAGTACAACATCCATCACATATAAATATATATATATTAAAAATTACCCCCATAAGAGGGAAATAAAGAGACCAAATAGCTCCCCCATAATGAAGTAGCTCAAAAACCACTAAAGAAATTCTAAAGAAAAAAGAGAATCCAATACTGACAAACAACATGTCTCCCCTGGGGAAGAAATATATCCAATGGTCGATGCTAAAGAAACCTCATCTCCATGACGAAACAAGAGAGAATAAGCCTTGTGAATGATATCTTTGAAGATACATCAAGCATCTCTGAAGATGTCTCAACAAAATTATGTGTGACCCTAATCAAGGAAGAAGAAAAAGGATGTGGAAACTTGAGAGAAACCTCCAACTAATATGTGTGATCAAAGAGGAGAGTTCCCCCCTCAAATATGTCCTCCAAATTTGTAGAAGAGGAATGATAGACCAAATCTGATATACCTATCATCAAACCATCCTACAAAGCTAGATTTGGAAAATAAAATGTGTCTTGCTCGTTGAAAGTCCTGAAGACCAAGTCAACACTTAAATTTGAATAAGAAAGAGATGATAGAAACTCATTAAAGGGCCAAAGAAAGGTGAGATTCAAAAAACTACCAAAACCACCATTTGAACAACTACCCACACTTGATATAGGAGAATGGTCCTTAGAACATTCACCATCAAGAATAAAATGAGTAAAGGTGTGGATATTTACATGATGATTGGCCTTACCCATTGCAACTAGTTGTCGACTATGCAAAACATGAATGCATATTAATTTGGAGTGAACTCAATGGACTAACCAGTACGTGTTATTTGATATACAGAAAGAAGATTATGCCAAATATTAGGAGTGAAAGGAACATCATGAAAGCTACCATTTGGCACATCAACAACTCTACCAAATACATCCAAATAAACACCATTAGCCATCAAGATCTTCATGATTGAAGAATTATTTAAGGATGAAAACCTATTAGGTGATCCATCCATATGATATGAGGCCTCAAAGTCGAGAACCCAATTTTTAGACTCATCAACATGTGTTACAACAAGAGCATGACCCTTTATCTCGTTATATTTTACCTTATCACTCCTATTAATGATTCCTACAGTACCTATGTGTGTAGAAGATGAAGGTTGTGAAGAAGAAGAGGGTAAACTTGTAGATTTATGAGGCATAGAAATGTTATGTTGCTTTAGAAGTTGCTTCATTTCATCAAACCCTTTCTTTTAGTAATTATGTTCACCATGCCTCGGTTTGTTACAATAACCACACTTGGGTTTCTCCTTCTTAGTTTTATCCTCTCTAGGAGAGGTGGGTGTATAACAAGATATTGTCTTAGGTTTTGACTTCTTCTTTCCTTTACCTTTAGGCGATGATGCAATCCAAGCATGATTCTTAGAGTGTGTGTCATGTTGACTAAGTTTAGCTCGTTCCCTAGTCAACCTATCACAAAATATCTCAAAGGCATGACAATGAATCACCTAATCCATCCATTGTAGAATAAAAGGAAGTAGAGAAGTATGCAAATGAACCTTTCAACTTAAAAAAAATCAAGAATATGTATTCATTATCAGTTTTATCCTTACCACAACTAGCCAATTGAGACCTTAATGATTTAAATTTTACCAAATAGTCTTCAATGACCTATTAGAAGAATCTGTGGAAAGTGATGCCAATTATACCTCCAATTGCATAGCATGAATCTCACCAACTAAACCAAATAATTCCTTGTACTTATCACATACCTTCCTAGAAGTAGTACATTCTTCAATATAGAAGAACAAACTATTAAAAACATGCATAGAAATCAAGCCCACGACCTCATAACATTTGTTCCTATGAGAAAATATTTCATATTCTTTGGAAAAATCAAGTTGTTCATCATCCAAGGTGGACCACAAAATCCTAGACCAAATTAATTTCCTCATTCTCTCCTTCCATGTATGATAATTATGAGGAGTTAGAACCTCAAACCCTAATTTAGCCATTAAAACAAGTGCCAAGAGAGAAAAAATAGACAAATATCTAAAACAAACTGATGTGGTAGCTCCAAAATATGAAGTACAACTAAAAATGAAGCCCACCATAAAAAAACCTTCTCCAGGAGACAATATGTCTAAGTAATAAATGAAGATGCCAAATATTCAAAAACTAAATAAATAATACATGAGGCTAAATCTAGAAAAAAGTACATGAACCAAATGATAAAGCTCCTGAATACCTTTCAATTACCACTGTAATCACAAAAAATTGAATAAATTGGTGAAAATTTATGAGCTTAGAAGTCCAAAAGGGAAAAGTCACTTTAGTTGGCAATAAAATGTACCTGTAGAAAAATCTAGCAAAATGACCTACATCACTATGAAGTATGCAAAACCAACTTTTTCATTGATATCTCATTTGTAAAATTTTGATATCTAGGAAAAAGTTATGTTTTAAGGAAAAAAGGCCTAATTTGAGCACTTAGGGGAAAAATTAAGCCCTCAGTGGGCTACAACCTGGTCACCGATGTGACCCTATCGATTGCAAGCACAAAAAATAAAGCATCGCTCGTGAGGGGCAACAGGGTGTTGCCTTGACGGCGAAGGTCGATGGCAGCTCTGCATGCTAATGGGGAGAGCCTAGTGGGCTTGGGTATTGGGCGTTGGCCAAGCCACTAGCTATAAAAACCTATCACTAAGGAACATCGCCACAAGTTTTAAATAATTCTAATCTGATTTTTAATTAAAAAATCGAATTTAAAACTACGATGAAAAATCCAACCTTTGTACCGACTAACACAAGGATTACACAGTTTACAAATGATGCAATGATTACACAGATAAAGTACTATATGATGTAGGCTAGTGAAAAAAAATGGAATATGCCATGAATATGTTGCACAACATGCAACTGATGACACCTGCACAATATGATGTCATATGACTTGTCAATACTATGTTGTAAAGTATGAAAAATAATGACAAGACAGAAAAAACCTTTGAGGTCCCTAGACAAAAATCTCCAATTTTTGCGATTGATAGGCAATCTTGTGGGTTTTGGGCCTTTCAAACATAATGGAAGGGTTGATTTTGGTCCAATGTGCTTCAAAAAATAGCTACCTCTTGGATCTGGTAACCACCTCCCAACTTAAAACCCTCAAAGATCTGTCAAAATATGTTTGATTTTGATGAAACAAAAGCCAATATTGAGTTTATTAGACACTTTGGACTCAATGGCGAGATTAAATTACCTCAAACACAATACAAAATTAACTTGTAATAAAAATCCACAAAGAGGAACCCTCCAGAATTGATGTTTTTTCAAGTTTTTTTAACTCCCCATATCACCATAGGGTGTAAGGTGTTAGTGCAGGCTTTTTATTTTCCTAGTGGGATAATTTATTTTCCCTTAGTCCTAGGTTTTTCTGACACTTTTATTAAGCTTGCTTAGGATAACAATGTCAATAAATATTATTTAATAACTATGAGATAAGTGATGTGTCCCCTTCCTTAAAGGGTGGAAAACTTTCCACTTTTGGTGGCATCCTCCACTTTTTGTGGTTGATTTCTATTGGTTGAATTTTCCACCTCCATCCTCTCCTTAGTTCTATATAAACTCACTACCTAGTTTGTATTTACATATATTCTTGCATACTTTTCATATATTCATCTTGGAAGCTCTTAATGCAATTTTATCATATTGATATTGCATAATCTCTCAGAGTTCTGGTTTGCATCATTTATGTTTTTCTAGTTTATGTACCTTTGATTTTCTCTTTAAAAGTTTCTTAGGTTATTCAATCTATTTTAGATTTCTAACATGGTATTAGAGCTTTTATTTTGAGAAATCTAAGTTCATAGATTCCTAATTGAGAGATTAAGTTTTTCATATAAGATCTTGTAAATTCCCATATGCTCTTCTCTTATGTTTTGAAAGATTTGGAGAATCATAAAGGGTTTGCAAAGATCTAATAACCTCTTCATATTACACATGTGTTTTGTGAGATCTAGGTGATTGCAACATTTTTTATTATATTGGCAGTATTTTTAATTGTTTCAATGCATCCAGAAGGCTCGAGAAAGTCAAGATTGGCTTTCGTTTCATCCAAATTGTAGATCATTTGACAAAGTTGCAAATGGGGGTTTGAAGCTTAGATCTGGTTTTCCAAGAGCATTTTCAGCCAAAAAAAAACCTTGTCATTGTGTTCAAAAGGCCAAGGAGACGAATTTTGACATAAAATTCTCCTATATTTTTTGTCGGGAGCCGCCAAGGCAAATAAAATTTCTAGGAGGGTCGTACGATCCCCCAACCGTAGATTGTACATTTTTATTATTTAAATAAATCATTTAAAAATTTTTTATTAGTGTTGTTTTAAAAAATTTATAATAAAAAATAAAAAAATAACATCACTTAAAGTGTTGTGCTAAGCACTAAGGACCTTTATACCTAGAGCTTGGCACTAAGGGCCTAAGGCTCTATAGCCTTGGCTACTTGTAGAAGCGATCAAGCCACCTACTCAAGACCTCCAACAAGCAATTAACAAATAACCGCAACTGCTAGCGGCTCTATTACAACTACCAATGGTAAAAAAAAGCCATTAGTTTTCAGTCAAAGCACCACCACTATGGCACCCGCACCTAGCCAGGGCGCCACCATAGCCAGTGGCACCACCCAAGCACCATCAGGAAACCACCAGGGATCTCCTTATAATTCAAATTGGGCCTTTTTCCAAACTTGCATAACTTTTCGCCATGGTGTTCATTTTTTGAAAACATATCATCAAAAAGTTGAAGACAAGCACTTTCCATCCATGGAGATATTGAAAATATTTTTTACCATTTTTTACCAAATATTTTAGGTTGAAGTTGTTTGTTTCTAATCTATTGAACATGGCATAGCTTTCGCCTTAGTACTCCGATTTTTAGAAAGGAATAGGCTTTGGAAAAGTGGTGAAGAGCACTACATAGTTATAAGGCTAATTTTTCTAGATTTTGTCTTAGATTCATTTTGTATCATAATTTGTAATTTTGGCTATTTTGAGCCTATTGAGCAATATATCTTCAAAAATACTTTGTAATCGCACTAAACTATAAAGCACCAACCTTATAATATTTGGGGAGGGTGATTTTTGATACTAGTGAAAAGTGTGGGGGTGTATTGGTGTTCTTTTATAATAATTTTAGGATTGTATCATGGATTTTTCTATTCACCCTTTTGTGATAATCTTGGATAAGGCCAATTATGAGTCTTGAAAAAAGGCATTCCAACCCATCTCAAATGGCTCAAAATTTTTCCTTACCTTTATGTGCTCATGCCTAAACCAAAAACACCTAGAAGGAAATCAGTATGGGGTAATAAAATTTATCATGTATTAGAATTGATTGGTTCTCATGTTGATAGTAATGTTATGTGGGATATAATAGACATTGAATTCCCCCTCACACTTTGGACCAATATTTGGGAGATGTTTGGAGACCCTCATATTTCTTCATTCCCAGATGATCCTGATTCAGATTACCTCATTCTCGTTGATGATACAAATAATATACCCTTTGATGATGCTACTTTAGAGGAGCTTGAGTATTATGTAGGTCTTGAATGTTTAGATGACATGGAGACTTCGGTTCTTGCTTCTCATCCTCATGTTGAGATCACATCTCATTCACCTATTGTAGATTAAAATTCCATAGATGCTTCTTTGAAAGCTCCTAGTGATTCATTGCAGTAGGATCATTTTTGTCTTCTAGATTCAATCCATTGGGCCCATTTGTTGGAAAAATGTGCCTCAATCTTACTGGCATGTAAACTCCTGAAAGAGAAAATTCGATGAGACCCTCTGGAAGTCTTACTGACTAGCAGCTGCATTCTAATCATTTGAAGTGCTCGGGTCACCAAGACTTAGGTTTTGTCTCGCCGACGGGAGTCATCGGCAAGACATGTCGATCACTGTGAGTTTCCCAACTCTTTCCGCTCGGGCAGATCTCTTGCTGACAAGTTGGTTCCCATTGGACATTGGGGAGAGGAATGAACTTTCGGAATGACTCATTCTGATAAGATATGTCTCACTGACTGTTATACACTCAAAGTCATCGGGGTGACATGAAGGCTCGATAAGAGTCTGAGCGATGGTTGTAGTCTCGTCGAAAGGTTTGCACTCGGTATGAACTCCTGTCGATGGTGTTTCTCTCACCGACTGTTATGTGATCGTTATGACCTCTTGGCGATAGCGAGGGTCTCGTCGATAGAGCTACATGAGTTGAACATCGGTGTTAAGTCTTAGCGATATTGTTTGTCTTGCCGACGGGTATGAACATCGGTATAACCTAAGGTTCTATAAGACTCTTGGTGATTGTGGAACTCTTGTCGATAGATCTACTCAAGATGGATTTGTGTTCGATATGACCTCTCACCGATAGCGATGGTCTGGCCGATGGTTCTGCAATGGATATCACTGCGATGTATTAGCGATAGAGTGAGTCTGGGTGACAATTTTGAACTCGATATGACTCTTGTCAATGGTGGTGACTCTGGGTGATAATGACAGCTAGGCATTGTGGCATCAAGGAGACACGACCTAGTGTCTCACTGACATGCGACACAGTTTGAATGCCTTGACCGAATGACTATCCTACGTGGTTTGTTTTTGACCAATCAAAGAAGCGAAAGGTGAACCGCTAGTAGTTGGACTGTTGCGGTCGTTCCTGTGAGGAAGATCAACAGACCATGAATGACATGGATATACTCTGTAATCGAAGATGATGATCAGTTCGGTGAACAGTTCGATGTGTGATCAATGTGTATGAATTAAATTCAGAGAGAATTGTAAATGGGATGTTCTGTACAAGGTTGACTAGGAAATTATGCTGCTGTAAATTGACATCAGAAGAGAATTATGTACTTTGTATGTAATTTTGTTTACTGTAATACAAAGAGGTTTTTCTTGGTGTGGTGGGTTTTTTCTCCTGTAAGGGTTTTCCCACGTAAATCTGGTGTCCGAATTGTGTATGTACATTTCTCTGTTTCTGTTGTTTCTTTCATGAGTATCTTAATTGAACTGTAATTGTAAAATTTAAAGTCACCCATGCATACTTCCCTGAGGTTTTGATGTTAGGAGAGTTTGTTCCGCACCTAAGCTTTCCTTACAAGTGGTATTAGAGCCTGGCCAGTTGTGTTATCTTTGTGGGTACGTTGGGTTTTTTGTGTCAATTCTGTTCAGTGGGAGTCTTGTAGAAGTCTGGTAATTCGAATTACAGATTAAGATTGCAAGCACGTCAGGAAAGATTGAAATTAAGAAATTCAATGGCAGTAATTTTGAGTTGTGGAAACTCAAAATGGAAGATCTATTGGTTGATCATGATCTTTGGCTTGTTGTGTCGAGAACGAAGCCTACATGCATGAAGCAAGAGGATTGGGACCTTACAGATCAAAAATCAAAGGGGTTGATAAGGCTCTATTTAGCAGACTTTGTTCTTCTGAATGTTCATGAAGAAAAGACTGCATCTTCTTTGTGGAAAAGACTGGGAGCTATTTATCAGGGCAAGTATTTGGTGAATAAGTTGTTCTTGAGGAAGAGGTTGTACTCTTTGAAAACGTAGGAAGGAGCGTCTATTGCTGATCACTTGAATGCTTTCAACATGTTGATTGCTCAGTTAGCATCTGTGGGTGTGAAGATTGATGAAGAAGATCGTTGTATGTTGTTATTATGTTCTTTGCTAGATTCTTGGGATCTCTTGGTGATGGCTATTGGGAGTACGACATCCATTTTTAAGATGGAAGATGTTGATTCTTTATTATTAGAAGAGATGAGAAGAAAATATTTTGAGATGGTGAAGGAGGCTCTTACTGTTAGAGGCAAATCGAAAGAAAAAGGCAAGAAAAAGGACAAGAAGTCCAAATCCAAATCAAAGGGGAGATCAAAGTCTCCTGGAAAGAATTCCAAGGTGAAGTGTTGGAATTGTGGGCAACCTGGTCATGTCTGAAAGGATTGTAAAGAGGAGAAAAAGAAGAAGAAGAAGTATTCTTCCGACAATGATTCTTCTCAGAGTGATGCAGACACTTTCATTGCAACCTTGGCTACATAGGCATCAGATGATGTCTGGCTGATTGATTCTGGAGCATCTTTCCACATGACATCTCATAGAGACTGGCTCACTAAGTATGAACAATACGATGGTGGAAGGGTGTACTTG
Source organism: Sequoia sempervirens (assembly GCA_007258455.2). Taxonomy (NCBI): domain Eukaryota; kingdom Viridiplantae; phylum Streptophyta; class Pinopsida; order Cupressales; family Cupressaceae; genus Sequoia; species Sequoia sempervirens. Next base: position 52,314,864 of record VDFB02168118.1, read on the forward strand.
GAAAGTGACTCATCTCTGGAAATAGTTGGCCGTGGAAGAGTCAGAATTCAATTCCCTGATGGAAGAGTGAAGGGAATCAATGATGTAATGCATATACCAGGTCTGGCTCAAAATCTACTTTCTGTTAGTAAGCTGAATGATATTGGAGTGCAAGTCACGTTCTCTAGAAATGGCTGCAAGATGAATAGAGGCTCAATTGTGCTAGCTAGGGGTGTCCGTATTGGTACCTTGTATAAGCTGGATGCACATGTTGTGCAATGCAATAGTGTCTCTGTAAAGTCACAGAAAGCTACTCATGGAGAAAAAGAGGAAAAAGTTCCTGATTGTGCAAAATCTATGGAAGTTAAACTTCCAACAAAAAAGACTATGCTCTGGCATCATAGGCTTGGCCACATTGGAGAAAAAGGTTTAAAAACCTTGAAAAATAAAAAACTTGGTTGAAGGGTTTGATGATTGTAACCTCGAATTCGAGTTTTTTGAACATTGTATATATGGTAAACAACACCATGTTTCATTTTACTCCAGTCCTCACAAATCTTCTGATTTACTTGATTACATACATTCTGATGTTTTTGGTCCAGTAAATGTTCTTTCTTTGTCTAAATCAAGATATTATGTATTGTTCATTGATGATTATTCAAGAAGAGCATTTGTCTATTTTTTGAAAAGTAAAGCAGAAGTGTTCAATCATTTTAAGGAATTTAAAAACCTTGTGGAAAATCAGAATGGAAGAAAAATAAAATGTTTAAGGACTGACAATGGCGGTGAGTTTTGTTCTGATGAGTTTGAGAGGTATTGTAAAGATCATGGGATTAAAAGACATAAAACTACACCTTACACTCCGCAGCAAAATGGAGTTGTAGAAAGGTTCAATAGGACAGTGATGGAAAGAGCACGAAGTATGCTGAGCAGTGTTGGCTTGGAGAAGTTCTGGGCTGAGGCAGTTGCAACAACATGTCATTTAATAAACCGTTCTCCGAATTTCACTCTTGTTGAGAAAACACCTTTGGAAGAATGGTTTGGAAAGAAGCCCTCTCTGAGGCACATTTGTGTCTTTGGCTGTGAAGCATATGCATATGTGCCTAATGAAAAAATATCTAAATTGGAGAACAAGGTTGTTAAATGTATTTTTATTGGTTATAGTGCTGGCATAAAAGGATACAAGCTTTGGAATTCTGATATGGAGAAGGTTCTGTACAACAAAAGTGTTATTTTTCGTGAGCTAGAGCCTTCTACTTTGGATCTGCAGTCATAGACAATCAGAAGAGAAAAGGGATGTAGTTGAAATTCCTCTAACACCAAATAAAGAGGAATTGAAAATTCAAAATGTACCTTTAATTGAGGAGAGCTCAAGTAGTTCTGAGAGTAGTTCTGAGAGTTCTGAAGAAGAAGATCAACCTCAGCCTCACCCTGTGAGGAGTTCAACACGTGAAAGAAAGCAACCTGATAGGTATGGGTTTTCTTTGATAGATTCTACTTGTGCCTATGCTTTAATATCAGCATGATGAGCCTGGAATGAAAAGAGGTATTTAGAATGTCCGATTCAAGATCTTGGTTGGAAGCCATGAATGAAGAAATGGCATCATTAGAAAAGAATGATACTTGAGTTTGTGTGCCCTTCTCAAGGCAAAAAAGCTGTTGCAAATGGGTATTTTAAAAGAAAAGGTCTGGATGGCGTGTAGAAAAAGTATAAGGCAAGGTTGGTTGCAAAAGGGTATTCCCGTGTAGAGGGAATTGATTATGGAGAAATATTTTCTCCTGTAGCTAAGCTAACATCCATCAGATTTTTTTGTCACTTGCAGCATATGACTTAGAGATTGACAGATGGATGTGAAGACATTTCTTCATGGTGACCTTGAAAGAAGAAATCTATATGTCCGAGCACTTTGTGGGAAAAGGTAAAGAAAAACTAGTTTGCAAGTTGAAAAAATCTCAGATGGATTAAAACAATCTCCTAGAATGTGGTACTAGAAGTTTGACACGTTTGTTTGTCATTGGGATTTGTAAGATCAAAATCCGATCATGTGTATTACAAAGCTGAAAATGATCGTGTTCTTATTATTGCTCTCTATGTTGATGATATGTTGTTCATAGGAAATAGTAGTTAATGATTTCGATCTAAAATCTCATTGTCTACAAAGTTTGAAATGAAAGATCTTGGTCAGAGGTGCATATTCTGGGAATGGAAATAACCAGGGACATAAAGAGTAGAAAAACTTTGGCTCAGTCAGAGTAAGTATATTAACATTGTTCGAGATTTTGTATGACTGATTGCAAGCAGCTAGTTGTTCCATTCTTGTAGGGAATGAAGCTATTTTGTTGAAGATGTCCAAAATCTCCTACCGATAAAGGACATGACCAAAGTGCCTATGCTAGTGAAGTTGGTAGTTTAATGTATGCAATGATCTACAACGACATTGCCCAAGTAGGAGTACTTAGTTTTATGGAAAATATTGGAAGGACACATTGGGATGTTGTGAAAAGGGTGTTTAGATATCTGAAGGGCACTTCAGAATATGCTTTGTGTTACCATGGAAATTTGGTTGAATCATAGAGGACTCTCAGCATTCGAGGCTATGTGGATTCTGATTGGGCAGGGGACATTGACAGTAGAAGATCCACCAGTGGATATATTTTCATGATGAATGGTGGTGCAGTTAGTTGGATGAGTAAGCGACAGGTTGTAGTCACTTCGTCCACTACAGAGGCAGAATACATGGCAGCAACACACGCCTATAAAAAAGCAATCTAGTTAAAATGTTTGTGTTCAAACATTGGGTTTGATGCAGAGATAATTACAATATACTGTGACAGTCAGAGTGTTATTTTTTTGGCGAAAAATCCTACTTTCCATGCCAGGAAGAAACATATTGATGTGCAGTATCATTTTGTATGAGATATGGTGGAGGATGGAAAGGTCTCTTTAGAAAAAGTGGATACTTTGGAAAATGTTGCAAATGCATTGACAAAGCCAGTGAGCACAGACAAGTTCAGGTGGTGTGCCAGTTCGATGGGCCTTAGTGCCCATGAATTTTAGTAGTTTTGTTGTGCTCTGGAGGTGTCAGTAAGATCTTCATCAAGTGGGATATTGTTGGAAAAATGTGCCTCAATCTTACTGGCATGTAAACTCCTAAAAGAGCAAAGTCGGTGAGACCCTCTGGAAGTCTTACCGACTAGCAGCTGCATTCTAATCATTTGAAGTGCTCAGGTCACCGAGACTTAGGTTCTGTCTTGCCGACGGGAGTCATCGGCAAGACATGTCAATCACTGTGAGTTTCCCAACTCTTTCCGCCCAAGTAGATCTCTTGCCAACAAGTTGGTTCCTATTGGACATCGGGGAGAGGAATGAACTTTTAGAATGACTCATTCTGAGAAGATATGTCTTGCCGACAGTTATACACTCAAAGTCATCGGGGTGACATGAAGGCTCGATAAGATTCTGAGCAATGGTTGTGGTCTCGTCGAAAGGTTTGCACTTGGTATGAACTCCTGCCGATGGTGTTTCTCTTGCTGACTATTTTGTGATTGTTATGACCTCTTGGAAATAGCGAGGGTCTCGCCGATAGAGCTACATGAGTTGAACATCAGTGTGAAGTCTTAGCGATATTGTTTGTCTTGCCGACGGGTATGAACATTGGTATAACCTAAGGTTGTATAAGACTCTTGCTGATAGTGGAACTCTTGCCGATAGATCTGTTCAAGATGGATTTGTGTTCGGTATGACCTCTCACCGATAGCAATGGTTTGGCTGATGGTTTTGCAGTGGATATCGTTGTGATGTCTTAGCGATAGAGTGAGTCTGGGTGATAGTTTTGAACTCAATATGACTCTTGTCGATGGTGGTGACTCTGGGTGATAACGACAGTTGGGCATTGTGGCATTTGGGAGACACGACCTAGTGTCTCACTGACATGCGACACAGTTTGAACGCCTTGACCTTATGACTATCCTACGTGGTTTGTTTTCGACCAATCAGAGAAGCAAAAGGTGAACCGCTAGCAGTTGGACTGTTGCGGCTGCTCCTGTGAGGAAGATCAACAGACCATGAACGACATGGATATACTCTAATCAAAGATGATGATCGGTTCGGTGAACAATTTGATGTGTGATTAGTGTGTATGAATTAAATTCAGAGAGCATTGTAACTGGGATGTTCTGTACAAGGTTGATCAAGAAATTATGCTACTGTAAATTGACATCAGAAGAGAAGTCTGTACTCTGTATGTAATTTTTTTTACTGTAACACAAAGAGGTTTTTATTGGTGTGGTGGGTTTTTTCTCCCGTAAGGGTTTTCCCACGTAAATCTGGTGTCCAAATTGTGTATGTACATTTCTCTATTTCTGTTGTTTCTTTCATGAGTATCTTAATTGAACTGTAATTGTAAAATTTAAAGTCACCTCTGCATTCTTCCCCAAGGTTTTGACATTAGGAGAGTTTGTTCCACACCTAAGCTTTCCTTACACCATTTCTACCAAAATCTCTTGTTTGCTTATAGAGCCCCTCAATTTAGATCTAGATGGCACTATTGAGGACATACCTCTTATATTTGAGGACCACTCTTTTTTCCTTGCATCTGTAGCTTCTTCAGAAGCTTCTAATGACTTCTTGTAGCAAGACATCCATAATCTTCTTGACTCGACTTTGTGGGATGATTTCTTAACAAGTATTTCAAACTTGTCTCACATTTCAAATTTGGAGGACACATTTGAGCGGTTATCTCTCCTCTTTGATGACATTCATTGCATAACTATTGTTAAACCATCATTATCTTTGGATGGTGTTCTCCACCAGTCTCTAGGAGATTTTGATTTGTCATCTTCAGCAGTGTGGCCTAGAATGCTTGATTTGATTATGACAACTTTCAACATCGATATGGGGACACTTGAGCCAATTTTAGAGACTTCATATTTTTTACACTTTCTTCTTACATATTCCTTTCAAGACTCGGGAGATAGATTGCATATAGCTTTCGTTTTGTTTCTTCCTAAGGGGAGGAATGTTGTTTGACGATCATGGACCTTTTTTTGCATCTAGTTTTGAGCATCTACCATTGGATCTCTTCAAGGGGGCTACTTAGTCCTTATCTTCTTCTTTCTCTATTATGGGGGTGTTCTCTCTCTATTTATGGGGGGATTCTTCTTATTTGGAGGGAATTTTATATGTACATGGGTATCTAACATGGCCTCATTTTTTGAGACCCATCATCTTTTACATCCTTCTAAGTTGTGATTAAGCGGGGTGTTAGTGTAGGTTTTTATTTTCCTAATGGGATAATTTATTTTCCCTTAGTCCTAGGTTTTTCCTACACTTATTAAGATTTCTTAGGATAATAAAGTGGTTTTATAACTAGGATATAAGTGTTGTGGTGTCCCCTTCTTTAAAGTTGGAACACTTTCCACTTTTGGTGGCATCCTCCACTTTTTGTGGTTGATTCCTATTAGTTGGATTTGCCACCTCCATCCTCTCCTTAGTTTTATATAAACTCACTACCTAGATTGTATTTACATATATTATTCCATACTTTTGCATATATTAATCTTGAAAGCTCTTAGTGCAATTCTATCATATCGACATTGCATAATCTCTCGGAGTTCTAGTTTGCATCATTTATGTTTTTCCAGTTTATGTAACTTTGATTTTCTCTTTAAAAGTTCCTTGGGTTATTCAATCTATTTCAGATTTCTAACACAAGGGAATATCATACTCAACCTTACTAAAATTCACCAAGATCTCTCATTTGAAATAGCTCTACCCTCAAATTTGAGAAGGAATTTGCAAGATCATGCTCTGATACCATGCAGGAGCTGAAAATTAGCTCTATCTTAGGATCACCTATAAAAATGATGAAAACCTTCCACAAGAGAGTATGCAAGAATGATCTATCAAATATTATGATGAGGTATCTTACAAAAGTGCACAATGACCTTTCTTATATAGATAAGGTGTGATGAAGTACCAAACATTAAATGACTATGTCATTATTAAATGACATGAGTCAACATTAAAGGACCTAGGAATCTAATATTTAATAAAAGCTAAAATATAAAATCTTATCTAAAGAACTTAAATATATTTAGGACCTAAGTGGACTTAACATGTAAATATGATCCCACAAGTAACTAGATAGGAAAAGTACCTATTTACACCAACATAAAGAATATGACTCTTAAGGAGACTTCATCTCGTGTCAATCCATATATTTCTTCATTTAAATTTTTGTGTATTTATTGTAAATGGCAAGTGTAAATCCATTAAGAATAAAATCCAACATGAAATTTTTATTGGCTATTGTCGTAGGGTAAGTAAGTAAGCATTAATGAATCAATTAGAGCCTAAAACACTAAGAATTCAAACAATTGGGATCATAAAAAACCATACTCAATAAAATTCATTTGCAAAGCGATCAAATTGATTAATCTAAGAAACTTAACATAATTAAAAGCAATTAAACAATTAAAAGGTGCAAACCCTCAATCCCATTATGGATTAATGCGTGATTGTGATGTGGATTGCTCAATTGAATGCATAATCCATGTTACAAAAATCTTGATATGAGAGGATGTGATACACAAAAGCCTCTAAAATACTCAATATTGGCTCAAGAATTCTAGAGAGTAAGGATAATTTGAATATTGTGAATGAAATTCATGTTTGAGAGGCTTTGTTTTATATATTTTGGAAATTCTAATCAATGGTCAAGATTCGAGCTGAGGATCAATGGATGAGAGGAAATCAAGGAGGTGCGTGTGGATCAAGGAGGACCAATGGTTGAGGATTCATGAGAGCTTAAAATATCCCCAATTTCATGGAAATGGGTTGGAGATATTTTGAATTGGAGGGAAGAATTTGAACTTGAAAAGGGAATATTCTTTGGGAATGTTCTTTGTGCAAGTTGGAGAGTTAGAGGAAAATTAGCTAATTAAACAATTAGAGAAATCATTTAATTGTGAGGATGAGGAGAATTAAGATTTTTAATTAAATAATTTTGAATTATTTAATCAATAGGGATTATTAGTGAGAAAAATATGAATTAATCAAATAACCTTAATTATTCGATTAATAGGGGAATAAAGTGAATTTAACTAAATAATTGGACATTATTTAATTCAATGGAGGAATTAGGATGAAAATGAGGGGAATGGTGTTAATACGTGAAATCAAGATGTGTGATATGCTTAGGAAATTTTTAGGTGTCTATAGCTACTATGATAATACAAAGGTTTATTGATTGTTTGGTCATGTTAGACATGATGTGCTATTTTTAGTGAGATGTCTAGGTTGATGAGAATTTCAACCAAAAAAATCACCATCTCCATCTTCTCCCTCACTTCCTTCTCCTTCTCCTTCATCTCTTGAAGATTGTGTTATTCTTAATGATGATGTTGTCACTAAAGATCTTGATCCACCATATCTTGTTACACACCCTTTATCTCATTAGGTCCACACCACTATTTAGAAGTCTAGTCCTTTGGTTGACAATCTAACTAATCCTTATTATAATCATTCTCAAACAACAGGGGTTAGCCTTTCAATTTGTGCACTTTCAGCATATCCTCAAAATTTTTTATATGCAACTAGTATACAAAAGTGGGATAATACAATGACAAAGAAATATTCTTCCTTGACGAAGAATCACACATGGGACCTTACACCTTTTTATAAAGGAAAAAAATTAGTTCGTCATAAATGGGTCTATACAAACAAATATGCAATTAGTGTTTCAATTGAAAAGTATAAGGCCCATCTTATCACCAAAGTTCTTCTATAAGTTGAGAGTATTGATCACATAGAATTTTACTTTGTTGTGAAGATGGATTCTATATCCACCTTGTTGACTTCATCAAAGGGATCATTTACATATGATATGTATGTGAACAGTGCTTTTATACATGGTGATATTCATGAAGTAATCTATATGGACCGACCACCAAGGTTTGTATATGATTCTTTGCTCATTTGTATATTTCACTATCCCCTTTATGGTCTCAAACAAGCTCTTGGAATTTGGTATAAGAAGATGAATATTTTCTACTAACTTTTGGTTTCACTCACTACCATTTTCATCCTCTAATGTACATTAGGAGGTATGGTGATAAAATTTTAATTCGTGTCCTTTATATTGATGGTTTAATCCTTACAATAAGTTCTTCCATGAAACAAAGTTCACAACACATGTTAATGGAGTAGTTTGATACGAGTGACAAGAATTTTGAATTATTTTATTAGGTTAAGACAATTTAGTCTTTAGATATGATCTCCCTATTTTAATATAATCATGCTAATGAATTACTTCATTACTTTGATATGGTGAATTATAATCCTACCCCTAAACCTTTTCAATCTAGTGTCATGTTATCTACCACTTACACTACGCACAAAGTTGATCCTACTTTATATCGATGATTGGTTAGTAATTTATTATATTTAAAACATAGTTGTTATAATATATCCTTTGTAGTTGTTCTTATATCTTAATTCTCTCAATCTCCTAATGAGAGTCACTTGTAGGAGTCCAAGTATATTTTGAGGTATATTTAAAGTACTACACACTACGAAATTTATTACGCATCGAGAGATTCACAACTTGTAGATTTCACTTACTCAAATTGGACCAATGATGTTATTGATCAAAATTCCTCCTTTAGTTTTGTCTATTGCCTTGGTTTGGTCTTATTACATGGTCTTGTAAAAAGTAAATTTCTATTGCATTATTATTTATAAAGTCTAAGTATCAAAGAGTAATTTTAGCTAGCTAGGAGGTTCTTTAGCTTCCTTGTTGGTAAAGTTTGGTTTTTCACAATCTCATCTCATAAGTATTTGGTGTGATAATCAAAGTGTTATTCAAATTCCACACACTATAGTGGAGAATCATTGTATAAAAATTATGGAGATCCACATGAAATTTGTTTGCTAGCCTATCTAGGATGGTATTCTTAGCTTGGAGTACTTGCCTATAAAGGATAAAGTTGAAAAAAATCTTCACTAAATCTTTGGCATCACCTCATTACCTTTAGTTGTGATCAATGCTCGAGGTGAAGGAAGTTATCCTCAAAGGGTCATATTGATTAGGCCTAGTTGTTGGGACCTATATTTGAGGTTTTGACTTATTTTTCTCTCTCCCTAAGTTGTACTCAAGGGAGGTGTTAGAATGATTAAATAGTGTTACTAGTATAGTTGATGTATTTTATTAGGCTAGAATAATTGTCATTTATACTCTATCCATCCTCTTTCTTAAGCAAACTTAGGTATTCATGGTAGTTAGTTATGTGCCCATGATGTATGCACCTAATTGGAACTTATCTATTTAGGTTGAGTTGCATTGCTTCCATCATGCTAGTTAGAGTGAGTTAACTCCCCTCCTAACAAGGAGTGACTGTTATTTTCACTCCTACCTCTTGGGCATGTCATCTTCTTGATTCATGGATCCAAGAGGTCATATATTTTTAATTTATCTATTTTGTAAAGTAATCTTTCATGCACCTACTCAATCAAATAATTGTTATTTTATATCATTTAATTGTTTTATTGCATCTTATGCATCCTTTCTTCAATCACTTTGTTCTTGGTTTCTATGTATTTTAGATTATCTTTAAATATTTCAATTACACAATCTAAAATGAGTCATATATCAAGGGCTTGAGTTCCTTTCTTATTTTTGAAGTTTTTCCTTACCCAATTTCATCCAAATTTGATCTTGAACCTAAAATTTATGCTCAATCCTATGTTGGTCATATCACTTAGTTTATTGGGCTTGGGAATCTCTCAATGTCTCCCAAACATAGAGATAAAATTTTCAAATTGTCTTAATGATTTAATTTTTATTTCTAGACTTCTAAACACACTTGTTCTTTATTTTAATTAGTTGTTCCATGCTAGCATCCAAAGGATTAGGTAAAAGATAGCCAAAACATACCCCGAAAGGTGACAAACTTTCATAAGCGTGAATTGTGTCCTTGTAATAAAACATATGCATACTAGATTCTCATCCCATGACCATATAATTACATTTTGAACTCCTTAAGAGCTATATTAGAGTTTACTAATTTACTTTGACCATCAGTTTCAAGATGAAAATGGAGTACAAACACTTTAATTAGGTAACCATATTTTCCCACAAATCACACCACAATATCCCTAATAATATATAATTATGGCACATAATAATATTTTTTGGAAAATCGAAAGGTGAATTTAGATGGATGGCGTTGGCTCTGCACGGCAACTGGGTGAGAGCTAGGGCCCGCGTGCCCTAGCTCTTCTTTTTAGCGTTCTGTCTATGCGTGGTGGCTGAGCTGGTGGTGAGTTCTCGGGGGGTGGGGTGTCTGCTTATATTCAGGGGTGTGCAAGTTGGGTTGGGATTTCGGCCTTTGTCTAGCTTGTGGGCAGAACTTCCTTTTGCATTTTTTGTTGTGCTCGACATTTCCTTGGCGGGTGTGTACAGCAATCTGAGATTGTGGGTCTCCTGCCCCATCTCTCTCATTTTTGGTGGGGTGGTGCTATGCGGTCCATGGAGAATCAAGGTTTTGTTATGTCTGAGGTTTCCTCTGGGGACTTGGAGATGGTAGAGCTGTCTTCTTCATTGCATGCCAGTGGTAAGGATCTGATGGATAAACCCCAGTCTGGAGATGGGGTCTCCTCTTCAAAAGGGATATTTTGAGTTAAAAAAGTAAACAGATGTTTGGAGAGATCCGAAGATCGACCATTTTTGGTTATTAAACCTGAACAAGTTGTAGAGGATGTTGAATATTGGTGTAATCATGCCCTTATTTGAAAATTTTTGGGCCTTCATCTTTCTCTACCTGTGTTGGATTCCTGGGCACATCGAGTTTGGAACCCAGAAAGTGATATGGAGATTATTTTGGCTGCTAATAATTATTTTCTAGTTATCTTTTCAAGCATGTCAGATAGGAATAGGGCTTTTGAAGGTGGCCCCTATTTCTTTAACCAGGTGGGGCTCTTCATTAAGCCTTGGCACATGGGCTTCAACTTTTCCGAAGAGATCCCCTCGCGAGCTCCTGTGTGGGTTAGATTGTCGAGGCTTCCTTTGGAATTTTGGAGGGAAGATATTCTTCACTCAATTTCATTGCTTCTTGGAAAACCTGTGGGATCGGCTACACAAACTCAAGATCATAAGGTAATTTCCTTTGCTCGTATTTATGTAGAAGTTGATTTAAATAACCCGTTACCAGATTCTATGGAAATTCGCTTGGGATCATCTTCTTGGATCCTGCAGCTAGATTACGAGACCCTACCTTTTAGATGCAGAATTTGTCATGAATATGGTCATTTACACTGCAAATGCCCTAGAAATAAATCCTCCCCCTTGGCATCCTCTGGACCTCCTAGGGGGGTCAAGGGGAAGGCTCCTTTGTCCAATGAACCTGTGGATAATGAGGGTTTTATTTAGGTTAAGTCTCGTAACAAAGGTAAGGGAAAGAAGAGAACTTGGTTGGATAGACAAAATGATGGCACTTTTAACAAGTTTGATGTTCTTGAGGATTTGATCCAAGAGGAAGGTATTCCAGTTGAGCTCTCATATGGGGCTAAGGGTCTGCATGAGGTTCAGGAGGAGGATGCAAAGAAAGAGGAGCAATTTTTATCTCCAGAGGACCATCAAGTTGTATAGCTGGCTATGGATTTGCCTTCCCAGGTTCAGGATATCAAGGACCTTCAGGGGTCACAGGCTCCGAAGGACTCTATGGTGGTGGCTCTTGATCCTCCTGCTCCTAAGGGAGCCTTAGATTCTGTGAAGGGTAACAAAGCTCCTCCTGGTTTAGGTTTACAATAGAAATCCTTTAAAAAGGGGTCGCTTGATAAACTGTCAAGGAGTGGAAGGAAGATTGATCAAGAGAAGGTCAAGATTATGGGTGATACTTTGGTTGAGTCTGGGTCTGTGAAACCCATTGATTCCCACTTCTCCCACCCCCATAAATGATTGTTTTATCATGGAATGTAAGGGGGTTGAACAACATCCCTAGACAAAAGGTTGTTCGCAGACTAATTGAATCTCAGTCTCCTGATGTGGTCTTTATTCAAGAAACTAAGCTTACAGTGGACGGTTTGGATAATTGTGCTCCGCGTATCTAGCCCCAGGGTAATTGGTAGGGGGTGGGTGCTTTGAACAGTTCAGGGAGGGTGGCTTGCTTCTGGAACCTGAGGAAAGTTTTCCCCATATGGTGGAGTTCTAATCGGTCTTCCATTTCTCTGGTTGCCTCTAGTTTGGAGACTGGAGAGAGGTGTCTTTTATCTAATATTTATGCTCCTACTGATTTCTCTGGTAAGTCAAATCTCTGGGCTCACATCAAATTCATTTGAGCCTTAGACCCGTTTCTCCCATGGATTATGGCTGGTGATTTTAATGATGTTACTTGCTTGGATGAAAAACAAGGTGGGTTAGCCAGGCTGGACCCTTCTGCAAGTCTGCTCAGGGATATGATTGGTTCCTTGAATCTCATTGATGTGAAGCCAACCCATGGTGTCTTTACATGGAATAATAGGAGATGTAGTGTTGAGGCTATCTCATAAAGGCTTGATAGATTTCTGGTTTCGTGCTATTGGATGAACAATAGGTTGATCACCAGTTCAAAAATTCTTGATTGGAGGGGCTCTGATCACTGGCCTATCAAGCTCTCTGTCACTGCTTATGGAGTCACCAAAAATCCTTCTTTCAAATTTTAGTTGATGTGGTTAAGAGATCAGTCTCTGCATGATCTTATGTTGGATTGGTGGTATGAGGGGATGCCTGCCCATGGGACAAACATGTTTACTTTTAGTAAGAGGCTTCAACATGTGAAGTACAGGCTTAAGAGATGGAATAAACAATGTTTTGGGAACCTGCATGCTCAGAAGTTGGTTGCTCAGTCCAAGTTGGATAACATCACTCGTCAGATTTGGGACCAAGGGTTGACCTTTGATCTAAGTAAAGTTGAGTCCTTGGCTCTTAAGGGATTAGAGGAGTGGGAGCTTCGGGAGGAGATCTTCTGGAAGCAGAAATCTCGTGTTGACTGGCTTCAGGAGGGGGATAGGAACACTGCATTCTTTCATAATTCAGTTAAGGCTCGGAGGCAGGGGTGTTCTATCTCCTCTCTTGTTTCACCTGAAGGGGCTCAACTCTCTTCGAGTGCTGATATTTCTAGGGAAGCGGTCAATTATTTTTCAAACCTATTTTCTAGGGAGGATCTTGCTACTAGGGCTGAGGAGAGGGCCATCTTGGATTGTATTCCCCACCTGGTCTCTGTTGAGATGAATGGAGCTCTCTTATGTCCTATTTTGTTACCTGAGCTAGAGAAAGTGGTGTTTAATATGAAAAAAGGTAAGGCTCCTGGCCCGGATGGGTTTCTGATTGACTTCTTTCAGGAGTTCTGGGAAATAATAAAGTTTGATCTCCTCGAGGTGGTTCAGGAATCACATAGGAACAAACAAATGTTCAAGTCCATGAATTCTACTTTCTTGGCTCTCATACCTAAGAAGGAGGGGGCTAATCAGTTGGTTCAATTCAGGCCTATTGCGTTATGTAATGTTGTGTACAAGATCATCACCAAATTGTTTACGGAGAGACTCAAACCACTCCTCGGTACTCTGATCTCCACTGAGCAGGGTGGTTTTGTTGAGGGAAGACAAATTTTGGATGGTGTTGTGATAGCAATGGAATCTATTCATTCTATGGCTCATTCTAAGGAGAGGGCTATGTTCATTAAACTTGACATGGCTAAAGCTTATGATCGGGTGAGCTGGGAGTTCTTGCAAAAAATTCTCTTGGCTTTTGGCTTCGATGAGGAGTGGGTTAATTGGGTTCTTAGTTGTGTGACCTCGTCCTCCTTCTCTATTCTCATTAATGGGGAACCTTCTGACTTGTTTAGTGCTTCTCGGGGTCTCCGGCAAGGGGACCCTTTATCTCCTCATTTATTCATTCTCATGGCGGAGGGCCTTGGAAGATTTATTAAGTCTCAGGTGAGGTAGGGTCTTATCCAAGGTTGGAGCTGGAACAATTATCTTCCTTCCTACTCTCATCTTCAGTTTGTGGATGATACTGATGGGCATGGCTAGAATTAGTGAGGCAGTGAACTTCAGGAGAGCCTTAGACATCTATTTGAAGGCTTCAGGTCAGTGTATTAATGATGACAAATCCTCCATTTATTTCTTTAATACCCCCCGGCTTATTCAGAGCAGGATTGCTAGGATCCTTAGATTTTAGATTGGTTCTCTTCCCTTGATGAACCTGGGGATCCCTTTGGCTTTGGGATCTCAGCGTAGAGATTACTGGCAGGGGATTTTGGATAAATTTCGGAGTAAGGTTAGTCATTGGACGTACAGATGGTTATCTTCTGCTAGGAGAGTGGTTCTTCTAAAGAGTGTGGTGCAAGCCCTCCCCATTTATAGGTGTTGTGTGCAAGTTCCCCCTTCCACCTTTGTGAGGGAATTTGATGCTTTGTCTCAGAAATTTCTTTGGTCTGGTAGCCTTCTTTCCTCAAAGTGGAGTTTAGTCAAGTGGGAGTATGTCTGCAGGCTAAAGCATGCTGGGGGCCTTGGTCTTAGGTCTATGGCTCTTGCTATCATGGCCTTGGCTGCCAAGCTTTACTGGAGGTGGTGCAACCATTAGGATCAGGATTGGGCCAAGATTCTTTCCCACAAGTATCTTCCTGGTGCTGATAGCCTTGATGTGCCACGACTTGATTTGTTGGGTAAAGGTTCTTGTATTTGGGATACCCTTAAGAAGGGAGCTCAGCTGATTAAGGAGGGTCTCTTTTGGATCTGTGGTAGAGGCTCTGATGCTTTGTTTTTGCAGGACTCTTGGGATGGCCACCCTCCTATTTTTTATAGCTTCCCTCAGCTTCAGCCTCTTTGCCATATTTTTTCTAAGGCTGGTTGGATAAAGGTGGAGCATTTTAAAATTGTCAAGCGTATTGGTCAGGCGGTGGTGGCTTGTTGGAAGGACCCGCAGGAGTGGCCCATGGGGGGTTCTGATGAGGATCGTGCTACCCTTACTATAATTTTGGAGGGCAGGCTCTGCAGCTCCCTTAATGTGAGGGACGTGTTGGCTTGGAGTCCTAGTCCAAATGGTAAATTTACTGTGGCCCAAGGCTATGCTATGCTTGATAGGAACTTATATGGTCCCGCGGAGGTGCACTAGTGGAAGAAGGTTTGGGACAGCTTTTCTTGGCCCAAATGCAATTTCTTCTTATGGTTGGTTGCTCAGAAGAAGTGCCTCACTTGGGAAAATCTCCGCAAGCAAGGTTTCCAAGGTCCTTCTATTTGCTTCCTTTGTTCGCACAGTGAGGAATGTACCTCCCACTTGTTCTTTCTTTGCCCTTTTTCTAGAGAGATATGGCATAGATGGTGGGAGGCTTGGCATCATGGTTGTATACATGCTTCTTCCCTAATTGAATTCTGGGAGAGTTTGGGCAGGCCTCCAGCAAAGACTTCTTTCTTGTAGGTGGCCTGGTTTGTTGGGCCTATTTTTATTCTCTGGAACCTTTGGTTGGAGAGGAACCGTAGAGTCTTTTGTGGCTCCAATTTGGGGAGTTTTCAATTGTGGAAGAAGATAATTAGCAGGCTTCAGGAGACTATTTCTGCTAAGTGTGATATGTCTGAAAATATTGATCCTGGTGATCTTGCTATCTTGCGAAATTTGAACCTGGGGGATAGTAGAAGGGGAAGCGTTACGAGAAGAAGAACCCGTCATGTCAGGCAACGTGTTTGTCGTGATGGGAGATGGTCGCCTCCCCCGGTGGAGGTCCTTAAGATTAATACTGATGGTTCTTCTCATGGGAACCCTGGTCATGCTGGTGTTGGGGGTATTGGTAGAGGTAATGATGGTGGTGCAGTGTTTTTCTTCTTTATTTACAAAGGTCAGCACTCTAATAATCTGATGGAGGCCCTTGCTATTAGGATTGTTGTTGAGCGTGGTTGCTCTTTAGGTTGGAGGAGGATCATTTATGAGTCATATTCTCAAATTGTGGTGGATATGCTGAACAACCAGAGGTTGGGTGATGTTAGTTGGCAATTAGCCTCTGTGGTCAGACAGATTTTGAGTCTATGCAGTTCCTTGGATTCTGTCTCCTTTTGTCATATCCCTAGAGAATGGAACAGAGTGGCTGATTGTTTGGCGAAGTGAGCTTCTAAGAATGTGGATGGTTGGGATATTAGTGGAAGGGAGGTCTTACCTTATGATTACCATGGGACCCTAGAGAGGTTATTAGTGGAAGACATGAATTTGTAATGTTGTTTTTGGTGGTTCTTGTTGTGGTCTTGGTTTGGTGGGCCTCTGGCTTTTGCCTTGTAATTTTGTTTTGATTGAATAAAATTTTTACCCCTTCTTTTTAAAAAAAAATATATATATATATATATTTTTTGGAAAATCAAAGTAAACCCACACATTATTAAAAATTCATCTACATTGCTTACTTTAAGTATTTTATTGTAAGGAATGATTACACAAATTTTTCTATGTTGGTCCATCAAAAGATAATTATTTCACCTTTAAGGGATGGGTAAACCACCTAAAATTTCCATTAATGTGGTCTCCCAAGGCCAAGAACTTACTTGTAATAGTTGGAAAATGCCAACTTCCTATTGCATATTTTTCTTATGCAAAAAACCCCTCCTATCAAATGAATTTTGAGATGTCCACTTGCATATATGGCCAATAAACATACATTTGAATGTTATTCTATATCTTTATAACACCAAAACTCCCATAAACTCTCA
Organism: Sequoia sempervirens; assembly: GCA_007258455.2. Classification (NCBI taxonomy): domain Eukaryota; kingdom Viridiplantae; phylum Streptophyta; class Pinopsida; order Cupressales; family Cupressaceae; genus Sequoia; species Sequoia sempervirens. The sequence goes on from VDFB02168118.1 coordinate 52,331,572, forward strand.
AATCACAAGTCTCGTGAGAGAAAACCATCCTCCTTGTTGGCCTCCTAAAATGATTTAATAACTAAGGCCTTACAACCATGATTCAGAGATTGGACATCTAACTTGAATAGCTATTTCAACCATCATGAAGGTGCATTTAACTTGTCAACCCAGGGACATGAACTTGAAATGGGTCAACACAATATGTGCACTAGGAACTCAAAGTAGCCATTTCATTCTACAGCTAAGAGACACACAATTCTTAAAGTAAATTGCTTAGAAGGGTATACCATAAATACCAATCATCAATCAACAACTACATCAAACTAAAATGCATAACAAGAATGAAAATCTGAGCAACAAACAGGGCACTACTTTGTTTGCTTTGGTTGTAGGAACAATCACAAAATGGAATTCTAGAGGCTGCAGGAACAGTCGATGCCAGATTTCTAACTAATTACTGAATAGTAAGTAATACTAAACTAACACTAACTAAGAAGACAGATTAATCACCAAGTGGGCCCCTTTGGATAAGTATCCTCTAAAACTAATGAGAACTCATATGCTCGAAATCATAACTTTATTTTATTCATTGTAAATCATGAGTACAAAAGAGTAATGTATTTGTATTACTGAAAACTTGAGAGTGAAAGTACAATATCAAAGCGTGCAACCTCCTGAGGAAGGAGCATCAAATCTTTATTTATACTATCAGCTAAATAAGGTAATCAACTCCACGACTGAGAGGATGCCATTTAGGGAAAAACAAAGAAATGGAGCAATGGCGGTTACGCATGCATGGAATCTAGTCAGACATGCAGGTCCAAATGCAGATTTAGCATAGAAGTAACTCCCATGCATGCTCAATCATTAAATTCCATTACAAGGTGGTTACATTCAGTTGCATGAGGAATCTTCTATTGTCGACCTCCTTTGACTTTGAGCGATTCCTTTGTTGGATGTTATGGTGCATGCCCAGCTGGCGGTGTCTTCCTCAACTTAGCATATTAAATTTGCATGGAAATGTCAGTACACACAATAACTATACATCTATAACCACCTTAAGGAACATTCATTAACCACATGAAAAATCAATATAGATAATCCACATAATATGCCAATGTTATTAAAACTTGCAGAGATAGGATCAAAGCCCAATGTCTATGGTTTCAGGGAAACATTATGAAAATATCAACATTTAACATCAAATTACATGACAAATGCCAACAAATAAACTATAAATTCTACCCAAAATTGAACCAAAAACTAGGCTCATCACTCCTTTTGTTTGGCACACACAACTTACCTATTTTGTATAGCAATCTATCTTGGATAAAATAATCTAAATTTGGCTCAAAATCATCAAATTTACCTTGCATGATTTCTAATTATGTCTAAAATATTAATATTTATAAGCCTCTACATATAATTCTTTAGTGAAGGGTTCCAATTGGGAAAGTATGCTGAAATTTGAAATAAGAGGTGACCTAGATAACATATCAACTACATTGTTGGTGATCTTGTATGTAATCAATCAACATGAAGAATTGTTTCAAGATTCCCATCTACTTCTAGCACCTATATTTTTATAATTTTAATTAAGATTTCAAGTATTTAAGAGGTTGGTGATCTATTAGGATAATAATTTCCTTGCTCACAAAGCATTACTTCCAATTTTTCATCACTTGTGCTAAAGCATGGAACTCCATGGAAAAATTTTAAGTGGTAAAAAATAATTTTACCACATTCAATAGTACAACCCTCATAGAATTGTCACTTCATAAAAGCAATACAAGAACATGAATATGGTTGATTTTGTACTTTGACTCTTAAAGGACTTTTTTTTCAATTTTTTTTCTATTTCCTACAATGGTACATAAAAAGATATATTATTAAAGATAAAACCTTGATAAAAAAACCTCAAACATTACACAAATCCTATGAATCATCTAGTATTATTGATATTGTGAGGTTTTGTCCAATTCATTATGGACTTTATCTTTGTCAAAATAATACCATACACAAGCACATCTAGAAACAAAATCTATCTTTGTGCAAAATCTCACTTCTTCCCATTTAGCAATGATTTGTTCTCCTTTCAAATTTACGATACTTGTTTGAGATGCACCAAAATTTCCACATATGTATTTTTGAAAATAAGAATATCATCCAAATATAAAATGAAAGGATAATTTATAATTAGTCTTATTAAATAATTGATCAACCTCATGAATGTATCTAGGGTGTTTGAAAATCCTAAATAGAAGTGATGTCCACTCACACAACTCTTTCCTTGTTCTAAATATTATTTCCTAAACATATTTTCTTTGAAATGGACTTTATGATATCTTAATTTTAGATCAAACATAGTAAATTACTTATTATTTTAAAATTGGTTCAAGATATCATGAATCTTGTGGAATGGGTAGCTATAATGATCTTGTTAAGGGCCCTATAGTATAGACACATATACTATGTTCCATCTTTATATGACACCACCATAGTTAGAGAATTGTAAGGTGAGGTTCTAGTTCTAAATTCCTATGTTTGCAAGAGGACAATTGAGTAATAATTATATCTTACACTCAATATATCTTGTAGGTATCTTGTAGGTGGTAGGCCCTTGGGCTCTTGTAAAAGTTATCCAAACTACAATACCATACAATCTATACTCTTATTACTATGTAACACATAGATTGATCAAAATTAATAATAATAACTTGTCACTTGTGTTAATTAAAATATTAGCATATAAAGCATTAGCCATGGATATTTTTTATTTTTCACCATATGAATTGAGATCCTTACCATTTGAAACCAAATTATATTATTTATCCCTCTTAAATTGAATAAATTATTGGATGTATGGGTGTGGAATCCCAAGAGAAACCCCACAAACATCAAATGGAATCACATCAACTATCTAACTAAAAAATTATATATTTAGACCAAATCTTATTTGGCATGGTTTTAAGACTAATATCCCTACTCCTTGTTTTAACCACCATAAGGAATAAGAATTTGGTGCTCCTACACATCTGATCCAAGTTCATCTACTAGTTGTGAAATCAAGTTTGTTTTAGAACATACAAAAAGAGAATAGAACTTTCTTCATCTAGGTTTAATTTTAATATGGAAGAGCTTGGTCATCTCACTCTTTCCTTGAGACTAATAAATTCATGCACCTTTCTCACTATGGTACATGAAAATTAATCATAAAATTTAGAACTAAAAATATCTTCGTTCCTTTACTTGAATGGGAGTCACTTGTGTTTTTTTTCTTTTCTTATTTTTCTCATAAGGAACCAATTAGAAGTGTCGATTATAACATGTCTCCATTGTATGCTTATAATTATTATAGTAATTAAATATTATTTATCATTTTCCTTTGTGTTAGCCATGGATGTTGAATTCTTGTTTCCCTTCCATTTTTATTTCCCCTTACCTTTTGCATCATAGCACTATCATGAAGTAATCAAGCAAATGATTAATGTACCCAATACATAAGAGAACTACACAAGATCAATGTCAAAGCTCCAATCATGAATCAAGAACATAAACATGACAACATGATCTAACCATCTCTTCCAAGGAAATCACATGCATCATAACATACATAAACATCCTATTCTCAAGAGAACAAGCACCATGCCAAACTCTAAACGTGTATCAAGAGTAAACCATGACATAATAGCAACCACTCTAAACCAAGAAAAAACATATCCCCAATCACATGAAGATAACCTTACCAATGATGCATCCATCCTGCCAACAACTCCCACTGAACCATGGTACAATCTACACATGGCATCATGACTACCATCCTCTTCATGAAGATCACTCTTTAACATCAAGCAAAGAGTCATCACTAACATTTTTACATGAAATGATCAAAGCATTATTACCGTTGTCCGAGAATTCCTTTGTAGAAGAATCAAAACTTTTTTTCTAGTTCTTACAATCCTTCTTCACATGTCTCGGTTTACCACAGTTCCAACACGTTACCTTACTTCGTCCTTCGGAATTACCCTTCCCTTCCTGTCTCCCTTAGGTTCCTTTTTCTCAGGCCTACCTTTTACAAACAAGGCATCTTGGATTTCTGGTTTAGACTTCCTCCTCATCTCCTCTGATAGGAGAGTAGGAATTATATTGTCCATCTTTGGATCTGCACCACTACCACCGATAGCAACAATTAGATTTTCCCAAAATTTTGGTAAAGAACAAAGGAACAAAATGCATTTATCTTCATCTTCTAGATTTACATCTATAGATGCTAACTAACTTAGAATCAAATTAAAAGCATTCAAATGATTTGCAATAGAATCACCATCTTTCATCTTTAAAGAATACAACTGTCTTTTTAGATACAACTTATTAGTAAGACTTTTAGTTTGATAGATATAACCTATTCTCTTCCATAACTTATATGTAGTAGTTTCTTTTGAAACATTCAAGAGAACAACATCAGCAAGACATAATCTTATGGTCCCTCTTGCCTTCTTATCAAGCTTAGCCAAATCCTCATCTGACATCATTGTAGGTGACTTTGTTTCATTACCAACAGCTAACCACTGATCTCTCTCTTCAAGGAGATCCTCCATTTTTAGTTTCCACATCTCATAATTAGATCCATTGAATCTTTCAATATCTAAACGAGAATTAAAACTCATTGTAACTAATTTATTGTCCAAAATAAGCAATAACACAATAGTAAAAGCTCCCACTACAACCAAAAAACCTTCAAAATTTTAAGAGAAAGGCGTTCCAAACTCTACCCCAACTATTAGCTCTGATACCAAATGTCAAAAAATTGAAGGTAATTATGTAGCTTAATACTTTGTAAGACTATGAGATTGTAGATCTAATTAAAAGTTCTTTGTTACAATTTCTTTGTATATGATTATCTATTTAGATTCATTTTACCAATTATAGAAGTAGACAGAAGATTGTAGAAGAATAAGACCAGAAGATAGAAGTGACACAACATATACCATGGAAAAAACCCTTTTCGGGAAAAAACTCCACCACTAGAATCAATAGTGCTTGTATTATTTAACCTTAGAACAAGATTACAATAATTCTTTATCAATCCTTCCTTGAGATGCTTCTTTTTCCTTCAACAATTCTTCTTCACAACCTGCAATAAAATCTAATAAAAATCTCTTCAACTTGTTGCAATAAATAGACAATAATGAGCCTTGTAAACTCCAAAGAGTTTACAATTACAAAGCACAGATATTATTGCACAAAACCTACGCCTATTCTTTGTAAGTAGAGTTCTTCCATGAAAAACAATGTCAAACCAATTCCTTCATCAATTTGGGCGTCCAAAACTGAAGTCCTAACTCAACGTTGATTCTAAAGATATCTTGTAAGCTTCTCCTCAAAATTGGCGCCCAAGAATGGGCCCACTTAACTCAGCCTTATAAAATATCTTATCATGCAAAAGTGTTAACTCTAAGATGACAACTTAGGCACCCAAGGTAGGTTCAAGTCAATCTCTGTTAACTGAAAAATATCTCTCCATCATTCATGCAAATATCATGCATGATTGATCATCCCCACTTAACTGAATGTATCACCTATTATCTGTCAGGCAACTCAAGTCATTATTCATGCATTCCAAGTCAATTGAAGTCAACTAGCATTCAACTGAAACTAACTACATGCAACTGAAGATAACTGAACCATAATTGAACTGAACTAAACTGATACTGAACTGAGCTGAATTGAACTAAACTTCATTCATGTAAACATCAATCCCTAACTTCTAGGATCTTTACATGCATTATTGAAGTGTTATCTTTCTCCAAATAGTTAATTTAACTCAAGGTGGGTTCCACCTTCCATGTGGGCGCCCTATGTGCTCCTATTATTTAGGAACTCTTCTTGGATTCCCTCACATGTTCCTATCATTTAGAATTAATTACAAATGTCAATTAACATGTTCATTTCATTTGAATTTAATCTCTTTCTAATGCTCGCGTTGGGGAACACTTTCCAAGGACTTAGGAGATACATGAAATATGTTTAGGATTGCAATTAAATGGCATCATATTCCCAACATTCTCCCACTTGACATTATACATTACAATTATTCTAAACAAGGAATCATTAGTATAAATCAAGGACAATGGCCTTCCTGCACCAACTAATCAATCCATGCCAACTTCAAATGCAACTTGCATAATCATGAAGCTCCAAGCAAATGATTAATATCCAAAACCAAGAGAACTTATCTGTAGGAACCGGTTTCATAAGATAATCTACAACATTAATCAAAGTGTCAACTTTCTCAATTAATACCTTCCCACTCTCAACCATTTCTCACACAAAGTGATACTGAACATCAACATGCTTATTATGAGCATGATACATAGGATTTTTTACTAAACAAATAGCACTCTGACTATCACATTCAAGTTTAACTTACTTGCAATTAAAACCAATACCTTTCCCAAGTCTCTTTAACCAAACTACCTCTTTGGAGACATGTGAAACTGCCGAGTGTGTTGAACTCACGTCCAACCAAGGTGTAGGCTTCTCGGTCTTTACTGTTGAAAAATCTTTTCTTACAAGTAACCATTCCAACATATATCTCTTACCATAAGAGAACTCAAGCCTCGCCTATTTCTCCAAGTATCCATGAGATCAATTATACAATATATCTAAATTAAGTGTTCTTTGTCACAATTATTTATGTTTGATTAATCTGTTTAGATCAATTTTACCAATTGTAGAAAGAGACAAAAGATTGTAGAAAAATAAGACAAGAAGATAGAAGTGACACAACATATACGTGGAGAAATCCTTTAGGGAAAAAAATCCACCACCAGAATCAATAATGCTTGTATTATTTAACCTGAGAACAAGATCACAATAATACTATATCAATCCTTGATTGATATGCTTGCTTGCCTTCAACAATCCTTCTTCACAACCTACACAAAACTCTCATACACTTTCTACATCACAAACTATCCATGCATTCCATGTGACCAAGCATTAATCCACAAATCCCATGCCATGCTTCAAACCCTCACACATGCACAAGCTCAACCTACTAACCTGCTTCAAACTCTGATTCACTTGCTGCAATAAATAAACAAATAATCAGCATGTAAACTCAATAAGAGTTGTACAAAACAAGAGCTTGAAGCTCCTCTCAAAAAACCATGCCTAGATTGTGCAAGTAGAGTTCCACAATGTAATCTATGATTAAACCAAAGTCTTCCTCAATTTAGGCGCCCCAAACTGAACACTTAACTGAACTCTGGTCAAGAAAATATCTTGCAAGCTTCACCTCAAAGCTGGCACCCAAGAATGGGCCCACTTGACCGAGCCTTGTAAATATATTCTCATGCAAAAGGTGTTAACTCAAAGATGCCAACTTGGGCGCCCAATGTGGGTCCAAGTCAATCTTAGTTAACTGAAACATATCTCTCCACCAATTCATGCAAACACTATGCATGATTGATCATCCCCACTTAACTAAATGTATCCACCTATTATATGTCATGCAACTAAAGTCATTAGTCATGCAACTGAAGTCAACTAAAGTCAACTAGCATTCAACTCAAAATAACTACATGCAACTGAATATAACTGAACCATAACTGAATTGAACTGAACTGATACTGAACTGATAGTACCACTCTCCACTCATGTAAATATCAATACCTAAATTGTAGGATCTAAAACATGCATTATTGAAGTGTTATCAATCCTCCAAACAGTTAACTTAAGCAAGGTGAGTTCCACCTTCCATGTGGGCACCCCATGTGCTCATATTTTGTAGTTCTTCTTGGATGCCCACACATGTTCCTATCATTTAGGAATAATTACAAATTTCAATTTACATGTTCATTTCATTCAAATTTAATCTCTTTCTAATCCTAGTGTGGGGGAACACTTTCCAAGGACTTAGGAGATACATGAAATATGTTTAGGATTGCAATTAAATGGCATCCTATTCCCAACATTTTTTACCACCTTATTATTTTCCTTTACCTTGTTAAGCTTTATCAAAATAAGCACTTTTCTTCTTGATGATCTCCATATAGTGAGCTTGTGCAAAATCCTCATCCATGTTATTTGGTTTGGCCATCAAAACATTACTCTTTGGATATTCAAACAACTAACCAACATACTTAATTGGTACTTCCATATCATATTTACCAAGTTACTTTGTCATATTTTGGAATTTTCTTGTGTACACTTACATGCATTGGCCTTCTCTTTGTCTACAAAAGTGATATGTTATGGCTATTCACACATTATATGATATGGGGTAAAAAATATTCAATATCTTATTAAAATCTATGTATTTTTAAATTGGTGACACCTTTCCAATTTTGAAAGAGGGTGAATATATTTTGTACCAACAATAACATCAATATACTATTTAAATTTCACAAAGGATATTTGATAATGTTTATTTTACTTTTACTAGCTAAATTAAACCTCTAGTAGGGCTATCTAATGACTATTTTTTGTAATTACTTTCCTATTGAACAATTAAATATCTATTTTTACTTTTATCATGGAAATTAGATAGGTTCTACTAGAATAGGGTTCTACATCCATTTCTTTGTCTTTTTGTAAAATTCCATGCTCATCTTTCTCTTGAATAATTTTTTTTTATGATAATGCAAGAATTATGTTTTTCAACCTATCGAGTTTTTCAATCAATAGAAAAATTTAGGTTGCATTAATTCAACCTTGGAAAACCTTATTTTATATTTACTAATTTTCTATCTTTGTATCTTTTTATAGCTCCCACTATTTGGTACCAATTATGGGCTAAAATGAAACCAAACTTCCACTCCCAATATACCTTATTAAGGACATTAACCTACACGTACAATTTTTTTGTAATAAAAAACTTGTATACTTTATAACTTCTTTTACCATTTTTTTCACTCATTTTAGGTGTCTGAATATGTATATATTTTTACCCCTTGTTCATACCCAACCTAGCCTTGATTTTATTTTTTTATCCCCATATTCTTGTGTTTCATATTTTTCATGTGTTCTTTACTCTTGCATAAGCCTTGTTTATCCTCTCCCAAATAAAATTTAACTTGATTGCATACCCTTCTATGTGTAGTAAACCTTTCTCCTTGTTTCCCTTATTTCTTGTTTCTCATGGATCCCAAAGACTTGAAACCATTTACACCCACTTCTTCTTGATCCCATTATGCTTCCCTAGATACTTGAACTTTCTAGCATAAAAGGACATTTGTTCCATTTTACGTGCCACTTATCTAAGCAAGAAAATTAGAGGTTCTATCAATTTTTTAATTTTGCCTCGAAAAATTAGTGTGAGGGTCATTTATTCCTTACCAAACCATTTACTATGTTTGATAGCCTAAAATCCTTTTCAAAACCTATAAATAGACCCTTCCCCTCTCATTTCAACCTCCACATTTTGTAATCATTGCATGTTATCGATCTTGTTATCGATCTTGATTTGGATCTATTGGAGTCATTGGAGCTTTGATCTATCCTTCACATAACTCTGTTCATCCCTATTTTCTCCTCTCATGTTGTCTATTTGTTCTCTTCCCATTAGAATTGCCTCATCCAAAACATTAAAACCTCTTCTAGTTTCTTTATGATCCCTCTTTTCCATCCCCTAGTGTCCCATCCCTTTGTTGAACCTAGTGTTAAACCTCCTAGTGTTTTATTACTCTCCTTGTAGTTTTTTGTAATCCCTCTTTTCCATATCCTAGTGTATTTTGTAGCCCTTTGTTGAACCTCCTAGGGTTTTATTTCTCCCATTACTATTCTCATTACCATAGCCTAATTCTAAATCACTTTTACTTTCCATTTTTTTCATGTGGATTATGTTAGAAAACCCATAAGGGGTTTGAACCAAGGCAAGCTCCTCTCTATCATTTCTAGTTTGCAAGGTCATTTTATCAAATTTATTTGTAGGTCATTCATGAGAGAATTTTGTCTATGTTCATAGTCAAACTAGACTTTAAATTTTTATAGTAGGTTAAGATGAATAATTCTTATAAGTTTGGAATCATTCTACGTACTAGATAAATGCATCATTTATACATGTATAATGCCCCTATTTGGTCATCTACTTACCCCTTTACCATAATACATTAGTTATGGTACCCAAATTTGGCCAACTTTTTATAGCCTCCTAACCTCCCTACAAGCCATAATATCTAGTTTGTATTAGGTGAATGTGTTCCATCATTTTCTTCTTATTTTCTTTCTCTTCTTACAAGTGTATCACATTAGGTTTTATATTCATTTCTTTGTATATGTGTTTCACAAATGCCCTATTTTTATTATATAGCCTGTATTCCTAAGATGTCAATTGAAGTAAAAAAAGTTGTATTGTTTGGGTTTAATCTATACATGTAAGGGGGTGGGGTTTGAACCACACTTATTTGACACCTATTCCAGTTGTATTTATCTAGAACTCATGTGCATAAACCTCTACCAAACACAACACACCCGTTTGATAGAGGACACCTCTTTTAGCTTCTTTATTTAGATAATTATTTACTAAGTATTTCCTAATCCCATATAGTCACTAACATATGCATTTCAAGTGCATATTATTCCTCTATTTTATAGTTTTTCCCTCCTAGTCCTGGTTCATATATGCATGTTTTAATTTTAAAAACTATGCTTCTAAGTTGTGTCTCTTGTCTTTTATTAATCCCAAGTCTAGTAAATATTGGTTTCATTATAGGTTATACTAATTATATTTCATCTTAAAGGTTTTAGTTTGTTCTAATTTAACATATAGCTTCTTTATTGTAGAAATTTCAATATTTGTTCCACTATTTATACACACAAATTAGTGGCATATTTTAATTAAATTTAATAGTGCTTACCTAATTTGTTTAATTACATTTATCAAATAATGTGCTAACGTGATTATATGTTAAATTAAGAAAATATAATAGTTAATATCATGTAATGAAATATCTTAGGGAAATTTTATAAATCTGTATTTCAACTTTGACATAAGAAATTTGTATGTTTTAATTCTATTTTTTGCACATATTATAAAATTCATAATCTTGTCACATTATTGCCCCTTGTTTTCAATGTATTGTGTCTTGAAATTTTTAGAGCCACTATATTTGGTAACATAGAAAATTACATACCCACACAATTTCACATTTAGTTTTGAGCTTTGTTTTGTGTCTACTCTCATAGCATGTTTTAGGTCCACTTGAGCCCAAACCTTAGCATATTTCCCTTACACCAAGGTTTGCCTAAAATTTAGAGCATAATATCTTTCTAACCTCTATTCTAAAAATAAATATAAAATTTTAAATAATTCTCTCATAATGAGAGTGTGATGCATAAATATTCATGTGACATGCTAATGTCCTATAAGATTTTGAGTTTGAAATGTGGGATTTTTACTTGGCTATCTTGTGACATCTGTTGTAATAATTGATAGAAAAATTAATACTCCACATACTTGACCAAACTGTAAGAGTTGGTGTATCTGGGGAAACTGGTTAAAGCACACATGATATCAAAATGTTGAGACCACAAAGCAAATATCATGAAATAAAACCCCAATACATCAACAAAATTGTGAGTACGAAATGCATAAAGAAAGAAATGGAAATGCAAATGCTCATGACATGCTTCTCTCACTCCGTTTTGTTGTCCTTATTCCTTCAGTAGATTTGATGTGTAGCTCACAAATGTGATCAAATCCACTAAATATTGAAAGCAATTTGATGGAATGATCACAAGGAAATCGAAGATGCGATCTCTCTAACTTGAGAAATAAGTCCTCAATTTATAGATTTTGAAAAGATAATTGAATGGACAAGATTGAATGCAAGGATAAGTTAGAAGGGAAACTTGCATTTAAAAGTGGAGGACAAAATGAGTTAATTGAAAATAAATAAAGTATTTATTTTCATCAAAATTTACTAAAGTGGAGGAATGAAAGAGTGAAGGATGAGTTAAATTGAGAAAGAGAAGAGTTAATTGAAAATAAATAAGGAAACCATTTATTTTCAACTAAAAGCTACCATTTTGAAAGTGGAGAGTGGATTTGGAAAATAAGAGTCATGAGTGGAAAGGGGAAAGAGCTAAGTGAGATAGAAATTAGAAAATGGAAGGGATAAATGGGAACGAAAATTGGAAAGTGGAAGAGAAAAGCGAAAGTGGAGTGAGAGAAAGTGGGAGAGATAAGTGGGAATGAAATCTAGGTGAGGATAATTAAAGATTTTATAATTAAATAAGATGAATTATCCTCACCTTTCAAAATTAGCAAGTTAGAAGGATAAATGCAATAAATTAATAAATACAATTTATTAATTTATGAGCCCATATTAGGTAATTAAATAAAATGAATTTATTTAATTACAAAGAAGATAAAAGGGAATAAATAAATAAATGTTATTTATTTATCACACTAGGGTATGTGGGGGAAATTAATTAAATAATTAATTCCCCAAGGGTTAGTTGATTGAATGAATTAATCAATTGGACTGATGACAGGGATGATTGAAATTGAAGACAAATTAAATAATTAAAGAATTACTTATTTGAGAGGAAAGATTAAGTAAGGGATTAAATAATTAAAGCATTATTTAATCTAAGAGGAATAGTTAGGAAGAAATAGTGATGAACATTAATAAAATAATGAAAATTATTTAATTAATGGTTTAGAAGAACAATAATTAAATAATTAAAAATTATTTAATTATAGGGAATTAGGAGAAGAATATTAGCGCTAATTAAATAATAAATTATTTAATCAGTTTTAGATGAAAAATTAGTGAAAAGTGTCATCAAAGACATAGGACAATTTTTCAGTGTCTACAGTTGGTATAGAATACCCTACACCATGCAAGATTTGGCTGAAGATTATAGCCACCCAAGATCTATGAACTTCATGAAAACAAAAAAGAGATAAGCTATAAGAGAATAATGTTATTCTATCAAAAGATGCAAATGATAGATTATGATGATATGACTAATATCAATATTGTTGATTTACACATGAGACCACCTAGTTATATAGCCAAGGCAAGACATAGGATTATACAAGATCATGGAAAGTGTCTTAATCCTATGTCATGAGACAACTAATATTAAATAACTTATGACATTAGTATTAAATTTCAAAATATAAGATAAGATATAATGACAACTAACACCTTCTATAATGATTCCCTCATAGGACCTAAGTAAACTTAACATGTAAATAGGACCCACTAATGAACAAGTTAGGTAAAACACCTATTTACACTAATACCCCCTTAAGTGCAACTTAGGAAGTATAAAATTATTATACAAAGATGTAAGGATGGTTCCAAACTACGAGGCCATATTAGGTACACATGTACAAATGCAATCTCTCACAAACAGAGAAAAGGAGAAAAACCAGTGGGACAAAACTCCTCTGAAAAGAGAGATGAAAAAAATGCTCTTAATGATGAATGAGAAGGAAAAAAAACCCATGCAAGGAAAAAGACCCCCCCATAAGAGAGAAGAAGAGAGACCATGAATCCCCCCTCAATGTAAAGTCTCCTGCAATGATGGTAGAAGATCAAAATTGAATGTTGAAGATGATCCAATCTCGTCGAACAATATTCCTTCCCTTAGGAGGAAACAAAACCAAGATGGTATGCAGGATGTCTTCTCATTCCAAAAAGGAAGATGAGGGAATATGAATGATGTGTGATGTCTCTAAATGATTCCCATGTGTCTCCATGTTGATGTCAAAAGGTGTCACCCTCCAAACAGGTGTTCTAGGCCACACTACAAAAGAGGACAATCTAGAATCTCCTAGAACTAATTGTAGAGCATAATCCAAAGACAAGAATACATCCTCTAAAGAAAAAGAATCCTCCTCCAAATATTGTCCAAAATAATGCACACTCATGTTAAACTGTGAGGAATGATCATGTAGAGAATGAATAAGAGGGTCAAAGTGTTCCCTCACAACAATGAAAGAAGGATCATCTCCATCAAAGAGAAAATTAATGCAATCAATGGTGTCTCCTAGATTTGAAATGTGGAACTCACAAAACAAACTAGCGATGTTTGTCAAGTGATCATCCCAAGTAGCCACATATAGAAGATAATGTATGTCCAACTGCATGAAATTACAAGGAGCCAAAATTGTGGCAACAAAAGCATCATCGGGTACAATAGTAGATGGAGATAGAATATCAATACATGTCTCTAGAACCTTAGTGGATGAAGGAATACCAAGATTAAAATGACCATATCGAATATCCTCAAAAATTTCCACAGTAAATGCCTCAATGTGAACATCCCCTGAAGGAACAATAGGAGTAAAATGTGAGAAGGTGTAGACTCAAGATTGGTGATCAACCTCCCCAACTGTAACTATATCTCTACTATACAAATCTCATATTATGATAGAATTAGGTGTGAACTCAACACTCTTTCCTACTCCACCATGTGTGATATGATAGATAGAAAGGATACTAGTTGACAATGAGGGTATGCAAATAACATCAATAAATTCTCCATCATCCATGTCATTGGGTCCCTTCCCACAAGCATGCATATATATGTTGTTAGTCATCAAAACATGTGGTGATGAATAAGACTCAAATGAAGTGAACATACTCTTAGATGAAGCTATGTGATGTGAGACTCCTAAATCAAGTATCCACTTACCTAACTCAGAATCTACAACTGCAACAAGTGCTTGCCCCTTATACCTATCAAACTTTGACAAAGAAGAATAAGATGAACCTTTTAATGTTGAAGGTAGATTAATTTGATGCTTCTTAATAGTATGCTTCAACTCATCAATTTGTTTTGAATAACATTGATGTTCACCATGCCCTCATTTCTTGCAATATACACATGTAGGCTTCTCCTTCTTATATGTTTCCATTGAAGAGGGAGAGGATTCAAATTCTTTATGTTGCTTATTTTTAGGATTTCTTGATTCTTGTTGTCCCTTAGACTCACTAGCCAACAATTCTTGTGATAGAATACTTGATTAGACCCATATAAATTAGCTTTGCTTCCTCTTGGATGAGGAGGTTTGCAAAGTCATCAAACTTAGGATCAACATATGATGCTCCCATAGAAAGTTGATGGGTATGAAAGCCAAAAACAAACACTTAATACTCAAGATCAAGCTTGGATAACACATTCAGAATCAACTGTAAATCCTCCTTGTCAATATTTGAATCTTTCAACCATGTTCTTAGTTGTTTAATCTTGGAGGTGTAGTCTTGAATGTGGTCAAAATAGTTAGGAGAAATATTTATCAAATCATTATCAAACTGATATCCCTTAATCTTATCAATTTTACCATACAAATTCTCAAAAGTCTCCCAAGCCTCTTTAGGTGTTTTTGCATGTTTCACATAACATTATAAATCAAATGAGACTAATGAACATATGCATCCAAGTGTTTTCTCATGATCAAGCTCCAATTTTTCCAATTCTTTAGCATCGGTAGGTTGAGGAATGGTTTCCTTTAGATAGCCTATAAAACCTTTCCTTGTGAGATAATTTCATATTTATTTTCTCCATGAAGCATAATTATATGGAGCTAGGAGTTCAATTTGAGATTTCCCCATTACAAGAACACACAAAAAGCAAAAGAAAGCAAACAATCATTGCAAGTTTACCCCCCCCCCAAATTACTCAATCAAGAAACCCTCCCATAAATATAACATTTGGCACTTTATTCTTAGTGTAATTACATGTGCTACTTGCCAAAAATAACAAAGTGGACTTGATCTTGGTGCTTATAGATGTAAAATTTGGCCACAATATTAAAGTAAACTTTTTACACGTAATGAGATCAATCTAATCACACCACTAAAATTACATGAAAAATTATGCACTTTAAAAAAAATCACCCAAAACTGTTACTGTAGGACCGAGAATGAAGATCTGAAAGTTCCCAAAATGAGAACGACTCAAAAAAAAACTTGTGAGAATCTATAATTTTTGGAAAAACCACACACCAAAATTACAAACCAATTGTATCACTGTATAGAGCACAAAATTCTACCCAAAAAAAAAATTGAAAAAAGGAGATTGGATGACTGAGTTATGGTCGTTTGAAGTCGAACTACAAATTTAAAATTGTTGATGAAGAGGGGGGCAGATTGGAGCGACCCGCTAACAATCATTTGGCAATTAAATTTAACATAGTCCCAAATGATGGTTGTTTGACTGTCAAATTTCAGACCATACTTTTGACAATCATTTGACTGTTAAATTTAACATAGTATTTGAGGACAGTCATTTGGCCATCAAATTTAAGATAATTAGGTAAAAATAAAAAATCACCAAATTTATTTGATGCAAAAAATGAAGTATTATATATGAAAATAGGGGTTTTAGGCCTTTTGAGCACTATGAAAGGGTCATATTTGACCCAAAAATATTTGAAATGACAACTCCTTGTTGGATCTAGCAACGAACCTCCCTCTTCAAATCCTCATAGATTTTGCCTCAGATGTCTAATTTAGATGAAATAAAACGAAAAAAAATGACTTTTTTAGACTCTTTGAACTCAATGGTTAGCTTAGATCTACACCAACAAGCTCCAAAATAATCCTATAATATAAACTCACAAAGAGGAAACCCCAAATCTGGTATCTCTTTTCAAGTTTTTCCAAGTATTCAATGCAAGAGAAGAGCATACTCAAATTTTCAAGATCCACCAAGATTTGCAACTTAGATATCTCAATAAATACTATTAAGAAGCAATCCCACGAGATTTTATACCATGTAAGAGTTGGTATAGAATAATCTACACCATGCAAGATTTGACTAAATATTATAGCCACCCAAGATCTAAGAACTTCATGAAAGCACAAAAGAGATAATCTATGAGAGAATAATGGGTGAACCCCCTTCGCTCGAAGAGGTCCAGGGGGGTTCACTCGAAGGGGGGTTCACTCGAACCCCCCTTTTTTCCCTTCTCCCCCTCCATGTGTAGTTTTCTACCAAAATTTTCCTTTCAAAGCTCGACTTGATGATGAAAATGGAATCAACTTCATAGACCCAACTGGATGATTATAGTCCTCAAAATGAGTTATCCATTGAGAATAATTTTAATATATTTTGGTTTTATTATGTATTTTATTTTACTTTAATTAAACATAGGTTTTTCACCAAAAATCAAGCTCTTTGTTTTGCACATGTGGAAAAATAGTAGATTATAAAAAAAAAATGAAAAATATGTACATGCTTGGTATTGATGTCCTTGATCCAACAAAAATAATAATTGAATTTCGATACATACAATTTTTTTTTATGTTGTATACAACCCACCTATGTCTAAATTGTAATTGGTTTGACTTCAAAACTTAATTAAGAAAAAATATTCAATAAAACACTATGAAACCATATGAACATGCTAGATATTGTAGTTACAAATCTAAATTCGAAAAACAAAGAATTTTATCCTTCATAGAAAAATGTTATGTTGTATACGGTTAACACCACTCTTTAAAAATGGTGTTTACTGTTAAAAACTAGTTTTCAAAGAAGATGGAAAAAGAAATGCAATTTGATTCCAATTTTTTTTAAAAATATATATTTAGAATCTATAGACAAAATTTCACAAATCACTAGTTTGCATCATCTTCAACTTCCTCATGGTTTAGCAGCTATAGGTGCTCGAAAGTGAAGATTTAGTTAAAAAAAATTAGTTCAATGTCAAGTTTGGCCCAAAAGTGTAACCCACTATTTTGGGATCACCCTAATGATATTCTACCAAAATATGCAAATAATAGATTATGACGATATGATTAATATCAATGTTGTTGATTACACATGAGACCACCTGGTTATATAGCCAAGGTGAGACATAGGATTAGACAAGATTATGGAAAATGTCTTAATCTTATGTCATGACACAACTAATATTAAATAACTTAGGACAACAGTATTAAATATCAAAATATAAGATAAGATCTAACGACAACTAACACCTTCTAGAAATATTTCCTTCTAGGACCTAAGTAAACTTAACATGTAAATAGAACCCACTAATGAACAAGTTACAAACAAAAATCTCATTCTCTTTTCAAAATATAATATTTTTGTATCTTGATCTCTCTTGGCTCACTTAAGAAAAATCTATAAAAAAATTAATTGAAGCTAAAGTACTCAACTCTTTCTCGAGTTTCTTGTTGGTTGAATCTCTTAAATAAATACTTAGCTTGCACACCCTTTGAATCCTCAAAGAGCTCATTTTTTGGGTAATATTATTCTTGTTATTTCAATGATATTCATTTTCTTGGATATCATTTTCCCATTTTCTATTGGGAAAAATTATGTGGTGTAGACCAGAACCTTGTTAAATAAATTCACAATGGTATTCTTCCCCATACACTAGGGTTGGTACCACTAGTTTCATTTTATTTTATGATCGCTCTTAATTCTTAGACGCACATAGGATAAGATCACATACAAACTTTATCATTTTTCCTATTTGGTTATTTGTGGAGGTTGGTGTTGGCCTTGCCGTTGCACCAAAAGGTTGACCTGTCAATGCCCGATACAAGCGTCAGTTAAGATCCACAGGAGGCAGTTAGACCATGTCACAAACCCAAGCGTTGTGCTGCAAGGAAGGCCAAGGGACACACCATCTTGCAAAAATACCCCTTAGCACAAGCAAGGGGTTTGAACCTATGACCAACTCTGATACCAATTGTTGGCTTGTCGTTGCACCAAAAGGTCGACCTGTTAATTCCTGATACAAGCGTCAGTTAAGATCCATGTGAGGTAGTTAGACCATGTCACAAACCCAAGCATTGTGTTGCAAGGAAGACCAAGGGACACACCATCTTGCAACAATTGGAAGACCAATGCAAGGGTTGGACCTAAAGGCTATCCCTGATAGTTTTCCCTCTTCTTTTGTATTTGTTGGTATCTTGAAAGAACTCAACTGCATGGAGGTTTGCAAGTGCTTTCATATATCTTGTTTATTCTATTTCCTTGTTTAGAATAATATAATTTTCTTTATTAGTTAATTTCTTGATCATTTTCATTATTTGGTAGTTTTTGGTATGTTCATATGCTTGATTGAATATATTATGTGAACTAGCAAACTAAAATTTTGTGTTTCTAGATACATTATGGTATCCTAGGTCATACAAACAAAAATGTAATGTGCTGACATCCTAGATAGTGAACTTCAGTGTTTGGTGCCAAGATCTACTCTTTATCTTATTTTTAGTTCTATAATAAAATTCTAAAAATCATTCTTCAAATTATAGAGAATATTGCTTTCTAAATTCCTTTCTATGCTTTAATTGAATAAGTGTTGTTCATTTATGATCTAAAGATCATTTTTGGATGTGTCAAGCTATTTCTTCTTTCTATTTTAGCACAATATTATAATATGTCATTTGCAAGTTATATATTCATAGTTGAAGTAATATAGGAATCACTTGGTTAGAAAATTCAAATATCTTTTAATTGAAGCATATTTCTATCATACATACCTCTACTTGACAATGTTATATATTCTCTCCTTATGCAACTTAGTATGAGACATTGGAGATAAATGAGATAAGGCATATTGCCTCAATTTTTCCCCCTTATATAGAAATGAGAATGGTTGGAATGGACGGGTATAGCAGAGTGGGCATGGCAGCCCATGGCCTATAAGGTTGTAGTTGCATGTTTGTTTCTCCTGTTGCATGTGAGGGGAATCTTGTGGATCGGGGGTGCAAGTTGAGAATTGGTCGTGGTGGGTTGTTAAGGTTTTTTTTGGGGGTAATATATTTTCTTCATGATTGTGCTTTCATTTCCATATTCTTTCTACTTTGTTTGGGGTTGTGTCTTTGTTGCCTTGGATGCACAAGTGTGGACAAAGGTCCTCTCATGTTTTACGTTGCATATACCTATTGGCAGGTCAGATTGGGTCTCATTTCTACTTGGAGGTAGGAAATTTTATTTAAATCATGGCTAATCCTAGTGAGGGTTCATTCAAGAATGGTGGTTTCCATTTACAAAAGGTGAATGGGTGCTTGGAAAGATCGCAAAATAGACCAATGTTGATAATTCAACTTGACCCCGTGGCTGAGGAGGTAAAGTATTACAACAACCATGTGTTGATTTGCAAGTTCATGGGGATGCGAATGTTGCTTCCCTTTCTTGATTCGTGGGTTTGCAAGACCTGAACCAATAAGGTGATTTTGATACAATGTTGGCAACCAACATTTTTTTATGGTGGATTTTTCTTGTGTTGTCGATAGGAACTAAGCTTTTGAAGGTGGGCCTTTTTATTAAAATGTGGCATGTGGGATTCAACTCTGCTAAGGAGCTTCTTTCTAGGGTTTCAGTTTGGGTGTGTCTCCCTCGATTTCCCCTTGAATATTGGAGAAGTGATATATTGTAAATGATTGCTCTCCTGCTCGGTAAGCCCATTGGGCCTTCTCAACAAACATTGACTAAAATGGTTCTCTCTTTTTTTCGTGTGTGCATTAAAATTGAATTGAATAATTTGCTGCCATATTCAATTGACATGATCATTGGGGCTACTTCTTGGACCTAAAAGTTGGATTATGAAGCATTTCCTTTTCGATGTCATTTATGACATGAATATGGTCACCTTCAATGGAAGTGTCCCAAAGCTTTCAATACTGTTGGTATGGCTAATGCTCCATCTTAGTCTACTCCAAAGATGGACAAAGGTAAATCTCCCATGCAAGGGGTGGTGGTGGACAAGGATAGTTTTGTACCGGTTAAGCCTTGTAACAGAAATAAAGGTCAAAAGAGGACTCTCAAAGATAGATAGGAAGAGGAAAAATTTAACAGATTTGATGCCTTAGAGGACTTGGTTCAGGAGGAAGGTGTCCCCCTTGAGATGCAGGTAACTGATAGATTTATAGCTAAGAAGAATCTTGAGAATCAACCAAATGCTTTCTCTACCCTGGCCCTGACGAAGGGTCAAACAACTTACATGGATGTGGATCTTCCTCCCTTAGCTCCTGTTCTTGGGGGTATTAGTACGTACCAGAGATTATTATGGATCCTGCTGTCCCTGGTTCTAGTCTCATAATTGGGAAAGAGGTTGAGGATATTGGTAAAAGCATGTCTTCTTATCCTATTTTGGGCCTACAACAAAAATCCCCTAAAAAGGGGGCCTTTGAGAAGCCTCTTAAAGTAGGTAGGAAGAAGGATCAACAAAAAGTAAAGATAATTGGTGACACGTTGGTAGAGTCTGGTTCTGTGAGGACATTGATTCTCACTTCTCCCAACCTCAACGATGTTTGTGATATCTTGGAATGTGAGGGGTATAAATAGCATCCCTAGACATAAGGCTATTCGAGAGTTGGTTTGAGTTCACTCTCCTGATATGGTTTTCCTCCATAAGAGTAAGTTGTATATTGCAATTATGTTGAGTTTGGATTCTAAGATCTGAGGTAGAGGTTTGTGCTAGTGTGTGGGGGCACAGGGCAACTTTGGGGGACTTGCTTGTTTATGGGATTCACATAGAGTTATTCCTATTTGGTGGCTCTCCTGCAAGTACTCTATTTCTCTTGTTGCTTCTATTTTGGAGTCAAGTGATAAAATACTTTTCTCTAACATATATGCTCCTATTGATTTCCATGGTAAGGTTCATTTGTGGTCTCATGTTAGATACCTGCATTCTTTGGAGGCTTTTCTTCCTTGGATTTTAGTAGGTGATTTCAATGTTATCTCTTCTCTGAAGGAGAAAAGGGGTGGTACTATTCGTCTGGACCCCTCCTCAAATCTCCTTAGGAACAATATGGCCATTTTGAATTTGGTGGATATCAAACCCTTGAACGGGATGTTTACCTAGAACAACAGGAGGATTGGTGATGCTGTCATTTTGGAAAGGTTGGACAGGTTTTTGATGTCCAACTTTTGGGTTGGTGATAGATGGATGTATAGCTCTCAATTTTGGATTGGTGGGGCTCTCATCATTGGTCAATCAAATTCTCTGCCTATTTGTCTAGACACTCTAAAAAGCAGTCCTTTATATTTCAATTCATGTGGCTTGAGGATGCATCTCTTCATGATCTTGTTCTGGGTTGGTGGAGTGTTGGAAAACTGGCTTATGGAATTGCTATGTACTCCTTTTCCAAGAGGCTTCAATACATCAAGTATAGGTTAAAACGTTGGAATAAGCACCACTTTGGCAATGTTTTTCAAGCTAAAAGGGCTGCTCAAGAGCACTTGGATTCTATTACTCGGCAGATCCAGGCCCAAGGTCTTTTTGAATATTTGAGTAGGTTGGAAGTTGTGGTGGTGAAGGATGTGGAGGAATGGGAGCATCATGAGGAAATTTTTTGGAAGCAAAAGTCTCGCATCGACTAGCCACAGGAAGGGGATAGGAATAATTCTTTTTTTCATAATTTGGTTAAAGAAAGAGGACTCTCGAGGGGGATTATTTTTATTCCTCTGTTGAGATTTCGAAAGAGACTATCCACTTTTTTTTGCTTTGTTTTCTAACAATTCCCCTCCTGCCAATGAGGATGAGGCTTCAATCTTAGCTTGCATCCCTCCTCTGGTGATTAGTGAAATGAATGATTCTCTTCTCAGACCAATCTCCTTATCGGAGCTAGAGGGATATCATGTTTTAGACGAAGAAAGGCAAAGTTCTTGGTCCTGATGGGTTTTCAATTGAGTTCTTTCAAGAGTTTTGGGAGGTTATTAAGCTGAACCTTCTTGAGGTTGTCCAGGAGTCACAAAAGAACAAGCAAATGCTAAGAGCCATGAATGCCACTTTTTTGGTGCTTATTCTAAAGCAGGAGGGGACTAACTCCTTGGATATATTTAGACCAATTTCCCTATGTAATGTGGTGTACAAAATAATTATTAAGATGATTGTTGAATGTCTGAAGTTGTGGCTAGGAAGGTTGATCTCTGAGGAGCAAGGTGAATTTGTGGCTGGCAGGTAGATTCTTGATGGTGTTGTTATTGTGGTTGAGACTATGCACTCCATGGCCTCCTCCATGAAGAAGGCTATGTTTATTAAGTTGGAAATGGCCAAAGCCTGTGATTGCATCTAATGGGATTTTATTTCCAATATTTTGGGGGATTTTGGGTTTGGCAGTGCGTGGATTGAGTGGGTTATGAGCTATGTCACTTCCACCTCCTTATCTGTGCTTGTCAATGGAGAGTCGTCTGAGCTTTTTGGGGCGTCTAGGGGTCTTTGACAAGGGGATCCTTTATCCCCATACATATTCATATTGATGTCTAAGGGGCTTGGGAGATTTATTAAATCTCGTGTGGCGTTGGGTCTCATTCAAGGTTGGCGCTAGGGTGATAATTTATCCTCCCAATTCCATCTTCAGTTTGTGGATGACACGGTTTTGATGGGCTTAGCTAGAGTGGAGGAAGTAGTCAATTTGAGGAAGGCCCTGGACTATTATTTGGCTACTTCAAGGAAGAGCAGTAATGAGGGTAAGTCCTCTATTTATTTCTTTAACACTCTTAAGCTTATTTAGTAGAGAATTTCTAGGATTCTCAGGTTCTAGATTGGTTCACCCCCCTTTGTTTATCTTGGTATTCCTATAGATTTTCCCATGCTTCCAAGACTATTTTTGTAGGTTGTTATTGAGAATTTTCAAAAAAAATCAGTCATTGGAATTGCAAGTGGCTTTCTAACACTGGTAGAGTGACTCTTTTGAAATATGTGGTTCAGGCTCTGCCATTGTATAGGTGCTTTGTTCTATCTTCCCCTGCTAGCTTTTTCAAATACTTTGTGAGTCTTTGTCATCAGTTTCTTTGGTCCAATAATCTCCTCTCAAGGAAGTGGAGCTTGGTTAATTGGGATGATGTGTGTCGGATGAAGCACTGCGTCAAACTAATTTGAATGGGCAAGCTTTAGCAACTAAACTTTACTGGCGATGGTGTTCTCAACAATAACAGACTTGGGCTAAGATCCTCACCTCAAAATATCTTGGGGGTGTGGAGAGTATAGATGTACCTAGATACAACCTTATGGGTAAAGGTTCAATGGTTTGGAGTACACACAAAATGGGAGCCAAGCTAATTAAACAAGAATTGTTTTGGATTTGCAACAAAGGCTCTGATGCTCTCTTTTGGTACGATTCTTGGGATTTACACCCTCCTATTATGTCAACACACCCTCACTTGCAAGAGTTATGTGGGAATTTTCTAGAGGCTAGCTGGAGTCATGTGGTAGATTTCGAAACCCTTCATGTTTTGCCTTAGGCTACTTTTTACAAGTGGAAGGACCCACATAAGTGGCCTCCTGGGGGATTGATGGAGGATCGTCAGGAGCTTGCTTGCATTTTGGCTGGTAGGGTTTGCAACTCTCTTCTAGAGAGGGATGTTTTGACCTGGGGTCATGAGTAGAAAGACAAATTCTTTGTTGCCTCTAGATATCAAGTGTTGGATAAACAGACTTTTGGGGGTATAGGGGACCCCTAGTGGAAGTGGATTTGGAATAAATTCTCTTGGCCCAAGTGCAATTTATTTTCTTAGCTTGTGATTTACAAGAGATGCCTGACCTGGGAGAATCTTAGGAAGCGTGGTTTTCAGGGCCTCTTTATGTGTGTCTTGCGCTCTAATAGTGATGAGAACACTTCTCATCTCTTTTTCAGTGCTCTTTTGTTAGGGTGATTTGGCATTTTTGGTAGGAAGTGTGGAATCTGCCATGTAGGCATGTCTCTTCTTTGGAGGATTTCTGGATCAAGCTGGGGAATTCTCCAGCTAAGAATTATTTCCTCCTCATAGCCTGGACAATCAGTCCTAGCTTGATTATCGAGCATATCTAGTTGGAGCGCAATCACAAGATTTTTATGGATAAAAAGCTTCAGTGTGACAGGTTTGGAGAAGAATTTTGGGGGCTCTTTAGGAGACTTTGGCGGCCAAGTGTGATCTTTCAGTCCCCATGGATCCTAAAGAGTTAGAAGTGGTTCAGAGTTTGGGGATTCCTGTTTGTGACAGGGGTGGGCCTACATATGGTCTAAGTCGAAGAGCTAGAGGGAAGGTTCTACGAGATGGTCATTGGAGGCCACCTCCTCTTGGGGTGTTGAAGATTAATATTAATGGATCCTCTAGAGGTAATATTGGTCATGTCGGGGTCATAGTTCTGGAGTGGGTGAGTTCTTCTCAAAGTATAGAGGTCAATACTCAAACAATTTCATGGAGGATTTGGCTATTATTTTGGCATTGAAAAGGGCTTGTGCCCTTGGTTGGAGAAGGATAATTTCTGAGTCTGATTCTCTTGCTGACTAAACACCAACTCAAGGATAATTTGTGAGTCTCGATTGACTTGTTGAATAAACACCAACTCAAGGAGGCGAAATGGTAGTTGTTTGTTGTGGTTAGAAAAATTATCTCTTTGGGTGGAGTTTGGATTCTATCACCTTCTACCATATCCCATGGGAGTGGAATAAGGTGGCAGATGGATTGGCTAAATGGGTGTCTGAGCGGATGGTAAATTGGATTGTGGATGACTAGGGCAGTCTTCCTAAAAATATTTCTTAGGAGTTGAAGGATATGAGATATTTCTTGGGAGTTGCTTGATAGTTTTGTTTCTGGATTTTGACCCTTGGTGGGTTGGTTGTACTTTTTGGCTTTGTATTGCTTACTTGGATCAATAAAGTTTTACCCTCTTTTTATTTAAAAAAAAATTCCCCTTATTTATGGTAGAACTTATAAATGGAACAAAAATAAATAAAATTCACTTGTTGAAATATTGGTGAGTTGATTTTTGAAAAGTACTTACAAAAAATTTCATGAAAAAAGGATTTGATTTTAAATAACTAAACATTGAATGTGGGTTTTATTTTCTTTCACCATCTCAAACACAAGTATTGCATGGAACTTGAATCTTTCTTTGATGTCATTTAAATCATAAATTTATGTAGATCCTCCACCACATAGTTCCATAATTCTTGGAAAATACTATACTAGAACTAAACAAACTTTTCATGATTATAAAATAAATGAAAATACTTAAAAATCTATTAATTTAGAGTTTGCAAGAACTCCAATTGGAACTAAAAATGTATAAGAAAAATAAAACATGTTACACAACAACATGAAAATGATTATAACAATTTTTACATTGGATAAATTCTCAAATGGGTGAAAAATTTGGCAAGAGTATATGAAGAAAATGAAATCAAATAAGGAAAAAACATAAAAATAAAGCATAAACCAAACCTTTTTTTACCTCAAATGACATTTCTCCTCCAATTGAGCCAAAGTGAAATGCACCCTCTTCCACTTGATTTGCTCCATAATATGAATTATGGATGAGTTATATAAGTGTGGATTGCTCTTCAAACCAACAATATTTTGATGGTATTTTGGATGATAATTTGGTAACATATATTTGACTTATAAGTATAGCAAATGCTTCAATCAATAGATATTAGACGGGGAAAATGGAAGCTTGAGATACAATAGAAGATGAAGGGTTGAGATTGAATGAGAGGATTAAGGGTTTAACATTGTGACAAGTGTCACAAGGGGGGGGATAAGAGAATTGCATGTGAAATGGGGAAGAGGGCTAGGTGTGCTCATGCATGTGTGAGCACGCAACTAGGGTGGCTATGAGTATGAAAAGTGGAGGAATTTTGACAAGTGTAAGAGATGTGGAATTAAGGGATGGTAAAAAAATGAAGAAAGGGGAAAGCGTAAGATGGCTACACACGTGTGGGATAATCTCACACATGTGTGTGCAACTAATAATGGGTCAAATTAAAGGATGAGGTGGAGGGTGATGGAGAATCATGCATTGAAGAGGGTGGACACTTATCACATGATGGCAAGTTTGAAGATTTAAAGGAATATTAAATTGGAGAAAATGCTAATGTGAGTTAGTGGGGGGGATTAATTAAATAATTAATCAATTATTTAGGATTATAAGAATTTTTGAGTGGGGGCTATGGTTGAATTAATTAAATTAATTAACCTAAGAAGAAAAG
The DNA here is from genome assembly GCA_007258455.2 of Sequoia sempervirens. Lineage (NCBI taxonomy): Eukaryota > Viridiplantae > Streptophyta > Pinopsida > Cupressales > Cupressaceae > Sequoia > Sequoia sempervirens. The sequence goes on from VDFB02168118.1 coordinate 52,358,460, forward strand.
GGGAAACATAATTAATTAAATATGATTTAATTAATTATGATGATGAAAAATAATTAATTTTAATTGATTAATTGTGGGAATATGAAGATATGATGAATTGTGGAGAATAATTAACTAAATAATTATTTAAAATTAATTATATAGTGATGATTGATTTTGAGAATATATAACTCCTCAATCATTATTTAATTATTCTCCATGGTATTTTTAATGGTGATCCTATTACCTGCAAGATGAATCATGTTGCCACAATGTTAAGCAAATTTTGATAAAGCAACTAAAGAGATAAGAGAATTTCTAAGTTTGATCACAAAGGGTGAGGAGATGTTCAAAAAGCAGTATGTTGTTTTGTATAGTATCAGTTTTCTTGATGAAGAGGTAGTTAATGGATTTTTGGAGGATATGATTTCCTAGGTTATCAATGAATGTGTCACCAGTTGAAGCATACAAAGATTTCCAGGAATAGAACTCAAGTAAAGGAAACAGTTAACTTGATGCCTTTTCCAAGTTAACCTGGTTGTTCTCATTCATGCTTATTTATTCTTTGGAAATATGAAATGTATAGTTGGAGCTTTTCTTGTTGTTAAATCCATTAACTGATGTTATCAGTTAGTTATTCATTTAGTGTTAGAAATAAAAGCTTGCATGTTGGAAAGACTAGTTGTTACAAACAAGGAGATTTTAGGGTTCCCTACTCCTTGTTTGTGTATAAATAAGGGAAGCCTTGCCCATTTATTTTTAACCATTGTTGTGATAACAAATTGTTGAGCCTATTTTTCCTGCAACTTTATTATTCAGTGTTTGTTCACTTTTGTTTCAAGTGTAATCTGGTTTGATCACATATTGTAAGCCTACTTTGCTATAATTTTTTGTCCCAGAAGTGTATTTGTTGCTATAAAATTGAGGAAAGAAATTTCATTCCTATCTTGCTCTGATTTATCGTCTCAATCTATTTCAGTACTTTGTCTTATGTTTTGTTTTCGTAATCTTTATTTCAGCTTACATATAATAAGTGCAATGAGTCTTCAAGTGTGTTTTGGAAGCGAGTCTATTTAAGCTTTTGTGTCAAATCAATCATTCCTTGTTTACTTCTAATTCTCAGGCTCTAAATTTACTTGAGTTATTAGAAGCATTATTAGTGTTAGAGTTATCATACATTAGCTAATAATTAATTAATCTTTAATTGATTATTAGTCTAATTAGAATTGTGAAACAAGCACAAAACCACAAGCCACAGGATCAAACAAAAAACAAAGGCACCTTCCATGCAAGAGATCTGCAAACAAGAATTACTATATTCATCAACAAGGAAAATTTATAGAAGAAGCTTTCAAGAAGATATGAAAGCCGTGATATTTCCCGTGAATAATATTCGAGAGATATTTACAATAAGGGTTGGATGCTTATAAAAGCAAAGCTATAAATGAAAAAGGGATTAGATCATGACAAGTGTCAACATCACATGAGATGTGACATAATGATCTAATATTAACTCAACTAATAAGGCATTCCTAAGTTCATCTTAAGGGGGGGTGTTAGAGTTATCATACATTAACTAATAATTAATTAATCTTTAATTGATTATTAGTCTAATTTATTCTCACATGATTTAGCTAAACTTAGGAATGCTTTATTAGTTGAGTTAATATTAGATCATTATGTCAGATCTCATGTGATGTTGACACTTGTCATGATCTAATCCATTTCTCATTTAGGGCTTTGCTCTTATAAGCATTCAACCCTTATTGTAAATATCTCTTGGATATTATTCACGGGAAATATCACGACTTTCATATCTTTTTGAAAGCTTCTTCTATAACTTTTCCTTGTTGATGAATATAGCAATTCTTGTTTGCAGATCTCTTGTGTGGAAGGTGTATTTGTTTGTTGTTTGATCCAGTGGCTCATGGTTTTGTGCTTGTTTCACAATTCTAACAATTAGAATAGGCTTAGTTGTAGTTTGAAGTTACAAAACCAGAGAAAACCTCAACTACAACGTGAAGTGTTGTATAACCTTGCGCTCTTAGATGAGAAATAAAAAGATTGGCAGTAGTTTAGTATTTATTTTTAAGCATAATCTGCGAAGAGGGAGCTTCCCCTCCTAATTTGAAGAGCAGTATAGTTGTGCATAGTTGTATGTTCCTAATCCGCATTCCAGAGGTGCACATTGAAATTCCAATAGTTTCCTGGTGCCCACCATGGGGCATGAGGCATAAAATATCAAGAAAGCTTATACTTTATGACACAAGAATGACCATTTGGCATCCTACTGCTCCTATTCAACAACCAGATCTTATTGTTCCTATTATCCAACCAAATCTTATGCGAATTGAAGGCAAAAAAAGGACATCATTAGTAGCCTGAGGAGTTTTATTTTTGAGAAAAAAAGAAACCCCTACTCAGGGGAGAAACACAACTACTATTCTTGACAAAGAAGAACGAAAAGCTAATCTTGTAGTCGGAAGACTAGTCTTATCACCTCCTTCCTAGGAATAGATAATCTTGGCCCATAGGGTTTATACAAGAAGGAGAGGTGCTACTATAGATCCATCCCTTCAAGAAAAAGAAGTTGGAGAAGCATCCAACACATATCTTGAGATCCAAAAAGAATTTGAAGAAAGACCCGAGATCTAGCCAGAAGCAATGAGAGATAACCATGACGATGTTGTCCATAACCATGCTAACAATAATCACAGATGTCCACCCACATTACCTTGGGGTAACAACATTGGATCATTATATTTAAAAGGACGTCATGAGTTACATAAAGGATCAAGGAAGCACTTTCCCCCATTTCATGGCGATGGGACTCAACACTCGGATGAACATATTTTTGCATTCACATCATCTTGCGTTGTTTTATATGTATCACATGAAGACATTGATGTGCATCTCTTAGTAGAGACTCTTGTGGGAAATACTGTTGATTGGTTCAATCACCTAGAGCCAAGAATTATTACAACCTGGGCAACTATGAGAGAGAAATTATTGGTGAGATTCAAGCCCGCTGAAGACAGTCATCGGTTGTTTTCCCAACTCTCAAATTCAAAGATGGAGGTCAATGAACCCATGAGGGAATTTTTGGCAAGGTTTAACCGCTTGGTCACATGTATTTCCCATACACTCAATCCATCACCAAAGATTGTGTTCAGTAGTTTCATAAACACTCTTCCATCTGTGATAGCCTTTTTCCTAAGATCGGCTAATGAAACAAATTTGAAAACAACACAAGAAAATTCCATTGAGATTGAGGATAACATGATTACTTTTGACAAAATGAAGATAGATTCCATTAGGCGTGTAGTTCAGAGTTCTACAAATCCACTGCTACAGAAGGTAGCTAATGAGATGACGGTCCTCAAGAGACAATTGCCTGCTTAGGGGTAGCCTACACTGCCCGCACCACCATCACCACAATATCAACCTCAACAATCGTACCGGCCAAAGATAAATAATTTTTAGCCTTTCAATAATTATAGGTCATGGTTTTTAGCACCTCCACCAAGACAAACAATTGAAGCTGAGAAATCTACAATATTTTATTCTTTCCATGAGACCAATGGACATACTGGTTCTACATGCCCTAAAAATTTAAGAATGAATCAAATCATGGGATACACTGAAGCTGCAACCAATTCAAGTTTTATCCCTACACCAAGTTCGAATATTGTCTTCCCATAGATGAAAAACTTCAATGGTGACTCTGCTATAGGATACTTTGATAGTGAACCCATTAATAAAGAAGAAGATTTCCATCAATACTCTCTTGCGGTAAATCATGATAATTTTTCAACACCTGTGTTTACATGTCTTCAACATTTTAAGGCACATAAAGAAGAAGAAGAGAGACTAAAATCATAGGAAAAGAGTAAAGAGGTAGCTTCCACTTCTAATCCTAAGCTTTCACATGAGAATGCTAAAGCGGTTTCTCAAAACCCGTCTTTAGCAAATTTTAACATTATAAATTCCATGATGAAGACAAAGGTGCATATTTCTCAACTGGAGTATCTTTAGGACCATTTGGAACAACTCGATCAAATTTTCAAGTTTGTAAAGAAAGAAGTTTTCATTCAACCTACATTGCTCGAATCATCTATGCCAGTGGAAGAAAATCCTAAACCCTTCTATATATCTTTGTATATAGGAGGATTCAAATTGAGCAATTGCATCATAGTCTTAGGAGCCTCAAACAATGTCATGCCTCTACAAGCACTAAATGCATTGAAACTTTCATGCACTGAGACATAGGACAAGTGTTATTCACTTGAATCTAAGTCGGTGCCATTGGTCAGTCGATTAAAGGATGCTCAAGTAAGGTTGGCAGCTTGTTCAAAGAAAAGATAATGCTGACTATCCTATTAGCTAACATTCCAACTAGCCATGGGATGTTGCTAAGTAGAAACTTCTGCAAAGATCTTGGAGGAGAGATTCAACTGGATTGGTTGTTCGAAACAATTCCATTAAATAAAGGCAGTTTCAAGTTGGAACTAGAGGCCAAATCTTGATTTACGATGGGGAAATCGTAGGATCCTCAAGCACAAGTACTATATCAAGAAACGGGTCCTTGTACTTATGTTATGTTGTAAAAAATAACTAAAGAAAGGCAGGATGTTGTGTGTTCTACAGACAAGTCAACAAAAGATCCAAAGATGTGGACTATGTAGTTTGATGGGAGTTGCTCGATGACAAGTTCAGGAGCGGGAGTTGTGATAATCTCTCCCAAAGGTTGTTTGTATCCACAAATTGAATGCACAAATAATATGGCAAAATACGAGGTGCTTTACTAGGTCTCAAGAATGCAAGAGATATGGGTATCAAACTACTTAGAGTTGAAGATGACACAGAGCTGATTGTGAAACAAGTCAAAGATCAATTTCAAGTAAGAAAAGATCGCCTTCGACATTATAGACAAAGGGTGTGGAATGCGATCGACTGGTTCGAATCATTTGATATCAAATTCATTCCTCATGTAGACAATAGCAAAGTAGATGCCATTGTGGTATCAACTACTCTTTTCATACCACATTCTAATTTTTATTAGAATGCATTTGCTATTGAGTTCATATATGGGCCAACTGTCTCCGACAACTGCGACATCTAACAAGTCTTTGATGATGATTATCATATTGAAGAATTTCTTGATATGGAAAATAATTTTAAAGGATTATTCTTTGAATGCAGTTTGTCTCCTTTCAAAGAATTAATAACAAAGATTCTGAAGCGACAGATTCAAATATTATCTAGTTGAAAGGAAATCAGATTCGCAAAGGTCTAGTGTCCTTGGAGAATATATTTGACAGGCATGACAGATACGTCCAAGATCAGAGGAACTCAGGTGATAAGACCTTTGTCGAACATTATCAAGTAAACATTGGTACTGAAGACAAGCCTTAGCTTGTTAATTTGGGAAAGTGTTGTACTATAGAAGAAAGAGAAAGGTTCATATCTTTGTTCAAGAAATATCGAGATGTTTCCGCTTGTTCATACGAAGACTTGAGGGTCTTCACACCCAGAGAATTATCTTATACAATTCCCCTAAAACTTGATGCCAAGCCCTCCAAGCAGAAGCAAAGACATTATAATCCACAAATTCAAGATACAATCTATATGATTTAGAAAATGGTGGATCTTAAAATCATTTTTTCGATTCATCATTCCACTTGGGTGTCAAACATGGTTCCTGTATGTAAGAAAAATGGAGAGATCCAAATTTGTGTGGATTTCAGGAACTTAAACCAATCATCCCTTAAGGATAACTATCTCTTGCCAATCATGGAACATACCTTGCAGATAGTCACCGGTTCAGAAATGTTGTCATCACTTGACAATTTTTCTTGGTACAATCAGATTACAGTGGCAGAAGAAGATGAATTCAAAACAAAATTCACTATCCCGTGGGGTATGTTTGCCTATGAAAGGATGCCCTTTGGACTTATCAACGTCAATGCTACATTTCAAAGAGCCATGGATTTTGCATTTGGGGATTTGAAGAACAAAGTAATTATCATCTACCTTGATGACCTCACTGCTTTATCAAAGAAGTAGGGAGATCATTTTTCACACTTAGTGAAAGTGTTTGAAAGATGCAAGTATCATAAGATTTCCTTGAATCCTAAAAATTCCATCTTTACGGTGATGGAGGGTGAGCTGCTTAGCCAAATCGTCTCTAAGGAAGGAGCTTGGATTGACCCTGATAGGGTAGGGTTGGATGAGACACTCACTGTCCCATGCTCTAGGTCTCACCTTGGAAAACCCTTTGGTGTCACTCTCCACCTTCTCAACCTATAGGCCCTAATGCTTGTTAGGCACCCCTAGTTCTCCTGGCCAACCCTACTATCATCTTCATTTCCCTAACCAAGCCAATCTTGGTGTTCTTTCTCTCTTTCTCTCCTTAGCCCTTAATCTTCCTAAAGGCTAACTAAACTTCCAAACCTCACTAACTTGTTGCAGGGGCGTGTGGTGACTTTTATAGCTTCAAAACCATCCCTCTAGGGTTCTTGATCAAGCTCAAGACTCTAACTCTCCATCACTTCCACCAAACCCTATTCTAGGGTTTAAGAAGGACTACTAGCCCTTGAGCCCCAATTAGGCCTCCTAACCCGAGAAAGTAGGCTTAAACTCCAATCCTACTACGGAACATCATAATCTTCCAAAAGGGACCCTAGTTCATTTTCCTACCTCTCCAATATTTTTGAGGTTATAGGCCTTCACAGGCCGTACACAGGCGTAACCCTCTTTTTGTAGGAATTAGGGCAAATTAGGCTATTTCTTGACCTCATAGTAAACTATTTGTTTATTTCAATCACCAAATGGATTGGTGAGACCTATTGCTTCCTACCAAGCCTTTGTAAGGCCTCCTTCAACCACCACACACCTGGGTTTGTCAGGGAATTGACACCCCTGCAACCTTAGTGCTCTGCTCTCTTTGACTGTCCTAGCTGGGCACTGCCAAGCTCGCCTAGTAACAGCCTTTTACCATGGTTTCCTGTCTCCTAAGGACTCCTAGACCTAACCTATTTATAGAGATGGAGCTTAGCCTCAATTCCCACAGTCTACACACCAGGTATAGAGGAAAGGAGAGGTCTAAGACTCCATGATTTACAGCTTGCCGGTCTGTTCAACAATGGAAAGAAACAAAACTAGCTAAGAACAAAACTAGAAAATGATGAGAAACCTAGCTACTAACTACAAAAAGCTTGTAAGGTAATTATCACACATGCCACACACTAATCAGTGCCTGGAACCCTCCATTAACACACAAATAAGAACTAAAAACTAGAAAATTGCAAGAAACTCATTATTTTCCTTATAACAACAAACTTCAAATGAAACAAAAGCTTCTCCAACCCTTTGAACAGGTTGAAGCACACCTTTTAAAGGTTATATGGTGGTTACATTTCCCTTGGTCGGACATAACCACCATATAAGGCCAAAATTGCACAAATGTAACATTTTGGGCTTTATTTCCATCTCCTAGTGAATCCTAGTGGAAACAAGTTGTGAAACTCATCCAATCTACCTTGAACTATAGATCAACCTTCCTTATAACATATTATAACATCTGAAACACAGAGTTAAATGGTCAACATGACCTTAAAGCATTAAAACACAAAATTTCCTCCTAGGCTCACAAATCTGCCTAGTGCAACCTCATGCTTACTAGGTGCTCCTGCACCATTCTCCCCCTCTCTGCCCAAACACTAAGGAATGGAAGGAGAGATCAATGACAAGTCAATACCAAACTTCTTGAACTAATCTTCTTGTACCCATGTGGCTTCTGAATCATGCTTGTTCCTTCACTTGATAAGGTGCTCCATGTACACCTTGTGCCTTGTAGACTTTTGTACTCTTGACTCCAAGATCTTCTCTGCCTGAGGCTTATCTTGATTAGGAAAGGATACATTGTTGATGTCCTTGAAGATCTCCTTACTGTTCTGATCCACATCATTAAATTTCCCCTTATACTTGATCAAATCAGCTACATTAAACACTGGAGAGATCCCTAGATCGGTAGGTAACTCCACCTTGTAGGCATTCTTCCCATATTTGGCCAATACCTTGCATGGACCCACTCTCTTCATCTGCAACTTGGTTGACATTCCCTTCTGCAACCTTGACTTGTTAAGGTGGACCATAACATAGTCCCCTACTACAAATTGCACATCTTTCCTTGACATATCTGCCTTCTCCTTCAATTTTTGTGTAGCCTCAGTGACTATCCTCTTTATCTGCTCCTGAATCTTCTTCATGGTCTGACTGAAGTCTTCTGCATGTCCACTTCTTTGTTCCATAGCTCCAAGATCTTTTGTCTCACATATGCCTCTTGGGTGCATCCCATACACAACTTCAAAAGGACTCTTCCCTATGGTCCGGTTCACACTATCATTGTATGCATACTCAGCTTGTGAGATAACCATATCCCATGTATGTCCATACTCCTTAGTTAGGCACCTTAGAATGTTACCTAGCACCCTTTTAACCACCTCTGTTTGACCATCGGTCTGAGGATGGTAAGTTGATCCAAAAGACAGGTTAGTACCCAATCTTCTCCATACAGTCTTCCAAAAGTGACTCATGAACTTCACATCTCAGTCTGAAACAATGCTCAAAGGCAACCCATGGATCCTTACAACTTCCTTGAAGAAGAGATGAGCTATGTAACTAGCATCATGAGCAGTTTTGTAGGGAATGAAATGACTCATCTTGCTAAATCTGTCTACCACCACATAGACACTGTCAAAACCAGTCTTGGTCTTAGGAAGGCCTACCACAAAATCCATACTTACACACTCCCATGGTCTGTTAGGAATGGGTAGGGGTTGATATAGACCAGCATTACTAGCTCCTCCCTTAGCTTTCATACACACAACACATTGTTCCACATACTTTCTAACATCTCTTGCCAACTTAGGCCAGTAATAGAATCTTTGCACTAGTTCTAAAGTCTTGTTGATGCCAAAATGTCCACTAAGACTACCATTATGCTTTTCCGAATCAAATTTTCCCTCATTGACCCTCTTGGAACACATAACTGATTACCCTTAAACAATAACCCACTTTGCAATGTATACTCAGAATATTGGCTATGGAAATGGATTCTCAAAGTTAGAACATACCTTATAGACCTCTGAAAATTCTTCATCTTCCCCATAGAGATCCTTGAAACTCTCTATGCCAATGCTCTTGATCTGTATCTCTTGCACTATCAACAATCTCCTGCTTAGTGCATCTGCTACTTTGTTTAGCGTCCCTTCTTGTGCTTGATGGTGAAGGTAAAAGCTTGGATGTATTCCATCCATTTCAAATGCCTATTACTCAACTTCTCTTGAGTGTTGATAAAGCTAAGTGCCTGATTGTCAGTAAAGACTACAAACTCCTTGGGTAGAAGGTAATGCCTCCATTTCCTAAATGATTGAACCAAAGCATAAAGTTCTAAGTCATAGGTTGAATACTTCTTCTTTGATTCATTGAGCTTCTCACTAAAGAAGGCTATAGGCCTGCCCTCTTGACTTAGCACTCCTCCTACTGCCACTCCACTTGCATCACATTCAACAGGAACAATTTATCAAAACTAGGTAATAAGAGAATAGGTTGAGTTGCCACTTCTTGTTTCAGTTTCTCAAACCCTTTCTCAGCTTCTTGAGTCCACACAAACTTAGTTTTTAAACCACCCTTGATTGTATCTAGGACTGGTGCACATATACCACTAAAGTTCCTTATGAATTTTCTATAAAATTGGGCTAATCCATGAAAACTTCTTACCTCTGTCCCTGTGGTTGGTGTAGGCCAGTTTAGGATGGCTTCCACCTTGCTTGGATCCATCTTCAATGATCCTTTGGACACTACAAAACCCAAATAGACAAGCTCTTGCTTAAAGAACTCACACTTCTCTAGATTGATTGCCAACTTCTCCTCTTGCAACCTTCTAAGAACCATCTCCACATGTTTTAAATGCTCCTCTGCTGTCTTGCTATATATGAGGATGTCATCAAGATACACTACCACAAATATCCCTGTAAAGTCTTTAAGCACTTCATTCATGAGCCTCATGAATGTGCTAGGGGCATTAGAGAGGCCAAATGGCATAACTCTCCACTCATACAACCCATCATTTGTCTTAAAAGTTGTCTTCCACTCATCTCCATCCTTGATTCTGATCTAATGGTATCCACTCTTGAGATCCAACTTGGTGAAGTATTGAGCTCCTCCAAGACAATCCATTAAGTCTTCAATTATAGGAATAGGGAACCTATACCTAATGGTGATCCTATTTATTGCTCTAGAATCAGTGCATAACCTCCACTTGCCTCCTTTCTTGGTTGCTAAAACCACTGGTACTGCACATGGGCTGATGCTCTTTTGAATCAATCCTTGATCCAACAACTCCTGCACTTGCCTAGCTACTTCTAGGTTCTGATCTGGTGTAAGCTTGTATGTTGCTTTGTTTGGTAATGAAGCTCCAGGTATGAAGTCAATTTGATGACTAATGGCTCTCTTTGGAGGTAAAGTTGCAGGTGTACCATCACTGACAATCTCCTTGAACTGATCCAACAACTTTAGGACTGCTCCAGGTATGACTGTCTTGTCAGCCTTGTCTTCTTCTTTAGGTTGTAACACAACCACATATCCTTCACCCCCTTTATGTAGGTTGTTAAGGAACTCCTTCCCACTACTCAACATGATGCTTGGTGTCTTTGATTGTCCTTCTTCTTCTGACAATGACTACAACTTGAAAGTCTTCCCATCCTTCTTGAAGGAGATGGTGTTCTCTTTCCCATCATATATGACACCTATGTCATATTGCCATGGTCTTCCCAATAGTAGATGGCATGCATCCATGGTTAAAACATCACAAACTAACTTGTCCTTGTACCCTCCAATGGAAAACTCCATTGTTACTTGCTCATTCACTAGAACACTTTGCCCTTTGTTTAGCCATGTGACCTTGTAGGGGTTAGTGTGGGGTATCTTCTCCAATTACAGTTTCATTACTGCCTCCTCTGAGATTATATTGTCTATTGAACTTGAATCTACTATGACCTTGCATACTTTACCAAGTATCTTGCACCTTACTCTAAATAGAGCTCTCCTTTGTTTTGGTTCTTCCTTGACCGGTTGTCTGATCAAAACTCTACTGAACATCAGATTCTCTCCTACCTCATATTCAATATGACTGATCTTAGATGACTTAGGACTCATGGTGTCCTCTTGTGCATAAGCCACTCTCTTCTCATTGCTTGATGAAGATGCTTTCTCTGAGCACCTATAAGCAGGATGACCTACTTGACCACAATGGTAGCATTTCATGTTTGCAAAGTATGAATTGCTCCTGCCTGCTCCTCTTCCTCTGTTTGAACCTCCTTGAGGTCCTCTACCTCTGTTATACCCTCCTCTAGAAGATGTTTCATTGCCATGATCTATGGATTTAAACTCTCCTTGGTTTCTTTGGTCATTGCCTCTACCTTGGTAGCCACCTCGCTGCCCTCTTTGATCTCTTTGATCTCTGCCTTTGCCTCTGCCCTTAGAAGCCTGGTCTTGCTTCCTCTTGCTTCTTTCCTCAATCTTGATAGACAATTGGTAACATTGATGTACTGTCTTAGGACTTAAAAGAGCCATCTCCTCTTGAATGTTCCACTTCAAGCCATTAAGATACCTAGCCACCTTGAGACTCTCATCCTCTGTCACATTAGACCTCATGAAAAGTTTTTGAAATTCCTCAGTGTAAGTGTTTACATCTTGGTCTCTTTGCCTCAAGCTCTGTCTTTTCTTGTGTAACTGAATCTCATAGTCATCTGGCATGTATGCTTCTTTTACTTTGGCAACCATTCCCTTCCAAGTAGTTATAGGTTGCTTGCCTTCCTTTTCCCTCTATGTCTGAATGAACTTCCACCATGTCAAGGCAGAACCTCTTAGTCTTGACTTGGCCACCTTTACCTTCTGTGCTTCAGTGACTCCATCACATTCAAAATGGTTTTCCATTCCCTCTATCCAGTCCATGACTAGATCAGCTTCCATTTTTCCACTAAATAGTGGTATGCCTTCAAGTGCTTTTCCACTCAAAGCCTTCAATGCCTTGAAGAAAGGCTCCTCTTTCAAAATAGGGTCAGGTTCAGGGGTCTTGTCTTCCTCTGCAACCTCTTCTTCCTTTGGGATCCTTCCTTCAAATTGCGCACTCCTCACTGCTTGCTCAAGTTGGGCTATTCTTTCCCTCAATTGTTTATTGTCTTCCTCCTGCTCTTCAACCATCTTGGCCAACTCTGCATTTGTCACCATGATGGAAGAATCACTAGAATCAACCTCAGACAGACAAGATTCTTCCCAAATATTTTACTCGCTCTTATACCAATCTAATGGTGCAGGAGCACCTAGGAAGCATGAGGTTGCACTAGGCAGATTTGTGAGCCTAGGAGGAAATTTTGTGTTTTAATGCTTTAAGGTCATGTTGACCATTTAAATTTGTGTTTGAGATGTTAGAATATGTTAGAAGGAAGGTTGATCTATAGTTCAAGGTAGATTGGATGAGTTTCACAACTTATTTCCACTAGGATTCACTAGGAGATGGAAATAAAACCCAAAATGTTGCATTTGTGCAATTTTGGCCTTATATGGTGGTTATGTCCGACCAAGGGAAATGTAACCACCATATAACCTTTAAAAGGTGTGCTTTGACCTATTCAAAGGGTTGGAGAATCTTTTGTTTCATTTGAAGTTTGTTGTTATAAGGAAAACAATGAGTTTCTTGCAATTTTCTGGTTTTTAGTCCTTATTTGTGTGTTAATGGAGGGTTCCAGGCACTGATCAGTGTGTGGCACGTGTGATAATTACCTTACAAGCTTTGTGTAGTCAGTATCTAGGTTTCTCATCGTTTTCTAGTTTTGTTCTTAGCTAGTTTTGTTTCTTTCCATTGTTGAACAGACTGGCAAGTTGTAAATCATGGAGTCTTAGACCTCTGCTTTCCTCTATACCTGATGTGTAGATTGTGGGAATTGAGGCTAAGCTCCATCTCTATAAATAGGTTAGGTCTAGGAGTCCTTAGGAGGCAAGAAACCATGGTAAAAGGCTGTTACTAGGCGAGCTTGGCAGTGCCCGACTAGGACAGTTAAAGAGAGCAGAGCACTAAGGTTGCAGGGGTGTCAATTCCCTGACAAACCCAGGTGTGTGGTGGTTGCAGGAGGCCTTACAAAGGCTTGGAAGGAAGCAAGAGGTCTCACCAATCCATTTGGTGATTGAAATAAACAAACAATTCACTATGAGGTCAAGAAATGGCCTAAAAAGCCCTAATTCCTACAAAAAGAGGGTTACGCCTGTGTACAGCCTGTGAAGGCCTATAACCTCAAAAATCTTGGAGAGGTAGGAAAATGAACTAGGGTCCCTTTTGGAAGATTCTGATGTTCCGTAGTAGGATTGGAGTTTAAGCCTACTTTCTCGGGTTAGGAGGCCTAATTAGGGCTCAAGGGCTAGTAGTCCTTCTTAAACCCTAGAATAGGGTTTGGTGGAAGCGATGGAGAGTTAGAGTCTTGAGCTTGATCAAGAACCCTAGAGGGATGGTTTTGAAGCTATAGAAGTCACCACACGCCCCTGCAACAAGTTAGTGAGGTTTGGAAGTTTAGTTAGCCTTTAGGAAGATTAAGGGCTAAGAAGAGAAAGAGAGAAAGAACACCAAGATTGGCTTGGTTAGGGAAATGAAGATGATAGTAGGGTTGGCCAGGAGAACCAGGGGTGCCTAACAAGCATTAGGGACTATAGGTTGAGAAGGTGGAGAGTGACACCAGAGGGTTTGCCAAGGTGAGACCCAGAGCATGGGACAGTGAGTGTCTCATCCAACCCTACCCTATCAGACCCTAGTCGGGTTTATTCCATCAAAAACCTATCTCTTCCAACAAGAAGAACTAGGGTACACTCCTTCTTTGGTAAAGTGAACTTCATATGAATGTTTGTGCTAGACTTCTCAGAGCTAACAAAAGATATATCCGCTATGATGAAGAAAATGTTCGCCTTCAAGTGGACAAAATAAGGTAAGAAGGTGTTTGTCAAGATAAAAGAAGCCATCAAGTAAGCACCAGTGTTGGTCTGTCTTGAATTTGATAAGGAGTTTATCCTTTATTGTTGTGCATCAGAACACACTATATCTGCCATATTGACACATAAATTGAATGAAGAAACCAAGTCTCCAATTGCTTTCATGAGAAGTAGTTTCAAAGACAGTGAGTCTAGGTATTCTCAGATCGAGAAGAACGCATATGCAGTTGTTAGAGTTGTGAAGAATTCTAGATTTTATATCTTGAACTCCCACACAACAGTATATGTCACCGATCCAACAGTTAAAAGTGTGTTGAATCAATAAGAGATGGGAACAAAGAAAGGTAACTGGATCACAAAGGTTCAAGAGTACGATTTGGAGATCAAGCCAACCAAACTCATTTGCGAGAGAGGTCTTTGTCAGTTGATAGCAGAGGATGGTGATCAAAAGCACCAGGCCAATGGTGAACCAAAACTTGAAATTAAAGAGGACCTTCCGATGGTCCTATTGGTTAATTATGTAGATGAATGGTATGCTGAGATATGGTACTATTTGACTTATGGTGAATGTCCAAATCAAATGGACAAACAATAGAAGAGAACACTGGAGTTGAGAGCACACAAATTTGTGCTTATGAAAAACATTCTACACAAGCGAGGGCTTGATAGAACATTTTTTTTGAGATTCAATAAGGAACAACAATGGTGTTTGTTGGAAGCATTTCACAATGAGGCATGTGGTGGTCACTTTTCATCAAGGGTTATAGCATTTAAAATCCTGCGAGCACAAATTTTTTTGCCAACTATGTTTCACGATGCATATGATTGGGTGCACATATGTCAGATGTGTCAGCAGTTTTTTGGCAAGCTTAAATTGCCAGTCATTCCACTTAGGCTAGTCATCATTGATGCTTAATTTCAGCAATGGGGTTTAGACTTTGTAGGTCCTATCAACCCATGTTCTAGTAAGGGGCATATTTATGTCCTTACAACTACAAATTATTTTGTGAAGTGGGTCGACGCTATTCCAACTAAGTAGGCTACCTTAGAAGTTGTGTGCAACTTTTTGAAGGAGAATATCATTTCACGCTTCAGGGTACCATGCAAAATTGTGACATACAATACAAAAAGTTTCTCAGCTGAGGGGCTACTAGAATTTTGTTTTCATCATGACATCACTTTGTCACACTCATCAGATTATTACCCTTAGGGTAATGGCAAGCCGAGTCATCAAACAAGAACATCATTGCAATCATACTCAAACTAGTCGATTCTAATCAACGAGCTTGGCACAAAACACTCTATGACGCTCTTTGGGATGATAGAATTACTCCCAAGAGAGCCAATGGTACTTCACCCTTTATTATCATGTATGGTATAAAGGCTATGCTACCTATTACATTGGAGTTGTCCGCTTTGCAGCTGACATCCACAGTGAAAGATGGTGAGTTCAGAGATCTAATTGAGAAACACATCTTGTACTTGATGGAGATGCAAGAAGAAAGGTTGGGAGTCGTTGATAAAATCACTCAACATCAGGAGTGAGTGAATAATTTTTTTGATAACAAGGCCCGTTAGCAAAACTTTGAGATTGGAGATGAAGTCCTGTTATGGGACAAGAGACATGAGCCCAAGGGAATGCATGTAAAATTTGATTCCTTGTGGCTGGGGTTGTTCAAGATCCACGAGATTGCAGGGGAGAATTCCTACATTCTCTCACACTTGGATGGAAGGCTCTTCCCACTGGTATACAATGAGAAATATCTGAAGCACTTCATTCCTTCGGGGATGGAGTGATTGTCCTGTTAGTTTTTCAGTTTTTGTAATGTGTTTCCCCTTTTCGTAATGTCTACATTATGTCGTGATGTTTTTCCTTGTTTTGTGAAGTTTTTTGTCGTGTTCTAGGTGATTAGGTAGTCTTGTTTTAGGTGATTTTAGAGAAGTTCCAACTGATAGGTGATTAGGAAATGATCCTGACTTTGAAAACCAACTAATAAGACATTGCTCTACGCTTAAAAGTATAGAGATTCTTGCTTCTCCAATGTCGTAAGTATCCAACATGGTCCCCAAATAGAGCCAATTGTTTGCCCAAAATTTAATTTTTTTGCTTCATTAAGGCATTTTGTAAAAGTGGTTAAAATCTTTTAAAAATGTCAAAAATGTCAAAATTTCTAAAAATAAAATTTTCTATTTTTAGAAAATTCTATAAATAGACATGATTTAGGGTTTTCTAGGTTTATTGTCAAATGGATGTTGGAAATGTTTTCTAAAAATAAAAGTTCTATTTTTAGAAATGTTTAAAAATAGAATCTTTGCATTGATGGCTCTAATTGATTTTGATTGGTTTAAAATACTTCCCAATCAAGTTGGTCCGGTCATAATTGTCAAAAGGTCAGTATTTCTTTGGTGGGTCTATTTTGTTTCTTTCAAAAGGTAAATCAGGACCTCCGAGGTCATTAACGGAGGATGATCAATTGCTTGGTGTTAGATTCAAAGTCTCAAATTTTGCACAGATCGATCAACGGTGAAAGATTCATGAGAAACGGTGAAAGGAGGAAGGAAATATAAAAATAGTGAAATTTATGAAAAATATTCTAACACTAGAAAACCTAAGCGCCTTATTTCAAGGAGGGCGCTTGGTTTTCAATGTCTTAGCCAAATTTTCAGCTTCCAATGACAGTCAATGCAGTCAACAATGATGGTCAACGTAGTCGGCGTCAGCAAAGGCGGTGAACGAAAAGCAAGAGAAATTTGAAAATCTTGAAAAATAATTTAACTCTAGAGAAGTTTGGCGCCTTATTTGAAGGAGGGCACCTAGAGATTCATGTCTTTAGTTTATTTTTGCCATTTTTAAAAAAATGTGCAATTTGACTCTTCAACCCAATTCAAATCCAGTCAAATGTAGTTTTTAGGGTTTGAAAAGCTGGAGGTCATCTCAGATATGTTCAGGCTCTTCAATGAATCCATCATCCAGTTCACAGGATTTGTTGCATAGTGGCAATTGCGGATCAAACAGAGACATTTCACGCAAAACAAAAAAATTTAAAGAAAAAAATAAAAATCCTTAAAATAAAACTAAGTCTAGAGATGTTGGGCGCCTTATTTAAGGAGGGCGCCCAAGTCTTCAATGCTTAGATTTTTTTTTGTGTTTTTTTGGAAAACATTAAAACTTCTTTGTCAACCTAGTTCCAACTTTTAGAAAATTAGTCAGATGCAGTAATGGAGGCTGGAAAAGGGTACCATTCAACTCAAATATGATCAAGCTTGCTAGATTAACTGACTTTCAAACTCTATTATTCACCAGTTGCTTGAAAAATAGGGGTTGCCAGCTTCACGTGAAATAGAGAAAGCAAGATTTGAAAATCTTGAAAAAATGGTTAACTATGGAGATGTTGGGCGCCTTTTTTCAAGGAGGGTGCCCAAATGTTTATGCCTTAGAAATTTTTTGACCCTCGCCATGCTTTCTTCCATTTCAGTCTCTATCGTCAGTTTTTGGGGTGTACAATCACGATTAAACATCGTTAGATGTTGTAACAAAGCTAATGATCACTTCAGCAGTGGTCAAACATGAGATTGCCATGGTCAAACATAGATTATCAGTTGATAGTACCAAATTTTTGGATTGTCAAAGTCAGAAGTAGGCTTCAACGAAGGTGAAAGTGAACAAAAATTAAAAATCATGGAATTTTGAGTAAGTCTAGTGAAGTCAGGCGCCTTTTTCAAGGAGGGTGCCCAACTTTCCATGCCTTAGCCATTTTTTAGTTTTCATCATGCATTTTTTAAAACGAGTCTTCATACGCATGTACTTTTTTCAACTATAAAAGTGGAATTCACTGTTTGATACAAACAAAGTCAAATATTTTTGCATGGACTCCAAAATTTTAGGGTTTTGCATAAAAGCGCTTTTTATCTCCAAACCCTATTTAAGAAAGCTTTTAGCATTCATTTTTCATAATTTATGGGTTGGCTTTTAGAGGAAGAAACATGAAATTTTCTTCTCATCAAGATTTGGAGACTCAAACGAAGAGCTTTTTCAATGTTCTTCATGGATTCAAAATTGGAAAGCACATAAGCACACTTTTGCATGATCTAATTTTCTAGGGCATCATGTTTTAGAAATAGGTGGTCAAAATTTTCAAGTTTCAACGATTTGGGTCTACTTGTTCTTCATTCCTCTTGAAGATTGGAAAATTTTAAAAATTTGCATGTCGGCCCCCACTTTTTAGGAAATCACACATGCTTGGGAAATTCTTAGATTTTTTAAAATCTGACAAATTGGGTCTCTTTAGAACGAAATTGTCTACAAAACCCAAACCTCAAATTTTTTTCAAAAATAAGCCCTTTTTTTTGGAGAAAAAACAACAATCTATTTTTAGTTCATGGGTAAAACTTTTCTAAACATAGGTGTGTTTATAGCCAAAAGTTAAGTTTTTCGACATGTAGTACTATCCAACATAAATCATAACCAAATCAGTATTGCTCCACGATTTCTGAGAACATTTGAAATTGACTTACATCATGTGGTTCTAGTGTTTTATTTGTGTGCTTTGGAAGGCGTAGGAAACATTGCAATAAAAAATCTTGATCATTCTGGGTTGCTTGCAACAAATTCTATTCCCATCTTAATGCAAAGTCTTGAATTTGTAATTGCTTGTATCAAGTATTACAATTAAACTTCACGATAAATCATATTAGCAGATGGGCGTATTATTTACAAACTCAGGCTAGAAGATATTAAGAAATGTTTTGCAATACCACCATGGACAAAAAATTTCATTGTATCCATTGAAGAATGTGAAAAGGTGTGGTATGCGCAAAGGGACAATTGCTAGAAAAGAATGGCTTAGAAGTGGCTAAAAGAGAAGCAAAATACTTTGCAAATGAATGTTGGGCGTGGTGAGTTCAAGGAGGAATTTTCAATCATGATTACTTTGCTCAACCGAGTCATAGGTCAAGCAGAGGCCAATAAATTTTAGCCTTAGATGTTTTACATCATTTCTTAGATTGTTGACAGAGCAAAACACTATCTCCACCATTAGATGACAGAGTTTTTCAAGGCCCATGAATTCCACATGATATCTTACCTTGTATATCTAATGGCCTTTCAAGGGAAGTTTAGAGGCTTGAATGTCGTTGGAACTCTGGGTGTTCAACATGTGTATGATCATTACCCACAGTTATAGTTTTCAAAATCTGAGCAATGTTACAAGCGGGTGAATGATCTATTCCTAATGCATACAGTATGAGATCTTGATAATGAGTTGCATATACGAATTTCAACATATGACAAATTGGCAATGGCGGAGTGGGCTGATTGGTTTATCCAATTCCCCATGTTGTCCTACATAAGGGTATATGGCTTCTCAGGTGATCCAGTCATGCTACTTAGATATCCAATGGATGAGGTCGTGGTCATGGAATTTCTAAGGCAAGTACATGAAGTGCATACAGTTTTGCATAACAGGTGCAAGCTTGCAGTGAATTTCTTGTTTGAGATGAGCATATCCAAATGTAGATCAACAACTGATGCTAAGTTGACGAGTGATGAAATGTCAAAGTTTGGTCTCAAATTTTTCAAGGAGAGATGTTCATATGATCCTCATGGTGTCTTCGTAGCCCGTCTTGGTTAGAATCATACACATGTGCCTGTAGTTGAAGATTTCTAGACTAATTGTGAGAATGAGTTTGAGCGCGCAAGCACAATTACAACATACTTACCCTTTGACAGATGGCTGATTTCTTATCAAAAGATGTGGAAGGTCTTTCAGATGATGATGGGGAAGTCCTACTTCCCATGTGCCCAAGACCAGGTCAAGAAACAACCAGTTTCATAAGTTGATTGGTTTGCTAAAGAGGGCACCTTAATTAAGGAAAGAACACGCCGAGTTATCAAGAACAATAGAATATTCTTGAGCAGTAAAAGGACACGAAAGGTAGCTATTCTAGTTGTGGAACCGCCAATAGTTCAGTCATTGAGCTACCTTCCTCTTCAAATCAAAACCGAGAGCGAAAGCTATGAGAAATCCTCTAGAAGATACAAAGATTAGCATAATGACAAATGACTTAAAGGAAAAGGTGAATAAGCACGAACAATCAGTACATGCATCAAAACTTCCAGTTGAATCACCACCACAAGTTCAAGTAGAGCTTCCATCTCTTGTTCTTCCATCGTCGCTGAGGCCTTCTCCTATTCATATAGATTTAGAATGTGATTCACCAGTTCGTAATGTCTCAACACCTATTGATCCATCAGGAGTTGCTAGAGTTGGAATCGATCCTCCTAGAGAAATTAGTAGAGACTCCTTGTCTTGGCTTGATAACCTACTGGGTAAGAAGAGGAGGAAGCATTCTTATTAGTTGAATTTTGTAGAACTTGATAACGTCTACCAAGACACAACAAAGAAGCGAGTTCATATGGAGAAGAATTCTGAAGGCGAGATTATCCTTGAGTTTTCCACACCTCCAGAGGACACGAATGTTAATGAGGTTGAAATTGATGACTTCAAAGTTGTTAAAGCCAATCTCGATAGAAGCACCTGACATACTAATATGAATCTCTTCAAGGTTGCAGCTAATAATTTGAAGGAATGAGTGCTCAAGGATGGAGAAGATAAGGTAGCCCTCAAGGTTGAGGTTCGACAACTATGACTGTATATTTCCAATCTCCTTCATGGTACTTCATAGGCCACCTTGTTGCTTCCACAAATTTTGGAGTCACCTGCAGATCAACATCAGCTGAGTCAGTTGGTCATATACGAAAAACATATGAGAGATTGAATAGAAGAATTCATCACCAGGGGCAAATCTATACTTGTAGAGATGTACTAATTTAGGTATAGCGCCCATGATCTTTGCTCAGGGATTCAAGAGTTTCAACATAATATAATGGAAAGGAAACCAAGAGATGAGATCGTTATTTTTTACTTGAGGACGACTTATGATTCAATCATTACAGAAGAACACAAGAAGAAGATTTTCGCTTGGAGAGAACAACTCTTCAAAGTAAAAACCTACAAAGGAATATCTATAGAATTGGCTAGATATAAACAAAAGGTTGCTAATACTCAAGTGCGTAAGCACGTTTGTGTCATAGATCCCTTGTCAATATCGACATGAAGATGGAACTTACTTTGATCTCGGTGAAGTGCAGACAGAGTTTCAAAACCTTTTCCATGGTAGTTTTAATGGTGATCTTGTTGCCTACAAGATGAATCATGTTGCCGCAATGTCAACAAAATTTGATAAAGCAGCTGAAGAGATAAGAGAAGTTCTAAGTTTGATCACAAAGGGTGAGGAGATGCTAGAAAAGTAGTATGTTGTTCTTGGTAGTATCAATGTTCCTGATGAAGAGGCAGTTAACAAATTTTTGGAGGATATGATTTCCCAAGTTATCAATGGATGAGTCACTAGTTGAAGCATGCAAAGATTTCTAGGAATAGAACTCAAGTAAAGGTAGCAGTTAACTTGATGCCTTTTCCAAGTTAACCTGGCTATTCTCATTCATGCTTACTCTATTCTTTGTAAATGCCAAATGTATAGTTGGAAATTTTCTTGTTGTTAAATTAGTTAATTGATGTTAGCAGACAGTTATTTGCTTAGTTATCTTTTGTTTAGTTTTAGAAATAAAATCTTGCATGTTGGCAAGACTAGTTGTTAAAAACAAGGAGATTTTAGGGTTTCCTACTCCTTGTTTGTGTATAAATAAGGGAAGCCTTGCCCATTTATTTTTAACCATTGTTGTGATAACAAATTGTTGAGCCTATTTTTCCTATAACTTTGTTATTCAATGTCTGTTCACTTCTGTTTCAAGTGTAATCTGGTTTGATCACATATTGTAAGCCTACTTTGCTATAATCTGCTGTCCCAAAAGTGTATTTGTTGTTATAAAATTAAGGAAATCTCATGCCTATCTTGCTCTGATCTACTATCTCAATCTATTTCAATACGTTGTCTTATATTTTTCCTTTGTAATCTTTATTTTAGCTTACATCTAATAAGTACAACGAGTCTTCAGGTGTGTTCTAGAATCGAGTTTATTTAAACTCTTGTGTCAAATTGATCATTCCTTGTTTACTTCTAATTCTTAGACTTTGAATTTACTTGAGTTATTAGAAGCATTATTAGAATAGGCTTAGTTGTAGTTTGAAGTTATGAAACCAGAGAAAACCTCAACTGCAACACGTGTTTTATAACCTTGTGCTCTCAGCCAAGAAATAAAAAGATTGGTAGTAGTTTAGTATTTCTTTTTAAGCATAATCAGTGAAGAGGGAGTTTCCCCTCCTAATTTGAAGAGCAGTATAACTGTGCATAGCTGTCCGGTCCTAATTCGCATTCCAGAGGTACGAATTGAAACACCAACAATTTATAAATCCATTATGAGGTACACACCCCACTACTAGGGGAGAGGATCTAATAGTTGTGGACCCTAATGTTTCAACTATCAAGCTTTTAAATGGTAAGTCAATTTTGTATGAAATTGAATCATGCCTCCATACGTGTGTTAAGAGTTTAAAACTATTGTTTGAGGTTTTAAGTATCTTTGATGTAACCAAAGAAGCTATGTCTTCACTAAGTTGTTAAAAAATATCAACAAAAAAACTTATATCGAAACATGTGCATTAGGCACTTATAATCAACTATCATGTGTTACCATATGATTGGTTGTTTTTTGATGTGACTTGTGAAAATGACTGACTTTTTATCTATTTTTCAGGTATAAATATAATATCTGCTAGTGCTTAAAACTGCAATCATGGGTAAAAAATGGCCATTCCTACTAGCCATAATGACTATTAGAGCACATTTGTCTATTGGGTCCTGTCCCTTGGCCAACACTTTTGAATTTGAATTTTTTTGTCTTTACACTGGCTTGTGCTATCCTATTTAGGCACATATTTTTTGACTTGATTTTTATGTTTTCCTCTTATTATATATGGGCCTTAAATATAAGGTACATTTTTTTTGACTTGAAACATTTTATGTTCCTCTTTCATTAAGAATGCACCACCTAATCAATGAACATATTCTCATGCCTTGGTGAAGTTTTGTAACTTTGCTATTGTCCAAATGTTGATCTTTGTTAGGTAGATGTGTTGGAAAGCTCATTTCATTGCTCTTGCAAAGATACCTATGAGAGATGACATAAAAACATAAATTATATGACAAGGTTTGAAACATTACTCATGATTGAAGAAATGAAATGGTTTTACCTTGAAGTATGACACAAAATTAAAATATCATGTGGGTATGACAAGGTGTAAGAATGATAGTTCACCAATTTATATAGTGAAAATAAATGCTTTCACTATATTTTACTAAGGGGATTTATATTTAAATAATAATAAAGCAAATAATTTAGAGTTGGGATTGATAATTGATATTGTAATAAATACTTTAATTAATGCATAATTAAGATAAAATAAATTACTTTATTTAAATCTTGATGTTGAAGCATTTTTATAGAACATTTCTAAAATTGATTGGTCAATATGCTGGAAATTAAGGACCTTGTTAGATAAAAATCTATAAAATGATTGTTCTTTACTCTTTTTCGCCTCTATGGTGACAAAGACGAACCTTGCATCTACATAACTGATTTGGCATGCAACATTGAATCTAAACATGTAGAAATTGACTAGGGGAGAGGATCCAGTAGTTGTGCACCCTAACTCCACGCTTCTAATTATCCTATGTGGAAATTTCAAATCATTCCCAATTTTTTACAACATCTTACTTGGCAAGTCCCCTGCTTATAACCTTCGTTTCAGGGCCACATCATCAAATATGATGCCACATCAACATGCTTTTTGTCAAGGTGTCCAAAAGGCCCAAAAAAAAAGTGAGACCAATACTAGTGCATTCACATCATGGGTAGTTGAGTTCTGATGTGGTATCACATGATTGGTTGCTTTTTAGATCAAAGGAATACATTTTGTTTAATTATGGGTAGTCAAGTCACAACTATTGGGCATTATATAAACAACTACTATCACAACTATTGAAACATGCTCAACTACTAGGTCCCCTCCCCTAGTAGAAAATTGACTATATTCTCAACTTGCTATACTTGTGTTTGAAGGGTGGTGTTGACATATGCTTTTTAAGATCTTGGTAGATAAAAAATTAGTCTCCTTTGGTCCAGTCTCTAGACATGTCAATAAAATGATGTTGGAATGATGATCAATGATTAACAATCATACAAGTTGACGATACAATTAGGATGCTCTAATGATGCTTTCATATGAATGCTCCTTGCTAATTCTAAATGACTTAAATGAGTTAGAATTTGTCCTTAAATAAACTACCCTAGCTACAATTTGAGATAAGTTGTATTTTAATTTGGTCACAATGAATAGTAAGAGAGTAAACGTGCACCCAAATTAAGAAATTCAAATTTAAAATTCAAGATTTAGATTTAGATCCACAAAAGTGAACTAGTCAATTTTTTCACCTGCAAATTTGATCAAGGATCACAAATAAGTGGATGTAGAAACGAGTGATGATGAATACATGCTAAAATAAGATTTATTTTCCAGCTTCCATCCAAAATCACTGTAGACCCAAAACTCTAAGGAAACTAACACAGTTATATGATTTTCACATTATACATTACTCCGACACTTAACCCACGGAACCAACGGCTTATTAAGATTAAGATTTGTTTAACTCTGTTTTTTCCTTCCATCTCAATGCTTTGCCAATAGAGCCGGAGGCTAATTCATTTTTGTAAATCTGGGCTTTTTCTTGCATTTTAACATTTCCAATATTTGTTTCTTTCTGTCGGGGGAAAAATGAGTTTGACAGAGGCGGGATACGCAGCCCGGCGAGCGGCGCAGCAAGAGCGCGTGCGCATTTTGTACCGCCAATGTCTGAAAAATGCGCTCAGCTGGGTTATTCGCAGACCACTCTTTTATGAGGATGTAAGAAATAACGATGCCCTAATTCTTTCTCGTCGTACACATTTTTGAAAAAATTCAAATAATGACCAATTGCAAAAAAAAATTAAAATTGCATCGTTATTGTTCATAGTCTTAAAATTATTAAGCGATTGGTTTTGATTCGGACTGTTTCCGTGCAATGTGTGATTGGAAAGATTAAAATGTGTATCTTGCTACTCGCTTCGGATGGAGGTCAATCGTTTTAAAAAACCCCAAGTGTGATAAGTTTACAGTAAAATTTAAAATTGATTCAATCTTATTCTTTAAATTTTTTTTTGTTTACCTTTAGCTTCTGTGCCAGATAAAATTCTGTTTGCAGGGCAGCCTTTAACTGAGATGCCACAACAAAAGCTTATTTTATTTGTTGAAGTTGCGTGGATCAGAACCAGGACTTGCACAATTTCTAGCTGCATTGTTGTGATCAACGATATCTAGTGATCAGACTATTAATTTTTGAATACATTTTTTTGGGCCTGTGTGGTGCACAATTTGTAAAGCAAAATCCTTGTTGCAAGGTAACCTTTAGCTTAGATGCCATGGCAAATTCTTCTCTCAGGGTAACCTTTATATTAGATGCCACAACTAAATCCTGATGGGTATTTTTCATCAAAATTGTTTGGAACCAGGGCTTGCACAAAGTATAACTGCATTATTGTAGTCAGTGATCTCAAATAATAATTGTTTATTACATTTTATGTGCGTATTGCACAATTAAGAAAGGAAAGTTCTCGTTTTGAGATAATCTTCAGTTTAGATGTCACATTAAATTCTATTTCCAGGGCAGCCTTAGCTTAAATGCCATGAACGAGGGGTACTTTCTATAGATGTCTTGTGGAACCTGCACTTCGCAAATTTTAACTGCACTGATGTGACCAGCAAGCTCAACGAGCAGATGGTCAATTTTTTATTCCATTTTTTTTTGTGTGTATTACACAATTAGAAAAGTATTATAATGGATATTCTATTATTTTGTTAGTCATTTTAGATGGTGTCAAACTGTCTGAAAAGAGACCTTAGCTTTTCTGGGTTCCGATTAGAAATTTGAATCGCTTTATTTTTATATTTTAATTGTTAAATTCCCCTTGAAGGGAAACATTTGCTTAGATGCAATTATCAAGACGTTTCACTTATGTCAAAGTTTCCTAGGACAGACATATCCCAATGTTTGTCAGTTTGGGTAGGGCACGCTAAGTTGGATGTGGTGTTTTGCTTAATTTCAACACTCCACTTGTCAAGCATTTCTCCTCAGGATTTTAACCCAGGGCTGTGCAATACCGCTTAAGCTCACAACATTTGAGTTTTTGTGAAGCATCTTCTGTTAAGTTTATGATCAGATGTATGCACAGAAAATTAATTCAAAAAATCAGACACAAAACACAGCAGATACCCTGGGAAAACCCTCCTCTTGAGGGAGAAAAACCGAGCAACAATATATCACTTATATATTGAATTTCAACAACAATGATCTCCTTACAAGAGGCCAATATGCAGGCCAGAATATAAGCACCAGATATGATGTAACACAGAAATACAAAGAGATAATTCGCTGATAATGAAACTCAGCCTTCAACTATGACGATCTGCACTTGTAGATAAACTCGCACTTGATGATCTCAACTTGTGACGAATATGCTTGAATGGAATGGATGATAAACAAGGAGAGAAACATCAAATATATATACAATATGGAAAGGTCATCACTCTTCAAATCAAGTCGGCCATCATAAAGGAAGGCGCCCATTCATTAAGTCACATCCAATGAGCAAGAAGTCGGCCACATAAGAATTCGTGTTTCTTCATGAAATCGTATCTCCTTAAAATCAGCCTTGATAAAATATTAAACATCATTTAGCAAATGACGTGTCTCTTTGTAGAATCGCTTCCAATAATTAAATACAATAAAGAAGGATTGAGACTCTTCAATAAATCGAAGTCATATAAATTAAATAGCCTTAGGCTATTATTTAATTTATCAACATGAAGTAAGGAGATCGGTTGGAAGTGGAGACCGACGCTACAAAACATCAACACTCCCTCTCAGCTAGGGAGAACACTTCCAACTGCACAAGACATATCACCTCATCGTGATGTCTACCACAATGGCTACACCCATATGTGGAAAAGAAAAGATATCACCTCATTGTGATATCAACCATCATGGCTACACCCATGAATGGAATGTACAAGTGTTCATCACTTACGTGATGTTGTCACCTCATCGTGACTTTCACCATGGCTCTCCCAGAGGGTGAAACACAAGTACATGAAAATCATCACGGAGTCTCTCACGTGATGCTGTCATGGAGTCACACACATGACATCCACCATGGCTCTCCCAAAGGGTGGAAACAAGGGCTTTCACCTCAAATCTCAAGAGAGAAATGCATTAACAAGGGCTTGCACCTCAAATCTCTCTCAAAGAGAAATGCATTAATGAAGATCATTCATACTAAGACTCCTTCTCAATTAGGGCAGAATTCTCCACCATACCAAGCTTGTCTCGAAAGTACACAAACTTTATCTTGGAGAGAGGCTTAGTGAGAATGTCTGCCGTCTGCTCATCAATGCTAATATACTTCAGCTGAATAGCTTTCCTCAATACTGTTAATGCTTCAAGCAACATCGTAGCATCTTCCAGCGCATTCATTGAAGAAATCAGATAATAGCCAAAGGCTATCTGATTTATAAGATCTCTAAAGGCACGAGTTAAGAGTCACTTCGTTTTGCTAAAAGAAGATCAACTTTAAATAATTATTTGTTAAGATATGTCTCTTACCCAAGTGGCGCGATTATCTAAATAAGCCGACTTTATTTAAATAGAGCAAATTTAATAAAGTTGTCTTTGCACAAGAGGCCGACATTGCATTTTGAAAGGTCACATCCATTGGAGATATTCCCTATTGTCATCTATAAAAGGAGATCCTTGTTATTCATTTGAGATATCGATTCATCAAGCAAGTTCGATTTATTCCTTCAGTCAAGTGCGAATTCCTTCAAGAACAGATTGCGAATTTCTCTAAGTGCAGATTTAGATTACAAGGAAGAGCAGATTATCTTCTGTCATTGCATCTAGAGTTGATGCTGGTTATTGGCCTTGTATTGGCCTCATTGTAAAGAGAATTACTGCCATTACTTTATATATAAAAGAGAGATCTTTGTTGCTGGGTTTTTCTCCCTCAAGAGGAGGGTTTTCCCAGGGTATATGCTGTGTTTCTGTGTCTGATTTTTAAATTAATTTTCTGTGCACTTATCTGATCACTAATTTAACAAATACCATATCTCTAATATAATGGTATTTGATCTCAACATGCTTGGTTCTGTCATGAAACATAGGATTGACAGAAAA
The DNA here is from genome assembly GCA_007258455.2 of Sequoia sempervirens. Lineage (NCBI taxonomy): Eukaryota > Viridiplantae > Streptophyta > Pinopsida > Cupressales > Cupressaceae > Sequoia > Sequoia sempervirens. The sequence continues at coordinate 52,386,762 of VDFB02168118.1, forward strand.
CTTCACACAGCTCTAGTTATCACAATGAATGATAGTAGGCTCCATTGATTTCCCAAACAATCCTGCAAGGAGCTTCCGAAGCCACACTGCTTCCCGAGCTGCCACACAAGCTGCAATGTACTTTGTCTCTGTTGTACTCAATGCTACAGATGACTGCTTCCTGCTGCACAAGCATATCATAGCAGACCCTAAATTGAAGCAACATCCAGAGGTGCTCTTCCGATCAGTGACACACCCTGCCCAATCAAAATCAGTATAACCATGCAACTTCAAATCCACATCTGAAGAATATCTCAACCCATATCCAATTGTGCCACGCAAGTATCTTAGGATATGTTTTGTTGCAACAAGATGTATCTGCCTTGGTTCACACATGAACTGACTAAGTGCACTCACTGCATAGCAGATATCTGGTCTAGTGTTGACTAGATACATCAAAGATCCAATCAATTGCCTGTACATCGTGGGATCCACCAGGTCTGAACTAGTTGCAGCCTCCTTCAACTTATGTAGGTTGGTCTCCATAGGTGTAGACATGGATTTGCAATCCATCATACCAAACCTCTTCAAAATATCAATGGTATACTTCCCTTGACTTAGAATCATCTCATCTGGCTTCTGCCAAACTTCTAAGCCAAGGAAGTAATGCATGAGCCCAAGATCCTTCATTTCAAATTCAAAAGCCAACTCCTCCTTGCATTTGATAATGAGGTGTTCTTCTCCAGTAAGAATCAAATCATCAACATACAAAACCAAAATCAATGCTTCGCCATCAATTACCTTGAAATACAAGTTAGAATCAACATCGTTCTTGGAGAAGCCCAAGCTTGACAAGTAACGATCAATCCTTTCGTACCAAGCACAAGGAGCCTACTTAAGACCATACAAGGCCTTCTTCAGCCTGCAAACATAACACTCCTTCCCATGTACCTCGAATCCATCAGGTTGCTCAATATAGACTTCTTCCTCGATTACGCCATTCAGAAAAGCTGTCTTCACATCCATCTGATGAATCTTCCATCCTCTAGATGCAACAATGGCAATGATGGTTCTGACAGAAGTATAGCGAGCAACAGGAGCAAATGTTTCTTCATAGTTAACTCCCTCTTTTTGTGAAAACCCTCTAGCCACGAATCTTGCCTTGTACTTCTCAATGCTCCCATCAGCCACATGCTTGATCTTGAAGAGCCATTTTGAAGATACCACAGATTTGCCTTTGGGTCTAGGAATGATGTCCCAAACATCATTCTTGAGAATGGACTGATACTCCTTTGTCATAGCATCTCTCCAAACCTGTTGACTAGAAGCTTCCTCAACATTGGAAGGCTCAGACTCAATAATCTGACTCATCAAAGCAACATAACTGGAGAACTTATGAGGTCTCTTACTTTCTCTGAAGGTTCCTCTTGGTGCTGCAAACCTTTCTGCCTCCTGCATCATTTGCCTAGCCCAGAGAGGTCTTTTTCTTCCAATCACAATATTGGTAGGCCTGTCAGTAGGTTCCAAGGGCTCAACTGGATCATCATCTTCCTTCGGTTCTGAAGTCTCCCTTTGAATCTCTGGAGTGTGGTCAACTTCCATATCCTGAGGAGACTCTTCATTATCAATCTCCATATGAGTACCCTTGGATCTTCTGAATGCAACATCTTCCTCAAATGTGACATCTCTACTGATCTCAATCAACTTCTGGCTTGGAATGTAGATTCTGTAGGCTTTTGATGTTTCATTGTAACCTACAAATATCCCCTTCTTGCCAGAAGGCTCCAACTTTGTTCTCTTTTCCTTCGGAACATGAACATACACCGAACATCCAAAGATCCTTAAATGACTCACTTCTGGCTTCTTCCCAGTAAAAGCTTCTTTAGGAGTCATGTTCTCCAAGATTCGGTGAGGACTTCTATTCTGAACATAGATTGCTGTCCTAGATGCTTCTGCCCAAAGGAAGGTTTGCAGATCTTGGTCATGAATCATGGCTTTGGCTGCTTCCACGATCGATCTGTTCTTCCTTTCAGCAACACCGTTATGTTGAGGATTATAAGGGACACTGAACTCCCTCTTAATCCCAACTTCAATTCAAAAATTCCGAAAGCTAAGTGTACTCTCCTCCATTATTGGATCTCAGGACTTTGACTTTGATCCTCTTCTTGGACAAATTCTCCACCTGAGCTTTGAATTCCTTGAACCTTTCTAATACCTCCTCAGATTCTTTGGATTTCAAGAAATAAATCCAAGTCTTTCTAGAGTAGTCATCAATAAAAAGAATGTAATACAAGAAACCACTCGAAGAAGCAACAGACATTGGACCAGATAAATCAAAATGAATGAGATCTAGAATACATTTGGATCTATTTTCTCTACTATGAAATGGACCTTTAGTATTCTTACCCAAAGCGCAGCCTCTGCAAGTACCTTTGTGCTCCTGGTTGAACTTTGGAAGGCCCGTGACCATCTTCTCCATGATAGGTAGAGCTTGGAAGTGAAGGCGAGCCAATCTTCGATGCCAAAGATCACACAAGCTTGAAGAATCATGTACTAGTGCCTGAAGTGGATGAGTGCAAAGCCTGTAGAGACTTTGATGTCTAACTCCAATCACCCGAGCAGTCTTGAAGTTGGAATTCTTCGTCCACACAAGAGCTTTGCCTTTAGAGAAGGCAACTTGGTATCCCTTGTCTTCCAAGGCTGAAATGGAAACAAGATTATGCTTGATGCCTGGAACATAAAGAACATCACTTAACTGCAGGGAGATGCCAGAATCCAAGTGGAGAGTGGAGGTCCCAATTCCTTTCATCGAGTAACTAGCATCATCTCCAATAATAACTTGTTCACTAGAGTCTCTCTCCACCAAGTTTGTTAAATGCTCCCTAAATCCGGTGATGTGGCGAGAGGCACCACTATCAATCAACCAAGTGTTGGTGTCGGTAGGTACATTGCTTGCCAATGCCGAATAGAACAAGTATTCACATGAGTCCTTCTGTGGAGAGGCATCATCAACATCTGCAATGGTGGCCTGCTGCTTAGGCCTAGTTGGACAATCTTTAGCAAAGTTACCATACTTGTCACACTTAAAGCATTGGACTTTGGAAAGGTCCCTCTTCTTCTTGAATGCGGGAGCACCATCTGCTCCTTTGTCTCTGTTCCTCTTAAAGTATCCTTTCTTCCCATCTTTTCCCTTCTTCTTTGAAGATTGAGGGGCGAGGACATGAATGTCTTCATTAGCAGAGCTTTGACCAACTCCTCTAGCAGCCAACCTAGACTCCTCTTGAATGCAATCCACTTTCAATCGATCAAACTTAGGAAGTTTCAATCTTGCACTGATTCCTTGAATGTAAGACTCCCAAGATGAAGGAAGACCATTGAGAACAAGCATGGTCAAGTCTTTGTCATCAACCACATGACCAATTGTAGAGAGCTGATCTCTCAATTCTGAAATCTTCATGAAGTAAGCAATAACTGTTTCTCCTTTCGGCATCTTCACATGATGGAGTTGTTGCTTCAGTGCAAGAGCCCAGCTTGTGTTGTTGATTTCGTACATCTCCTCCAAAGTTTTAAACATTTCTCTTGCCATCTTCAACTTGGAGGCAATAGGAACAATATGATCCTTCATGGAATCAACTAACATCTTCTTTGCCTTGATATCTTTCTTCCTCCATTGAACTTTCTCTTCCTCATCCGTAGGTACGGGGACTTTACTCTCCACGAACTCAGCCAATTCATTTTCTTCCAAGGTGAGCATGATTCTGAACCTCCATGATGTGAAATTTGATGCTCCCTCGAGTCTATCCTCAATCTTAAAACCGTTCACCATCTTGACGAAGAGATAGAGGTAATCAACAATGAGAAAGAGAATAAAGAGTATTGCTGTAATAAGAAATCTGATCACGATCTTTCTCACACCCGCTCTGATACCATGTTGAGTTTATGATCAGATGTATGCACAGAAAATTAATTCAAAAAATTAGACACAAAACACAGCAGATACCCTGGGAAAACCCTCCTCTTGAGGGAGAAAACCCAACAACAATATATCACTTATATATTGAATTTCAACAACAATGATCTCCTTACAAGAGGCCAATATGCAGGCCAGAATATAAGCACCAGATATGATGTAACACAAAAATACAAAGAGACAATTCGCTGATAATGAAACTCAGCCTTCAACTATGACGATCTGCACTTGTAGATAAACTCGCACTTGATGATCTCAACTTGTGACGAATATGCTTGAATGGAATGGATGATAAACAAGGAGAGAAACATCAAATATATATAGAATATGGAAAGGTCGTCACTCTTCAAATCAAGTCGACCATCATAAAGGAAGGTGCCCCTTCATTAAGTCACATCCAATGAGCAAGAAGTCGGCCACATAAGAATTCGTGTTTCTTCATGAAATCGTATCTCCTTAAAGTTGGCCTTGATAAAATATTAAACATCTTTTAGCAAATGACGTGTCTCTTTGTAGAATCGCTTCCAATAATTAAATACAATAAAGAAGGATTGAGACTCTTCAATAAATCGAAGTCATATAAATTAAATAGCCTTTGGCTATTATTTAATTTATCAACATGAAGTAAGGAGATTGGCTGGAAGTGGAGACCGACGCTGCAAAACATCAACATCTTCAATCTGTGTCAAAATAAAAAATGAAGACAACAGTTGATGCCAGAAATATGCATCATAATATAAAAATGCTAGATTAAGAGCTCTGCAATTTCAAGCAGGTTAGGGGTCCAATCAAAGGGTAATATTAGATGCTGGTTATTTAAAATGCTGGGTCGAGATCCATGAAGGATGAGTCCACAGTCATCCTTCAATAAATTTTTTGATGCAATTCTAAGCACTGTTGGTCAACGTTGTAGGATACGTGACCCCTGTACCCTGGTATGCGTACTGGCATACTTGATACAGATACTGGTATGGCATGGCCCAGATATGGCCTGGAAACCATGCCTGCTTGTACCCAGAATTAGGTTTATTTTAGAGCTGTGCCAGATACATCTGGATATGGCGTTCTGAAAATTTGTGTCATTTCCAGGTAAAAGCATATTATTAACTGTTCTTATCTGAATCCACACCCATATTCGTGTTTTAAGATTTGAAACATTTACATTTCTTACTATTGTTGACCCTCAAGCTTCAAGAGCAATAGCATGATAGAAAACAAGATTGAATAGCCTCAAGTTAGAGACTTCAAGAAACTTTACTGGCAATGTTCATTGAAATGGATGGTTCCACCATTGCATAACATTGTTATGAGCTCAATTTTTAATTTTCAACTGCTGTAAAAGCTAGAGTAGAAATGTAATGTCCCCTTAAGAAATTAAACCAAAAATATAAAGTACAAGTTAGGACATTTAATTTATTTAATCAGCACATCATTTTATTAATGCAAAATTATCTTGAAGACCTACTTACAATGTTTATTATCAATTAAGCAGATGATACATGATTAGATCACTTCAGATTGCATATGTCAAGAATAAATCAATCAAATGCATTATCATCAAGCATGACTTCTTCTCCTGATTGGAATAGAATCTTGCCTTGTCTCCTCTTTCCTAGCCTCTTGGGGTGGCGATTTACTGTGTAAAAGGGCGTGTGAACGCATCTCAAAGTGGACTCCCTCAAGGTGTTCCACCCATCTTGGGACTCCCCATCAGTGGAGCGATTTACCCGCTTTTCCCTCCACAAACGCACAGTCCTTAATGAGCGCTAGCAAGGAGGAGTTGGACTTGTAGTCTATCCTTCAGGGTAGAGTCATAAAGCTCAAGGAACATAATAATTGTTGCAAGACAAATGACATTCAGCAGTTTGCATATTATCTTAATTGGTAAGAAGACTTAATAGTTTGATATTTTATGTTTATTGATTGTAATATTTGACATATCCCAGCTTTCATAATACATTGAAAATGCTGCATTCTTTCCGAACTTAATAATATATGTATTTTTGCTGATTTCATCTTTCAGAAATATCATATTGTATTTATATCTATTTATTGAATTAAGTTGTGTTGATTAGTGGCTCTTACATTCCTACTTCATATTCTTTAAATTAAAGATTCATTGCCATATACATAAATACAATCTAGTGATACATGAGTATATCTCAGTGTGTTATTAAGTTGTATGAGCTTATCCTATCCAATTCATTGTTAGCCCAAATTCAAATGTTTGTAATTTTTCCTCTGAATATTTGGGCAGATATCGATTGGTTATTTTACTATATCTACTGTTATAATAATAAGAATGGATTCCAAAGAGCGATCCAGGGTTGAGGCTACTCACCTCCTGTTTGACGTCTGAATTGTCTTCCCATGAGTTCTCTGAAGAAAATATTCCTCTTGTCTGCCACGTATCCTTCTATTTGTGTTCGATGGTCCCCCCGCACTTGCTTTGAGAGACCCCTTTAATTGCTATTTTATTGAATCCAATAATACGATTATCATTATTTTTTACTATGTTAGTTAGTTGATATTTATTACTAATGTTTAATACGAAACATGGCGATCACAATACTCAAAAGAAAAAAAAGAAGAAGAAGAGAATAACAATTATGTTTTAAAATCTAAATGAGACGATGAAGAGTGGGAGGGATCGCGCACGAAGGAGATTTGAAATCTGCTGTCGGTGAGGAGGATTCAGAGGAGGACGATGGAGATCCGGGGGAAGGTGATGGCGTCTGGGTTGTGCTTTGGGTTGGTCTGGAGTTGTTGGCTGTGGCAGAGAACACAGTTGTTGGCCTGGCTCTGTTGGCTGTGGCTGAGAATGCGGGTATTGGCGTCGTTGGAGGGGACTTCAGTGTTTTTGCAGGGGGTGGTGTTGAGAATGGCTCGGTAGGAGACAATGTAGAGGAAGATGTTTCTCCTGACCCCCCCCTTTTTCTGTGGATGGAGGTTTCTATTTTTTGCTTTCTCCTGGCTTGAGGACTCTTTTCCTCAGGAGATGACGCGTTTGGTGGGGGACTTCGGTGGTGCTTGTGGTCCCCATTTGGTCTTTGGCTGTGGTAAAGGCTTTAATGGTGCCTGACTCCTGTTTGGTTGCCTGAAGGAGGCTTCGGACCCCGTGAGGGTTTGTTTTTTACTTTCTCTTTGGCCCCTGCTCTTTTCTGGCTTCATTGTTCTGTTAGGGGGTTTTGCTGTTACTTATATTTCTGAGGGGCTATGTGGAAGCTGTTTCTACCCTGACTGGGAGAGCTTTACGTTTGTTTATCTGAGGGTTTTTGTGGATGTCTCAGCTTCTTCTCTATCTCTATGGCAGAAATATGGTGGTCTCACTATTTCTCTTCTCTCCTTGTACCCCGTTGTTTATTTTGATCTTCTGGGAGAGGTTCTTGTGCTTTGGATTCCTTTGGAATCTCTTTGGTATGTGATCTTCCTAATGTTGGGGTCTGGTTTCCTCTGTTTACATCTTGTGACCTCTGGGTATCTTTGTGGTGAGGGTTATGTTGTCCCTTGCCTTCTTGGTTCCATGGCTTTGCTCTTTGTGCTTCATTTTTTGTATCTTTGGGTTACTCTGGTTTTTCCTATAGAGGTGGTCCTATCTACTATTGAGGGGGAGATGGTTGTGGTTGGAAGTGACCTTTCTCCTATTGAGGTGGAGCGGGATGCTACTGGTTATGCCTGGAAGTGGTGTTGGGGGGCTGATGAAGCCCTGTCTTTTGGCTGCAAGGGAGTTGATGATGGCTTTTCTGCTGACTTCTTTTCTTTATCTCCTATGGAGGTGGAGATCTTGAAAAGCAAGTTGATCTTAGTGGTGCTCACTCTCAAGGATAAGGGATGTTGTGGCTACGGTGGATTGGACGAGCTTGGGTTTCTCTCCTATAGAGGTGGAGAGAACAGCTGGTTTTTGTGGAACACTGTTGGAGCCTTGTGCATTTGTGGTGACCTTTCCTATAGAGGTGGAAAGGGTATTTTGCTGGGCTCAGTTACTTCTGATGTTGGAGCTTTGTTCCTGATCTATGTTTTGCAGGTTATACTCTTGGGTTTTAGGTCCCTGCCAAAACCTGGTTGTACTGGGTTGTGGATCCCTTCAAAATCCATAGTTTTGGGTTTAAGGTCCCTGCCAAAACCTTGTTGTAGTGGGTTGTTGGTCTCGTCAAAACCAATGGGTTCAAGATCTATGTTGGGTTTAAGGTCCCTGCCAAAACCTTGTTGTAGTGGGTTGTTGGTCCCGTCAAAACCAATGAGTTCAAGATTCATGTAAAATCTTGGTTCTTTTCTGGGCAGGCTGCTGGCTTGCTGTGTCCTTGTGTCGTTGCTGAATGTTTTTGACTCTATCTTTTGGGCAGCTTGTTCATCTTAGTGTGGGTTTTGGGTTCCCTTAAAACCTGATGGTTTTGGGTCCATTCAAAACCTGTTGTTATTGGTTTCGGGTCGAATCAAAACCTATTTTTCCACTAATCAAAAACAATTATTTTTTCCAAATATTAGCAATATCAACGATCATGAATTCGAGGGTTATGACAAGAAACTCTAAGTTTGTGAAATATTGAATCTGATCTACAGAAACAAAATTCTTTTTGTAGCCTGAGAATGCTGCAGTTTTATGAAAGATCTAATTGCTTAAAAATGCAAAATAAACAGAACTATTGAAACATTCATTCAGGCAATACATAGAAGAGAAGAGACCTTGGAAACAAGGTGTTAGTGTTAACTGAGGTGAAAAATGTTTCCATGCGAAGTATGGTCTTTGCGCTTGGCCATGGCACAATCACAATAGATTCTTTTTGAAGGCTTCACAGCTCCTAGTCAAGGGAAAATAATCTCAAAAGCTTCTATCCCAATGATGCCAGTGGGATATACTCCATCGCTTAAGTTCTCTAAATCTTAAACTCAATATCAATCCCACACAAAGACAAGAAACTTGAATAAAACTGTGTAATATCTTCATAGCTGTTAATGGCAAATGCTATAGCTTCTCTTTGAAAGGGCCTGAAATCCTAATTATATCTGTTTGACAGGACACATTTTCATAATGATAGTGGCTCCAAAAGTTTTTCAAGCTCCACTTGACCCTCCAAGCATGAAAGATGGTTATTAAAGTCCCATGTTGTCAATTTGTTGTATGACGAGGTGTCACCATGTTGAAGATCTAAAACAACATGATTGAGTAATAATGAACTATTCACCCATAGGATGCTGTGTTTATATGGCATATTTTTTTAATACCTTCTCAGATAGATTAAGTGAACATTAGATATCCACTATAAGCATGTAAATGTACAAATAAAAGAGTATTATATTATGGGACACGAAATGCATGCCAGGACATCATGAATTTTACTTGATTTTTGACACAAAAATGGGGGAATAAGTTTTAATTGAATCACCTGGTCTTCAATTCTAAAAGTAAGCCTTACATGACCTAGATAATTGATAGAATACAGAAGCAGTAAAATACAAAATGGTTAATTTTTAAACCATGCAACTACAAATTGTAATGATTGGCACGGTTAGTTCTGTTGTTTATTGTGGTAATTCAGTTGCTTAACTGTCTATCATGTAGTTTTCACTTTTCATGATATGCCTAAAGGTGTTGGGAAGAAGGTTTTGTAGAATGCCATGAAAGACTTAGGATATAAAATTAGTACTACCTCCTAGAATGCCAAAAGAAAATTCTGACACCAAGTGCAGCACCACTCAGAAGAATCACAGCATGTTCAATTAAATGCTAAGCTTTCAATGTGGCAAAGGCAACAAAAGGTGAACAATTTCTGTTGGATATGTGTTGTATACTTTGCAAGTCTTACATCCCTTATAGGCGATTTTTTGGTCCATACTTTTATACCAATTGTATTGTAGTACCGCTTAGCAGTTTCCTATAGTGATGTGTCTATAAATAATTGCACATAGATTATGGTTAAGTACAAGCAATAAATATCTTATTGTATTGTGAATGGTTGAGTTAATACAGTAGGTGCTGTTTTTGCTTGGTTTTTTCCTGAAAGGGTTTTCCATGGTTAATAAAATCATGCTAAATTATGAGTGTGTCATTGTTTTGTTTCTATTGCATTTAAGGTGCTGCTTGCTTCTCTTGGATTGGTTTATTAGTATTATTTCTTTCAATTTCAAAGGGATGATGGGATTCTACTTGAGGATGTTGGACTATTCCAATAATCCATGGTGGCATAAAAACAAAAATTGATTTAATTTTGTCGTATTCAGCACAAAGAGATTAAGCTCACCACATTTGTCTTCTAGTCCAATGTGACTAACAAAAGTCCAGCTTGTGGCCCAGTTGGCCCATATTTAGGATTCCAACAAAATAGATGTAATGGTGAATGATTTTGCCTAAGACAAACCAATGTGATGTGGGAATTTGCTTTTATACAAAATCATTAAAGAAAACCTTTGTTGAGTTTATTTTAAGTGCAAGAACAAAAACACAACTGTGATAGCAAAGGGGCATGCTATACTTGAGCAAATTTTCAACCCTAAACAGACTTTCAACAACAAAAATCAAAAGCTATAGTTGGGCTGCACCAAACACCTGGATATCATTCGGTCATATAACATAACCCTCCAGAACTTTGCTCTCAACACTCAAGAAATGATGACATGGTAGGTCATTAAATTCAACAGGGGCAGGAAAAATAACATTTTTCGGGAACACTCTTTCATTTCCAAATGCTGCTACCCTCCAACTATGGTTCAACTCAATACTAATCTCCCGATCAACAAATAGTGGCAACTTGGATTCTAGTGGATGCAAGTGAGGATGACCTGTTCACACTGGATTTTCAATAGGTGACACCATTCTACTCCTTCAATAGGCCTTAGGTAATTAGCTATGTCATGTTTCGTGCATTTTGTATGAAGATCAGGTCTTTTATACTTGATATTTTCCCTGTGGGAACTAAAATTGCTTCCATCCTGAATATCAGGAGAAGTCTTACTAATATGAGAAGTTGCCTACTTGGAAGGTGGATGAGTATACTTAGATTGTCATATCTGATCCTAGTCAGCAAGCCAAAAGGGGTTTTTACCTGTAGTCACTAAGATACATTTTATCTGTACTCAGCCCTTAAGAATCTCCTCAGAAGGAAACCATAAAACCACAGACTCTCTCTCTTCCCCTCCCAAAGGGTCTGCTTTTAGCTTTTCACACCTCTGAAAGTTGGCAACCATCTTATGCTGTGAGATAAAATATCTTAGACCAAAAATTCCTACTTCAACAGAAGATTGTGTTTATCAAAATGCTGACAAGGAGTAGAGGTTAAGAAATGCCACTCCATTAAAATCACCATTCAATTTGCTGTTGCCAATATCAACGACTCCTTCCAAGGTCTTATCAAAGTTATGGAGACAAAACACATGGAATGAATAAGCTGCCAAGAGCCCTTCAACTTGCTGCTTAACAATCTGCAATAAACAAAAATCCAACAATGAGCTATTATCAGCTGTGTTAATAAAGAAGAGGAATGAGTTGCTATTTGAGGCATTGCTACTGCAGTGTCCTCAATAGAGCAGAAGAAATTGAAAGGTTCCCAACACTGAAAGGCTGAGGAGAGACTCATTAGTGTTTGCTCAGGAATTTCAGCAACACATTAACCCTTAAAGTGTTAGTGTTGTAGCTGCGGGAGATATTTTTCTCCTTAATATATTTTGGTTCAAGGCTGGTCGGCCTTCATGTTTTATATGATATTTATTCCTTCTAAAAGCCGACCTAGAAGGGAGGTTGCTTGGTGTTGTATTTAAGGAGGATCAAGTCCTCTCATTTGGGCATCAAGTTCATTCATTCAAATTCGCATCTTAGCAGCAGGAGTTCGCCATTAAGCAGCAGTTCGCATTCTCCTAGGCAGTTCGGTTTCTTCAACAGCAGATTCATTTCAAGAAGTGTTTTCAGTCATCTCAAGGAGAAGTGATATATCTCGTTGTATGAGAATCGGCCATGCTTAGGGCCCGATTGTTTTGTATGCAGAATTCTGCACTTATTCATCTGATATTTATATAAGAGATCATTTCTTGCTGGGTTTTTCTCCCTCGAGTAGGAGGGTTTTCCCAGGGTAATCACTGTTCTCATTGTCTATGTGATCTATTTTCTGATTATTGCATTTCTGATCTTAAAAACTAACATAAAGATCATTAAACAAGAACTTCAACTTTAGTGATATTGCAATCCCTGCCAACCTCTGAAATACCCTACAATGTGGACAAGGGAAGGATATGAGATGGACTTGGAATGGGGAAGGATGACCAGTGGCTGGTCCTCGCAATGCAAATGGCACAGTGCCCTCTCAAAAGGATTAATCCTTAAAGATATTGGCCACTTGACTCATAGACCAACTACTATGTTAGCTGTGTATGACTGACTCTATAAGCTTCCTAACATTTTTTCAGGAAGTGAATGTGCCTCATGGACCTATCTCTCTATCTTATAGCTTCTCTAGATGGTATCTGCTTTTTGTAATAGGTTTTTCTTCTATGCTGCTCTTTGATCTTTCAAATTTTTTTGTAAACATTCCAATCTGATGACATGATCTGAACTAAGAATCTTGTAAAACAATGTTTTCACACACAAAAACACACACATTTATGGAGAACAATCTTTACTCTTTAAAAAAAGGATGTACAAGTTAGAGCTCACAAGATATATTGTGCATCTCTACAACCTGTTTGTCTTTTGTTCCTGCTAAATTCTTTCCACTATAATCTCAAGAAATGCAGTGTACTTTCTTTGGAAAACAATTCTATGACTTCAAATTTTTTTCTTCTTTTTCCCCATATATATAAGTATGATTATAACTTTGTGAATCCCATAAATGCTCCCATGACTGTCACATTATTTCTCAAATATTGGATTTCTTTGGTTAATTTCCTCAAAGCCACCTTTCATTAGTGGATATGGTTTTCTAAGCAGATTTTTCACGTACATTCAACACCATAACTTACAAATTCTATTGTGTGAGCAAATTTGGTATAAATTATAGGCACCCTTGGTCAGCTATCCTAACCCTATAGTTTCATTACTTTCAACCAAAAGTTGCCTGGACAAATTCTTGAAGATGCTATTAATAGAGAGCAGCATCTGCTATTGTTAACTATATAAATCTAGACAAATTTTTATTTAAAGTCTTAAGGCTCATGCAGGTTAACTAAGATTGGATTTTGTGTGATTTGGTCAAATGAAATCCTCCCTTTTGTGTCAAATAACGAGCAATCCTTATGCTTAAATTATATCCATTTGGGTCTCCCACTATGTATCAATTACTAATTGAAATCTGTCGACACTTTTGAGTCTTATTAGCTGGATAGTTAGTGATGTATTTTATCTACCATAGATGGCAATCTTGAAGGCTATTGCTATAGAATGTAAATATATTTAGTATGGAGTGAATTTGTCATGCATGGGATATTATGTGATTTTAAGTGAAACGAACATTTCTTTATACTAGTGTTTTGTGATCTCATGGTAAGTGTGTAGATGCAAATATTAATCCCGTTATGATGAGTGTTATGTTAATAGTTATTGAAATTGAAAATTTTAGAATGTGGAACAAACGAAAATTGAACATAACATGAACAGATTGTCAGATTATATGGACAGTTCCATATCAAACAGAAATTTTAACCTCCACAAGCAAAGAGTTTGAATGGCACTATGGAAAGTCGCCAAAAGAAACCAAATAAAAGAAATGACTGTTTAATATATAGAATGGAATTGGAATGAGTTGACTGTATTCGTACATAGGATGTAAAGATAGGCTCTCCCAATAAATGCACCAATCCCTATATATATATATATATAAGATACCTTACACAGTTGGGCCTCGTGTAAAAATATAAATGAATCTCAACTACCTTGGTTAAAATAAGAAAAATTTGGTAAAAATTTAGGAAGCAAAAAACAATGTATTTTAGTAAAAATAGAGAAAAAAAAAACTAGAACAAATATAGAATAGATATTATACATTATAAAAATCCTAATTATATATAAAAAAAGCCTAGGACTTTAAAAAAGTCTTTTTAACTTTCACCAAAGAGGGTTGATTTTAAAAACACAATTGGTTCTAAAATAGTAGGTTTTTTTACTTTCACCTAAGAGGGTTGATGTTAAAAACAAACTATTGGTAAAATAGTAGGTTGTGCTGTCTTGAAGCATGACCTGCTATTTTAGTGGAAGCCTTGTGTTTTTACCTAAACCTTCATTAGGGTATAAATTAAAAAAAAAACCCTCATTGTGGTTTATAATTAACCTCTAACAAATCTATTCAAAGTAAAATTTAAAGAAAATGTGAACTACCCTAATACTTGTGATAAACAAAAAACGTTCAGTCTACTATTGCTCTGTACGTTTTTCTCTACATGCGTATCTATATATATTTAAAACCACATTTTGAAAAACTTCGGAAGTGGCATGGCAAATGCAATGGGTCATGATTACTTGAGATTGATTCACTTTTTGAGAAACTCCAAAAATGGCATGGCAAATGCAGTGGGTCATGATTACTTGGGATTATTAGGTTTTTCGAGTAGTGCTACCATGCTATATACAAGGTACATAGAACCCAACAAAGTTGTACTACAAGAAAAGGTAATGCAATGAGACTTGATGAGATGGGTTTTACATATTCTAACAACCCCTTCAAACTCAAGTCAGGGGCAAAGAGGAAGGTGGAACTCAGGCCAAAAAAGGGAGGCTTTGTCATGTCCCCAATTTGATTTGGAATTCAAATTTTGCAAGGGTGGGAAAAAGTGTTTTTGAACACTAGTTTCCATATTTTAATTAAATATAATAATAATATTTTAAATAAAAAAATAAAAAATAAAAAAATAAAATAAAGGAGGTCGGCCTTGTTAAGGTTATTTTGGGAGGGCTATAAAAGAAAGTAAAGTGCAAGTCATTTGGCATCCATTCATATCATATTTTTCATTTAGAGATTCTTCTCTTTGGCTGCAACTTTGGTTGGGCTTTAATTCCACGGATGAAAACCCTTGTGAATACGGTGAGTTGGACGAAAACCTAGCTCATCTTGTGGAGGACTCATAACGGAGTTCTATTTGCACTTCATTGGAGACAATTGGAGGTTTGGAGCATCATTGCATAACCAGATTTGAAGATCAGATTTGGAGCAGCATCATTGTGGTATTTTGTGAGCAGACTGCATTAGGGATTTTCCCTAATTTGGAGCACTAGTTGGAGCAGACCTGAGCGCCCACCTTTGGAGGGTGATTTTGCATTATTTGGAGCAGCAAACCCTAAGCACTTACCAAAGAGGAATTTCGCCCAGCTAGGGTTTGATATTTGAAGACTATTTTGCATATATTTGGTATGTATAATCATAGTTTCAGATCTGATTTATAGAGCAGAAATTTGGGCATATGTTTGGCATGTTTGAGCCCTTGAGTTCCTTGTAAAATTAGTCCAGAATATTCAGTTTTGTAACAACAGAAGCTATCTACAGAAAATCAGACCTGTATGTTGCATTTGGATGCCCTATCTCATGTTTTTCATGGTGGATTTCATATTTGATATGAATATCAATTGATAGCATCATTTTGCATGTTTATTTGTCATGTTTGGGCACCTATATGTTCGCTGTGTTATTTTGTTTGAAATAGGAAAATAAAAATTAGAAATCAGAATTAGGGTTTGAGCAGAAATAAAAATCAGAATTTTAGGGCAGATCCCCATTGGGGAATATTTCAGGCTTCAACATCTTCAACTACTCCTAATGATAGGTTTCAATAACTCAAACTATTACAATGTGGAGAATTGTCCATCCTGTGCATATATTTGAATTTAAGCACCTTTTGTGCCTTAAATAGAACATTATGATTTGGGTAATTATGATCATGTGTATATATATAATTGAAAATCTTGGGAAGTGGCATGGCAAGGTAAATGTGATGGGTTGTGATTACTTGGGATTAATTCACCTTTTGAAAATCTTGGGAAATGGCATGACAAATGTGGTGGATTGTGATTACTCGGGATTAACAGTAAGTCTTTCAAGTGTAATGTTAGTATGCAACAAAGGTGTACTGCAAGAACAGGTACTGCAGTGAGACATGGTGAGATGAGTTTTAGATATTTTGACAGAATGTTGAAGCAACCCATGAACTCGAAAATCTGGTCACGTCAAACTACTGACACTATGAATATGCTTCAAATATTGCAACATCCATTCCCACATGCCAAAAATATGAAGCAGATAATTGAAAATCAGTCATCCAAAGAAGTCAAAATAACAAAATTGTGATTACAATTGTACAACCCAAAGTGCATTTGCTCCAAAAGAAACAAAATGTGAAGCATAACACCATCTCCATGCCATCCATGGAAAACAAACACAAGCATCTCTCAATTGTGAAAGTTCTCTCAAAGGCAACAAATCATAATCTACAATTATCAGAAATAATTGAAATGATCCTCGTAGGATAAACAGGTCAATAAAATAAAGAAGCAAGTTCCCTTCAGGCACATGACCTCCAACATAGGCATGAGGCAAGTCCTCTTCAGACATGTAACCTCCAACATAGGAAGGAGGCAATTCCTCTTTTGATACATGACCTTAAACATCCTCACTATTTCCATCACTCCAAATACATCCGTGCCCAACTGAATTAGGATGACTAACATCTCTCACAATTATGGTCTTATATTTTGGATTTACAATATTCAATATAGTAATACTCAAGTATCTCTCCTGTAATGACTCAATTGAGATGGTATCTTGAGAAACAACCTCATCTCCCTCTGAAGTCTGAACTGGCATGACTAGAAGACTTTCCAAACAGGGCCTAGTTGTCTTCTCATCTGCATCAACAGTTTGAGCACCAGAAAATAAATATACTTAGGTGCATCCTTAGCTGAAATGTCAACACAAGAACTCTTCAATCTGAAATTCAGTTTCCCAATCTCATCATTGTGCCTAAGTATGTTCTCAGTTGGAGTTTTACCATGGTAATACTTGTCCAAGAAACAAATATATAACCCTTGGTTTCTTATCAACCTTAGGATTTGAGAGGCATTTCTAGAACTCTTCGTAACCAATTTGTGTGGCCAAAACTCAACTTTATTGCCATGTTGGTTTATTTGATATGCAGATTGTAGATTCATATTCAATCAAATTCAAAGTAAATATGTCTAATTATTACATCTTCTAGCACAATATTATTATCATTCAAGAATCAACAATGGAAGAGAAAAATCATCTCCTAAATAGACTTTATCATCATTTTCTTTGCTAAGCTTTTGAAACAAGCTACTATCCTTGGTCATATGATGATTGCAATCAAAATCCATGATAGACTCACTTGGAAGTTCATGCATGAAAAATATGAGAAGTATGAAATACAATTACTTTATTAGATTCTGCTTACCATGACTGAGACCTTGAGTTCTTTGATCTCCTTTATAAGATCTTTTGTTTTCTTCTTATAGTATATATTGTCAGCATGTCAATTTTATTCGGAAAGGATATTGCTTGTGACCACCTTTGTTATTACCATTGTGAGAACTCTTCTTGTACTTGTCATTCCTATTTGCTTGTTTTTCTCTTGGACATAGGTCCTAGTTATGGTTTTCCCAAAAGTTTTGCTTCCTCTTTCCTTTACTATGTTAATTTTAGGACCAGAATTGAATTAAGCAGAAATAAAACAAATATAAACAATAGAACACAGCATATACCCTGGGAAAACCCTCCTTCTTGAGGGAGAAAAACTCAGCAACAATATATCACTTATATATTGAATGAAAGAGCAGCAAATTACTTTACAATTAGGCCAAACACTAGGCCGATCTGATGTAATTATGATAGCACCTCTCTAGATGCGAATTTACAATCAATGATGACTTCTTCACAATGTCGATCTCCTTGAAGCAATATCTTGATCTGCTGAAGAAAGCGAACTCCTCTCAGAAAGATGTGAACTTGTCTTGAATATAAATTGGATGCCAAATGAAGTGAATCGCCCTTGAATATATAGACACCAAGATGCCTTTTCATGAAGAGTTGGCCTCTTCCACAAAAGAGACGCCCTTACAAAAATGTGATGACTTTTCAATAAGTCGGCCATGAAGAAATAAATTAATTATTTAAATAGAAGGTCCGCCCTTGCATTTAATTATTATTTTATATATTTTTGAATTCAAATTTATATAGGAGAAAGAAATCTCCTGCCGCTACTTACATCAACACTCCCTCTTGGCTAGGGAGATATCTTTCCAGATATCCTATGTCATGGAGTCTCTCAACATGATACCCACAATTACTACACCCATTTGTGGAAAAGAGTTCATCACGGAGTCACTCAACGTGATATCGTCATGGAGTCACTCAACATGACGTCCATCATGGCTACTCCCATGTGTGGAAAGAAACATGTGCACAAGTGCCCATCATGGAGTCACTCAACATGATGTTGTCATGGAGTCTCTCAACATGACGTCCACCATGGCTACTCCCATGTGTGGAAAAACACAAGTACAAAGGATTCATCACGGAGTCTCTCAACGTGATGTTGTCATGGAGTCTCTCAACATGACATCCACCATGGCTACTCCCATGGGTGGAAAGAACCACATCTCTGTCTCAGAGATGGACAAGGGCTTTAACCTCATATTTCTTTGTCTCAGAGAAATATGCATTATAGCAAATAGCAAAGATCACTGAAGTTGAGTCTCCCTCTTAGCAAGGGCACCATTCTTCACAACTCCAAGCTTGTCTCGAAAATGTGCAAACTTCACTCTGGAGAGAGGCTTGGTGAGAATATCAACCGTCTGATCATTAGTGCAAATATACTTGAGTTGAATTGCTTTCCATAGCACCATATCTCTAATATAATGATATTTGATCTCCACATGTTTTGTTCTATCATGAAACACTGGATTGACAGAGAGCTTCACACAACTTTGATTGTCACAATGAATCACAGTCAGCTCCAATGTTTGCCCAAACAAACCTGCAAGGAGCTTTCGAAGCCACACTGCTTCTCAAGTTGCTACACATGCTGCAATATATTTAGCCTTTGCAGTGCTTAGTGCTACAGAAGTCTGCTTCCTGCTACACCAAGAAATCATGGCATACCCCAAATTGAAGCAACATCTAGAGGTGCTCTTCCTACCAGTTACACTCCCGGCCCAATCAGAATCAGAATAGCCTTGTACCTTCAGATCTTCATTGGAAGTATATCTCAAGCCATACCCTACTGTGCCACACAAGTATCTCAAGGTATGCTTTGCTGCAACTAGATGAATTTTCCTTGGTTCACACATGAATTGATTGAGAGCACTCATCGCATAGCAAATGCTTGGTCTAGTATTGACTAGATACATCAATGATCCAATAAACTGCCTGTACATGGTGGGATCTACCAGATCTGAACTAGCTGCAGAATCACTCAACTTCTTCAAATTTGTTTCCATCGGTGTAGACATGGACTTGCAATCCATCATCCCAAATCTCTTCAATATATCTATGGTATATGTCCCTTGACTTAGAATAATCTCATTGGGTCTTTGCTACACTTCCAGTCCGAGAAAGTAATGCATAAGACCTAGATCCTTCATCTCAAACTTAGAGGCTAACTCTTTCTTGCATTTGACAATGAGATATTCTGCTCCAGTAAGAAATAAATCATCAACATAAAGAACCAGTAGTAAAGCCTCACCATCAACTACCTTGAAGTAGAGATTTGAATCTACATCATTCTTGGAGAATCCCAAGCTCATCAAGTATCGATCAATCCTTTCATACCAAGCACGAGGTGCTTGCTTAAGGCCGTACAATGCCTTCTTCAATCTGCATACATGAGACTCTTTCCCAGGAATCACGAACCCATCTGGTTGCTCAATGTACACTTCTTCTTCAATCACACCATTAAGAAATGCTGTCTTTACGTCCATTTGATGTAGCTTCTATCCTTTAGCTGATGCAATAGCAATAATAGTCTTGATAGATGTATATAGAGCAACAGGAGCAAATGTCTCATAATCTATTCCCTCTTTCTGAGAGAATCCTCTAACCACAAATCTTGCTTTGTACTTCTCAATGCTCCCATCAGCTGCATGCTTGATCTTGAAAAGCCACTTGGAATACACAACTGATTTCCCTTAAGGTCTTGGTACAACATCCCAAACATCATTCTTGATAATAGACTGATACTCTTCTGTCATAGCATCTCTCCATACCTGCTGATTGGATGCCAACTCAAAACTGGAAGGCTTAGACTCAATGATGTGACTCATTAATGCTACATAGCCTGGAAACTTTTGCGGTCTTTTGCTTTCTTTGAATGTGCCTCAAGGGGCTGCATACTTCTCTGTCTCTTGCATAGTTTTTCTGGTCCATAGAGGTCTCTTTCGACCTATAGCAATGTCTCTCAGACCATCAGTGGGTTCTATGGGATCAACTGGATCACTAGCCTCTTCTGTTTCAGTAGACTCCCTCTGAATCTTAGGAGAAATGTCCATATCCTGAGGTGTCTCCTTTTCTTCACTATCTATCTCCATGTAAGACCCTTTAGATCTTTTGAATGCAACCTCTTCTTTGAAAGAGACATCCCTGCTGATCTCAATCTGTTTCTGTCCTGGAATGTAGATTCTGTAGGCCTTTGAAGACTCACTATAACCCACAAATATTCCTTTCTTGCCTTATGGTTCTAACTTAGATCTTTTATCTTTAGGCACATGAATATAAACAAGACAACCAAAGATTCTTAAATGACTAACCTTAGGTTTCACACCTGTGAAGGCTTCTTCAGGAGTCATATTTTCCAATATTCGATGAGGGCTTCGATTCTGAACATACACTGCAGTTCTGGAAGATTTTTCCCAAAGGAAGGTTTGTAAGTCTTGATCATGAATCATAGCTTTGGCTGCCTCAACTATGGATCTATTCTTTCTTTCTGTAACTCCATTTTGCTGAGGATTGTATGGAATGCAAAACTCCCTCTTGATCCTTGCCTCAATGTAGAAATTATGGAAACGTCCATAAGTGTATTCTCCTCCATTATCAGATCTTAGAACCTTGATCCTTTTTCCGGACATATTTTCAACTTGAGCCTTGAATTCTTTGGATCTATCAAGTACTTCTTTAGACTCTTTAGACTTCAAAAAGAAAATCCAAGTCTTTCGAGAATAGTCATCAATGAAAATCACATAATACCAAAATCCACTAAAAAATGCCACAGACATTGGACCACACAAATCAGAATGAACAAGATCTAGAATTCCTTTTGATCTACTTTCACTACTATGAAAAGGACCCTTAGTATTCTTACCTAGTGTACATCCTCTGCAAGTGCCATCGTGCTCTTGATTGAGCTTCGGTAGACCCGTAACCATCTTCTCCATGGATGGAAAAGCTCTGAAATGTCGGTGAGCAAGTCTCCTATGCCATAGCTCACTCAAACTAGTAGAATCATGCAACAATGCTTGAACTAGACGAATAAAAAGTCTGTATAGACTCTCTTGACAGACACCAATCGCACGGGCTGTTTTGATGCTAGAGTTCTTCGACCAAGCAAGAACTTTTCCTTCAGAAAATGCAACTTGATACCCTTTGTCCTCCAAAGCTGAAATTGATACAAGATTTCTCTTGATTCTTGGTACAAACAAGACATCACTTAAATGAAGAGGGATGCCAGAATCTAGATGAAGAGAGGTGGCTCTAGCACCTTTTATTGAATAGCAAGCATCATCTCCGATTATCACTTGTAAGTTGGTTTCTCTTTTTACCAAGTCTGAAAGATGCTCTCGATATCCTGTAATGTGTCGTGAAGCACCACTATCAATCAACCAAGTGCTATTGTCGGTTGGAACATTGCTTGAAAGAGCGGAGATGAATAGAAATCCTCTTGAGTTGTCTCTAGATTCTTTTTGAGGTGATACATCATCAACATCCAGAGTAGAAGCATGTTGCTTTGGTCTTGTTATACAATTTCGAGCATAGTGACCATACTTGTCACATCTGAAACACTGAATATGAGAGAGATTCTTCTTCTTCTTTGGCTCAGGAGCAGAATTTGATTTTCTGTCTCTATTCCTCTAGAAGTTGCCTTTTCTCCCTTCTCTTCCTTTCCTTCTGGAAGTTTGAGCAACAAGAACATGATTGTCTTCATTGTGAGAGCTTCCTCCATTCCCTCTTGCTGCCAACCTGGATTCTTCTTGAATGCAATCATCTCTAAGATGATCAAACTTGGGCAATTTAGATCTTCCACTGATGCCTTGGATAAAGGGCTCCCAAGATTGAGGAAGACCATTTAGTGCCAACATGTCCAGGCCTCTATCTTCAACTATATCTCCAATGGCATATAGCTGATCTTTCAACTCAGTGATCTTCATGAAGAAGGAGATGACTGAATCTCCTTTAGCCATTTTGATATGATGGAGCTATTGTCTCAAGGAAAGAGCTCTGTTGGTGTTGTTGATCTCATACAAGCCTTGAAGAGTCTCGAACATGACTTTGGCTGACTTCATCTTGGATATGATTGGCACAAGATGATCCTTTACGTAATCAATCAAGATCTTCCTAGCCTTAGTGCCATTCTTCTTCCATTGAGTTTTCTTAGCCTAATCGGATGGCTCGGGCACATCACTCTCCACGAAATCGAGAAGATCATTCTCTTCCAATGCAATAAGAACTCTGAATTTCCAAGATGTGAAGTTTGATGCACCATCAAGCCTATCTTCAACCTTGAGTCCGTTCACCATTTTTGAAGCTTAGATAGACTCCCTTAGATGAGAAGAAGAGAAGACTTGCTGCTTAAACAAATCTGATCTTGATCTTGCTTAAACCCGCTCTGATACCATGTTAATTTTAGGACTAGAATTGAATTAAGCAGAAATAAAACAAATATGAACAATAGAACACAACATATACCCTAGGAGAACCCTCCTTCTTGAGGGAGAAAAACCCAACAACAATATATCACTTATATATTGAATGAAAGAGCAGCAAATTGCTTTACAATTAGGCCAAACACTAGGCCGATCTGATGTACTTATGATAGCACCTCTCTAGATGCGAATTTACAATCAATGATGACTTTTTCACAATGTTGATCTCCTTGAAGCAATATCTCGATCTGCTAAAGAAAGCGAACTCCTCTCAGAAAGATGCGAAAAGCGAACTCCTCTCAAAAAGATGTGAACTTGTCTTGAATATAAATTGAATGCCAAATGAAGTGAATCGCCCTTGAATATATAGACACCAAGACGCCTTTTCATGAAGAGTCGGCCTCTTCCACAAAAGAGACGCCCTTACAAAAATGTGATGACTTTTCAATAAGTCGGCCATGAAGAAATAAATTAATTATTTAAATGGAAGGTCCGCCCTTGCATTTAATTATTATTTTATATATTTTTGAATTCGAATTTAAGTAGGAGAAACAAATCTCCCGACGCTACTTACATCAACATACTAAAGTAAGTGTGCTGCTTCAAACCAATCACACCCATGATCCCATCCTGATAAGTTTTTTTGTTTAGCAATTAATTAAGAACACATGTCATCAAATGACGTAGCCTTGCTATCTTGTGTCATAACGGCCTTGATAGAGAAGAGCATGAAGATAAACATGTATGATGTGTTAGTGTTTTATAGCTTCAGGAGCTATTTTCCTTAATTAAAGGCTGGTCGGCCTTCATGTTTCAAATAATATTCATATTCTCTAGGGGCCGACCTAGAGAAGAGTTTGCCTAGTTGTGTATTTAAGGAGGATCAAGTCCTCTCATTTGGACATCACAATCATTCACTCCAATTAGCATTCTTAGCAGCAGTTCACACTTCTTCAGCAGCAGATATGTTTCTTTGTAGAAGGTTTATTATTTGTTCAAGGAGAAGCAACTTACATTATTGTATAAGTCTTGGCTAGATTTAAAGGGCCTGATTTGTAAGCAGATTTCTGCTCTTATTCTTTCAATCTATAAGAAGAGATTATTTGCTGGGTTTTTCTCCCTCGAGTAGGAGGGTTTTCCCAGGGTAAAAATGCTGTGTTAATTGTCTTATGTATTGCATTTTCTGCTTATTACACTCGGCACAAAAGAGTTGGTGTTGAGTAATCTCGAGTCTAGAATGATTAATTTGTGTTTCCAGTTTTGAACCGCAAATTGGGAGTATGTTGGGTGCATGAATTTCGGTGGTCTGCCTAGTATTTTCTGAAATCTAAGCTTGAGTAAAGTGTTGTGGCGTTGGTTATGGTCCTGCGTGGAGCTGGATATATGATCTAAAAAGAGAAAACTTTTAACAGCTGAGAAGAAACTGCAAGACAAGCGCTTGACTACATCTGTAGAATTGACCAACATAAAGAGATAAGTATTATTTGTTTGAATAATGATCATGAATTTTATGTAGTTAATAATAATTCATGCAATAACATTGGGAATAGTGAATCATGTATGCTTCTAGCATTGATATTTCTCTTCGGGATAGTTTAATTCTTTGAACTATTATTAATCTCTCTAAAATGCTTCTAGGACGGATTGAGGAGCATAAGGATGATGAGAGATTGCATAAGGAATTCAAGGGGAGAAAGAGCTTGATGCATCCTGTGAGGAAGTCACGTCGGCTGGAGAAATGAACAAACATGGAGACATTGCTTGCAGCCTTGCGTCTGAGCTGGTGGTCCATAACTCTCTTGATTCTTCACTCAAGGGCACAAGGTTGGGTCAGCCTTGGATGGAGAATTTGTGATTAGTATCTTTGAAGAGGAGGAAATGACATTCAGAGGGAGTTAAATTCTTAGAATTCAACACTCAAGTTGAGATCATGTCCAAGAAGAGGACGAAGGTTCCGAGTCCCGTCAATGGAGGGGACTTCACTTCCAGAGGATTTCTTTGCAATCTCTAAGGTAGGGATCAAGAGGGAGTTCTGTGACTCACTGAGAAGAAGTGAAGGTGTCAGCCAAGTGGGTTGTAGTATTTGGAAGACCTCTTCAGCTGCAGAGAACATAATTGCACAAGACAGTCAATCTGGATTCGACTTTGGTAGCTCTGCAAACCTATTCAGAATAGGGTGATCTAGGATGAGGTCGAGAAGGACAGTCTTGAACTTTTGCAAGTTAGTAGTGTTGGAGGTGTGCATTGGAATCCATTCCTCTAAGGCAAGCGTTGTAGGCAATCTTGGACGAGGAGGTTAGGAGTTTGATGCAAGTACTTGGAGCTTCAGAGGGAGTCACATCATCATGAAGATTTGTGTAATCTATATTTCTCTGAGACGGAGAAATATGAGGTGAAAGCCCCCGTAGTGTATATTTTTCTGAGACGGAGAAATGTGAGGTGAAAGCCCTTGTAGTGTATATTTCTCTGAGAAGGAGAAATATGAGGTGAAAGCCCTTGTAGTGTGTATTTCTTTGAGACGGAGAAATATGAGATGAAAGCCCTTGTAGTCTATATTTCTTTGAGATGGAGAAATATGAGGTGCGAGCCCTTCATCACTGAGACTGAGATGAGACGTCATGTTGAGAGACTCCATGACGACATCACGTTGAGAGACTCCGTGATGTACCCTTGTACTTGTGTTTCTTTCCACACATGGGAGTAGCCATGGTGGACGTCATGTTGAGAGACTCCATGACGATATCATGTTGAGAGTGTTGATGTTAATGACAGCGTCGGTCATATTCTTCCAGCGATCTCCTTTGCTTCATGATAATAAATTAAATCATAGCCTAGGGCTATTTAATTTATTGAGACATTGATTCATTCAAGAGGCACGATTTATTGTTGAGTTGCAATTGTTTGTTAAGGCCGACATGATAATTAATGAAGAGGCATGTTTAATAAATAAATACATTTGTTATCAAGGCCGACCTTGAAGTGGCGCGATTTCTTAAGGAGGCACGAATTCTTATGTGGCCGACTTCTTGCTCATTGGATGTGACTTAATGAAGGGGCGCCTTCCTCTATGATGGATGACTTGATTTGAAGAGTGATGACCTTTCCATATTGTATATATATTCGATGTTTCTCTCTTTGTTTATCATCCATTCCATTCAAGCATATTTGTCACAAGTTGAGATCATCAAGTGCGAGTTTATCTACAAGTGCAGATCTTCATAGTTGAAGGCTGAGTTTCATTATCAACGAATTGTCTCTTTGTATTTCTGTGTTGCATCATATCTGGTGCTTATATTCTGGCCAGCAAATTGGCCTGTTGTAAGGAGATCATTGTTGTTGAAATTCAATATATAAGTGATATATTGTTGCTGGGTTTTTCTCCCTCTAGAGGAGGGTTTTCCCAGGGTATCTGCTGTGTTTTGTGTCTGATTTTTGAATTAATTTTCTGTGCATACATCTGATCATAAAACTAACATGGTATCAGAGCAAGTGTGAAGAAGATCGTGATCAGATTTCTTATTACGACGATACTCTTTATTCTCTTTCTCATTGTTGATTACTTCTATCTCTTCATCAGGATGGTGAACGGTCTTAAGATTGAGGATAGACTCGAGGGAGCATCAAATTTCACTTCACGGAGATTTAGAATTATGCTCACCTTGGAGGAAAACGAATTGGTTGAGTTTGTGGAGAGCAAAGTTCTGGAACCTAAGGATGAGGAAGAGAAAGTTCAATGGAGGAAGAAAGATATCAAGGCGAAGAAGATGTTAGTTGATTCTGTGAAGGATCATATTGTTCCCATTGTCTCCAAGTTGAAGACGGCAAAAGACATGTTCAAAACCCTGGAGGAGATGTACAAAATCAACAACACCAGCCGGGCTCTTGCACTGAAGCAACAACTTCATGTGAAGATGGCGAAAGGAGAAATGGTTATTGCTTACTTCATGAAGATTTTGGAGTTGAGAGATCAGCTCTCTACAATTGGTCATGTGATAGATGACAACGACTTGACCATGCTTGCTCTTCATGGTCTTCCTTCATCTTGGGAGTCTTACATTCAAGAAATTAGTGCAAGATCGAAGCTTCCCAAGTTTGATTGATTGAAGGCGGATTGCATTCAAGAGGAGTCTAGATTGGCTGCTAGAGGAATTGGTCAAAGCTCTACTAATGAAGTCATTCATGTTCTCGCCTCTCAATCCTCGAAGAAGAAAGGCAAAGATGGGAAGAAAGGCTATTTCAAGAGGAACAGAGATAAAGGTGCTGATGGTGCTCCCGCTTTCAAGAAGAAGAGGGACCTCTCTAAAGTCCAATGCTTTAGATGTGACAAGTATGGGTACTTTGCTAAAGAATGTCCAACCAAGCCTAAGCAGCAGGTTACCATTGCAGATGTTGATGAAGTCTCTCCATAGAAGGACTCATGTGAATACTTGTTCTATTCGACATTGTCAAGCAATGTACCTACCGACACCAACACTTAGCTGATTGATAGTGGTGCCTCTCGCCACATCACCGGATTTAGGGAGCATTTAACAAATTTGGTGGAGAGAGATTCTAGTGAACAAGTCATTATTGGAGATGATGCTAGTTACTTGGTGAAAGGAATTGGGACCTCCACTCCCCACTTGGAATCCGACATTACCCTGCAGTTGTGTGATGTTCTATATGTTCCAAGCATCAAGCAAAACTTTGTTTCCATTCCAGCCTTGGAAGACAAGGGGTACTGAGTAGCATTCTCTAAAGGCAAAGTTCTTGTGTGGACGAAGAATTCCAACTTCAAGACTGCTCGGGTGATTGGAGTTAGACATGAGAGTCTCTATAGGCTATGCACTTGTGCACTTCAGGCACTAGTACATGATTCTTCAAGCTTGTGTGATCTTTGGCATCGAAGATTGGCTCACCTTCACTTCTGAGCTCTACCTATCATGGAGAAGATGGTCACAGGCCTTCCAAAGTTGAACCAGGAGCACGGAGGTACTTGCAGAGGTTGCGCTTTGGGTAAGAATACTAAAGGTCCTTTTCATAGTAGAGAAAATAGATCCAATTGTATTCTAGATCTCATTCATTCTGATTTATGTGGTCCAATGTCTGTTGCTTCTTCGAGTGGTTTCTTGTATTATATTCTTCTTATTGATGACTACTCTAGAAAGACTTGGATTTATTTCTTGAAATCTAAAAAATTTGAGGAGGTATTAGAAAGGTTCAAGGAATTCAAAGCTCAGGTGGAGAATTTGTCCGGGAAGAGGATCAATGTCTTGAGATCCAATAATGGAGGAGAGTACACTTCCGGCAACTTTCAAAACTATTGCATTGAAGTTGGGATTAAGAGGGAGTTCAATGTCCCTTATAATCCTCAACAGAACGGTGTTGCTGAAAGGAAGAACAAATCGATCGTGGAAGTAGCCAAAGCCATGATTCATGACCAAGATCTGTAAACCTTCCTTTGGGTAGAAGCATCTAGGACAACAGTCTATGTTCAGAATAGAAGTCCTCACCGAATCTTGGAGAACATGACTCCTGAAGAAGCCTTTACTGGGAAGAAGCCAAAATTGAGTCATATGAGGATCTTTGGATATCTAGTGTATGCTCATGTACCAAAGGAAAAGAGGACAAAATTGGAGCCTTCTGGCAAGAAGGGGATATTTGTAGGTTACAGTGAAACATCAAAAGCCTACAAAATCTACATCCCAGGTCAGAAGTTAATCGAGATCATTAGAGATGTCACATTTGAGGAAGATGTTGCATTCAGAAGATCCAAGGGCACTCACATGGAGATTGATAATGAATAGTCTCCTTAGGATATGGAAGTTGACCATGCTCCTGAGATTCAGAGGGAGGCTTCAGAACCAAAAGAAAGGTTTGCAGCATGAAGAGGAACCTTTAGAGAAAGTAAGAGACCACATAAGTTCTTCAGTTATGTTGCTTTGATGAGTCAGATTATTGAGTCTGAGCCTTCCAGTGTTGAGGAAGCTTCTAGTCAATAGGTTTGGAGAGATGCTATGACAGAGGAGTATCAGTCAAATCTCAAGAATGATGCTTGGGACATTGTTCCTAGACCCGAAGGCAAATCTGTGGTATCTTCAAAATAGCTTTGCAAGATCAAGCATGCGGCTGATGGGAGTATTGAGAAGTACAAGGCAAGATTCTTTCCTAGGGCGTTTTCACAAAAAGAGGGAGTTGACTATGAAGAAACATTCGCTCTTGTTGCTCGCTACAATTCTTTCAGAACCATCATTGCCATTGCTACATCTAGAGGATGGAAGATTTATCAGATGGATGTAAAGACAACTTTTTTGAATGGTGTAATCAAGGAAGAAGTTTATATTGAGCAATCGGATGGATTCAAGGTACATGGGAAGGAGTCTGATGTTTGCAGGCTGAAGAAGGCCTTGTATGGTCTTAACCAGGCTCCTCATGCTTGGTACGAAAGGATTGATCATTAGCTGTCAAGCTTGGGCTTCTCCAAGAATGATGTTGATTCTAACCTGTATTTCAAGGTAATTGATGGTGAAGCATTGATTTTGGTTTTGTATGTTGATGATCTGATTCTTACTGGAGAAGAACACCTCATTTTCAAATGTAAGAAGGAGTTGGCTTGTGAGTTTGAAATGAAGGACCTTGGTCTCATGCATTACTTCCTTCGCTTAGAAGTTTGGCAAAAGCTAGACGGGATGATTCTAAGTCAGGGGAAGTATATTATTGATATACTTAAGAGGTTTGGTATGATGGATTGCAAATCCGTGTCTACGCCTATGGAGACCAACCTACATAAGCTTAAGGAGGCTGCAGCTAGTTCAGATCTTGTTTATCCCACGATGTATAGGTAGTTGATTGGGTCATTGATGTATCTAGTCGACACTAGACCAAATATCTGCTATGTAGTGAGTGCACTTAGTCAATTCATGTGTGAACCAAGGCAGATACATCTTGTTGCAGTGGAACATATCTTGGGATACTTGCGTGGCATAGTTGGATATGGGTTGAGATATTCTTCAGGTGTGAATTTGAAGTTGCATGGTTATACTGATTCTGATTGGGTAGGGTGTGTCACTGATTGGAAGAGCACCTCTGGATGTTGCTTCAGTTTGGGGTCTGCTATGATATCCTGGTGCAGCAGGAAGTAGTCATCTGTAGCATTGAGTATAGCAGAGGTAGAGTATATTGTAGCAGTGTGGCTTCGGAAGCTACTTGCAGGATTGTTTGGACAATCAATGGAGCCTACTATCATTCATTGTGATAACCAGAGTTGTGTGAAGCTTTCTGTCAATCCTGTGTTTCATGACAGAACCAAGCATGTTGAGATCAAATACCATTATATCAGATATATGGTATTGAGGAAAGCAATACATTTGAAGTATATTAGCACTGATGAGCAGACGATAGACATTCTCACTAAGCCTCTTTCCAGGATAAAGTTTGTGTACTTTCGAGACAAGCTTGGTATGGTGGAGAATCTATCCCTAGCTGAGGAGTCTCATTATCAGTGATTTTCATTAATGCATTTCTCTTTGAGAGAGATTTGAGGTGCAAGCCCTTGTTAATGCATTTCTCTTTTTAGATTTAAGGTGAAAACCCTTGTTTCCACCCTCTGGGAGAGCCATGGTGGATGTCATGTGTGTGACTCCATGACAACATCACATGAGAGAGTCCGTGATGATTTTCTTGTACTTGTGTTGTTCACCCTCTGGGAGTGCCATGGTGAAAGTCATGATGAGGTGACAACATCACATTAAGTGATGAACACTTGTACTTTCCATACATGGGTGTAGCCATGATGGTTGATATCACGATGAGGTGATATCTTTCTTTTCCACATATGGGTGTAGCCATTGTGGTAGACATCACGATGAGGTGATATGTCTTGTGTAGTTGGAAGTATTCTCCCTAGCTGAGAGGGAGTGTTGATGTTAATGACAGTGTCGGTCATATTCTTCCAGCGATCTCCTTTGCTTCATGATAATAAATTAAATCATAGCCTAGGGCTATTTAATTTATTGAGACATCGATTCATTCAAGAGGCACGATTTATTGTTGAGTTGCAATTGTTTGTTAAGGCCAACATGATGATTAATGAAGAGGCACGTTTAATAAATAAATACATTTGTTATCAAGTCCTACCTTGAAGTGGCGCGATTTCTTAAGGAGGCACGAATTCTTATGTGGCCGACTTCTTGCTCAGTGGATTTGACTTAATGAAGGGGCGCCTTCCTCTATGATGGCCGACTTGATTTGAAGAGTGACGACCTTTCCTTATTGTATATATATTCGATGTTTCTCTCTTTGTTTATCATCCATTCCATTCAAGCATATTCGTCACAAGTTGAGATCAGCAAGTGCGAGTTTATCTACAAGTGCAGATCGTCATAGTTGAAGGCTGAGTTTCATTAGCAGCGAATTGTCTCTTTGTATTTCTGTGTTGCATCATATCTGGTGCTTATATTCTAGCCTGCAAATTGGCCTGTTGTAAGGAGATCATTGTTGTTGAAATTCAATATATAAGTGATATATTGTTGCTGGGTTTTTCTCCCTCAAAGGGAGGTGGGTATCTGCTGTGTTTTGTGTCTGATTTTTGAATTAATTTTCTGTGCATACATCTGATTATAAAACTAACAAAGAGACTCCGTGATGAACACTTGTACATGTGTTTCTTTCCACACATGGGAGTAGCCATGGTGGACGTAATGTTGAGAGACTCTATGACGACATCATGTTGAGAGACTCCGTGATGAACCTTTAAGTTTTCCACAAATGGGTGTAGCCATTGTGGGCGTCATGTTGAGAGACTCCATGAAGTAGATATCTGGAAAATATCTCCTTAGCTAAGAGGGAGTGTTAGTGTTTTATAGCTTTAGGAGCTATTTTTCCTTAATTAAGGCTAGTGAGCCTTCATGTTTCAAATAATATTCATATTCTTTAGGGGCCAACCTAGAGAAGAGGTTGCCTAGTTGTGTATTGAAGGGGGATCAAGTCCTTTCATTTGGACATCGCAATCATTCACTTCAATTAGCATTCTTAGCATCAGTTTGCACTTCTTCAGCAGCAGATATGTTTCTTTGTAGAAGGTTTATTATTTGCTCAAGGAGAAGCAGCTTACATTATTGTATAAGTCTTGGCCAGATTTGAAGGGCCTGATTTGTAAGCAGATTTCTGCTCTTATTCTTTCAATCTATAAGAAGAGATTATTTGCTGGGTTTTTCTCCCTCGAGTAGGAAGGTTTTTCCTGGGTAAAAATGCTGTGTTAATTGTCTTATGTATTGCATTTTCTGCTTATTACATTTCTGATCCTATAATTAACATGATGGCTTCAATAACAATCTCAATTACGTTGTTGTCCTTTTTGTGCTACTTACTGATTGCTATAACTGAAACAAAAGATTCTTTGCACAGGAGTCGTCCTTGATCCTTTCAAATGATAATGGATCATTTGTAGATAGCCTGTGATTTAATTTGATAACCCTTGACTAGTCAGATGTTCTGAATAGCCCGCCTTTTCAATGCATTGAAGATATTCCTAGGATTTTTTTTACTCCATTAGATGAAATTGTAACATAAGTTCAACATGGCTTAATGTAATACCACAAACCTAATCCATTCCATTGTAGAAAGCATCCTTCTTATCCTTGACAGATGGTAATTTCTCATCACCACATGCTATCCACTACAAGCCTTTGGTCTTCAATGTGATTTAATGGAAAATATCTAACATTGATAATTGTACCCCAACAATAGTGGAATTGCTAGAGCCATCTCCATTTTCACAGACATCAAGACCAGAGAAGGTCTCTCCAACAAGTAACAAAATATATATCAATGCATAGAGCTGGAAGCCAACTCTCCAATGCTTCAAGAATGGGTGCAAATGGAGTCTACATGTAAAAGTTATGAACTTTGGGAGGTGGAGTGCTCATATAGTACCAAATGATGGTCATATGACCTTCAAATTTGAGTTTGTGTAGAAAATAGTTAAAATTATAAAAACTCAAAAAATAGTAACAAAACACCTAATTACGTGATGCAGGAGCACCCAGGACTTGTGCAATCCCACACACCCAAAAACCATTATAATATTGATTTTGTTGTATGTGTTGCAGTTTCTGTTGGCTGTTCTTGTTCTTGTTTGTGTGTGTCTGTAGTCTCCTTGCTGGGTGCTATGCCTTCTTTCCTTCTAGTGCACAGCACTATAACAGTTCATTTCTAGCATGATATGAGCATTGAAATGTATGTCCTTATCCTCTGCGTTGCATAGTCTTAGTTGCAGACTGGGCGTGGAAATTATGGTCTTTTACCTGGTGTCAGTTTCTTATCACTGGCTGGTGGCTGTTCCATTTTAAGCGACCATTTCCTGAAGGCTGTGGGCCTTCTAACTATTACTCCCCTTTCAGGTTGCTGGTATTTAAAGTCTCCTTGACTAATGTACCTTACCTATTTATTGGCTCACCCTCCTAATGGTGTTGGCGGCAGTTATTCCTTTGACCATTCATACCACCTTCTGACAGGCTGCAGGATGGTGGCTAAAAACAGTCACTTATGCAATACTCTGGCTGACAGTTTTGACTTGATAGTTACTATATGCTGGCATGGGTGCACTGAGCGCATATCCTGGGCATAGCATCGGTATTTACTATTACCTTAATAGCTGGTGGCGGCCTCTGTCTGATCACATCTCCTACATGCGCTTTACCCAGTTCATAGAGTTACTGCTGGCAGTGATCTAAATGTGAATTCATATCGTGTGATCTTCAGTTTGCAGTTACAGTGGCAGTAACTCTTCTTCAGGGTGCTCCTGACAGCACTCCTGTGCTGGATAGATTAAGGGAGTAATTTGTTTATTGACCATTTTCTAGTGGCAGCTAATCTGATGTCATTCATGTTGGTTGTTGGACTTGGATGATTCTCAAGTTTGTGTTCTGTGTTTTTCAGGCTAGGTTGTATGCCTGTAGCCAAATGTGTGTTGATTCATGGATTTTCTAAGTGCTGGTTGCTGGCTATAATGCCTGTGAAATTGTTGCTGGGCTACATCCCTGATTGTAGTTAAAATTTCTGAGGTTGAACCTTCGGAATATTTTGTAATGTTTGTTCCTTGGGCTGAGTGCCTGTACCAGGACAGTAGAGGTTTTGGATTGGGATTTATTAAATGTTGTTAGTTGACGTCATAATCTTTGCGCTACTGTAATACCTTGTTGCTGTTAATGATAATTTTTGTGGAGTTGCTTGGACTGGTTGCCCATTTTCAGGCCCCCAGTCTCTGTTTTCATTTTCGGTCAAAATCCATAGTAGGTGATCTGACGTCAAAAAGAATATGGAGATATCTTGGTGTTGTGGTTCTTGGCCCCGTAGACTGTTTGGTCTCGTGGACAATATGAAAATCTTTCCTTCATTCATATGGCATGCATAAATCTTGTTGGCTGGATGTCGACTATGCGTTGAATGGACTACTCTAACTGACAATGTACTAACTTGGACTTTTTTGTTTACTGGATTGATGACTGGATGAACATGCATAAACAGCAAACAATTTGGTCAGTGATACTGAGACATAACCAAACTTACTCATTTTTGGGAGCTTTTGGAATTTCTCCACCAAGACAGTCCCAATCAGAATATGTCATGTGGCACTCATTGTATGCTACATCACTACCTTGCTGACACCGCTGATTTGATTTATGGCTTCATTGGTATTGCTGACTTCATCAAGAAATTCTGAGCAAAACCAATTGGATATCACTGGGGTTGAAATTGCAACTTCAAACGCAGTCGATGTTCTAGCACCCCTAGGGTTTGGCTAGTTGGGATATGACCACTTGCATGCTCGATATTTTCTGTGCTGTGGCCTTAACCCTTCCACTATCAATTCTGTTCCTTGGTGACTATCGTTGCTTGCACCACATCTTGCTCCACTCTGTTGATTGGTCACCTGCCACAAGTGCTTGCTAGCTCTAGGGGGCTAACATTGGTAAAACTGAGGTGTCATATTTGAGGGCCTAAATGGACAATTTTTTTTTGATGAATAATAAGTGGACTTGACATTTTTTCGCAAGGAATCCAAAAATACATTTGGATCTGACACACACCACACCTGAATAGGATTCTCTCTAGAAACCCTAGATCTCCAATATGGACAAAATTTCAAACCAGAGGAGCTATATAAATCTAATTATTCACAACTCTTCTTTTTTCATTTCTTTTATAGACTTGCAATTTAGAAATTATAATGTGTCCTTTGCTTTTGAAAAATGCTGAATCTTTCTCTCTGTTTTTTGAAAAACATGAGCATTTGTAGAAAAAATTGTGAATCTGTTGTACCCAAACCAATTTTTTTGCTTCATTAAGGCATTTTGCTTAAAAGAGTCTAAACTTTGCTAAAATGATATCAAATTACAGTTTTTGGGCAATTCAAGTATGGACTTTGTCAATGTCATGTCAGTCGTCAGCAGCAATTGGTCAGTACCTGGAGGACAGAATCTGAACCTGGGATGCAGAATGGGACATTTCATGATGGAGAAGTACTTCACGACTGAATTTCAATCCTATAATGTCATTCCAGTGGCTAGATCAGTGTTCGAGGAGTGGAAAACAGACATAATTTTCAAGCTGAAAACCATTTTGGTGCGCCTCTAGCCTAGGGGTGCTCAGTTTTTCTAACTATCAAATGCACTTGTTTTCGCTCACAGATAGATTCAATCTCTTCAGAATTAGCCCAACTTCGCGATGAGCTAACATGCGAAGTCATCCGACTTGCAGAACTCCGACAAACGCAGTCAGAAGTTGAAAGTACGAAAAGAATACACGTCAAAAAAGCTGTCAAAAACGTGTTTCTGGTGTGCCTATAGCTTAGGGGCGCCCATGGTTTTAAGTTGTCTAATGGATGAATTTGCAAACGCTATCACCTGAAGATCTTTTCCAATCTAGTCTGCTCACACGACGCACTAACATGCGTGACGATCTGACAAGCTGATTGACCACAGCGGAGGTTCCATCGGACACGTAAATCAGAGAGTTGAAAATGTTGACACATTTCCCGGTGCACCTTTGTGCCAGGGGCAACCAACCTTTTGGCCTTTAAAACAAGGTTATTTGTAGTCGCAATCTTCACGGAATTTGTGCGCAGTCCTCCTAGCTATTCATCGAATCCAGCCGTCAATTCGCACAATTTGCCAGTAGCCCGTGAACGAAGGAACAATAGAAGTCACTGCAGAAATCAGGCAACCAGAAAAACGACTAAGTATGGACATGGTCAGTTTCTTCAAAAAATGCACCTATATTTTTGAGGTCTTAGAAGTAGTTTTCTCGCTTCGTCACCTCCAGAGACATCTCTTCTCAATGCTCCTAGCTATGCAGAGAGACTGTCGGTGCACGAATCAGAGCATTCCAACTCTCGGTGTCGGAGGACAAAGTAGGGTACTTGGATGAAAGTTCAACTTTTGTCAAAACAGTCCCGGTGTGCCTGAAGCCCAGGCGCACCTTTGTTTTTTAGGTCCCCATCACAACTTTCAGATGTCTTATATACGGTCGTTGGATTCAGAATTCTTCCAGTCACGCAATGAATCTATCCTTCAATCCGCATGATTCACCGTCCATCATTTATGGCAAAACGAAGCATGAAATGGAAAAACGGAGAAAATGGCTAAATCTGGGCGTATATTTCATCCTGGGAAAGGCCCCTTTCTCTTTGAGGTCTTAGAAGCAGTTTTCTCGCTTCGTCACCTCCAGAGACATCTCTCATAGGTCCTTCTAGCTACGCAATGAGACAAACAGTGCTCGAATCAGGTCACCCCAGCTCCTGATATCAGAGGTCAAAGTAGGGCATCTGGTTGAGAGTTGTACTTTTGCCAAAATGGTGTTTGAGCCTTTTCAGGCTAGGGGCGCCCTTACTTTTGGGGTCCTTAATACAGCTTTCAGATGTCTTGCGTATATTCCTTGGATGCGGAATACCTCTAGTCACGCAGTGAGCCTGTTATCTAGTCAGCAGGGTTCTCCGTTCATTGTCAGCAGCCGTTTGAAGCATTAGATGGCAGTATGGAGAAATTGTTAAGTCGGACACCTGAAAATCAATTTAATCAAGGGCGCCTAATTTTTTGAGGTGTTAAGTGATGGATTTTGCAGTGATGACTCCCAGCAGACATTTCTTCCTTGCTCTGCAGGCTTCATAATGAATACACCTGCTCAGTCCCAGCATCACCTGGTCACCCGGAAATCAGTGTCGAAGATGGCCAGTTGTAATTTTGTAGTAAGCTACAAAGTAGGAAGTTAATAAAAAACGTGATATCTTGAGCAAATGGACGCCTATGAGGTCAAATGAAGACTTTTCGAAATCAGTGAAGTCTGTCGGACGAGTCCAAGTGCTTTACGTGGTTTGTCAACTGAATAAAATAATATTTAATATTTATTTTGCATGTCAAAGCATTAAATGGCGATTTTCTCAAATTGGTACCTCTTTGTGCTGGGATTTAAAAAACGCATGATGAATATTTTGATTATTATTTTAAAATCCGGAACTCCGAGTCAGTCACAGTTCAATTGAAGGGGGTCCAATCAAAAGCCTTCTATTTCAGTCGAAGGTTTTTAGTCTTGGAGTCACCTTTGAGGTGCGAATTTATTCTATTAATTCAAGTATGGCGTCTATCATTTCATTCACACAGCTTGAGCAAATTCGTAATTCTTTAGAGCAAAGGCGAATTTCCTTCAGAGTTGGGTGAATTTCTCATCAGCAATCATTGGTGAAGACATCAAAACACTTTCTTTGCAGATACAAGTCAGAATTATCAGCGAATTTCAAGGCAAAGTGGCGATTTTGGCAGAGGAAAACATCAAAAACGTCTTTCTTCTCAATTTCTTCCATTTTCTCGTCTTAAATTCATTTGCATGTTTGAAGAATTTGCAAATTTTGGCAAAACAAATCATCTGGGTCTATTCAGAATAGCTTCCTCGAGAAGACCCATGTGCCAGAATTTTTCAAGAAAATTTACTCCAAAGCATCAGTTCTCGAGTTTCTAATTTTCTCAACTGAAAATTCCTTGCATGGTCGAGTAGAAGTCAAATTTTCGCATTTCTGACGTTCTGGGTTGTCTTAGAATCTTTTTCTGGACAAAACCCATATCTCAGATTTTTCGCTGAAAATTACCCTTCGATAGGCTATTTTTAGCTTCTGCGGGCTATTTTTAGCTTTCCAGAAAAGTTGTCAAAATATAGCCGTGTTCACAGTCAATAGGTGAGTTTTTCAGAGTGCAGTTCACGCAGACTGAATTCAAGACCAAATCGGTCTTAATTCATGATTTCATCAAAAAAGTTGAGACCGATTTGTATCAAGTGCATGCAGAGGGTTGATAGGCATAGTCACTCAAATCCATATGGGTGCATGCCTCGTAAAGCTAATTGTCTTCTAAGGCCAATTTAGAGGGTTGATACCATTGGAATTCTGTATATGCATCAAGTTTGTTTGCATTTCTCACAACTAGAGTGTGCGTAGTCAAACTTCGCAGTTTCATCACGCAACACTCTTTCATTAAGGAGAAGCGTCAGAGACATCAAGCTGCAGAAGAGATAGTGGCCATCACTTCAGTTACGGAGCCGCCAAAGTTATTATGGTGAAATGCTAGTTTGAGTGTGTAAATATTTCCAAGATTGCTCAAGTTGCTGACAAACAGTAAATTGTCAGTTAAGGCATGTGATGATCCCCAGATGGTGATGCAGTTAACAATCTCGTTGAGGGATTGGTTGCTCGAGATCTCGGGCAGTAGACTTCAGTTCCCACCTCTCAAAATAGACATTACACACAGGAGTTAAACTTGACGTTACCTTCTCAAGTTAACTCGCTGTCTCATCTCATGCACGTCTATTCTGGGATTATCTTTATTCACTTGGAGTTGTATTTAGGGTTTACGTTAACTAATGGTAGTGTTCCAGTTAACATGCTTTCAATAAGGACTTGCATGCTTGCACAATTGTCCATTTTTAGATTAGATGTTTCGGTTAACTGATGGTAGCTTTCCAGTTAACTGTATAGTTTGCTTTATTAGGGTTTAGCAATAAATCTTGCATGCATTGCAAGACTGTAGTTGACTCAAGGTGATTTTAGGGTTCCCTACACCTTTGATGTCTATAAATAAGAGCTTTGCTCATTTGTACATAACTTTTGCACGAGAAAGAAATATATGCCGTGCCTTGCCTGTAATATTGCCGTTTTGTATCTTCATGAGTATTTACTATTGTGATGAATTGTTATGCCACTTGGGTTTCATGCAATTATGATGGTGAATTCTTGCTTTAGTTAGATATAGTGGCTAGTTGATCAGATTGTATGGTCTCGCCAATGCAATTTATTATCCTAGTTGGCTATCTTCATGTTTTCAATAAACTCCTGATTGAGTTGATAG
Organism: Sequoia sempervirens; assembly: GCA_007258455.2. Classification (NCBI taxonomy): domain Eukaryota; kingdom Viridiplantae; phylum Streptophyta; class Pinopsida; order Cupressales; family Cupressaceae; genus Sequoia; species Sequoia sempervirens. Next base: position 52,425,919 of record VDFB02168118.1, read on the forward strand.
ATGTGCCACCTTGCCTTCAAGTTGAGAATCGTACTTGGTTATCGTGTGATGTGTGTGAATAATAAACTTATTTGATTGAGATAGTTGTGCCACCTTGCCTTCAAGTTGAGAATTGTACTTAGTTTATAGCTTCCAATAAACTTCTACCCACCAAGCAAATAGTTGTGCCCACCTTGCCTTTTGTGAAATTCATTATTAGAATTGCTCCATTTCATGCTCTTGAGGAAATGGATAGATTTAAAGTAGTTAGCTTAGTTGTAGTTAATGATCTGCGAAACCAGAAAATCCTTAGCTGCAACGTTCTTGGTTTTCTTAACCTTGTGCCTCTTCCAGCTGAGAACAAAAAGATAGGACTTAGATTACTTTTCTTTTCCACGCATTCTAGCACTACGAGGGAGCTTCCCCTCCTAATTTGAAGAGCACTCATTACGCAGTGTGCATAGCTGTCTGTACAAACTTGCACTCCAGAGGTGTTAGTTTTTACGCCAACAGAATCAACATATGATGTGGTAACAACACTATTCCTGCAAATTTCATTGTAGCAAGGGAGCAGAACCTAGGGATTTTTAAACCCTAAGCTATGTATCATGCCATAGCATTTAAACAGTTTTTTAGTGAGCAAAGAGCATGAATGCCAATTTCGAGAGGCATCAAAAGACACCAAAGAGAAGAAACAACTAAATAATATATAAAATGGAATTAGAATGAATTAGATGAAATGGTGAGATGTGTTGCTCTCTATTTATACACTAGGGGTGCATATGACATAAGGATAAGCTGATCCAGTAAAGGCATTAAGCCTAATATAATAATAAAATGTACGTTACATATGTCAGTCTCTTAATACAAATAGGCTCACTAATACATGTGGGATCCATAAGGTACCTATGAGCTAAATAAAATCAACATAGCCCAAAATTGTACCACAAGAATTGGTAACACAATACAACTCATCAAGATGGGCCTTACATATTTTAACATAGATAGACCTGCTTTTCTATTCACATATCAAAATAGTGCACAAGTTATACTGCTGAGAGATATGACAATCTTGGAGAGCTCCCTTTCGCTAACCAACATCTATGTACATATAGTAGTATTGGGATAAGGGTAGATCAGTTAGACGACAAGTGTCTCAACCAAGCAAATCTAACACAACTTAATTTATGTACACTACTAATCCAACTATGAATAAGACAAGCATTGTTGATTCTTATTACATTTCAATGTTTTCATAGTAACAATTTATTTTGCTGTCTACAGTGAGATACTTTCTTTCAGCGTACATACTTTCAGTTATATGTTGTCTTCTTTTTGACGATTTTCATTTGTGTATAATTCTATATCATGGATATGTGTAATTAACATAAAATGTATTTTATTGAATACTATATTGGTGCTATGTGTAAATGGCTTTTGGAAGAGGTTTTTTAACATATTGGGACCTAAATTTATGATTAGTTATGGATTCAAACTTTTTCTATATGATTAGTATATTATAGATACGCGATTTAACTAGACGCAGGAGAGTCATCTGAGGGAGTCAATTTAGAAAAAAATGAGCGAAAGATTTATTTTTCTTTGATGCCAAAAATTATTGACTTAAAGCTAGTTACATCAAAGAACTGATGCAATCCATATGCAATGAACTTATCTCAGTTATTCCATTCAGCAGGTAGTAACAATAGAATGCAATAATAACAATAGAATGCAATGTAGTTGCATTTCATAGAAAATACAAAAAAGGAGATGAGGATGACAACTCATAACAATTCATTCTCCTAAAATAGAAGGGAGATAAGGATGACATCTAATTCCCCAGAATTATAAAGGAGATAAAGCATGAAATATCCAAAGATATTTACGCAGAAAATAAATCAATATTCTATCTGAGTAAGTTTAATAGTCTAAGGTGTAGTAAATATTTACACCTGTTAATTTTAGGATCAGAATTTAAATAAGCAGAAATAGAGCAATTTCAAACAATAGAACACAGCATATACCCTGGGAAAACACTCCTCCTTGAGGGAGAAAAACCCAGCAACAATATATCACTTATATATTGAATAATGAACAGCAATTCACTTTTACAAGGAGGCCAAGCACAAGGCCAATCTAGTAGCACCACACTTGATGCAATATCAAATGAATAAGATCGAACTCCTTGAAGAACAATATATCGATCTGCTGTGATATTGAACTCTTTCCAGACTTGTGCGCACTTGACTTGAATAATAAATTGGACGATCATAGAAGTGAACAGCGCCTCCCTTAAATACAATTCGATATGGTGATTATCAACCAAGACGTCTCTTCATAAATGAGAGGTCGGCCTCAAGTAAGGAGATATGACTTTTACAAGGGGTGGCGAACTTTGATTAAAGTCGGCCATAAGAAAATAATATAAATCATTATTTGTATAGAAGCACCTCTTCATTAAAGTCGGCTACAAATGAATAAGATATAAATTACAATGGGCGCCGCTTCACTTGGGACGCACACAAATAAACAAGTAGCCACGGCTTTGTTTATTTGTCAACAATTAAATTGGGTGAAGGATGAGACCCGAAGCTATACCATCAACAACACCAACAATGGCCAAGGGGATGTTCTAGATAACATGAATTTGCTTTATTATTCCTCTATCAGATCTCAAGGGTATAAGGAACATGTGATGGTAAAAGAATGAAATAATGTATTAGGTACTCCATCTGTTAGTACCATAAGATTTGGCTACTTGTATGGGTATAGGGACTTGGATTGTTTTTAAAGAAAAAGAGTATCAGTATTTGTGTATACAAGACATATTTCACATGTGCATGGCCACACAGGCACACACATTTTTGTGACTTTCCAAAATGATAAAAGAGTTCAATGAATGGAGCCATATAAATGAAGAATCATAAATAAAAACAAGTTATTCCTTTTAGCTAACCTCAAATTTGTTGAAATTTCCCTAATAAGTGCATGCTGCTCAAACTTGCTTTTTTCAAAATTTTATTTAACTATTTTGTCTTGATTTGCTACTGAAACTATGCTTTGTAAATATCTTGCTTTTTTCTTTGTTTGAGCAACCAAGAAATGGTTTTGGGTGGGATTTTTGATCCTATAGGGTCTTTCCTAGAATTGACAAACAGCTTTTTAATTATTGGTGGGTGGAATTTTCCTTCAAAATCCAATAATTCTTGTTTTGAGAAGCTAATTAACTCTTCATAACTCCATCAAATTGCTGAATCAAGGAAAGTCAACTCCTCCACTATTTTGCACAAAACAACATTAACAAGAGGGATATGATTACCTTGTTCTGAACCAAGGTCATAAGTAATGAGTGGCCCAACTTATTAGTAGTCCTGTCCTCAATGGGCTCAAGTTTTAGGTGAACCTTAGGGTAGATGTTAAAGACATCGGGAAGTTGGGTTTGGGACTATATTATGGTTACATGATCTGCATGTGTATTATCATAAGTTCAAACCCTAGCTGAGCATTCTCCTAAGGCTACTTCCAAGTGCCAGAGAGTTCATGCAGAAGGATCCTTTGCTTACGTAATGGAATTCCTCACTCCCATGGTTAATGTTTTTCCGTTGATTCTTTTTCAAGTTTTTTTTTTAAACCACGGGGATGGAGGGGAGACTAGACCTCGTGACCTCTTGCCTGCAACAGGATGCTTTAGCCAATCGAGCTAGGCCCTCCGCCCTGATTCTTTTTCAAGTTTTTACTCCTTTATGTTTTTTGTTTTTTGCTATAGGAGACAGATCAAAATGTTAGAGGATGTTACTCCATGAGGCAATGAGGATGCATCAGCTGTACAACATAATTACAAGGAAAATATTATCTTATTAAGGCAAGAAAAGCACCTGAGCCTGTGTCTCAATGGGCAAAGGGTGAACATCTCTTCTCAATGGAACCAACCAAACTTGGCTTTAACAAGAAAAGCTAGGTATTATTTAAGAAGACATTCTAATTGATTTGATGGGGAATCTGATGGACATTCTACATCTGGATTTTCTTACCAATTCACTCTCAGCATATTTAAATAAAAGCATGAAGTATAGCTTGTAACATGAAATCCAACATAAAATAAAAGCCAAAAATGCCTTTGTCTCAGATAAACTCCATGACTTTGTACAATATACTGTCTTAGTATAGTTTACTGGAAATTTTGGTCCCCTATTGTATGAGCCCATCCATGTAAGTACAGTGATTTTGTAATGTTGCTACATGGATTTGATAGGTATGGAATATAACTTGTGTTCAGTCTAGAGTGTGTTAACTCAAATGTACATTTTTTCAAACAAGAATTCTCATTAGTTATGGGTTTTAAATTTTAGCATTTAGGATTCCAGTTTCGACTTAAGTGTTTTTCTGTCAGATTCTTCAACATTTTGCATTTTGGGGGCTTTTACAGTCAGAGTTTTCCAATATTTTGCATTAAGATTTGGAATTGGTTGTATGTTGTTTTGCAAATTTTCATTTTCTAATTTTTATTTCATAAGTTTGTTAGCTGTTGCTGAAGAAAATTTTCTGTTGAATAGATCAATTCAGCTACTACATTTAATTTATTGATTTTTTCTATAAACACAAAAACTTTATATATATGCTATATTATGAAGTTCCCAGATGTTGATTTGAAGTTATTCTGATGTGCTTATTTTGCCTTTGTTAACCCAAACAGGCATCGAGGATGAGGGATGAGTTTGAGGCTAATAGGCATGTGGTAAGATATCCTTTATATTGTTTCTGACTATGATATATAACCTTGACGGTTGATGAGATTTTATTTTTTCCTATTGACATTTAGTATATTGATTTTCTCAAGAAAATACTCTTGTAATGATCACTGATGCTTGTTAAGCATTAAACTATCTAATGAATTGCTGGGAAATCTGGTGATATGGCTCATTATGTAACTCTTCACCAGTTGAACTTAATGTATCAATATGGCATTTATGGCAACCTGCTGGAAGCTAATGAAACACAATATTCAATGTCATCTTAAGCCTCTTTGCTACCCTTTTCCCTTATCTAACTTTGATCCGCTGTGTAATTTGTTTTGGTCCCTTGCAAATATTTTATATTTGAGCTTACTGATTTTTATCTTCAATATCCAAAATGGAGTGTCTAGGAATTGAAGCCTGGAACTCCCAAATACCAGTCTAGGTGGGCTACCAACTAAATTATTAGTCCTTGGTTGCTTCAAGATTTCAATATAAAACTTCCATAAGGTTATCATTTTAAATTTGTACACTTCACACAAATTTATACACAAGCTTCTGAGTAGTTGTGTTTAATACCTACACAAATTTGACTTACCGGGACTTAGATCCAGGAGCTCCCAAACACCAGTCTTGGAGCCCTACAAATTGAGCTATTAGTCCTTTGCTGCTCCAATAACGCAAATTAAATTTTTCACAAGGTGAACATTTTTTATTTGTAAGCTTTATACAACCAAATTAATTTATATATGAGCTTCAGAATAGTTCTGTTTGATGTCCAGCCAAAATGGAATGGCGTGGACTTCAAAAATTCCAGTTGGGGTTCTCTCCTGAACTACCTATCCTTTGTTATCTCAAGATTTGAAGCTAAAGTTTTGGTAAGGTCAACAATCTAAGGGGATCCTCTATTGTAATGTTCCCTTTCTAGCCAGACATGATATGAGGCGTCATTAGCCTATTCTGACTTGGTCCCAAGGGCTAACAAGGACATTGGCGGGATCCTGAGATCATTTGGCCTAGGCAATTTCAAGTTTAGACCAAACTGAGTTTGTCTAATGGGGTTTCTGAAGGACTTACTATTTTTAGTAAGTCGGCAGTGGGCGAGGGAATTGATATTTTATTTTAATGCCTGAAGATTATTTATAAAGTGACTATTAAATTAAAGTTAATGTTTTATTATAAAGTCACTTTATTTTAAAAGGTCATTTATCCCACATTGGCCAGGTGGATGAGAAACTCCTAAGAAGTTATATAATGAAGTGAAGAGACTACTTTTGGGCATGTTTTGTATATGCTTGGTTACTACTTTCTCTTGGAGAATTCAGGGAAGCTTTGGCTTTCAGCAAGTTTGAGGACGGAATCCCTCGAGCTTGAAGGCAGTGGACGGAAACCCATTGTCTGTTGGAGATATCATTCAGGTGTCTCACTTGTGCTTCAGATTCAAGCTATTTTTGAGGGTTTGTCAGATTTGCAGTAGCCGTTGTATTGCTGCAAAACATAATTGTATCTGTAAGTTGCCCTAGTTGATGTATTATTGCAACTATTTCTAATTAAATGCAAAGCTGGATTATTTTGCAGTTTATTATTGTGCTGGAATTTCATATCTATAGAAGTTTTTATTTTAAATTAAAACTCTAAAAATTTAGGGCAGGAAGTTGGGGGTTTTGAGTCAGATCTAGTTTGGCTCATTACATCTACTGAGTGAGCTGTCAGTCCTTTGTCAGTTCAAGATTAAGTTAAACCTTTGCAAATATTTTATTAGCATTCTAAAAGATATTAAGATTATGTGATGTATTTTCCCAAAGTTGAAACGGCTCTTTATATTTTTAATATAAAAGGAGCAAACAAGATCCAATATAGATTAGACAATGCACAGAGTGTGCAGGGTCACTTGGACCCAAATAAGAACATAAAGATGGCTTCCCTTTAGGAGACACCAAATTCAATTTACATATGCCAACATCCCTTGCTGAAGGTTGGCTGTTAGTATGCTGCTGTTACCTTACTTAGCATCCCCTCCTCCTTGATGGAGGCTCCTGAAATCCAATGTGAGCACAAAGCTTAAGGAATGTCTCTTTAGGAAGAGCTTTTGTGAAGATGTTGGCCGACTGCACAATTGAGGAAGCATGCCCAAAATCCACTTGTTCATCATGACACAATAACTTGACATTGTGCATATTGATCTCAATGTGCACAATGATGAACTGGATTGTGAATCATTTATATTGCGATTTGACTATCGCTATATCTTTGAGTAAATCCAAGCTGTAAAAGAAGTGTCCGGAGCCACATGAGCTGATACACTGCTTCCAATAGGCTATAGCATTTGGCCTTGGTAGTAGACAAAGATATAGAAGCTCTTTTTTTAATCCCAACCAATGGGGCCAGATGCTTGAGAAAATATGTAGCTGGAAGTGCTCTTCCAACATCACAAAAACATGTAAGACAAGGAGTGCTTCCTATTGCATAGTGAATCTCAAGTGGTGGTGCACCATTGACATGTTGAAGGATATGCATAGCTCCTTGAAGATGACATAAACAAGGTATTTGCATGAACCTCAAAATAACACTAGCAACAAAGGAGATATCGGGTTTGCTTGTATGTGAGGTATTTAAGACTTGTTATCCCTTGTTTTTCGACTTGTTCAATTTTGAAAATTTGTCATATTAATCATCACCTGATGATTACTGATAGTTTGGGTATCCTATGGTATCTTTCAGATCATTCATTTTAAGCATGATTGGAGGTTGTCGTTTTGAAAAAACCTATTGCCAGTTAGTCAAGCCATGCCTATTTTCGCAAATCATCATATCCAAACTGTAATCCTTGAGTCTAATTGGTTGATTTTGGTTGGTGATGTCGGTTCAAATGTCAGATGCCGAAATTGAAGATTGTTTTATGAATGGTTCCAGTTGTACTCAAAATTGGCCTCTTGCATTGGCGAAAAAGTGAAAACAATTAAATCTTGAAAACCATGTGTTTTTTGGAAGAATGTCTTAAAGGGGTGTTTCTGGGGGTTTTCCAAGCAATGTGGAAAGTTTTTGCAGCAACCTAGTTTTTGGATTGGGAGAATTTAAAGTTTTAGTTTTTCTGACAAAATGTCGGAAATAATTAAAATCTAAAATTTGATTGCTCAAAATAAAGTTATTTTTTGAGTTTTGCTTGTCTTGGTGTTTTTACTTTTTAGTGTCCTGACAAAATTTCAGGGCGAAAGAATTTTTTAGTCAAAAGTATCCCCATGCATGCAAGCACATAAATAGTAGGGCACTATTATCCTTTTTGCCATCTTCAAATCATGAAATGTTCATGCCAAAGGAGGGAGAAATAGTAGCGCATAGGAATGCATGAATCAATATGAACCCAAACATCAACTTTTATGGTTAGAGATTCTCTTAAAAAGAGAATGTTTTGAGTTGTTAAATTGCCACTTCACAATCTTTCGATTAGCCTTCTTGGGAGTTATCTATATTGATGATCACCACCAATCCAGCCCAAGCCTCAACGCTCCTTGTAAAAATGATCCCTTTTGCTTGATCGATCCCATGATTGGAAAGCAAATTAGCTGCTTGAGTTGCTTCTTTGAATACGTGTTTGATGGTATGTCATGTCCCCGAGATTTTTGCACTAAGATAAAGCATAGAAATACAAATAAATTAATAAATAAAATAAATGACAATATCAGTATCAAAAATATAAAAATAAATATTAACAATTTAATATTATTATAATTATAATTATCATAATATAATAATATAAATATTAAATATATATATATATATATATATATATATATATATATATATATATATATATTATATATATATATATATATATATTAAACTAATATAAAATAAATATATTGACAATAAAATCAATTTATAAATATAAAACTAGAGTAAGAAATATATATAATATATTAATATAAAAATAACATAAAATAATTGAGGGATCCTTTGCACTAAGATAAAGCATAGAAATACAAATAAATTAATAAATAAAATAAATGACAATATCAGTATCAAAAATATAAAAATAAATATTAACAATTTAATATTATTATAATTATAATTATTATAATATAATAATATAAATATTAAATATATAATATATATATATATATTAAACTAATATAAAATAAATATATTGACAATAAATTCAATTTATAAATATAAAACTAGAGTAAGAAATATATATAATATATTAATATAAAAATAACATAAAATAATTGAGGGATCCTAATAAATACAATTCCCTTAAAAGCAGCGATTATGCTTCAATGATAATGCAGCGATCCCAGATTAAAAGGCAGCAGACTAAGGAAAATTGTATATTTATAAAGATAAGCTATATTATATGCAGCTATGAAAAGTATATTAAGTCAGCAAATAAAGGTTTGAAAAGTAGCGGACTTTATTTAAGGCAACAAACTTAGTTTAAGGAAACGATGAATAATAACCAAAGAAGTTTGAAAGCAGCGATCAAGGAAGAGGTGCATCCCTTGTAAAAGATGCAAGGAAAATAAAAAGGTGCGACTCTTCATCTCACTTTGAGGGGTATATAGGGAAGAGTGCATCATTTGGTAAAGATATAGGAAAAATGAATTAGAAATCTTCATAAAGCAGCAGATTGGAAATGAGATAAATTATGAGAGATATATTTGATTAAGTATTATTGCCAATAATATATTTGGGAAGTAAGTTTAATATAATACACACACACACACACATATATTCCTATTAAGTGATTATTGGAAGATTGAAATTAATTAGAAATAATTATATATATAATTAAATGAAATATATATTTACATATATTATATACGATCATTGCAATAATGATGCTTGCAGCAATTATTGAGCCTTATAAGTAATTATGATTCTTTTATGTAAATGAATAGATTGTATATGTATTTATGATCAATCAAATGTAAGGTTGAAGGGAGCAAGTTAGGAGGATGTTGTTTACGGGCCTCCCATGCTAAGCACGCCACTTCGAGGGTGGAATTGTCTTGGTCGGACGTTCCTGCCGCTTGGGGCCAAGGGGTGAGTTGTCTTGGTCGGACGCTCATGCTCTTGGGGTTAGATGGGTTGAGTAGTTTACAAGCACCCCTTTCAAGATTCCCCTATCAAGCCAAACTATGATTGATTGTTAGGACGGATCCAAGGAGTCTCAATCATAAGGAGGATGGATGAGACAACATGGATAGGAAAAGTAGATACAAGTGTATCCACTAGGCACGCCACTCCGAGGGTGGAATTGTCTTGGTTGGACGTTCCTGCCGCTTGGGGCCAAGGGGTGGGTTGTCTTGATCAGACGTTCCTGCCGCTTGGGGCCAAGGGGTGGGTTGTCTTGGTCGGACTCTCGTGCTCTTGGGCTTAGATGGATAGCTTCGGGCAGACTTATCCTACTTCTCATCCAGGCCCTATTGTGAATTAAACTTCCACTATGCATTATGGATATTGGTAGTCTAGATAGTCTTGGAATAGTTATGTATTTTAAATAGATAAGGCATTTATTATGTTTTGATCATATGAAACATATTTCCAATATTACCTAACATGATTGTAGGACCTGTTGTGACCTAATTCACACCTCGCCCCATTGCAAATGGGGACCCTTGTTAGGGTTTTGCTTTCGCGTGCCTCGTTTTGTCTGCTCTTCGTTTGGGGGTTTTGAGTCTTAATTTTGAACGGTCACCCGAGTCGAGTCAATGAGTTTTCGCCTGGATCACTGCATAAACGCCACCATCGTGCTTAGAAGGCCTGGGAGACGAAGATCGACTGTCGTTTCGGTCGATTCTGACACCTCCAAATTTTTAGGGTTTCTCACCCCGGGCCCCCTATTTTTTAGGACCTACTTTTTTGGCACTTTTGGGCAATTCTGGGATCCCTATTTTTTAGGGTCTATTTTTGGAAAGTTGCTATTTTTGGAAAATTTCTATTTTTAGAAAGTTTCTATTTTTAGAAGGGCCACGAATTTCGAAAACGCACTCAGAAGTTCGAAACGAGCAACGAAACTCTCAGAAAATCGATTCGAAGATTTTTTGAAATTTTGGCAAAAATCTGGAAAATCACATAAAAAGTTCAAAAAATCTGGAAAATTTGTTCAAAAATGGTGAGAGATTCTGGAAAATCACAGAGAAATCTGGTAAAGAGCACAGAAAATGGTGAATGAGATGATGAATTCATCAATAAATTGGTAAAATTCATGAAATCCATCAAGAAATCTGGAAATTTGTGAGAAATTTGAACAGTTCATGGGAAAATCTGAACATTCATCCATGGAGGAAACTGAGATATTCGCCTAAGTATGGAAGACTTTCAGCTCACAGTCAATGGTGAAGCTTCAGCTAAAGGTTGGCAATGGCACCAGATCTGAGCAAGTCCGCCCAGGCAAGAAGAGACAATGGCATAAAAATCTGAGCAATGGCCAACAATGAGATGAAGTCCGCCCCTGTCTAGAATGGAAAAGTGAATGGCCAGGTTACAGCTGAAGTCCGCCCATGAAGAAAGAAGAAAATGTCTAAGAAAATGAGGCCATGGCCAGGCATAAGCTGAAGTCCGCCCTTGAGATAAGTGTCAAGTGGCAAGCAAAACAAGGAACCCCGCCCTGTCCATGAGGTGATTGGCAACAGATTCAAGGAAGTCCGCCTTGAATATTGGACAATGGCTAAACATTCAAGGAAGTCTGCCCTCCAAAGTTAGCAATGGCAATGGAAACTAGCAAGTCCGCCCTCCAAAGTGGCAAGCCAAGACTTAAAGTCCGCCCTAGGCATAAAGTGGATGGCCAAGAAAAGGTTAAAGTCCGCCCAGCTAGATGGTAAGTGGCAAACAAAGTAAGGAAGTCCGCCCCTTGAGCAAAACAGAAATTTGGCTAAGGCGTAGCCAAGGAAGGATGAAATGGCAAGAAAAATGACTAAGTCCGCCCAACCAAAGAGTGAAGTGGTCAACCACAAGGCAAAGTCCGCCTAGCCAAAATGTTAAATGGCCATCTCAAGGCCAAGGTCCGCCATGTTAAGAAAGTGAAAAAATTAAAATTTTGCCTAAGTGTGAACCTTTGAAAAATTAAAATGTGCATGTGACTAAAGAAAATCTTCGCCATGGCTAGAAAAATTGTGGAAAAAATCAAACAAATGGCAAAATAAAATCGGACATGGCAAGATAAATTGCGGAACATCAAAAGAATTTTGGACAAGATACAAGTTATGGCTATAAAAATATTGGGCATGGCTAGGAAAAAGTTGGACATGGTTAGAAAAATGTCAAACGAGAAATATTTATGGCCAAATAAAATTGGACATGGCCAAATATTTTTGGGAAACGATCAAAAAATCATGGACAAATAAATTGGATGAAATTGGAAAAAATGAAAATTCGCCTAAGGCATTGGCAAGGAAATTTTCGAAGATCAAAAATTATGGGCCAATAAAACGAACGGGTTGGAATGGACACATAAAATAATTATTTTAATTATTTTAATCATTTATTTTCCAACAACAAAAAGAGATAAGTCTTGAAAATTTCGAAATTGGAAAGAGAGAAAAAGAGTTTTGTTGGACTGTGAATGAAATTAGAAACTTTCCCGGACGAGATGATGGAGGATAGAACTTGCCATACGAAAGCCAAGTGAAAGATGAGTTCGAACTTGATTCAAAGGAAACATTGCAAATTTACTAAAATGATCGACCTTCTCACTTCTATAAGTGATTTCGTTTTTCATTTGTGCAATCACTCGATTTTGAGAAGAAAAGTTGTGAGAGGGGAATTGTTTAAGGCAAAAGGTTGAAGAAATTTGCAGCAAAGTGAAGGAAATATTCTGTTATCAGCTTGCATTGTGATCGTGATCACGTCTCCAAGAAGTCACAAGGCAGATTTTTCTTGTTAACATGAAGCTTCACCATTTTTTTTTCTTTCCAGCTTGTTATTTTTCGCGAAGTCTAATCTGATTACCAGCTGGAATGTTCTTTCAAACTGATTTTAATGTCGAATTCTGATTTTCCTTTCTTCCTTCTCTTGCAGATCTATTTTTCGAAGCAGCCAAGATGAAATTTGCAAGCAAAGGTGTCCAAACACAATCGAAAATCAAGTCAAAGTGGGAGCACGTTCTAGACACAGATCTTGGCCACGTAGATCTCGAAGACTTCCGAAAGAGAATGTACGGGACTGACGGACGTCTGCCTACACCAATCGCCATGAGGATGATGCGTAACGGAATCGTCCATGCAGCTGGATTTCCACCAGCAAAAGAATGTCCTGAGCTGATGGCAGAATGCGCACTACATTACAATGCGCAAGACAGACAGATAGAAGCTCCTGACGGAAGGGTCCTTGCCTACTTGTCCGAGCCAGCAATCCAGGAGACTTTTGGCATTCCAGTGTACAACCGAACATCATATCGCACCAAGCAAGATGCACTCAAACTTTATCAAAGTCAGAAGGATCTCTGTGCATCCAACATAAACAAGAATTGGTTATTAAAACCAAAGCCTACTGCAAGCAAGATGCCGAAAAAATTGATCAGAACCCACTTCAAAGAGGAATATGGTGATATTGTTCTGCTACTTAACAGAATAGTAGGCAGTGCCCATGGTGCTCCTTTCGAAGAATGGATGGTATTTTGCTTTGATCTCAAGGAGAGGAGTTCTCGAAAAGGTGAAGCAGGATAGTGGTAGAGTTGAAGAACAAGTAAAGGAAATTCAAAGAAAAATCTATGAGATGGCTGCAAATATGCTCGATAAGGATGTTGTCAGAAAGAAACACTTGCGGCCAAAGAATTTAAGAGAACATGTGCAGAAAGTTTTCTCCACCACCAGGCCAATCATGAAGGAAGGCTTCACCAAAGTGTTCGATTTCATGGCCATCAGAAGTTCTTTCTTTTCACAGGAACCAGAATGGACGAATATGTTTGCATAATGTGCCGAGAACTTGGATTTGCTGGAGTACAACATCAGCGTACTACCCGACATTGCCATGGAGGAGGTCGACCTGATAGTGTCTAGGTTCGCCGAACGTGAGGCTGCACAAGTGGATAAGGATGACACTCCAGTTATCTAGTGTTCTCTTCAGTTAACTGATTATGGTTTTGGAAACCCTAATTAGGGTTTAGTTCTGTTTAATCTTGGCCATTGATCTTGGATCAATCTCGGCCGTTCTTTGTAATCTTGAAAAACTATATAAACCCCCCCTCACTCTCTCATATACATTAGAAAATTCATTAGAAGATTAGAAGGTAGAGATATAGAGAATAGAGATTAAGAGTTAGAGCAGATTTGAGATAGTTAGAAATAAAGAGAGAGTTCTTATGAGATTGTTGTGAAAAGCTACTTTGATAATGAAGTTCAAATGCATGAGGTGCTTTGAGTACTTGATTGTTGAATAGTTGCATGGTCGCATGTTTTCTTTCTCACTTAGCAGATTTGAATTAAAATGTATGTTAGAAGAATGATTGATTGATAACGGAGATTAGTGAAACCGAGCTCATACTTTCTTTGGGTGGATGATTTCACTCGATGTGCAAAGTTAGACTGAGCTTTACTGTGGATGCTTAACTTCTGTTTTAATAATTGTTGTTCAATCTGATGGCAATTATTTATCACGTGAAAATCAAAAGCACATTCCTAGAAGATTGCACTTGCTCTGCATAGTTGTCGTTGAACGTGGCGAAACAGAGTATGGTTTATTGGGTTTCACTTAGTCTTCGTCTTCTCTTGATTTCTTAGGAGTAGCATAAAAGTCTCTAAACCGTAAATCTTTTTTCACTTTTTTATATAAAATCAAAAAACCCAAAATGATGCTGCATTTATGTCCCTACTTCTCCGAATGACTTGCAAAATCTTACTTGTGCCCACAGCAAATCACATCCATACCACAGAGCCTATCCGCGTTCATCTTAAACATTGGAATTACCCTATGATCTCACTTGCAATCTTAGCATAGGAAGTAGTTTTTCAAGAGAGAATAGAGCGTCTGTGACACTTTGTTCTAAAATGTTTTGTGTGTCATAAAAACGCAATCAACAGGACCTAAACCAAGATTTATCTTGTTGGAAGCATTTAGTTGATAAGTTGCAACCCTAACTACACTAGCTTGTATTTCTAGAGCAAGAATTAGGGTTTTCTCAAAAGGGGACATTACATGGTAAACTCATCTATCAAGTCAAGGTATGGTTGAATTTGATCAATCCATTTGGAGAGTTTCCAATTGACCACCTTCCTAGAAGCAATAGCTCGGATCACAATTTGTGAATCGCCTTCAAAGTCTACCTATGATAAATTCTCCTTGATGCAAATTTTCAGGCCTTCCAAGAGGGCAGCAAATTCCGTTTCATTATTGGTTCCTTTAGGTAGCTTAATTGAGCTTGCCCAAGAAATAGCTCCTTGGTCATTCCTCAAGATACATTCAGCTCGAAAAGCACCAAAACTGCCTCTTGAGGCCCCGTGAAAATTAAACAACTCTGTGTGTGTGTGTGTGTATATATATATATATATAGTTGCTTTGCTAGTGGTTGTTCCCCTAATACTCCCCAACCATCCCCAAATTTTGGCTCATAGTCACCCCATCCCAAAACATGTCCCTACATCTCCTTGTTTTAAAATTCCATGAAAAATTGATGAGTTATTAATAATTATTAATAATAATATTAAAATTTAAATATAATTAACTAATTATAATCTATATATTTAATAAATTATATATTTAAGAGATATTATTATGTTTTGTAATAAATAGTTATATATGGTATTAACTTTATTAATTAACCACATACGTAAATATCAATGGTTAATTAATTAAGTAAAGCAAGATCATAACAATTAACCTAGTTAAAAGAGCTGGGACTAGAAACAATAAATGCTGAATTAAATGCAGAAATTAAGTAAAGTATTTTGTATGTGTGTGCTTGTGATATGTGCATGCCTAGTGTGGGTCAATTGTTGTGTCTTGTATGTAAATGTGTTTGTGTATGTGTTCATGTATGTGACAATTTATATGGAGGAGTATGTGTTAATTGTGGTTAGCATGTTTCAATTTGAATTCGGAAGAGTGGAGGATGCCTCTGTTGTAAACTAGGTTTACAAGGATCGTGCATTGGTAGACTTGTGAATTCTCTAATATTGTGGACCTCATCATCACCCTTGTGAACAAGCACCCCATTGTGAGGGTGGCCTAGTGGAAAAGCAGGCTTGAGATTTGGGCCTTCAAACAAAGTCCTCCACATGTTGGTGGAAATTGGTAATAATTGAACTTGTAGTCTATGAGTTATATTTACTTTTGGTTGTGAGTAAGATGGATGATTGTATTTATGTGTTTATTACATTGACCATGATTATGTTTCATTACTTGATTAAGCTCCTTATTCATTATGGTTTAGTATGGCTATAGATGAAAAGGAGAGAAAATGCTAAGGTTCTGCACGTCTCATTAGAGATGTGCATTAGAAGGCGATGTGTTTTGTGGTTTAGGAAGGATAATATTCAAATTGTTGTTCCATTCCAAAAGGAGGAAGCAAAGGCCAACCTTATGAAGTTCTTAAAAATCATGTGGATTGTTGTGATGAATAGATGATGAGACTTTTAATTAATTTGAAATTAATTGATTGGATGCAAATTGTAATAGGAATTAGAGCTACCAATAGGAGTTAAATAACAATGGACGTGGAATGGATTCCAATTGCTCATGAACTTTGAGTTGAATTTTTGAATAAGGGTCTTGTTTGTGACTTCTAGCTATTTAATGGATATTGGCAAAGCCAGTTCTTATCTCTAAGATCTCAATAATTCATGGTTCCTAATCTTGGTTTGAATTTGTGATATGCTAAGTGGATAATGTTACCTTGTTTAGGGAACTTGATTTATAGCATATGGATTTTTTCCCCTAGCTTGGAGGCCAAGCTAAGATCTTAATTGCTAAGGCAATCTCAAGGGGATGCCCTCAAATTTGTTAGAGGCTCATTGTGCCATTTGCTTGTTTAGTTTTGCATCATTAATAATGAGCGCTTACCTTATGTGCCTTCGTATGTGTAGTAGCGTCTTTGGATGTTCCTATTGGTGCAAGATATTGTGGTGGAACTCTTGAGCCCCATGTAAGATATGATGTCATTAGAGTTTTGGGCTGTGAAATCTATTGAAAAGATGGATGATCCTATGGCTTTCACATCTTTAAGAAGTGGAATTTTCAAGTGTCAAAATGAGGGTGCACAATTGTTCATCTTGATGAGATGAATGACCCTCACACCTCTTGAGGGTCCCTTTGTTTTTGCAGATAATAGTGCTTGAAGCTTCTTGGCTTGAGTGTCTGATTTGACATGAACCTAGTTGGGATGTCATTATACACTAAGAAATCTAGATGCTAATTCTGTGAGAAGCTCAAAAAGACTTAACAAGGGAAATTATAACTGTTGTAAGATCATGACCCATTGCAATAGATAATATGGTTACCATCTTAATGTTAGTTTAATTTTTTTTTTTTGGTTTGATTTTCTAGTAGCCTAGTTTGGGTGTTACCTTTTGAAACTCTTTGGAACATTGGAAATTTCTCTCCACTAATATATGTAGCATGCTTCCCATGACCTTTCTTGGAGCTTCGACTCCTTAATCTAGATCCTTATAAAGATTTGAATGTATGGATCCTGATGATTTGACTTAAAGAACTTAGCCTGAAGAGGTCAACTTCCCAAAATTATGCAAAGAAGCTTGGAGTTGAATGAGAGTTTGACACATTTGAAGAATTGCTCAATAAGCATCCTAATGGATAGACAACACAAGAGAAAATTGCCTATGAAGTTTTCATGTGTAGAAGAAGGATTATTGAACAAAATGTTTACACACTCTTGTTCCTTGCCACATGCATTGTTAGATTATATATTATTACATATCTGGTTGAAATGCGAGATCATGTATCTAAATGGCTGATTCGAGAAGTGTCAACAATTTTTAAGTGCTTGAACCTTTTCCATAACTTGTCAGGATCACTTTCTTCTAGGCAATGGTATCTAAACTCTAATGCATCATCCATTCCAAGAGTGAGAATGCTGTGCATCCTTTCTTTGTTTTTTCTCCTTTTGGTTTTTGACTTGATTTTGATTCTTTAGGGTAGATTGTGATCGGTGATGTAGATCCATAGCCCCTGTGTATTCAGATCCATTAAGCTTCTTTATATGAAGTTTGAGTCAACATTTTTCTACAATTGTTGGTGTAAAATTAGCAAATAGACTCACACCAATGTTTATATCTAGGAAAATTTGTGTGGTGAAATTAAAACACCAAAAATACTTCCATATGTGAAAGTTGTGTCCTCCAAAACTTTGGTTCTGTAAATTAAAAAAAATACTCCAAATTAGCGCATTCTGAGAAAATGAATGTTAAATTTAAGCTGAATAGAAACTTCTCTAAATAGATGACTTTTTTGGTAAAAAAAAAAATGAACCCCTGTTATGTTTTTGAGAAATATGTAGATCTATAAGAATATTTGCACACTTCAACCATATATAGCTTCTGGAGTGAAATCTCTTGAATTGATATTGGATTAATGTGTTTTGATACCTTGGCATCACAAGTTTCTCCTTTGACTAAAGCTTAGTCACTCTTGCTCGGACACCATGCAGAAATTATGAAGAGTACTGCAACATAAGCTGAGAAACAAAAATAACTCCAAGCAAGTAGGGCATACAAGAATAAGAGACACAAGATGCTGTACTGGTGCTCAGAGGCTAAAAGAACCACTTTGAATATAATGGAATACAATAAGATAGATATGTACGTCATTGGAATATGGAAGGGACTGACAAGATCCAATATAGGTTCACAATGCACTGTGTGTGGGGTCACTTGGACCCAAATAAGAACATAGAGGTGGGTGCTCCTTAGGAGAGACCAAAGTCAAGATTACATACATGACATGATCATGTTCCAACAATGCATTGGTCAACAACAAAAAAACATGTCTAGCCCATTGGAAACTTACTTCAGTTACTGTCAAATTTTATTGGGGCACAGTCAATCATGAGAGTTACGGTCCACACGAATCCAAGCACTCACCTAGTGGCAGATTTGTATCTAACTTTTTGCTTGCAACACAGAAGCTGACCATTTACACTTCTATATGGCCTAATTCACTGTAGCCTTTTTATCTGCACATAAAGATAAACTAAGAAAGGTGCATTTTGCTATTGTTTGGCCTATCTATCGAGCACTCATCCTATCTATAAAGATAAACTAAGAAATGTGCATTTTGCTTTTGGTTGGCCTATCTAGCCAGCACTCATCCTTATCCTTGTACATCCATTTAATCCTCACTAATGAAGAGTGTAAAGAAATTAAGTTTGGTGGCTATCACTTTGTTTTCTAGGTTGTTTGTGTGCTCTTTCTCAGTGTTCTGCAGTGAGAATGGAGAGGCTATATCACCCTTGATGGGTATCATAAAAGGAGAACAAGAAAATATATTTAAGAGTGATAATGGAAAATCCAAAAAATGACAATAAAATAAACTCTAAATGTCCCCACCAAAAACCTGAAAGACAGTAGAAACCAAATCCACACAACCAGAGCTTGAGAGCAGTCAGTAAAAGACAAAGGACATAAAGAATGTTGATGAAGATGAAATTTCTGGTGTATTGTTGCATGACAAATTAAACATTAAAACATCTAGGTATGTAGATGAATGCCAAATTAAACTATATTGTTACTGTTTACATATGCAGAAAAGTCCTTGTGAATAAATACCCTGGATAGTATCTAAAATTTTGAACCACTTGGGAACCAACTCTCAGTGCAAACTACAGTTAAAATCTTAAAACTATAGAATAGATTTCAATTGCTTTTAAATGTGATAGCTCTTTGTGTACCAAATCCATTTGGAAAAGCATTTGAAGGACCGTTCAACATTTTGGTATATCCCAATTCTTGTCATGTCCCCGAAATTGTAACCCTAAGATACCGAGCATTAATAGTTAAATAAGATAATAAATATTAAAATTTATAAAAGGAGTATACAAGAAATTTAAATTATTATAATTATAATGTTCACAAGATAAAACTATAATTATAGCTATCAAATAAACAACAACATAAAAGACATATAAATATAAATATACATATAGAGAGAAACCGATATATTAAAATAATAATATACCTTAAGTTATACAAAATGCTTTTAGAAATAGAGATTGTAATAAGAGAGCATATTAATCACGTAACTATGTATTAAGGAATCGGTGAATGGTAAAAGCCACGAATAAGCAAGTGATGTCTTTCGGCAGGACGTGTCTGTTGAGAGGCACTGCTCAGGGAATAAATATGTATGACGGGTAAGACAAAGGGATATCGATTATTATCAAAAGAAAATGTCATGAATTCCTTGTCGATTCTTGGCGGACATCGTAGCAACGTTTGTAATAATACGAAGCTTTTCTGCTACCGCCAAGACATTCAATATGGAACTATTGGAAAGGCATTTTAAATGGAGGAAATGCTATCGATGACATTTGATAAACCCCAACATCTAACATGATGAGAGTTGAAGCTATCACGACAAACATTCAATGACCATTTCTGACTGTTGACTGCCGCCTTAGATAAGTGCTAAGCATGAAGGTAATTGATAATATTGAAGAATCATATCTGAGAGATTTAAACATTAACGGTGGTAGTCAGTGGCGGAAGTATAACCAATTTATGAAGGCATCAATTGATTATTAAGAGGTTTAAGTAATTAAGTTAGTATTGAACTGAGTCTGAAGGGAGTGATGGCATTTACCGAGGGACACATCTACAAAAAGGAAGTGACACATCCTTCATAAAGGATATAGCCTTTGGCAACGTATAAAGAAAGATGGAAAATGAAACCAAAAGGGGAATATCGAATAGTTTCTGGAGAAACATATAGAGATCAACAGCAGAAGACGTGACTTAAGGAAACTCAGGTTAAGAGGTAAGTCCCCTCACTGGCTTTGTCAATTTGCAGACTCTATAAATAGTTCGAGTCTTCTACAGTGGATACTGTGCAGTAATAAAAGATTAGAAACACATAGACTCAAAAATGTATCTGTAGTGCTCATGCGAATCTACAGATCCGACAATCATCAGGTATGAGTTCCATCGTAATGAGAATTAAGAGAATAACGTGTAGTAAGATTTCATTCAATTTAGGATGTAGCTGATATTAATAGTATGATTTGTGAGAATATTGAATTATCTTACAAGGGATGAATATATTGTGGCATCAATTGATGTGCTAATGATCGATAGAGAGGAGACTCGTAGTGAGTACACTCATAGAGAACGCGTCTTACAGTCTGAGGTAAGTATCACCAGCTATCTGAATAACATTAAAGATTATGTATTCTGGAAATTCGAAGTGCTACATGCAGTGCGTTGTTTGATAAGTACTGGGAACCCATAAATGCAACTGGGAATAATAAATATCAATAAGCAATAATGTTGCTTACAGCAATTATTGCATTCTTCGTAAGTTATTATGGCTTGCTGTGAGGATAGATTTAGAGCCAACAATCTCTTTCGCTAGTGCTCACCAAGGAGAGGATGGTTGGGGAGGGAAAGGCTGGTAATTCGATCCCATGATGGATGTCCCAAGACGGGTAAGAAACCTTGAGGGAATCCACTTGGAGATTGGTCACGCGTCCTCGGCACTGTAAGGTGTCCCTCCTCCAATGGGGTCTAGGGAAGAGAGATAAAGGCAAGGATCTATCCCAGTAGAGCATAGTAAGTTATGATAAACTATGATAAGTGTGTGCTTGGCCTCATGTAATTTATATCTTGTGTATATGCTGATGTTAAATTATCTAATGCATTCATCTCATATGTTGATTAAAAGAACTTATGCACTTCTCCTATTCTCAGATGTTAATATTTGAAATAATTGTGTAGTTGTTATCAGTTAATGATATGAATAGATCTTTAAGACGAATTATATAAGCTAAATTAGATGAACATAAAAGTGAACCCTTACCTTGACTTGTGCATTTTTTCTGTTTCTAGGACAAATTTAATAAGGGACATTACAATTCTCTTCATTATTTTGTCATAAATAATGAATGCATTAACTTGTTAGTGGAATCTCATTGTCAGTGATAGGAGAACCGCAATTATATTAACTGAACATTTTGTTATGGATCTGGGTTCTTAAATGCTTAGGCTTTTTGACTTTAAAAGCCCCGTGGAACATTTCTTTGTTCTTAGGTATGCCACAGATTTTAGTGGATATATTTACCTCAGATGATACGTGCTGGATCAAAAACAATTGTGCATCCATTTATTATGTTGTGCTCTTGCGTATTTGCTCTACAGAATACTCAAAAACTTTTGGAATTCTGCAGAATGACATTGACACAATTGATAGGATGATTGAGGCAGCAGAGGCAAAATTGACAAGATGGAGCCATCCAGATCCTTATATTGGTAACTTTTATAGTATCTATAATATGCCAAGTTGTTTCAGGCGTTCTTTATTATATTTTGAATCTTTATATGTAGAATTTTGTGGAAATTTTCAAATCATGTTTTCTTGCCATAACAATTTTCCTTTGTTCGTTTTCTAATTGCTAAGAGGTTCAAACCATTTGTTGCAGCAGTAGTCAAAGGTTGACTATTTCATCCTTTTCTACTTTGTTGTTTTTGTTCATTTTTCTGTATTGCATGCATATTGCTTAATTAATCAAATCGAGAGGATGACTGATAATATGACTGGGGGTTGCATTTTGTTCTTGCAAGTGACGTGGGTTGGGAATGTTAGGCTAACTGGAACATAACTGCAATACATATCAAGGAGGCTTTCTAAAGTTAAACTGAGTAAAAAGCTCTACTTTTATGATTTAGGACTTGAAAATGAGGTGTTTGGAAGGAAAATTTGACATAACAAAATAAGGCTAGGGTGGATAGTATGTTCGCAACTAGCAAGGAGTCAAGTCTTTGCAGATGTAATGTGTGCTATATTTATTCAAAATAAAATATATACATGGAAATGAGCCATATCTTGCATTCTAGAAAGATGCCTTATAGAAGCTGCTGATTGGGAGTATCAGTTAAGAATGAACAATAACGTTGAGGTTCCTGTACCAGGATTACATTTGGAAACTCTTTTTTGTGGACCCTACATCTCTTCTGGAACAACGTGTTTTCTGCCTGTCATTCAATGTTCTCAATCAGAGTCTGAAATCCAGAATCTCTCAATGCCAAGTGCTGTTGCGAACAGAAACAAAATTGTATAATGAGTTTTAAATATTGTACAATAGTGTCCTATGTTTGTATGCATGACCATAAATTTGGGCATGTGTATAAATGTGGTCGTTATGGGTATTCTGATTTGTCAACATTTAGTCTCATTGTTCAGTTGAATGGTACTCAAACCTTCTAGAAGTTAAACTTGCTAGAACTTGAATAAACTGTGTTATGGGTAAATAAGGTCGAATTTGGTATTTAGGTTGTGGTGGCGTAACAACTAACACCTCTGGAGTGCAAGTTGGTACGGACAGCTATGCACACTACGCAATGAGTGCTCTTCAAATTAGGAGGGGAAGCTCCCTCGTTGTGCTGACAAAAGTGCTTGAAAAGGAAAGTAAACTAAACGGAAAGTAAACTAAACTATATCCTATCTTTTTGTCTCAGCTGTAAGAGGCACAAGGCTTTCAAGAAAACTCTATACGTTGCAGCTAAGTATTTCTGGTTTCGCAAGACTTAACTACAACACACAAAACTAAGTAACTTTAAACTATCCAATCCCCTCAAGAATTCAGAGCATGAGGAAACGGAGCGGGAATGATTATCTGATGATAAACCAAGTACAAACTCACAATGTGAAGGCAAGGTGGCACGACTATCTGCTTGTCTGAATAGGCTTATTATTCACTCACATTACACGATAAACAAGTACAGATTCTCAACGTGAAGGCAAGGTGGCACATCTATCAGCTCAATCTGAACAAGTTTATTGAACACAAAACATGAAGGATAGCCAACTAGGACAGCAAATTGCATAGGCGAGACACGCATACAATCTACGATCAAACTAGCCACTATATCTAACTAAGGCAAGAATTCACCATAATAATTGCATGAAACCCAAGTGGCATAACAATTCATTATCACAGTAAATACTCATGAACAGATACAGAACGAGCAATATTGAAGGCAAGGTAGGCACAGCATATATTTCTCTCTCGTGCAAAAGTTATGTACAAATGAGCAAAACTCTTATTTATAGACATTGAAAGGTGTAGGTAACCCTAAAATCACCTTGAGTCAACTACAGTCTTGCAATGCATGCAAGATTATTGCTAAAACCCTAATAAAGCAAACTATACAGTTAATTGGAAAGCTACCATCAGTTAACTGGTACAAATTAATCTAAGTGGACAATGTGCAAGCATGCACGTCCTTATTGAAAGCAAGTTAACTGGAACACTACCATTAGTTAACGTAAACCCTAAATACAACTCCAAGTGAATAAAGATAATCCCAGAATAGACATACATGAGATGAGACAGCGAGTTAACTTGAAAAGGTAACACCAAGTTTAACTCCTGTGTGTAATGTCTATCCTGAGAGGTGGGAACTGAAGTCTATTGGCCGTGATCTTGAGCAACCAATCCCTCAACGAGATTGTTAATTGTATCATTGTCTGGAGCATTGATACTCTACCGAAGTATGCTATGTCTGTGCAACATGTCCTCACCAGCTGTGATCTGGGATTGAAGTTCACCTCTGCTCTTGGTTGCTTCATCGAACAATGCTGACATGATTGTAAGTTGATTAATCTTACAGCCAACAGTCTCCCCATTGAAAATACTATGAACGAGTTCCTGGAGCTCTGATTGTACGTGAGTAAGCTCAACATACTTACCACCCTCAATCTGATACCGACACAGTAAGCGAGATACTAAGGTTCTCACAGATCGGAGTGCACTAGTAATGTGCTCTATACTCTCAGCCAACTCTGATGCCATCGTTTCCTCTATCTTTGCCTTGAAAACCAACTGTATTTTCCGAGAGTAGATAGCCTCTTTATCCTCTGCATCTATGACTGATTCATATGCCACACTCAGGTGAGCAATCATAATCTCATCCCGGGGTTTGTTAATTGCCATGTCACGCTCCTCATCTTGGAGACGTAGACGGAGTTCTTGTGCATTATACCACAACTGATATAGCTGTGCAAGCATATAACGGCCTCTAGCAATGAACTCCTCCTCCCATTCCTCCAAACGCTTGCTGTATGCAACTAGGTGATTAAGCTGGCCTTGTTCTGTTGGTGGCTCAAGCATCGGCGGGAGTGTGGCGGTAACATCTGGCCTGTGTACAAGGCTAGAAATGTATTGACGAAGCTATCTGATTCTAGCTTTGAGGGCTGCCTTATCCTCTCCATCCTTCAACATTCTATCCCTGGCGCTGTCTGTAGCAACCTGTAGGAGATCCACTAGAGTCTGGCGAGTGCTACGACCAAGGTTGACTGTGATCACCTCAAAGTCCTGAACTTCAATCTCATCCAAACTCTTCCCCTCTGGAGGTATGGTAGTCTCAACGACGATCTCCATATCAGTATTCCTTTCCACGTGAACCATGTTCTTGATCCTCTTGTCTGGCGCATCCTGGTAAACATGATCGAAGTCTGAATGATCAAGGACATAGGATGGCTGCCTCCGCTTCCTTCCCAGTTGAGATTCAATCCAAGACTGGTCTCGGCTAATGCCGCTGGAAGGATCTGTACTAGCAACAGGAGGCTCCGACAAAAGTGAATATGTAGAGGAATTGTTGCAAGATGGAGAGTCTAAGTCCAATTCAATATGAATCGGGACTGGTGACTGCTCAGGTGTAGGTGATGGAACACGAGGCTGTATCTCAGGCTTTGGCAAACTCTGAACTGGCTCTCTGATAGGCTCCGAGTGTGTATCAATGGCAAGTGCCTTCCCTTTTGAATTGTTTGGCGCTTGACTTTTCTTAGGAGGGTTACTCCTTTTCTTCTGTTTGGGTTTTGACGAGGAAGGTAGCGAAGGATCCACTACTGGTGGCTCTGCTCTAGGCACATTTACCCTCCTGGTCTTCTTACTGTCGAGGTAAAGTATACTGTTTTGGATAACTCTACTTGACCTCTCCTTTATTGACGCATACTCCTTGGCATACCAATCAACTGCCGGTAGCGGCTGTGTATCAACCTGCTCTCTGAAAAACTGAGGAAGTACTTCTCCCTCATCATCTGATAAACCTCCCACATCTTCCGCCAAGAAAACAAAAATCTGTGAGAGAGAAGCAGCCGTAGCTATGTCTGCGGACCTCGAAGTCGTCCTCGCAATTTTCCCAATAGTCTTCCATAGCAAGCTTATGGTATGTGCGACCATCGAGGCGTGCTGTGTAATTACCCCATGGATCATAGGCACGTACATCAACAAGATACTTGAGATGATACTTCTCTAGCTCTTGTCTTGTAGTTTTGGCATCAACTACCGTTTTGCACCAATATATTCCGAATTGCATGGGAAAGTTGGCAGTTGGTTTATGCTTGCGGCGCAAATGACGATGAACATCATGCAACTGCCTTAGGAACTCCATGAAAACTGTCCTATCCAAAGGATAGCGTGGAAGCATGGTTGGATTTCCTGTAAATCCATATACTTGGATGTAAGTGTATGTCGGGAACTGAATGAACCAGTCTGCCCAATCAACCATCGCTGCTCTAGCAACCGCCGAGATACGAATGTGCAACTCTCGGTCCAAGATTCTCACTGTATAAGTTAGGAAAGCCTCGTGAACACGCTTGAAGTGACGTTCAACCTTAGTGAACTCAAGCTGATCGTAATAGTGATAGACTTTCTGAACACTGAGAATGCCAACGGTGTTTAACCCTCAGAACTGAGCCTGGTAAGCAATCAAATACACGAGGTAAGAACACATGTGAAACTCATGGGCAACTAGGAAACCGGTGATTTGCTTGTGGAGAACATCATTGATGAAGGATGCCCAGTCATAATGTTCCTGCCTAGATATGATGTGACCAATGATGTAATACATCCAGGGCTGGAAAACATTTGCATCTGAATGACCTGAGACATGATTCAAGAGTGTGATTAGAATCGAGTACTCATCCTTGTACTCACCGCAACCCACGTTGTTTGGCAATTTGTTCTTCGTTTGCTTCAACCATCGCTTTGCCATCTTGCTTTGGCACTTGTCTATATCAGCGTTAAATGCACGCTCACACTGCTCCATAGAAATGACCAGACTGCTTGGGTGCTGAGGGATGCCAAAACTTCTTTCAACATCCAGAGGCTTGAGACTGCAAATGACTCGTCCATCTACTGACACTATCTCACGAGTAGCAGAGTTGTAATGCTTATTACAAGACATCACAAACTCAACACAGTGAACGGAGATAGGTATGAAAGCGGCCTCAAGTAACCCGGACTACTGAATGTTTTGAATAATCGAATCTCTGATCTTTGACTGGATCTAAGATTGCCTTTGGTAGCACCTTGTGGAGATTCGTCTCAACTGTCTCGATGAAGTCATGAGTTAGGACTGAGTTGGTCCTGTATTCGAGCTGAGTGTATTGCATTTTGAAAAACTCGCCCATTGACTGTGAACTTGACTATGTTTTGACAAGATTTCTGGAAAGCTAAAAATACCCTGTTGAGGCTAAAAATAGCCTATCGAAGGGTTATTTTCGGCAAAAAATCTGAGATATGGGTTTTGTCTAGAAAATGATTCTAAGACAACCCAGAACATCAAAAATGCGAAAATCCAACTTCAACTCGACCATGCAAGGAATTTTTAGTTGAGAAAATTAGAAACTCGAGAACTGATGCTCTGGAGTTAAAAATTCCTGAAAATTCAAGCACATGGATTTAACTCGAGGAAGCTATATAGAATTGATCCAGATGAATAAATTTGCCAAAATTTGCCTGTTTCTGGAACATGCGAATTGACATTTGAGAGAATTTGGAGAATCTGAAAGGAGAAAATTCGTTTTTCCTGTGTTTTTCTTCTGTCAAAATCACCACTGGCTTCTCAAATTCGCTGATGACTGTGAATTTGTACCTGCAAAAGGAATTATTGATGTCTTTGAATTTGATTGCTGACAAAATCGCCCAACTTTGGAGAAAATTCGCTCTACTTGTGAAGAAATACAAATTTCTTTGAGCTGGATGAGTGAATTAATGCCAGGCGCCATGTTTAAATAGAATAAATTCGCACTTCAAAGGTGACTGCAAGATTTAAAACCTCAACTGAAAATAGAATGATTCTGATTGGACTCCCTCCAGTTACACTGACACTGACTTGGAGTCCGAAATAAAATAATAATAAAAATAATATTCACTTTGCAATTACATACGTTTTTGAAATCCCAGCATAAAGAGGCGCCAATTTTGAGAAAATCGCCATTTTAAGCCTTAGCATGCAAAATAAATATTTAATATTTTTTATTCAGTTGACAAACCACGTAAAGCACTTGGACAAATTCGGCAACCTTCACTGATCTCGAGAAGTCCTCATTTGACCTCATAGGCGTCCATTTGCTCAAGATATGACGTTTTTTGCTAACTCCCTACTTTGTAGCTGACTGCAAAGTTACAGTTGACCATATTCAGCACTGATTTCTGGTTGACCGGGTGATGCTGAGACCGAGCTAGGATATTCATCGTGAAGCCTGCAGAGCAAGGAAGAAATGTCTGCTGGGAGCTGGAATTGCAAAAACCAACGTTTGACACCTCAAAAAATTAGGCGCCTTTGATTAAATTGATTTTTAGTCTCCAGACTGCCATTTCTCTGTTTTGCCATTTGATGCTTGAAATTGTTGCCGACGATGAACGACGAACCCTGCTGACTAGATGGTAGGCTCACTGCGTGACTGGAAGTATTCCGCATCCAACGACTGTATGTAAGGCACCTGAAAGTTGCATTAGGGACCCCAAAAGCAAGGGCGCCCCTAGCCTGAAAAGGCTCAAACACCATTTTGTCAAAAGTGCAACTTTCAACCAGATGCCCTACTTTGACCTCTGATATCGAGAGCTGGAGTGACCTGATTTGCGCACCGTCTGTCTCATCGCGTAGCTAGAAGAACTTACGAGAGATGTCTTTGGAGGTGACGAAGCAAGAAAACTGCTTCTAAGACCTCAAAGAGAAGGGCGCCTTTCCCAAGATGAAATATACGACCAGACTTGGCCATTTTCTGAGCTGTCTTCATTTTTCAGTATTCTGCAAAGACCTCGCACGTACGAGCGTTTGCCAAATCCCGGAGGCTGACGGCTGGGCTCGTTGGATAGCTGGAGTAATTCCTCACAAATCTCGTGAAGACTGCGAAAACTAATAACCCCATCTGACAGGCCTAAAGGATGGGCGCCCCTGGCCTACAGAGGTACAGGTGTGAATACCATGTTTCTCCACCCTCTGATTTACATGTTTGGTAGAATCTTCGCCATGATCTCTCAGAATATCGGATTGACAAGCTGACTGGTGCGTTGCGAAACCGAACTAGAATAGCATAGATGTCAGGAAGATGCCATCTGCAATACATTCATCTCAATGGCCATATTCAGGTGCGCCCCTGGGCTACAGGGGCGCAGCTTTGCCAATTGAGAACTTTCTGTTATGTGAAGCCTCCTCGTAACCTCATCTTCTGACCTTGACTGCTGGAGCTCTGGGTCTCGGATGTCTGCATTTGATAGCTTGTCGGATAGCCAGACTGGTCGTGAAGAGATTAAATGCATCAGCAAGCAGGAATGGCAAAATTTAGACCTCCTTTAAGAAGGGTGCCCCTGGGCTACAAGGGCGCAAAAGCTGAAAACTAACCATCTTTTGCAAATTGCAATCTCCTGCACCTCAACTTCTGATGTCAGTTGCCGGAGTTCTAAAACTCCAATGACCTCACAGGATAGCTTGACGGATAGCTGGGCTAATTTTGAAGAGATTGACTGCATTTACAAACAAAAGCAACAAGATTTGAACCTTCAAGGAGAAGGGCGCCCGTTAGCTACAGGGGCGTAAATTTGTTTCTACTTGAAAAATCTCCATGAACTTGATCTCTGAAATCACCCTTCTGACCACTGAAATGACCATGCAGGGGTATAAACCTATCGTGAAATGCTCCTCCATCATGATATGCCTCATTCTGAGTCCGAGGTTCAGGTTTTGAGCTCCAGGTACTGCTCAACTGCTGCTGACAACTGACATGACACTAACCAAAGTCCATATTTGACTTGCCCAAAAACTGTATTTGACATCATTTTAGCAAGGTTTAGACTCTTTTAAGCAAAATGCCTTAATGAAGCAAAAAATTTGGTTTGGGTACAACAGGTTGTAATTTAGTGTAGGTAAGCAGCATGGCAGATGCAATCTACTAGATTGAAGTTTATGCTCAAAATGAACCTAAATGCAAAAGCAATGGTTTCAAGGCATAAAGTAAATACAAAGCTAATATTTAAACTTTTAAAGCAATAATGATACAGAGCGTTGCTGGCTTAGTTATTTATGAACAAGAGCATCTTCATGCCTCACCAGTAGTAATCTTACGAAACCAGTCGAATGTTGTTGGAGAAGAAGATGCACTTGTAAGATTCGAGACTAATGTCCTGTGGCACCCTATTTTGCACCATCAGAGTCAGTAACAATAAGTAATTATTAGTATATTTGAAATAAAAGGGGATCTAATATTGATTTGGCACTTAAGTAATTCACAACTTATTTTCTGGATTGTAATAAGTAACAATGACTATTGAGAAGCCTGAGCATCAAAAGTTAGGTGATTGGGTTAGCTGCAGAGGGCTGACTAAATAAACAGTAAGATTAGTGTTAAGGGTGTTTATTGTTTCTATGATATATGAGAATTTAAGCTACTGGTTATCTTACATTTGGATTGATGGACCTTGCAAGTGCCTGAGAAGAATGAAAATGATGTTGACATAGCAGTGACTATTGGAATGATGGATTTATTAAGTGCCGGAGAAGATTGACAGGATGTTGACATAGTAGAGAATATGATATGTGAGACTGCAAGTTTAATGCAATCAATGAGGTTTGAGATGATTCAAGTATGCTCTGGATTTTCCCATGCATACACTGCAGATTGGGTGGATATGTAGAATGGCACTGAGATTTCACCTGGATGGACAGATTCTCAATGATGTTGATGTTGAGGGTTGTGTAGTGGTCCTGAAAGAGTATAGAAGTGTTAAATGGAATGTATTTATCCTAAAGCTCAACTCTAGTAACCTTCTGCATCTGGTGCACTCATTATCTGATCCCACAGTTTTTCTATACAGAGAGATTAGTATTGACTCTTGGGTAAAGATGAATCTCAGAGAAATTTGGTTACTTGTATGACCTTTGTGGTAGTCTTCTGTGGATGAATAATATACAACTGGGAGCTGGATCAATCCATCAATCTCTGTTGGTTAGTTGGTCAATTCGATCTTGGGCATGCATGAACTTATAGTTCAGTTTTCTATTTGATTGTCTTGCTAATATTCCAGTAAGGGATTGAACATGGTAATTGCAATACTGATAGTAGTTTGACAAAATCTAGTTTCTATATGAATCTGCAAAATAAAAGAGTATGAAGCACTACAGAAACAAGAAAACTAAGCGTGGGTTGGACCTTGGCACTCTAACGAGGAGTGCACAGGACTTGCACCTGCATATCCTAGGTGTAAGAGTGCCTGTTTCAAAGAAATGGGTTGGAAGAGACAGATTAAGTTTGTGTTAATAAAATATGGTTCAATTTTACATAATGTGGGGCTCCCCTAATTATATGCAAAGATTGAATTGGATCTCAGGTGACCAGGTTACTCTTAATGGTTAATTAGGTCCCTATTTGATTTAATTAATCCCTTTCAATCAACTAATCTACATATACACCATATTCAATGCAATTATGCTTTTACAATGTAATGTAGAACATCCTTAATGACCTAGGACCACATATTAATATGATAACACTAGAAGATTATGAACTTAAGAAGAATAGTATACTACATGGTTATGTCAAGGGATATAATACACCTTGCCTCTTGCCAAGTTTCTCCCTAAAGCTTGAAAAATTACAAATAATAAATTTTGTTGAGGGATATATGACGCTTTACTCCTTTTTCAAGTCTCTTTAAAAGCTGAAAAAATATGATCTGCAACACATGGGCCTCCCATTAAGAAGTGCCACTAAAATCCAAAAGTGTGCTTAAACCTAATTAACATCAATATATATCCCCACTGACCTTACTGTGCTAGCATCAGTCCCTAATGGAATTGCTCACTTGAGGTGCACAATGAGTTATTGAAGCCTCCATGCTTGTGGAATCAACCATAGCAAGACTATTGATTAGTAATTCTCCCTTGGGTCCTAAAATAGAAACATTGCTATTGGGCATCACCCTCATTTATACAACATATCCCTTATTATATAGGTGTAGGGTAAGAAATACAAAACACAGAGTTGGCTGTACCTAACATATCATTATTAATTGTAACCCTAATCTACCAGCTGAGTGCTACAAAATACATGGTGCCCTGATAGATGTGATAGGACAGTGTTATCAGTCCACCTGTATGATAATATGATTACAATAAATGCACAACATGCACATATTTCCAAAATGCCCCAATAAGAATACTCATAGCTGTTGCAACATCACACCAAATCATCATTTAGTAACTAAGTAATTTAGGAATATGCCTTTTAACTTAATGGAAATATCAAATTATGGAAATTTGTCATTTGACTTGTGTTTTAACCTCCCAATTGATCCATAGCTTTGAAAAGCATTAGTCATATACATACATTTTAATGCAATGATAACCATAATTTGATGATAAAAATGATAAGGGGCAACCTCATATATATAAAGGAGGAAACAAAAAGGGCATGGATTCCACCTACAGATTATTGTGGCCCATAACACAACCGATCATATTCACTTAATAAATTTACTTCTATAATTTCTTTCTGATAAGTGGTCTTTTACAACATAAGGTAATGAGCCAGATCTGTATCATCCTAAAATAATAAATTATGATCTTATGAACATACTAATAATTGGTTGTGTCTAGGGTGCAATATCTGCTTTATTATGTGTGTACACTGTATATACAAGCATATAAGATGCTTTGAGATTAATATGCATCTTGATTGTGTTCATTAAATAAGTTTTACTTTACTTCAATCTTTAAGTCAAATTGAAAGATGAATCTTACTGTAGAAAAATGAGATCTCTAACATGTGTAGAGTTTGCATATGCCATAACTGAGTTGAATATTATAGGTGATAGATTTCTTTTTGAGATAATCATGATATGTAGACTTAGGAATCATGATAAATCCCGCAAATTATCTTAGGAAATTTATGGGTGTAGGAAGTAGATTTTTGACACCTATAGTTGAAGTCTGGGAATGATATAATGAGCCTTGCTGGAAATCAAGGCAATCGTATGATAGAGATTTGATTAGCCCTGCAGAAGGTGGAAACATGCAAGATACAGGGAGACCTACCAAGGCTAGGAGATTGGTTGTTGTGGGCCAGTTAGCTCTTATATGGAATTTGAAAGTTCAGGACACAAGGAAAAGCATAATAATATAGGAGAATAGTTTGAAGCCCAAATCAACAATATCTAGAATAAGGGTAGATTTGAGGAGGTATTTTCTAAAACGAATTAGGAATGTGATAATGGAGTACTAGAGCAAGGTTTATATGCATTGTAATTGTGGGAGAAGACAAATATAGTCCATAACTAGAGTTTAGAAGATAGAATCTTAGGAATTGTCAACGTTGGTGAAAAGAATTGTAAGGAGATGGAGTTGATAAGTTTAGAGAAAACTACTAACAATATCCACATGCAATTGCAAATGTAATGATGATAAACCTTGATTTTTGTTTAGGCTAGAATGTAGAAGCATGCTGAAGAGAAGGTAGAGGAGGTCTCTCAGGGACAACATAGATTGTGAAGATATATAAGTACCTAGAACATGTAATTTTGGGGGATCACTATCCAAGATTGAATTAGAAGAATAATTGAAGTGAGAATCACTCACACTTAGGCAAAACACACAAGCTATGGGTGTTGCAAGAGGGTTTGCATACAGAGCTAACAAAGATAAAATTATTGGCTTTGATGGTAATGCATATCAATGCATGAAAAAATATGGAACTTAGCTTGGAGATATATTTTAGTTTGCATTTTTTTTTGATTACTATGAATGTCTAGATTCCAATTCTAGTATTTGAATGGAAGTACATTCTCTTAATGTAATTATCATAAGGGAGAGAATTGTATTTGGAAGGAAAGTTAGCAAAGGAGAGAGTTTAGAAGCTGTAATGTGCCCTTTTTGAGCGTGCATCAAAGTTGGTGGTTTAGCCTATCATCGGGTCCTTGTAGGCTAATAATGGTGTTTAGAGGGCCCAGTGTTGGAGTTAGCTAGCTCCTCAGTGGGTAGTTGGCATTGTTTTCATCTCTCGATCCTTAGCTTGTTTAGAGGTTATGATATTCAGGGTGTTGGCTCTGTTTTTATATACTTACTATTTATAGTAAGTTAGTGTGTTGATAGAGGCCAACCTTACTATTTATAGTAAGGCACCCTAGTTAGCAGTGAATGCAGTGGGCTACCTCCTGGTGAAGTCAGAATTGATTTACGATGATTAATGGAGTTATAATATTATAATTATTATTACAATTATACTTTAATAATAATTAATTATTGAGTGCATATCATTAATGAATTAAGTGGACTTTATTTAGAAGGGGGATTTAAATGCTTTTAAAAAGTATACTTTATAAAAGTGTTAAAGTGTTATTTTAAAGGGGAGATATAAGTGAATAATAAAGTATACTTTATATATTAAAGTTGTGCACCAAAAAGGAGGGAAAAAAAAAGAAATTAAAGTAAATTAAATGAGACGAAGTGAAATGCAAATTGAATATTATAAAAGGGCATTTTTGGAATTCATTTCATTATGATTGATCATTTTCTCTCAACTTGGCTTTGTGCTTTGGCTTTGGAGGTGAAACCTAGGGTTTTGCTGTAATTTCAATCTTGAAGAACGTAGCCTCTCTTCAACTGTACTTCCAACAGGTGAGAAAGATCACCCAGGGGTTGCAGTTAATTGGTGGCTTCACATGAAGGTCACATCTGAGCTTCATTGGAAAAGAATTTCCGAAGTTTCAAGGGTTTGAATGAAATATCAGAATAATGCAAATATATTGATCATTATTTTAAGAGCAAAGAGAACTTCAATAAACAAGTGGTTGCCAAGCAAGGGTTTTTGCAATTTAATTGTATGCAGCTTTTCACTAGGTGTGGGGATTGGTGATAGTGATCATTGCTGGAGTTTATTATCATTGTTGCTGTTGTTATACTGCTGCAAACTTTATACTTCATTCTGGCACCCATTTTAAGAGGGTTTCAAGGCATATCTTATTTGTAAGTTCATGAATTGTAACTCCCAGATTTTGTGGGTATTGTTGTTTTAGATAATAGGGGATATTTTATGAACTGGGTTGTCGATATTTTGTGAAAATACTTAGTATCTAAACTGATATAAAAATCTGGAATTTTCAGCTGTGTACAACCTATGTAATGTTAAGTTTTTGAGTTGAAAATTATTATTTCAATATCTTCTATTTTGCTGCATTATATTGTTGTATCAAAAATTGCAAATATATCAGAAAACTATAAAACAAATAAAAACAGATAGGAAAAATCCAGAAAGTAAATATCCTATCAGGGGTGGGATATTATAGTGGTATCAGAGCGGTTTCTTGCCATCCTGTGTTGGGTTTAATCAATATTCAGTGAGCTCACATTTGTCAACATTTGAGTGACCAACACATTGATTTTCAGTTCATAGTTTTCCAATTTCAGATTTGAGTTAATGGGTTACTACAAGCTTGAAGAACAAACTAGGGAAGGTTATGAACAACTAGCCATTAAAATCAGGGATAGTTATGAACAGGAAGCCAACCAACTCTTTGAGGGTTACTAGAACATGCCAGATGATTTTAAGTCACAATACTCTTTTAATAAATACCTGAACTTTGTTGTTACCTTGAGTCCTGAAAAGATTTGTTTGGTTAAGCACATTAGGAGGATGTTTAAAGAAAAGGCTTTATTTAGAGGTGTAAAATTCAGTCATTGGATAGATGTTGCAACAGGCAACAAGATGAGTTTTCAGTATGATACTCCCCATGGTTGAGTGCCTACTGATGGGTACAGTGTGAGCATGTATGATGGAACCTCTAAATCAGATAACGATGATGGTTCTACATTTAAACTCAATGATCAGGTTATAGGAACTCCCATAATGAGCAAGAACCAAATAAGAAGACAAGGTCGATGCTTCTCTTGCAAAGGTTTTCGAGAGCCTAACCACCAATGCACGGATAATGAGGTAAAGAGGCTTGAGGAAGACCTCGTTTTGACACAAGGATGCATTGAAGAAGAAGCCACGAAGGAAACAGATTTGAAGATGCACGTTTTGTACGAAGATGTTGTGGCTTATGAATCACATCATCTAGAAGGACAAAGGGGATTCCGTAAGGAGGTCATAAAGGTTAAGGAGACTTATACACATACAGATTTACATTGCAGCCATGGGACAGAAATTATGGCACATGATACACTTAATTTTCCTTTGAAGACGCCTCTTGCACCAACACTTGGCAATGAACATTTAGCAAAGGATGAAGTTTTGGTTGAGTTCCTTGAGGACGCTGCAGATAAGTATGATGTAGCTTTTGATTTTCTGTTTTTATGACAACAGTCATAATGTTGAGCCTACTCATGAGATAGCAGCCATTCCATGTGAGGATGATGGATGTGTGGAGTTCCCTAACGTTGACACTCAGGATTTGGGTGTTAAAATGGATTATGTGATGTGGATTCAAGCCACAACAAGACTGATTTTGCAAATCAGACCTTAGAAGATGTGAACAAATCAGAAAATTTACTTGTTGGTGTTGGGTCCCAGGATAGCTCTTTGGATGAACATGCATCTACTTTGGAGGAAGAAGTGTGCAATGATTATGTCCAATCAACAACTTCTATTATGTCATTGGAGCCATCTCGTGAGGTACATAACAGCAGTACCTTTGTTGAGGAAGTGTGCAGAGTTGATGGCACACATGATG
Source organism: Sequoia sempervirens (assembly GCA_007258455.2). Taxonomy (NCBI): domain Eukaryota; kingdom Viridiplantae; phylum Streptophyta; class Pinopsida; order Cupressales; family Cupressaceae; genus Sequoia; species Sequoia sempervirens. The sequence continues at coordinate 52,462,741 of VDFB02168118.1, forward strand.
ATGCTTATCAAACAGTGAGTGATGATGATTCAATGTCTTACCATAGTGCATATTACAAATTAAAAAATTTGTGAGAGGATTTGTCACAGGGGTCTCATCATTTGGCAGGGCAATTGAAGGTGAACGAAGGCATGATCGCTTCAGCCTTGGAACACTTTGATGTTGTTTAGTAGTTGGTGGCACACTGTTGCTGGACTCCAGGTATATATGAGCACCTTGATGGTGGACTTTCCCTCATAAAGTTTCACACACTTAGAGATGCAGTTGGGTTAATGAAGAATAATTACCTACAACTATTATTAGATAGAGATCATCTTCTCATGCTCGATGGTATCTATTATGATGCTCTTAAGGGAAAGGAAGATGAGGTTCATAAGCTCACCTATGAGCTTGAGGTCACCACGAACTCTTTGAAGAGCGCTCAAACAACTCTTCAAGAGTCAAAGTTACGGATAGATGAGCTTACCGTGGAGTTGAGCTTAGCACAGACGTCATCTCCAGTAGATACAGTTCTGGTATCTATGACAGTTACTGGTGATGAGCATACATCCGTGGGTAGTGGTAAGTAGCACACTGAGGATGTGGCTACGTCCATTACATTTATAGGTGCAAGTGACATAGATGGGATGAGTGCATTGGTTGAGAGTAGCAGAGAACCATATGTTGCATCAGGTGTCTCTTAGGTTAGTCCCATTTTAGGTGATGCAGAGCAGGTTATTGATAGCTTTTGTGATGAGGTGGTGGATTTTGCAGAGAGTTGTGTGATTGATCACAACACTATAACATCTTCTTCATAGGAGATATGCATGGCGCCACCCAATGGGGGGATTGGTTCTCATGTTGATCTGCTTCCCTCTCCTGGAAGCAAATCAATTATAAAATCCCATGCAACTGATTTTGATCGACAACTTATTGAGCCACAAAGATGGAGAGATCAGCTGAAGGTTACAAGAGAGAAGGTTGATTCAACCTTATCTCGTTTTGATTGCACTTGTAAGTATGTTGAGTGCCATCTTTGGACATCAGAATTTGAGGAGAGATGGTATGGGGTCTCGGTTGGTACTCACATTCGTGATTTGTGGTTCATCAAGAGTGCTTTGGAGTAGATAAAATTAGAATATCTCCAATTGTTTCATGATAGAGAGTATGCTATTGGGTACGCAGAGAGGGTTGGCAGAGCATCTACCCTATTAGCCATTCAAGATCAGAGACGTGCGCCATCTTCTAATTTGAGTGATGAGTGTGATGGGGAGTGTGTTCCCCATAACTATGACGGTCAACCATTGACATAGGTAGGGGCATTTTGTCTTGACTGCATAGTGAGGAGTGCTCATCACTTCTCCTTTAGTCCACACGTTGATGACTTGATGACGCGTAGGTGTGGATTGGCTCAGGATTTTTACCTTCCATGGTGGGATGAAGAGTTGCCATTTACAGAAGATGGAACTAGAGATTGCAGGTGTTTGACTCAATTATATCTAGAGGATTACTTGTAGGGTCAGAGATCAGATTACCATCATGCTGATGTGTACCAGATAGAGTTTGCAACTTCTTTGTCTCAAAATTTTCCATTGGAGACATGGCTTCAAAGACGTTGCAGTGTTAGTAGGCATGATGGCTTGATTAGTCTTTACCGTGGTGGAGGAGAGTTATATTATTTCCTCGAATTAAGAGGAGCTACTCCATATCCTCCAACACCTACGTGGGATTGTCAGCACATCCATAGGAGTTTTGTAGAGGATGAAGGGGGATGTTGTGGTGTAGACATGTTTGAATATTCTTACCTCCTCATGACTAATGGATGTGAGTTTCAGTTGTATTGGGATCCAGGCGGTGACAGGGTTAGCACTTAAGTTTGGATGGATCCTAGTATGATGCTTCACCATTCTTAGCATGGTGAAGTTGATATTAGAGTAGTGTAGTGGAAGTCGGTGGGTGATATGCATGGCAAACTTCCATTCCGGGTTTGGGATCTAGGGATATTTTGTTGGGCGCTCTACAGATTGTTATGGGATCCTTCTTGTGCATCAGGATTCTAGTCAGAATTTACTGATGAGTGTTACAATGTGTACATTGTGCGGATTGCATACAGTTGTACCTTTGATCCACATGTACGTGAGCTGATTTCAATGCGCAAATCTTGTGCGCATGAGTTGGACAGTTGGTATGATGTTTATCCTTGCGCAGTTGTGCTTATGCTGGTGCTACTTGAGTTGTTTGGCGATTTGAGGGTCATTCTACAGTTCTTCCCTTGGGCCTCTAATGGAGTGGTGTTTTATATTCATTTGTGATTGCTTGAGGACAAGCAATTTCAGGGAGTGCGGACTGTAATGTCCCTTTTTGAGCGTGCATCAGAGTTGGTGGTTTAGCCTATCATCGGGTCCTCGTAGGCTAATAATGGTGTTTAGAGGGCTCAGTGTTGGAGTTAGCTAGCTCCTCAGTTGGCAGTTGGTAGTATTTTCATCTCCAGATCCTTAGCTTGTTCAAAGGTTATGATATTTAGGGTGTTTTGGCTCCATTTTTATATACTTACTATTTATAGTAAGTTAGTTTGTTGATAGAGGCCAACCTTACTATTTATAGTAAGGCACCTTGGTTAGTAGTGAATGCAGTGTGCTAACTCCTAGTGAAGTTAGAATTGATTTACGATGATTAATGATGGAGTTAAAATATTATAATTATTATTAAAGTTATACTTTAATAATAATTAATTATTGAGTGCATATCATTAATGAATTAAGTGGACTTTATTTAGAAGGGGGATTTAAATGCTTTTAAAAAGTATGTTAGTCGTATATCTTTACTTTGTTGTCGGCCGTAGTCGGCCAATTGTTAATAACACTATAGATTAGTAAAGAATAATAATGTCATGTACTTTCGGGAAAGCATGTTCAGATTAATGTTAATGTTAATGTTGTTATGAAGCGTCGTGTCGGTTGGTTATCTAACCACCGCCGAAGGTTATATGTAGCTTGTTAGGATAGTCGGGAGATAGTTACGAGTTATGAGTGATGAGTTATGTGCCGATGGTTATATTGACAATCACTGTTGAATTTGTACATGATATTTCTGATAATGAATAAAGTTTCTGGTGTTCAAATATGATATCTTTCTAGTTTACTGTTTTATTCTATGTTCTGCACATGACTAGTTTGCCAGTAGTACGTAAAGATTTGAATCCCATTCCGTAGCAAAACATTTGGCGCCGCCTGAACGGACTAGGGCATCATCTGCGCCATGGCAACAGAATGGCCAACCAGCGGAAAGACCTGTAAAATGCTATGAGAGGAACGGAAGACTCATTGACAGAAGATCTGGTAAATTTGTGGAAAATATCGTTACGTGACCACGTGCGTAGGGAATCCCTCATTCGGGAGATCCCCGAGGAAGTCATCTGGGATCGGCTGGAAGTGAACGACGAGGTGAACCACCTCCTGAATCGCATGCCCAGGTTACTGGCCCGCCATTTCATTATCCTGCAAGACTTGCGAGAAGAAGAAGATCGCGAGCGCCGACGGCAGCAAATCGTACAACGTTGTGAAGACAGAACCAAACGTGAGGAGGAAGAACGAGATACTAGCCGGCGCCATACTTCCGGCAACCAGCAATGATTGCTTGAACAACTAAATGCCCGTACGGCCGAACAAAGACAAGAATAGAGTACCTGACGGGCACGGGACTTCGGAAGAGCAAGTTCGGCGATCACTCAGGCTGCAAGAGCAAGAAAATCGGCGAAGACGACTAAGGCAAGCCGGTAAGGAATTGGATGAAGACTTAATTGAAATAAATCAGAGCATAAAAAGAACATATGAAAACCTGACAAGAATAGACACATCCATTGAACGGGCGCACCACAGTTTGTTAGAAGGAAGGGACGAAGACCCCTTCAGCACTCCACACGCAGGAAAATATAACCTTTATGCAAATGAAGATGATTTGAATAGCAGCATCAGACGATTTCGAGAGTTGTCCCTCTCGGACGACGACAACGAGTTAAGGAGGGGAAGACCAGAGCTTAAGACCCCAGGGCAGAGAGAGCATCGAAGAGATCCTGAGGAGACCAACGGTGTTGAGGACGCTGACGGAGGACGTGGGAGTGACTCGTACGTGGCCAAGAGTGCAAGTGACGCACAGGGACGTAGCGAGGAATCCACTAGTCTAATCGGGTCCAAAACACAAGGAGGTCAACCGATAAAGATGGCTCATCCGGATCGGCAAAAGTTGCCGAAATTCATGGGGAATGGCTCTGAGGATCCCGTACGGCACTGCAAGACATGCGAGACTATCTGGATAGCCAGCGGGCAGGATGACCCCGACCAATGGCTGAAGGCATTTCCGGCAACACTCAGAGACAGTGCCATCGACTGGTACTCTGAATTAGACCAAGCACAGAGAGCCACATGGAGGGTTTTGAAGCAAAATTTCCAAGAGGAGTTCAAACTTCTGCGGGACGATAGTGAGATTGTCACAGAAATATATCATACTAAGCAAGGGAAGCACGAGAATGTGCGGACCTACAACAGGAGGTTGAAAGACCTGATAGGGAAGCTGGAGGCACAGCCGGCAGATGGTTTAAAGAAAAGATGGTTCATTGAAGGACTGATTCCCTCACTTCGGCGAAAAATGAAAGTAGTACCGCCATCCTCGTACACCGAAGCATACAATCGGGCGATGGATATTGAAAGTGAAAATAGGACTTCCTCGAAGGGGAAGAAGAGGGATGACGACGAGAGTGCCGAGGAAAGTGACGATGAATCGGCAACCGTACAAGCCCTTCGGCGGGATATGATGCGGATAATGAAAGAACTGAAGACCGACAAGGAAGGATCCAAAGAAGCCAATGAATTATGGTGTACGGACTGTAAAACGGAAGGTCACACAAAGGCAAGTTGCCCAAAAAAGTTATTCTGTGACATCTGCCAAGTTATGGGACACTCCGTCAAGGAGTGCCCATACAACTTAAAAACCAAAAGTTCGCAAGTATTCTTCACTCAAGGTGAACAGTCAACCCCTCCAACCACGCCACCAAAGCCACAGAACAACAATGCATCCCCTGGAGGCTACCGTAACAATCGGAGAAATACGCCGAGAAGCAAAATTCAATACGATAGCAAAGGACGGCCGATGATCCAATGCGGGAACTGTAATGAATGGGGTCACTTTGCCAGGGATTGTCAGAGCGGCCAAGGCAACGGGGGAAAACTGTGCAAGTGGTGTGGACCAGGTGATCATGAAGACACCGACTATCCGAAGCAGAAAGGAAGTATCAATATGCTGGAGGTAGCCGATGAAGAAGTCCTGGCGATTACAAGGGCGCAGTCAAAAAGGGCAAATTATCCAGACCCTCGTACGGAGAAGGAAAAATTTCGGGAGGCCAAGACCAAAATAGAAGAGGCAATGGCGAATGAATGCAGGAATTCTAAAGCTACCAGTACGTTGCTACAGTCGGAGTCGGAAAAGAATATCGTACGGCAGGTGCTTCACACGACCGTACCCATTAAGGTAATTGATCTCTTGCAAACGATGCCTTATCTCAAAGTAGCGCTTACCAATGTTATTGAAGAAAATCTTCAGAAGAGTTCACCAGAGCGTACGCCAGAATTGGTAGCGGAGACCGCAGATCCAATGCTACTGGCAGTGAGCATCGGGAGGAAACCAGCCGTCGTCGAAATGGAAATCTTGGGAATGAAATTATCTAATACCATCGTCGATGGAGGTTCGGGAGTAAACGTACTGCCAGAAGAGACCTGGAAGTGTTTGGGTAAGCCGACTCTTTGGCCCCCGACATTCCACCTCGTGGGAGCAGATCAACATGGCATCAGACCGTTGGGTACACTAATGGAACAGAAGGTCTTGATCGGCACGCAGCTGTTTCTCCTAAATTTTGTGGTCATCCCACTGGAGAAAAAGGCGTACGATGCACTCTTGGGACGGGGATGGTTGATAGCTGCCAAGGCAACCCACAACTGGAAGCGGAATACACTTTCAATAGAAAATCGGGGGAGGAAATATACCATTGATCTGAAGAACCAGGCCGTCAGTGAGGATTTAGCATCCTCGGCATCTGAATCCGGAGGAGACTCAGATGATGATGAGAGGAAGTTAATGGAACCAGATGAAGAAGGGGTGCTAGAGATTGGCAGTTGCTCGGAAGATGAGACCAGTTCACTGAGCGGACTATTTCACTGGCAGATGGAGGATTATGAAGTCTTCCACCCGGATTGCAACATGCTGCAGGTTAAGGAGGGAGAAGCAGAACAAGACAAGGGCTCGACCAGTGAAACATTTCCACCTGAGTACGGAGAATATAAAGAAGGCATGGCAGAATTGGATGTGACGCCAGCACACAAGTTTGAAGAGGACAAAATCATTAGGTACGAGGAACCAACGCTGGAAAAGGTGAACCTTGGGGAATCAGCCAAACCTAAGGAGATTTTGGTGGGTGATGATTGGGACCCTGTCCTGAAAGCGGCAGCGTTCAGAATTTTCATGGAATATAAAGATGCTTTCGCCTGGACGTACAAAGATTTAAAAGGCGTACCACCGGAGTTATGCGTACACAGGATTCCTCTCGTACCGGGAGCCCAGCCCGTACGAAAGCGACCGTACAGAATGAACAAAAACTATGCCGCTAAAGTACAGGAGGAGATTGAGAAGATGCTGGAGGCCGGCATCATTTTTAAGGTGGAGGTCAGCGAGTGGGTATCGCCGATCGTCATATCATTGAAGAAAGAGAAGGAGCAAATTAGAATCTGTGTTGACTTTCGTAGTCTGAATGCAGTGACTATCAAGGATCCATTTCCCATTCCCTTCACCGACTCGATTCTGGAAGAAGTTGCCGGGCATGAAATGTACTCCTTTCTAGATGGCTTCTCGGGTTACAATCAGATCAGTATCGCCGAGGAGGACAAATTAAAGACTACGTTCGTCGTCGAGGACGGGGTGTACGCATACAACCGAATGCCGTTTGGATTATGCAACGCACCAGCTACATTCCAGAGGATAATACTCCACATCTTTGATAAAATGTCGGTCGGTAATTTCAAAGCCTTCCTCGATGACTGGTCAATTTATAGTGATAAGGAAAAACATTTGAAAGCCTTAGGCGAGTGCATGGAACGGTGTAGAGCAGCCCGCCTTGCCTTGAATCCGAAGAAATGCAGATTTATGGTGCCGCAAGGGAAGTTGCTCGGACACATTGTGTGCAAAGCTGGGTTGAAAACGGATCCCGACAAGGTGCGAGTCATCGTACAGATGGAGGCTCCGGAGAACGTCACTGGTGTGAAGTCCTTCCTCGGGCATGTGGGATACTATCGGAGATTCATTAAAAATTTTGCCCAAGTGTCGTACCCTCTCGACCTACTGACGAGGAAAGGCCAACCATTTATATGGGCCGAAGAACAAGGAGAAGGCATTCCAGGAACTGAAGGATCGATTGATCAGCTCACCCATATTGATGTATCCGGACTGGGATAGGGAGTTCCACGTACATGTAGATGCTTCTAATTTTGCCATCGGAGCAACCCTAGCACAAGTGGGAGCACACGGGTTGGATCACCCAGTATTTTTTGCCAGCCGGCTACTTTCAAAGGCAGAAAGGAATTACAGTACGACCGAGCGTGAGGCACTAGGAATGGTTTACTCCGTACAGAAGTTCAGGCATTACCTCCTAGCCACGCCGTTCACTTTCTATGTGGATCACCAAGCTTTGATGTACCTGGTAAACAAGCCGATTATCCAAGGACGGGTGAGTAGATGGTTACTTTTGTTGCAAGAATTTACGTTCACCATCATCGTACGGCCGGGAAAGAGCCATGTTATTGCCGATCAATTATCCAGAATCCGGTCGGGCGAACCTGCAGAGGGAGGGGTGAATGAAGACTTTCCGGATGCACATTTATTCCAGATTGCAATATTGCCCTCATGGTACGAGAAGATTGGAGAATATCTGTCCACATCCACGTTCCCGAAAGATATGCCACCAGCCGAAAGAAGGAAGCTCGTACTAAAAAGTAAGACATTTCAGTTGATCAATGGGTTACTCTACAAGATGGGACCCGACCAGATCCTCCGCAGATGTGTCGTCGAAGAAGAAATACCTAGCGTACTAAAAGAGGCACATGAAGGACTGGCTGGCGGCCATATGGGACCAGATGCTACAGCAAGGAAAATTCTCTTGGCAGGTCTATGGTGGCCGACGATGCACACTGACGCTAAGGAGTGGGTGTTAGGCTGCGACACTTGCCAGAGGGTCGGGAAACCATTGAAGCGAGATTTCATGCCACTGCATCCCTCACAACCACAGGAATTGTTTGAACGATGGGGGTTGGACTTCATCGGACCATTGAAGATGAGTCACTTGCATCGATGCCGATATATTGTGGTCGCTACAGAATATCTGACGAAGTGGGTGGAAGCTCGAGCGTTGCCAGACAATACAGCACAAAGTACGGCAAGATTCATCTACGAGCAGATAGTGACACGGTACGGCATCCCCATTCGGATCACAAGTGATCGTGGAGGACATTTCGTTAATCATGTTATCAAGTTGATGACGACAAAGTTCCGAATTTTTCACAACCTGTCGAGTCCGTACTACCCACGAGCTAATGGTCAAGCGGAGTCTACAAATAAGGTGCTCGTATCAGTGATTCACAAATCATGTGGCGTGGAAGAAGCTGACTGGGAAGAAAGGTTACCAGCCGTCCTATGGGATACAACGTACAAGGTAACAACGGGCCACACGCCTTTCCAATTGATGTACGGTCAGGAGGCCGTGATGCCGATGGAGTATATGGTACCAAGCCTGAGGATAGCCATGGAGAATCGGTTGGGTGATACTGAAAGCTTAAAGGAAAGACTGTACCAACTGACTAAGCTGGACGAGCGAAGGGTGATGGCACAATGAGCGACGGAGAACATGCAACGGCGACGGAAATATTGGCACGACAAGCATCTCCGACGAATGAATTTCCGACCGGGACAGTTGGTTCTGAAATATAACGGCCATAACGAGATCAGACCGGGGAAGTTTAAAGTTCGTTGGTTGGGACCGTTCCGAGTACGGGAAGTAGGTGACAATGGTTCTATAAAGTTAGAAAATCTAGATGGGTCCCCGATATTGGAGGCAATTAACCGATCGAAGTTAAAACCATATCAGGAGAGAAAGGAGAAGAATACTATCGCCATCAACATGTTGGGCTATGCCACAAAGGAAGATTGGCCTGTGCAGAGTGAAGGCCCGAGAGAACAAGACTGGGGATTAGGAGGTCCCGGATATGTAGCAGATCCTGTTTGGGCAGAATCAGGCCGAGATCAAATAATTGAAGAAAGGTTGGCAGAGAAGCGGGTGGAAGGAATCGCAATACCACGGATACACAAGCACCTAACCAATGCAGTGTTCGGAACCCCTGCTCTGTGGCGTCGAATGGGGGGACACTGGCATTATGTAGCCCCTTATGAAGGAATAAAACGGGGATATATAGCCAAGGACTTGGACGCGGAAGCCCAAGCGGAAAAGGAGAAACAAGCAGGCCAAGAACAAGATGAACTGCAAAAGGATGACGAGGAGGAATGGACTGATGAGCAATGGGATGCTTACTTCGAGAAGAAAGCCCCTTGCTTAAAGACAGTGTTGAAGACAGAAGATACATTTGTGTCAACGGTGGACGGGTATACAGAAGATCTTCTGAAACAAATGCGTCGAGAAAGAAGAAAAATACCAAGGGTTAGAAAGATAGCAACTCAAGATGGACTCTGGAAAATAATTCCTAACCTAGCCGGACCACCAACAGTGCAAGGCGACGATGTTACGTGGTATCAACAGTACGGCGGAAGGTACATCGACGGAAGTTTTCGAGGTATTGGTCCTGCCCCTTTACTTGATAAATGGTTTGATATCGAATATATAGGAACGTGCTGCGAGGAAGAATGTTATAAAAGGCCACCACACACATGTAAATGGTATTACACCTCAGAATTAAAAGTTCGGACACACAGTGAAGTCAGAGGGATAAAAAGAAAAGAAGAAAGAAGGGAGGAGAGAGAAAATGGACAGAAGTGGAAAAAAATAAAAAGAAAAGAAGAGAGAAGGGAGGAAAGAGAAAATGAACGGAAGTTGGGAAAAATAAAAATAGATAGGAAAAAAGCTATGAAAATAAAAGAAAATAACGGAGTAAATAAGGAAGAACAAGGCGAATGGGAAGAAAAGAGAAAAGAAGAAAAAAATAAAAGAAACGAAAAAGAAGTCAGAAAAGAAAGCAAAAGAAGGGAGAAAAGATTAAATAATAAATTAAATGAGTTGGCCATTAAGAAAAAAAGTATTAAAGTGCTCAAATTGAATAAAGTGAGGCGAATTAAAATAAACACCTTGACTATTGAACAAATCGTACGGCCAAAGGAGAAATTGGCTGAGGGAAATAAATGGCGAAAAATTAAAGGAGAGAACATTAAAATAAAGAGTTGCCAAAGCTCGACCAGGGAGGGATTCGTACGGCCATTTAAGGACAAACTATCTTGGACAGAACGAAATTGTGAAAGGAAGAAAAGCGTACGGCCAAGCAGAGGAAAGGGAATCGTACGACACTTTTACCAGAGAGGAGAGAACAAAAGTCCGTATGGAATTCTTAGCAGAGGAGGCACGATAAGTACAAGGATCGCACAACACCCTCATCAAACCCTGAGTCTTGAGGTCGTATGGCCTTCAAAGGATCTTTGCACAATTTCCAGCACAGCGTACGGCATCATCACATCAAGAGAATTCGTAAGGCATCATCATATCAGGAGATTTCGTACGGCATCATTATATCAGGAGATTTCGTATGACACTATCATAGCAGGAGATTTCGTACGGACTTCACAAAAGCTTAGGGTCGTACGACATTCACAGTGCTTTCAAGTCGTACGGCATTCACAGTGCTTTCAAGTCGTACGGCATTCACAGTGCTTTCAAGTCGTACGACATTCACAGTGTCTCCAAATCGTACGACATTCACATTGTCTCCAAATCGTACGGCATTCACAGTGTCTTCAATTCGTACGACATTCACAGGGTTTCCAAACTGTATGGCCTCAAAGTTGCAAAGTCGTACGACCATCCATTCAAATCGTACGGCCTTGGCAGATCACTTACATCGTACGGATTTCACACAACTGCAAGATCGTACGGATTTTTAAAGTCGTACGGATTTCAAAAAGCCTGCAAAGCGTACGACATTTCCAGCCTTTACCAAATTTCGGCAGTTTTGATCAGTTCAGCAGTTTTGGTCAGTTCGGCAGTTTTTGTCAGTTCGGCAATTTTGATAATCTCGGCAGTTTTGCTCAGTTCGGCAGTTTTGATCATTTCGGCAGTTTTGATCATTTCGGCAGTTTTGATAGTTTCGGCAGTTTCCACAACTGTCTCGAGATTTATAAAATCGGCTGGAATCGCCGAACTGATAGAAAGATGGACAAGGGCAAGAAGGCTATGCAGCACAAGCCAAAGGTAGCCTCGGCTGGAAAAAGAAAGAGGATGGACGCTGATAATGAAACGATGACATGGGAGAACCTGACTGGCAACGAGTGCAAGCAGTGGTGGCGAAGCACTCCTGACGACCACTCCCTGAAGGTTGCGCTTTGGCACGCTCGGGTAGACAAAACTGTGCTATTGCCCTTCTTCAATTCTCGAAAGTTTGAGCCTTGGCTGAAGGCGATGGTGGACAACTATTGCAGGCATACGCACAAATCGGTGATTGATTATAGAGGTTGCCGAGTGACCATTTCATTTTGGCCACAGGACTTCGAGCGAGTGTTTGGTGTCCCAGCTTCGGGAATAGGGGTTAACAAACCCAAGAGGATGACATAGGAGCACAAGGAATTGTTGGTCAAACAGGTGTGTCGAAGTGATTTGACAGCCGAGGAGCAGAATACCATATGGAGTGCTGGCAACAGAGGTCTCCGAAAAACCTACTTGGCAACAGTGGAGTGGAAGTGCTTGCTCGACCTAATGAAATGCCGACTCACAGGTGCCAGCCGAGCGTCGGACATTGCTATATGGATGGTCGATTACATGGTCGGACTCCGCGTTGGCCGAGTGTACAACTGGGCGAGGTTACTGACAGAGCGGATGAGAGATTTCTTAGCACAGAGGCACAAGGCCTTCTACATGACCCAGCATGCTATAGCCCTCTTTCTCGATGCCGTTCACACACAGGTGCCCGAGGGCAATTGGGGTCGCTTGCAGCCACTTACTCACCTCGATCCTGGGTTGCTGACCGTATTTTACTGGTCGGAACTAGAAGCGAAGCAAGCTGGCGAGGGCACGGCCTCAGGAAAGAAGAGGAAACAAAAGGAGGCGTCGGTGGAAGAGGAAACATCAGAGGAGGAGGCCTCGGAGCAGAGTGATGCATCAGATAGGGAGGAGCCCATTGATTTATCTTCCTCGCCCTCGGAGTCTAGTCCATTGGCCGATGAGGAGGTGTCCGTTGCCATCGGGGGTCAGGAAGCAGGCGAGATCGACATACCAGTGTTGCAGCCGACAGGGTTTACTCTTCCCGCACCACCAGCCAGGAAGAACACACACTCAGTGACATTCACTCTTCCTGTTTCGCCAGTTGGAGCCGAGCGAATGTTGAGGGTAGCTGCTTCACTACCAGGTGCATCGCCAGGGTGGGCACCACTTGTCACCGCGACATCACAGGGGGCAGTCACTGTATCGGCAGGGTCCACTGCCTCGGTCGAGATATTGCCAGCGGCCTGTTCCCTTACACCACCGCCAGGATCGACAGCGTCAGGAGTGGCAACCTCAGCAGCAGGAACTGGGGGAATGATGGCGGTCACTGAGGAGACTACTCCAGCCCCAGGAGCACCCGGGGTGGCACAGATTGATAGCTGGTTGGGATCGGTAGGCCTCACTTTGGAAGTGGCCGAGCAGCCAGAGCAGTGGGAGAAGAGTCCCTTTGAGGGACCAGGGGATGAGGAAGGGCCAGTCGTCCACACTCAGCAAAGTGAGACGGCCAGACTTGGCGAGGATGCACTTACACACCCTAAGGCTAGCATAGCAGAGGCACCAGAGATAGCCATACATGAGCCTCAGCAGATAGTCGGGGAACCGCCCCAGGAGGAGACGAAGCCTTTTACACCTTCCGACGATGATGAGAACGAGGAGGGTGACTCCACGGAGGGATTTGTCATGGAGATGTCACAACCAGACCCATCAGATCCACTAGGCACGGTGCAACGTTATGTACAGGAGCTAGAACATATGGGCAGGTTGATGATCCGAGTGGGACAGGTTTCCAGAGACCTCAGGATTGGCCGATCTCCTCTAGTGGGCCAGGAAGTTCAGCGCATCCGAGGATTTGTACAGATGGGGTGTGAAGCTGAGTTCACACGGATATTCGGCGAGGGGTGGCCAGCAGGAGAGACTCCTGCAATGATGAGAGCCTGGCGGGGTCGACCACCGAGACTAGTAGGGCGAGACGCAGGGGTGCTGGAAAGCTTATATCATATAGAGCTTGCCTTTCGGGATGTCTTTATTCTCATGAAGCGCCAAATATTTTCTACAGAGGTAGCGGTATCACGAAGAGTGGACGCCTATAGACTCCTGCAGAGGGTTAAGGACGAGTCCACTGCTACCATAAAGAGCATCCAAAATGACTTGGACGAACAATCTTGGCTTGCCAGTGAGAGGGGAGCTCGATTGGAGGTCTTGGAGCCTCGGGTGGCAGCCTTGGAGGAGGAAGCAAAACAGAGAGAGGCAGCATGGGAGCAGCGAGTAAAAACTTTGGAGGATCAGTTGGCTGCAAAAGATGTTGATTTAGCGGCCAGGAGTGCAGAGGCGGAGAAGGCAAAAAGCCAACTGATGGAGGCAGCCCGTATGGTGAAGGCGGCGAGGGAAAGGGAGATACTGGCAGATCGGCAGCTTCGAACACGTACCGAGGAGGTGAGGTGACTGCGAGCGGAGCATTCTTCTACTACTCCGACATCATCTGTGCATCCAGGGACGCACTCCCTTCCCCCTACTTCTCATTGATCTTGTCTTGCTATATGTACATTGTCTGGAAGACGACTTCTTTTGTGGGGGGGATGATGTTAGTCGTATATCTTTACTTTGTTGTCGGCCGTAGTCGGCCTTGGTTGTAGTCGGCCAATTGTTAATAACAGTGACACTATAGATTAATAAAGAATAATAATGTCATGTACTTTCGGGAAAGCATGTTTAGATTAATGTTTATGTTAATGTTGTTATGAAGCGTTGTGTCGGTTGGTTATCTAACCACTGCAGAACGTTATATGTAGCTTGTTGGGATAGTCGGGAGATAGTTACGAGTTATGAGTGATGAGTTATGTGCCGATGGTTATATTGACAATCACTGTTGAATTTGTACATGATATTTCTGATAATGAATAAAGTTTCTGGTGTTCAAATATGATATCTTTCTAGTTTACTGTTTTATTCTATGTTCTGCACATGACTAGTTTGCCAGTAGTACGTAAGATTTGAATCCCATTCCGTAGGCAAACAAAGTATACTTTATAAAATTGTTAAAGTGTTATTTTAAAGGGGAGATATAAGTGAATAATAAAGTATATTTTATATATTAAAGTTGTGCACCAAAAAGGAGGGAAAAGAAAATGAAATTAAAATAAATTAAATGAGATGAAGTGAAATGCAAATTGAATATTATAAAAGGGCATTTTTGGATTTCATTTCATTATGATTGATCATTTTTCTCTCAACTTGGCTTTGTGCTTTGGCTTTGGAGGTGAAACCTAGGGTTTTGCTGTAATTTCAATTTTGGAGAACATAGCTTCTCTTCGATTGTGCTTCCGACACGTGAGAAAGATCACCTAGGGGTTGCAGTTAATTGGTGGCTTCACATGGAGGTCACATCTGAGCTTCATTGGAGAAGAATTTCCGAAGTTTCAAGGGTTTGAATGAAATATCAGAATAATGCAAATATATTGATCATTATTTTAAGAGCAAAGAGAACTACAAGAGAACTTCAATAAACATGTGGTTGCCAGGCAAGGGTTTTGGCAATTTAATTGTATGCAGCTTTGCACTAGGCGTGGGGATTGGTGATGGTGATCGTTGCTGGAGTTTATTATCATTGTTGCTGTTGTTATACTGCCGCAAACTTTATACTTCATTTTGGCACCCATTTTCAGAGGGTTTCAAGGCATATCTTACTTGTAAGTTCATGAATTGTAACTCCCAGATTTTGTGGGTAATGTTGTTTTATATAATAGGGGATATTTTATGAATTGGGTTGTCGATATTTTGTGAAAATATTGAGTATATAAGCTAATATAAAAATCTGGAATTTTCAGCTGTGTACTCCCTATGTAATGTTAAGTTTTTGAGTTGAAAATTATTATTGCAATATCTTCTATTTTGGTGCATTAAATTGTTGTATCAAACTTGCAAATAGATCAGAAAACCATAAAACAAATAAAAACAGTCAGGAAAAATCTAGAAAGTAAATATCCTATCAAGGGGGATATTATAGAAGCATCACATAAGCAACACATGCTATAACTCTGTTATGAGGATAAGATTTGATTGTTTCAAAGTGTGAAGCAAGGAGCCATGTCATTGGAAGAATTGGATAGGATGTTAGTGGAATTTGTGAAGTGCATTGATTTGACACAAGAGAATACAAAGATTAACAAGTTCCATAGCAAACTCCATAGTAGCTTGTTGGGATACATATAGATAATAGTGCTATAGTCTATTATTGAAGCAATTGAGAAAGCTATAAGAGGAAGTAAGCACTTGCAAGATTATTGTAGAAGTTTTAGAGGAGATGGACATGGAAGGTAAGAGCAACACCTTGTTAAGGTAACAATAACAAGATTCATCACATAAAGGACATTCAAAGGTGGATGTCACATATATGGAGGTAACTTTTAAATAGACCCCTTGTTAAGGTTCTCATTAGAAGTGACTCCTTCAATGCTTTCTAAAAGGGGAATTAACCTTGAGTAGGCTTTAACAAGTTGAAGATCATGTTTTGTCAAAAGGAAACCTTACCCACTGTAGGGAGGGGTAATTGCAAGGAATTAAAAAAGAAAATTCTTGGGATTTTTTGTAATGTCCCTTTCAAAAGCATAATCAGTTTGTGAACAATTAGCCTATTTTTTTAGTTGTCCCATAGGCTAATTGGTGGGCAAGGGAGAACTCTAAACTTCTTGGAGAGCACATGATTGATCTAGCATTGGTTTTATTCATGGCAGTGAGCTCAAAGGGTCTTGGTGAGCCTCATGATGCTTTGAAAATGCAAATCCATCCTTTTGGGAGATCTCCAAACTTCTTGGAGAAGCATGTTATTTTAAGACAGTTGCCAGGAAGCATGGTATCTTCTAGATGAGTAACCAATTCACTTTTCTTGCTGTTTTAGTTGTTGCTGATGGTATTTGTACAGATCGTACAGTTTTAGATGGACATATTGAAGTATTTATGAGCCGTACCATTTCTAAGGAGGCTGTACTAGTTATGGATGAGGTGTGGGAAGTTTGGAAGTGACATACCTCACTTTTGGTGTTCATTTGTTACAGTTTGGAGGTGTCTAGGGTTGGTTATTGTTGCCAAATGTTTTCTAGGAGAACTTGCTGGTAATTTAGGGCCATATATGAAATAAACATTCAAGTATAAGTGACATTTAATGTATATAATTTCAGGATGTTTGAGATGGATTTTGGATCTTTAGGAGTTACAATGCAAATTTTAGTTTTTGGAGGATCTTATAATTTTTCTGTGTTAGTCAAATTCTAGTAATCAACAGTTTTCAGTGTGCTCTCTATGTGTGTTTAATTATGATTTGACAATTTATCAGTAAAACTAAGTGATATCGAACCTGCAATCAACATTCTAACGTCATCTATCTGAGGTATATCTTTGTTGGGTACTTGAGTATTTTGTTATCTATGTTATTTGGCTCATTTTGAGTTGTTGCAGCAGTTAAGATTTGTGAACAGAACTTTTTATCAGCATAAATCAGCAAGATAATGTTCTCTAATGATGATTTTGTAATGCAAAGGTAGTTGTATTTTGTTATGCCCCCGCTAAACTAGGGTTAACAGCCCTTAAGTAGTACAAATCCCACCCAGTATAAATCAACAAATCAGGCAATTAGACTTCTTAGACAGCCGACCTCTTTTCTTTAGCAGCATAGATAAAATTAAGAAGACTTATTATGAGCCAACCCTCCTTGGATAATAACATTAAGAAACGATTAATATAAAGGAGCATTTTATTAAAGGTGCAACTCAAAATAACTAGCACCCAGATTGGAAATAGAAAAGGATTAAAAGTAGTGATGGAATGAAGGCAATTATTGATAATGAAGCGCAGCAAATGAATTTCCTAAAAGCAGCGATTAACATGATCAAAGGTAGAATTTATTAATAGTCATTCAACTTTAAAGGCAGCGATTGGTATAAGGCATAGGACACGTCTATTTTAAATGATACCTCTTTTCAGAGAGATGTGTCCCATCATTTGAATAAGAGGATATAAAGAGTACTTGGAGAAAGGAGGACACACAAAAATACACATCTACAGAAAGACCAATAGTCGAAATCAGCAAATCATAAAATCAGTCCAGCAGGCCAAATCCCTCAAAGCAGATCAGAATCCATTCAACAGATCACACAGCAAGAGTATCTCCCATAAGCTAGAAGAGCAGTAATCACAAGGGAAACCAGTCCATTTCATTACAGCAGATTATTATATATATATATTCAGTGGTATATTAGATATTTTCTGCCAATCATTGTTTTACATATGTATACATATTGCTTATGGATAATAAATAATATTCAAGTATATCTTCTTATGATGGAATATGAGATATGCTTGATTGACTGACAGTAATCACAAGGGAAACCAGTCCATTTCATCACAGCAGATTTTATATATATATATATATATATTCAGTGGTATACTAGATATTTTCTGCCAATCATTGTTTTACATATGTATACATATTGCTTATGGATAATAAAGAATATTTAAGTATATCTTCTTATGATGGAATATGAGATATGCTTGATTGACTGAAACTCACCTTGTAGGAAGGGCTTGGGGTGTAAGCAAAAGGGGTAAACAAGGCTAAGTAAGTAGGCCGTTCTAGAGTTGATCGTAACGGCTCCTAGGACCATAGGGCACTTACGTAGAGAGCCAAGTAATCCACTTATGACCCCTGCCCAATTCCACAAGATGGCAAGTGTCTTTAGGGGGTTGAGACATTGGTGGAGAAAGCAGATACAAGCCGCCAAGTAAGAGGGCTGTGGTAGACATCCTCTTAGAATTGGTGTAGAAATGGCTTCGGGCAGACCCATCACGTCCCTTCTCCCAAATCCTAATATGCTTGCATTATTAATAATCTATGGATGTGATGTAATTGCCTAACTCTAATAAGTAAGCATATATATATATATATATATATAGTTCATGTGGTGATCGCAGGATTCAAATCCAGGATTGCATCATTAAAGAGATATTTATTTGGTAAGATGAAGCCCTAACCCTAATTTGTTGCAATTTGTGATCAGTGAGCAAATTCTAGGGCAAATCAGGAGAGGGACATTACAAAAATTAAGAAATTAGGGCAAATTTAGGACACTCTCAATTAGGGGACATTACATATTTTTAATCTGTATATGATACAACTAGTTTAGTAATGAATTGAAGTTCTAATGCAGAGAGCAGAAATGTAACAAAATACACAAGTATATAGAGTGGCTAATTTAAATGTAAATTGTATGTATTAATCTAAATTTTTTACACAAATCAAGTATGTGCTATTAAAGCCTAGTTTAGCAGGGTTTTGTATACTTTGGGTGAATGCTGATCCATATCCTAATTTAGTACAGTAGTCTAGGGGATAACACATCAATCGCAAGCAGAATTGATATGTTATAATGATGCAAAACCATAAACTTATAAAATTCTAGTAGACAACAGAGAAAGTACAGAGCTGATATGTTTTGGTAATGCAAAAGCGTAATAACAAACACCGATTGAAGTACAATTATAACTGTAGAATCAATCTGTAAATGGTGCAACTAATTTGGTAATGAAGCAACTAATTCAGCAATGAAGCACAGGTTTACCAAATAGAACATAAATTCAACAAAGCACAGAAAAACATACAGCAGATAATTGAAACATAAATTTGAACAAAGGTAGTATTTAATATGAAGCTTGGTGTAGAAAGGCGCCTTTATACTTGGGATGAATGTTGATATAGATCATAATGCTGTGTAGAAGTCTAGGGGACAACACATTAATTGTGTAACTGATATGTTGTAGTAATGCTAAAGTGTCATCTCCTAAAATTCTAGGGGACATCATATCAACTGCGGAATTTGTATATTATGGTGATGCAAAAGCTTGGTATAACAGGGTGCAGTATACTTTGCATACACTTTGAGAGAAAATGTAATTTAGTGCAGAAATCTAGGGGACAAAATATCAATTGCAGGTTTATATATTATAGTGATGCATAAGTGTAATAAGAAATACCAATTGAAGTGCATTATAATTGCAGAATTAATCTATAAATGATATGAATAATTTGGTAATGGAGCAAAATTTTACCTAGTAGAATTGAAATATAACAAAGCATGAAAGAACATAGAACATATAATGTAAATGTTAATAGTATTTACTAATTTTGATTCTGTCCAGAAATAGAGTATATATTAATCAAGTTTGGTGTAACTAGGTGCAGCTTATATTGGATGAATGTCTAAACAAAAGGTAATGTAGTGTAAAATTCTATAAGCACAAAGGGATGCATGTATTCTTCTTGTACTTGAACACTTGGAGAGGCTTGTGTGTGTACAGTTGTTCTTCTCAAGTGAGTAGTGGAATGAGAATACATATACATAAGCGAAGTGTACATGTGAAGTTGTAGTGCTAAGCTATCTTCTGATATCTTTCTTTGGGGTGGGAGAATAACAGTAGATGACATCCCTCCAGTGATTGCATAATCCTTCCATTGCTATGCTCTGTTTTGTTGTATGAGTTGTATGAATAGATGATATGGTTAGGGCTTACATGGACATTTTGATGAAAAGGATTATTTTAGTTCTTTCTAATCTCAAGCATTCATTCGAGCAATGGTTACTCAGTTATTTTATTTTTAGTTGCTTATGGTTTTCCTTTCAGAAATTGCATTTCTTTTTTAATATATGCCCTTAGCTCTTATTATTTTGAATTTTTATTCATTTTGTATCATCAAGGATATTCAGGTGTAACTGGTTTGAGGGTAACATACCCTGACCATACACAAATGCCCCCATTTGATTCACATACTAGTTGAGGTCTGTGATTGAGGTTGGAATTGTTTCCTAACATTCTTTTGATCCCAATATTTGACACATTATCCAAACCTTTGAGAAATCATCCTCAATTGACACAACCTCCAAGTAACTTGGCATATTTAAAAATTAAATTGAAGAACACTAGTTTTGTGTTAATAGGAATGATTAATGAAGATGACTAAAAATGAATACATGTGAAGATTCCTTGCCCCAGTAGAGAGACTGCTTTTATAAGTGTGTCATTTTTATAGTAGCATCTTTGCTTTTCTTTTGTCTAACCCATAAGATATGCTTCAAGAAATACATTTTTTCAAAACTACTTTGTAGTTGCTTTCTGTATCGTCTCAAAAAGATTTATTTGTACTTTGGAAGTGGTACATTTTGTCTAAAAGCATTTTGCATATGAAAACGCTTTTATTTCATGGAAAATTTATTCTTGAATTTTGCAAGGCCCTTTAATCAAATAATTATAGAACATTTTAAGGTATTAAGGTCTTTTTTTGTTCTATGGAAATATTTCTTTTAACTTTGTATATTTTGAATGCATGTTCATTTCATCGTACTTTTCTACATTCATAAAATATAATACCAATGTAGGTTATGATTAGAAACAATGCTATTAACCTTGTCTTTTGAACAGTTCCCTGGGCTCCTAAAGGTTCAAAATTTGCTCGCAATCCACCTGTTCCTGAGGTAATATTTTTCATACTTGTCTTTTTGCCCCCAAATTACTGGATTCTATTTGTTTTGTGTCAGCGGATAAGTACAATATGGTGTAAGTTGTCAATTTGTATTATTTTATCTTCATTTAAGAGGAGCTTTTGTAATTTTTCATAAATTGAAATGTATTACTATCAATGAATGAAGTCATCATTAGTGAGTATTGCAAATATTTATGAAAACATGCAAATTCTTTGAGTTGAATTTCTAATATTATTATTTTTAATGAACTGCTATTACATTTATTGTGCATGTTTCGAGGCATGCATTCTGTATAATGTTGAATGATTATATTTTCTGTGTTTATCATTTATTATTTTTCTTTTCAAATTTGAAGGTTAACTCTCTCTCTCTCTCTCACACACACACACACACACACACACACAGTGTGCATGTGTTTGCATGCACACATGCATGTATGCAACTATTTTTATTGTGGTGGAGTTTTATGTTCTTAAATTCACCAGATTACTAAATCAAATCCATCTTAATATGGATCTGATGTCTTTCTTTTACTGTTGGTTTTTTTGTGGTTGCCATCGGAGTATTGTTTTAGCGGTTTTGGAGATCTGAGGGTGGTTAGGGAAGGCATGGAAAACACATCACGATCAGAGATTGAAAAGTTAAATGGCCATATACGAGTTGTGAAAACTAAAAATGGAGGATCTCCTAGAGAGAAATTAATGGAAAGATGACATAGAAGGATAAGGTTGTGGATATGTTTGATGCAGATTTGACAAAGATGGACAAAAAAGATCGAGGGATAAAACAACTATCTCTTTGATTCAGTTCTTCTCAATGCCTTTGAGGAGACTATTGCACACATCTTATGGAGAAGGATTGGTGAGATTTATCAAACAAAGTTTGGTAAATGAGCTTTATTTAAAAATAAATTTGTATTCCTTGAAAATGAACGTAGGAGGCTGTAGTTGGGCATATAAATGTATTTAATTTAATTTTTGAGTCAGCTAGGAAGCATTGATGTTAAGTATGCTTTCTACCTAAATCCTGGGAGAATCTAATAGATGCAATAGGTGGTGGTATTGCAGAGCCTAATATGGATGCTCTTGTTGCTACTTTTCTTAGCGAAGAAATGAGGTAAGAATCCATGGATGAGAGTCCCGAGGATGTGCTACATGTGTGGGGTAGAGCCAAGGAAAAAGATGGTAAGGAAAAGGGGGCAAGGAGAGGTTTAAGTCAAAAGGATGATATAAAATCCTTGGTAAGAGTAGAGTAAAATGCTAGAACTATGGTAAACGAGGACATCTAAAGAAGGAATGTAGAAACAAGAAGCCTTACAAAGATTCTGCTAATGATAAATCCTTCAGTGATGAAATTGATGCTTTGATTATTTGTGCTAACATTGCTAGCAATGACGCATGGCTTTGTTGGAATATTAATAATCGTCATTTTGTAATAAAACAGCCTATAGCATAAACAATAATAATATTAATATAATTATAATATTATTGTATAAACTATAAATTAGTTAGGTGGTGGTTGTTTGTTTGGTTCATATTCAATTGAAGGAATATGAATTTATATTGTTTGCCTCTCCATAATAAAATTGCTCATTACTTGCCAATTTGAATATGATATTAGAGCAGCCATCAATCTTGTGCCTATGATTTTAGAACCTTGCTACTAGTTCTTGCTGAGAAGAGAAGTTTTGCAAAAGAAATATAGGGCTCTAGCAAAGAAAGATAACATAGCCCAGGGAGACAAAAGTCTTGCAAAGAGAAGATTGTTGGTGTCAATATAGAGAGGATTGTGCCATCTCTTGCCCAATATATATCTTTCTATTGCTCACAGGAAGAGAAGTGATCATAATAGGAATTTTGTTTCGTTGTCTGTTGTTTTTTACAAAAAGAGGGATAATCCTTGATTGCAATGTTGGCATTTGTAGTAAAAAAATCCTTGCATGACTATTGAAGCAAAAGATATAGTCTTGGAGCAACTAATGAAAGAAGTGAAAATGTGAGCAAGTTTTCCAAAGAAATACTATGGTCTCAAATTTTTGCCATTGATGTTGTTAGCCAATTTGTAGATTGGTGGGCCTTTACATGCCACAAAGTGTGAAGAGAGGTAGGTTTCACGAAAGGAGAAAGTTGCATTTAAAAATAATAGAAATCTTGTTCTTATAAAGTTTGTTGTATATAATAGTTAGAGTTAAAAATAAAGTAAAAGGCAACACTATATTATTTTATTTTTTGGACTTAAATTTTTTTTTTGAGCAAAATACAATAAATGCAAATTTGTTTTAAAAAAAAAGTTCAAAAATTACAAACCTTTTCTTTGTTACATTTCGTAGCAACAATCACAACGGTATAAATGGTGCCTTTGATTCACACTTATGGGTGATGTGTTGAATTGTTGCATTTAACGCCTAAAATAGATGCAACGATGTTTGTGGAATTGGCCTTGTAAATCATTGGGGAGAAATAAGAGTGAACATTTTTTTATAGAGATAAGGAACAACCACATCTTATAAACTGGCTCTCTATGCTCCAAAAATAATGCTTCTCGACTCTTAGCTATTGAGATGTGATAAGTATTCTACCTAGAAAACCAAGGTCCAAACTAAACTTGAGTTTGAAGATTTGTGGGATATGGTTTCTATAAGAATCACTAGACTCATTCAAGCTTTAGATGAGTAGAGATGGTATACTAAGGTCAGTCATAAGGCCAAACTGATAATCTTGTTTGGTGTTTCCGACGAGGTTCAACCTTAGATTCAAACAACCACAACTACCAAAGAGGCTTGGGATTATCTTAAGACAATATCTGAATCCAAAAATCAAAATCAAATTCTCCATTTGTAGTGTCAATTGCATTGTTTGCAAATCCCAAATGGTGAATAATTGGAGTCATTTGCAAATAGTGAATCTAGCCAACGAGCAAAAGAATTCCTATGGAGACAAAAATAACCATCCTCATTGGCAGAAAAAGGACAATAATCAACATGGGGATGTTTCTTTCATAGGTGATTCTAATAAAAGATGATTTTTTGTATGCTGTAGTGACTCAAACTTCCAATTTTGACAATCCTGTTTGGTATGTTGATTTTGGTGCATCTAGACACATGACAAGAGAACACGTGTGATTTTACAACCTAACCTAATCAACTTCATATGGGAAAGTTTTGACTTACAAAGTTTTATTTGTTCTAGGGCTTATGGAGAACCTCTTATCAATAAGTCAATTGCTAGAGCAAAACTTGAAGGTTGAGTTTGACTAGCATAATGGTGTGAAACTTTCACATTCGAGACAAGATTCACAATGGTGATGTTGCATGCCTCAAGGGTCGGAAAAATGTTTCAATTAGTTTGATCCATGAAGACAAGGCCTTTGTAGTAAAAATCAATTCATCCGCTAGTCGCTACCCTTTGGCATAGGAGATTTGGTAATCTTAATTTGGGCTTCTTTCTTGCATTGAGTAAAAGAGACATAGTGCAAGGACTTCCTCCATGAAGAAAACAAAAGTTCTTTGCTCCAATTAACTTGTTGGGAAGCAACATTAGGCTCTTTTCTTGTAGAAATACGAGCCTTTGGTCTTTTGGATTTGGTGCACAGTGATTTGTGTGAACTCAGGACACCCAATCATAATCATGCTTGATATATTCTACTTTTTGTGGATGATTATTTCAGAAAATATGGGTTTGTTGCTTGATTCACAAAGACCAATCCTTTAACAAGTTGAAAGCATTTTAAGCCTCTACATAATGGTCATTTGGTCACTTCCTCGAGGCCATTTGCTTAGATCGAGAGCAAGAATTCACTAATAAGGAGTTTTCAAACTACCTTCAATAAAATGAGATCAAAAGATAGTTGACCATTGAATACATGTCTCAACAAAATAATGTTGCCAACAGGTGTAATTGTACCATTGTGGAAATGGTGTAATGCATATTAAAGGATGGAAATCTGGTTCCTACATTGTAGGTTGAAGCGATAGTGCTTGAGAACATCACCCTTGAAGAAGCATAGATCGGGAAGAAGCCATTGATTTCACATCTAAAATTGTTTGGGTGTTCAACCTTCATGCACATCCCCAAGGTGCAAAGAGCAAAGTTGTATGAAAAGTTCTTGAAATGTATTTTTCTCAGGTATAGTTAAGAGTCAAAGGGATATTGGCATATGGATATGGGTACAAAGAAGTACATCAATGGGGATGTTTTTGATGAGGAAAAATGTCATGTCCGTCATCACCTCTTCCTTACCATTGCTTGTTAGTTACCAAACACCAAGAATTATTGAGCTTGAAGGTGAGGAATGTGATGATCCTCACCATGGAGAAAAATTAGGTGAAAAAGCATGAGAAGAAGCTTTGTTTCCAATGGATCACTTTCCACCTCTATCTCCACCTCCATCCTCATCTCCTGTGCACATACATATCTGTAAGTGGTATTATACCACAATGAAGGGTGCAAATGCAAATGTAGTTGCAAATAAGTCTGATTTTGGGCCAAAAACTTGCGACAAGTCTCATGAGGAAGTAAATTTGGCTCCTAGGGGCATAGTTATTTAGAATTCCAAACTAGAAGCAACAAAGCAAGCTCTTGAGTCACCATCGTAGAAAAATGCCATGGATGTAGAATATTAGGCATTCCTGACGAACAACACTTGAGAACTTGTTGATTTTGTTGGAAATATTGTTGTCATTGATGGCAAAGGAGAGTTGAACATATTGCTGTTGTTAAAGCAGAATATCGTGGCTAAAACCTGCTTCGAATATGCAAATCAGTTTCATTTATTCAAGACAGATTGTATCATTCCGATGAGATCATTAATGCTTGTAAAAAAGGAAGAGTTTACCTAATCAAGGCAGTGCTGGAATTTATGATAGGATGGCCGACCCTCATGGAATTTTTGGGAATTTAATTTAAAATAAAAAATGGTGGATGACCCCCTTGAAAAATTTAATTTAATATTATTTTGGGTCTCCTTGCATTGGGCCAACCCTCTTGATGTGGTCGCCCAACATGAAAAAAATTAAAAATAAAATAAATTTATTTATTTGCATGTATGGCCAACCCTTTGTGAAGGATCACCTCTCTTGGGTGAAGAGGTATATTGGTGTGGTTTAAAAAGAAGATTGTATGGAGGTTAGAAGACAAGCAATTAAAGAAATTTCTTTCTAATTCGAGCAGATTTATAACAGTACTTCATAGTGTTGGGTGAAAATTATGTAATCAGCTTTTCGATAGATTACACAACTTGGACTTCAGCCACAGCTATGTGAGATGTAAATCTCTCCTCTCGGAAAGGGGAGGCGCCCTTCTTACTGCTAACAGAAGCGATAGTAAATCAAACAAGTAATTACAAAATGTACACAATACTTACGAAGTGGGGGGGTGTGTTACATTCATCCTTCTCTCTTTTCTCAGAGAAGATGTTTACAATGCTTCACTGTTGGAAGTTCACAATTCTTAACAACTTTAAACGATCAACTAGCAGTAATACCAATACCTCTATCTTGTCAAAGCAAAGCGTAGAGATACCAGAAGTGATTAACAATAAACAAATAAAGTAAAAGGGAAAGCTCACGAAGGCACAAAGTCGTTCCGTAGCTTTTTCAATGGTGGATTTGTGAAAAATGTATCGTTTGTCACGTTAGAAGCACAAAGTCTTCTTAGACGCAGCAATTCCTCGAACAGCATGAACAATTACAAGCGCAAAGTCTTGTAGATCATCCAACCAAATTATCAAAGAGCATGAACAATTACAAGCACAAAGTCTTGTAGATCATTCAACAATAGTATCCAAAGAACGTGAATAATTACAAGCACAAAGTCTTGTAGATTATTCAACCGAAAGATAAACAAAAACACAAATGCAAATCTAAATAATAGATGCAACACAAAGTTTACATAAATTACTTAGAGTCCTTCAGATTCCATCACCTAATCACCACCAAATAAGATCAATTTGTAAGATTATCGAATCCAACACAAAGTCTGGCTTGCAATCTTCTTCTTTATTGATCGAATTTCATTCACAAAGCATGAACACAAAGTTTCACAATTCTGCTTCAAAAAGGGCAGCACTTCGTTGCAAAATACTAAAGGATAAATTTACAATAGAAATCCCTCACATTATATAGAAAGAGGGATGAGAAAAATTAGGAATCTAATTGAGAAATCAAGGAAAGTTAGGTGAGCGATTTAAGGAGATCTCACCTAACTTGGACCAAAGTCAAAGTGTAATTTGTTTTCAAAAGATTACATCTTCGAACTTGGTGCAATTACAATTTACAAAAAGACATATAAAATGTCAGGAAATATTTACAAGATGCATAATGGGAAGCATCAAAATGTTCAACATCAGAGATCAAGAATCTTCATGGTTCCTTGCTTTGGGCGCGGAGTCTTCATACTTTCTCTTGGTCTCCTGTATGAACGCATCATCTGGCCCGACTGTGTAATCTACAAGGGTGTGAGCTCTTGTGATCGACCTTCTGGCAAATGAATGGATTTTCTTGCACCCGCGAAGATGCGTCTTGAGATTATCAAGTGTCAGCCGTATATCGCAAATGATATGTATTGAGGCTTTGGGAAAGACTGTCATCCTCAACTTGTTGCATAACGGCTTCTTTGTAGATCTAGGATAGTTCACTGGATCAGAAGATGTCACCTTTAGGATCACTTGATGAAATTTGGAGAGAAACTGCAAGGATGGCGAATCAATAGACATTAGTAGAAAAAGTAGCATTGGGAAGCGTGAAGCGAGAAACGATGTTGAGCAAGCGTGAAACGAGCAACTAGGCACGGAAAACGATGCGGGAGCGAAGAAACGAGGACCAGAATGGAAATAGAGCAAGTTTGAAGAGACTAAGATAAAAACTGCCAAAAGTGTAAAGGTGCTAAAATTCAGCACCATTGCACAAAAAAAAATGACTGAGTCTGGAAAAAATGCAAAGGTGCGAAAAATAATGCCATCGTCAAAAATTGGCTAAGTCTGGAAGAAAAGTGTAAAGGTGCTAAAATTCAACACCATTGCACAAAAAATGACTTAAGTCTGGAAAAAGTGCAAAGGTGCTAAAATTCAGCACTATTGCACAAAAAATGACTAAGTCTGAAAAAAAAGTGTAAGAGCGCACTTTTTCAGCGCTCTTACATTTTGGAGAATTCACTTTTTATGCAGGGTTGCTGATTTTTGGCGCCCTTGCACTTTCAACACTTAGCCAAAAATTGGCTAAGTCTGGCAACAATGTGTAAGAGCGCACTTTTTTAGCGCTTCTACACATTTTTGGAAAATGACTTTTTATGCAAGGTCGCTGATTTTTGGCGCCACTGCACTTTCAACACTTAGCCAAAAATTGGCTAAGTCTGGCAATAATGTGTAAGAGCGCACTTTTTTGGCACAACTGCATCTTTCTCAATTTAACTAAGTATGATCAGTGAGACTTTGCGAAGGAGCTCGTTTCGAAGGTCTTCGCAAGGCGAACATAGGGGGATGCTCAAACTGACTGTTTGAGGCTTTAGAACGCATTTCGAGGTGGCTTGAAAATCACCTCGTTTTGTGTGCCTGAACTTCATGAACCTAGGAAACAGACAAGTTTCGTAGGTGGGTTATCCGTGAATCGAGCGCTGCTAGATTCCATGATAACACATAGCAAATTTGTAGCAGATTTTGAAGAAAATGTATAGCAGATCCCGAAGCAAATTTATAGCAGATCTTGAAGTATTTTTATAGCAGACTTTCAAGCTGATTTATAGCTGATTTATAAGCAGACTTACAAGCAGATTTTATAAAGGAGATTCAGATAATCATCATGCTTTGAAGTAGCAATATTCAAGAAGACCAAAGTTTTGTTCATTTGGAGGTTGGTGCCTCCTAATAGAAGAGATTGGTGTCTCTTGCTAAGTTGGTGCTTAGTGGTGGGGATTGGTGTCTCCAGTGGGTTGGTGCCTATGAAGATTTGTAAGAGAATTTTATTGTTGGCTGAATTTGGATAGTAGATCCAAGCAAACTTTCTCCATTGTTTTCTCCTAAAAGGGTTTCCATGTAAGTCTTGTCTCTTAGTTGGTAGATCTTGTGTGATTGCTATTTTTGTGGTTGTTGGATTTTAAATAAGTAAAAGTTTATCTGATTCACCCTCCCCTCCCTATATTAGTGTGTGTGCTTATCAATTGGTATTAGAGCAAGTTCCTTTAAGAATAGCCTGATCGCTAGAAGGTAGATCTCGAAAGCACACATGACGAGTCAAGAAGGTTTCTCTTCAAATAGAGCCCCATTGTTTGACAAAACAAACTATGTATTTTGGAGCATAAGGATGCAAACTTATCTAATGGCTCTTGGCTTTGATATTTGGCAATTAATGGTGAATGGTTATGTAGCTCTATCAACTCCACCGATGGATTCTATTGGAAAGAAGTCTAGTGCAAACAATGCAAACACCATGAATGCTATCTTGTGTGGCCTATCAGAATCAGAGTTTGTCAAAGTAATGCACATTGACTCAACAAAAGAAATCTGGGCAAACTTAAGAACATCTATTAAGGCGATGAAAAAGTTAAGAAGGCTAAGCTTCGAACCCATAGAAGACAATTCAAGAGCTTGAAGATGAAAGACAAGGAAAATATTCCAGCCTGTCTTCTTCGTGTGGATGAAATTGTCGACACCATCCAAGAACTCGGTTAAAAGATTGAAGACCCAGTGATTGTGCGAAAGGTGCTAAGGTCTCTCCCTTTGAGATTTGATGCCAAAGTTTCCCCCATTCAAGAAATGAAGGATCTGGATAAATTGACAATGAATGAATTACATGGGATCCTCATGGCATATTAATTGAGGATTGAAAAGGAGAAGCCATTTAAGCGAGAAGCGGCCTTCAAAGCTTCGAAGAAGACGAAGAATAAAGAACTTGAATCAAGCGATTGCTCTAGCAATGAAATAGAACTCATTTGTGCCTTAAGCGAAACCAAGTAGCTTAAGAAAAGGAATTTGAAACAAAAGTTGCAGCTGCAAAAATATGAAGTAGAGGATCGTGATTCAAAAGCAAAAATGTCACAAAGCCTTGAAGAAGTAGAAAAGACTATCATCAACCTAAAGATTCAACTTGAAGAAGCAAAAATGATAGAAGAGGAAGTGAGAGTTCAGCTAAAGACAAATGAAGAAGATTTTCAAAACCTAGAATTTGGAATTGTTTCTTTGAGAAAGGAACTAGAGAAAATGACTACTTAATTGAACAAAAGCATAAAGTTTGAGAAGAGCACCAAAATACAAAATGATATCATCAATTCCCAAAGGTCACTGCTCATTATGACTAGTCTTGGATTTGAAGAAAATTAGAATACCAAAGAAGATTCAAGGTCTAAGGCTACAAAGTTACCAAAGAAAACAAATGAAGAAATGCCTAAAGGCTATATAGATGTGCTTAAGAGCTCCATCAATAGTGATAGCAATAAGAAGGAAGAAAGTGATATCCCACTGAAAGCAAACATTCCTCACAAAGAGAAGGACAAATTCAGAAGATTGTTCCCTTGAAGGCAGTCTCACATGACCAGGTTCCAAAACTCTTTCTTTGGTTATTGCTTTTTCTATAACCAATTTGGTCATAAAGCAATGGATTATAGGGTATGTATAAGAAATAATTTTGGTTTCTTAAAGAGAAACTACAATTAATTTGCTCCCTTAATGGATTTCAACATTATGCGCTATAAGTAACAACTATGGTCATATAACATGTTTTTGTAGAAGTGGTTTTGTGGAACCTCCTAGACAAAACAAGGAGGATACCCTTGGCAAATCTACAAAAGTTTAGAAAATAAAGAAAGAGAAAGAAAAATAGGAAAATTCTATGCTTGTGCAAACAACTTTCCATGCCCAAAATGAAGGAAATCAATGATACATTGATAGTGGATGCTCAAGCCATATGAAAGGGGACAAGAGCAAGTTTCTCTCTTTACAAGAAGTAAACAGTGGGACGGTAAAATTTGGAGATAATGCTACAACAAGGATTACGGGAAAAAGGTACCCTTAGTCTTGATGATGGGAAGACAAAAATAGAAAACATCTTTTATGTTGAAGGTTTGAAGCATAATCTTCTTAGTGTCAATCAAATGTGTGATCAAGGACACACCCTCACTTTTCATGCTCAAGGTTGTGAGATAAGGAAAGTACAGGAAAATAGATGCTGATGCAAATAGAACAACAAATAATCTATACATCCTCAGTGAGATCAAAGGAGTAAAATGTTATATGGGGCAAACAAATGAAAGTTGGTTATGGCATAAAAGAGTGGGCCATATAAACTTTGATAATTTGGTAAAAATCAGCACCAAACAAGCCGTAAGAGATATGCCGAAGATCGGTAAACCTTAAAACACTCTTTCCAAGCAATGTTAGCATGTGAAATAGACAAGAGAAAAGCTTCAAATCAAAGGAGCACTCAACAACAAAGCCATTGGAACTTGTTCATACTGATCTTTGTGGGCCTACAAGAACACAAAGCTTGCAAGGCGAAAGTAATTTTATGTTGCTTATTTATGATTACTCTAGAATGACATGGGTTACTTTCCTAAAATAAAAATTTGAAGCATTTGAGAAGTTCAAAGCTTTTAAAGCCTTGGCTGAAAATGAAACTGAGTTGAAGATCAAATGCTTGAGATTAGATTGAGGAGGTGAGTTTACCTCAAGAAAATTTGAAGTCTTTTGTGAGCATGGAATAAAAAGACATTTTTTAGTTGCAAGGATTCCACAACAAAATGGGGTTCTAGAAAAGAAGAATTGAATTGTGCAAGAGATGTCTAGAACAATGTTGAATGAATCTAAGCTACGAGACAAGTTTTGGAGAGAAGTGTTAACACAATAGTCTACATTCTAAACAAAGGGAAAATCAAAATCAACAATAGGAAGACACCTTATGAACTATGGAAGGCAAGACCAACGATAGTCGAATACTTCAAGGTTTTTGGGAGTAAGTGCTACAAAAGAAGAGATGATGATGATGATTTGGGAAAATTTGACTTGAGATCTTATGAAGGAATATTCCTTGGTTATTCTTCAAGAAGCAAGGCTTATAGATGTTACAAGAGAAGACTACAAAAGATTGTAGAAAGTGCTAGTGTAAAAGTGGATGAAAGAAGGCATTAAAAGGAGAAAGTACAAGAAAATGATCACCTAGAAGAATCAAGTTGGAAGGAACAAGAATGTGAAGACTCAAGCTGCAAGGAAGAAGAAGTTGGAAAAGATGGAATAGGACAAAGAGATACAAAGACACCATCTAGATTTGTTTAGAAGAATCCTTCAAAAAATCTAATTCTTGGCAATAAAGATATTGGGATATAGACTAGAAGAAGATTAGTACGTGCATCGGAACATGAAAATTTGTCCTTGCTATCTAAAATAGAGCCTAAGGACTTTGCAGAAGCTAGAGAAGACAAGCATTGGATCAATGCTATGGAAGAAGAGCTGAATCAAATAGAAAAGAATGAGACATGGGAACTTGTTCCAAGACCAAAAGATAAGAATGTGATTGGTACCAAGTGGGTCTTTAGAAATAAGTTGAATGAAGATGGTCAAGTGGTAAGGAACAAAGCTAGGTTAGTTTGTAAAGGTTATGCTCAAGTTGAAGGTATTGATTTTGAAGAAACCTTTGCTCCTATAGCAATATTAGAAGCTATTAGAATGTTTTTGGCATTTGCTTGTTTCAAGAAGTTTAAAGTCTGTCAAATTGATGTCAAGTTAGCCTTTTTCAATGGCAATTTAGAGGAAGAAGTATACATTGAACATCCGAAAGGATTTCTATTATTGGAAAATGAGGATTATGTATGCAAGTTGAAGAAAGCACTTTATGGGCTAAAGCAAGCCCCCAAAGCCTGGTATTAAAGACTTGACAAATATCTACAACAAGGCTTCAAAAAAGGAATTGCAGATAGTAATCTCTACATCAAGATTGGAGGTGAGAAACAATTGATTGTTGTGGTTTATGTTGATGACATCATTTTTGGAGGTACTAGTAACAAAATGTGCTAAGAGTTTGCAAAGGACATGCAAAAGGAATTTGAAATGTCTATGCTTGGTGAGTTATCATTCTTCCTTGGTTGACAAATTTCTCAATCCGATAAAGGCATATTTATATTGCAAACCAAATATATCAAGGAAATGTTGAAGAAATTTAGAATGGAGGATTGCAAACTGGTTAGCATACTCATGGTCACAAGTTGTAAATTAAGCAAAGATGACGAATCTCTTAAAGCAAATCAGACACTATACAGGTCCGTGATTGGGAGCCTATTATATGTGACAACATCAAGACCAAATATTATGCATGCAATAGGCATGGTGGCACCTTCTCAAGAAGCACCAAAAGAAATTCATTTGCAAGCAGTCAAAAGAATATTCAAATATCTTAAGGGCACTTTGGACTTTGGTTTGTGGTATTCAAGAGGTGAAGATTTTACTCTAGTAGCATATACAGATGTGGATTGGGTAGGCAATGTTGATGATAGAAAATGTACAAGTGGCAGAGCATTCTTTCTTGGAAATAGTCTGGTGTCTTGGCTAAGCAAGAAACAACCTTCAGTTTCTTTATCCACAACAAAGATTGAATGTATAGCAGCGGTATCAGTTCTTTGGATGAAGCAGACATTGAAGGACATGAAGATAAAATATGATCATCCGATTTCAATGCTTTGTGACAACACGAGTGCAATTAATATTTCAAAGAATCTAGTTATGCACTCTAGGACAAAGCACATTCCTATCAAGTATCATTTCTTAAGAGAACAGATAGTAGAAGAGAATGTGAAATTGGAATACATTGCCACAAAGGAATAGATTGCAGACATTTTCATGAAGCTTCTTTTTGAAGAGACTTTTGAGTATCTCAGGCAACAATTGGGAGTGATACCCTTTTCAGATAGTCACCAAGTTCTTGAGGAGAAGCACAAATTTAGGGGGAGCTAGTCATTGCATTATCTTTCAGCTCCATGAAGTCATTTCCATTGATGTCAAAGGGGGAGAGTTGCAGAAAGGGGGAGTATTACAGATAGGGGGAGAAGTATGTTCTTGTTGCATTCACATATTATTTCTTTGTAGGTTGCCATCAATGGCAAAGGGGGAGATTGTTGGAAATATTGTTGTCATTGATGTGAAAGGAGAGTTGAACATATTGCTGTTGTTAAAGCAAAATATCGTGGCCAAAACTTGCTTCAAATATGCAAATCAGTTTCATTTATTCAATGCAGATCATATCATTCCGATGAGATTACTAATGCTCTTAAAAAAGGAAGACTTTACCTTAATCAAGGCAGTGCTGGAATTTATGATAGGATGGTTGACCCTTATGGAATTTCTGGGAGTTAATTTAAAATAGAAAATGGTGGATGACCACCTTGAAAATTTTAATTTAATATTATTTTGGGTCTCCTTGCATTGGGCCGACCCTCTTTTGATGTGGTCGCCCAACTCGAAAAAAATAAAAATAAAATAAATTTATTTATTTGCATGTATGGCCAACCCTTTGTGAAGGATCGCCTCTCTTGGGTGAAGCGGTATATTGGTGTGGTGTAAAAAGAAGATTGCATGGAGGTTAGAAGGCAAGCAATTAAAGAAATATCTTTCTAATTCGAGCAGATTTATAGCAGGTCTTAAAAGCAAATTTGTAGCAGATCTTGAAGCAAATTTATAGCAGATCCTGAAGCAAATTTATAGCAGATTTGTAGGATACTTTCAAGCTGATTTACAACTGATTTATAAGCAGACTTACAAGCAGATTTTATAAAGGAGATTCACATAATCATCATGCTTTGAAGTAGCAATATTCAAGAAGACGAAAGTTTTGTTGATTTGAAAGTTGTTGCCTCCTAACAGAAGAGATTGGTGTCTCTTGCTAAGTTGGTGCTTAGTGGTGGGGATTGGCGTCTCCAGTTGGTTGGTGCTTATGAAGATTTGTAAGAGAATTTTATTGTCGGCTGGATTTAGACAGTAGATCCAAGCAGTCTTTCTCCGTGGTTTTCTCCCGAAAGGGTTTCCACGTAAATCTTGTGTCTCTTAGTTGGTAGATCTTGTGTGATTGCTATTTCATGGTTGTTGAATTTTAAATAAGTAAAAGTTTATCATATACTAATTCGCTCCTTCACCCCCGCCCCCCGTCAGTATAAGTGTGTGTGCTCATTAGATTTTCCACTAGAACAAAGCTATTGGATGCAAATGGGCCTTCAAGATCAAATACAAGGTAGATGGTAGAATCTACAAGTGCACAAATTGACTTGTGGGTAAGGGCTATGCTTAGAAAGAAGGCATTTATTATGAAGAAACTTTTGTCTCCATTGCAATGATAATCCAAATGGTTTTGACAATATCAACAGTATTTGGTTCTCAAGTTCATTAGATGGATATCAAGAGTACTTTTCTCAATGGAGATGTCAAAGGAGAAGACTCAACTTGAGGGGTATATTTCACCTAGATAGTAGCAAAATGTGTGTAGACTTGTGAAATCCTTCTATGGTCTAAATCAAGCTCCTTGAGCCTAGTGTATCAAGATGAATGAGCATCTTCTCCAACATGGATTCACTAGGAATTTGTGTGATTCCAATTTCTAAATTAGAGCAAGGGGATATATTATGGTTTTAATTGTTAATGTCCACCTTTTTGTCATCACAGGGAGTTCTTTGCAAATAATTGTAGCAACAAAGATTGATCTCAAATGATTGTTTGACATGAAAGATCACGGGCTCTTGCATTATTGTTTTGAGTTAAAGTGTGGCAAAAGAAAAATCATTTTTTTGTATCTTAGATGAAATATACCAAGACATTGCTCAAGAAATTTAGGATTGCAAGCCCATGTTGATACCCATGGAGATAGGATTTCCTTCATTTTAGGTGAATGCTACTCTTTATTATCAATTGATTGGGGTACTTAAACTAGGTGAAATATTAGGTACATTGTCAATTATCTTATGAGGTTTATGTAGGAGCCTTAAGTTACGTGTTGGAAAGCAATATAGTATGTTTTGAGATACATCTGTGGCATAGGGGAGTATGGCTTGGATGATTGAACATTTTTCTTTGCAAGGATACATGGATGCAGATTATGTAGTTTCTTTGGATGACAAGAAGTTTACTTCAAGCCTTGTTTTTTTCGGTATTTAGTTCGATATAATGGGGGTGCAAAAAGCAAGACATTGTAGCTTGCTCTTCCTGTCATGTTCCCTTCTTGCTTATAAATTCACAAAAGACCCTTAGCCTATTTTTTCCATAGGGTAATGGAATGGTGAAAAGGGAAAATTAATTAAATATTTAAGTTGTTGAAAAGTAAAAAATTAAAAGACAACTTATATTTAATTATTTAAAAAGTAGTTATAACTGTTTATTTTGAGTGTCACTAGGTTCATGGTTCAAAAAGGTGATGAAAAGGACAAATTAGAATTTTATAAGTCTGAGGAAAATTAACTCAAAAAGAAATAAATAATATTATGTTTCCTTAAAAAAAGGTTATAAATAAGAGGATTGTTTTCGAAATGCCTCTACATACTTTTTGAAGGAATCACATTTTTCAAGAATGCACACACATTCTTCTTGTTCTTTTCCCAAGGACAAAAACTCTTTGGGATTTTAAAGCTTCGAGGACAAAAACCCTCTCAATTTTCAGTGCTCTTCCAATTTAGGATTAACAGTTGTGCTTCAATTTGAAAAAAAATATAGATTTCCAGTTTACAGTTTTTGGTGTAAGGTTTTTCTTAAGGTTTTTTAGTTTTCAGTATTTATTTCAGTCATTGTTTCCAGTTTGGGTTTGAGATGTTGGTGATTATATTAAAATAATGCATATTATTCAGTATTCAGTGTGAGTTTACTCTCTATTTGAGTTGTATTTGCTGGTTATTTCAGAGGTTATTGCAAATGGCATACTTATTGGGCAATTCGATGTCAATATTATAACAACAGTTCCAGCCGTACCACTTAGTATCTGCCGTACATCTACATGAGGAAATAAAAAATATTTATGTGTTTCTCTGTGTTAGGGTGCTGTTCATTATCAATGATTTAGGCGGTTCCATTGTTAATTTCCTTTCTTTGATGGGCGTTCGATATTATGATATGATATTTCTGATTTCTTTGGTACAAACATGACCATATCGGTGAATATGTGGAGTTCTGTGCTGTTCGTACAAGTCTGACAGGCCATACTACTGTGCATGAGTTGTTTCATTTTGCCGCCTAGGTTTAGAGTATATTCAGACAGCCTGCAACGATTTATTTACACAAATCATGTCACACTTTTCCCAAGTCTGATCACCAACTCTTATTGCTGTTTAGATGAGACCATATAGGTCTGCAAAAATGTTTTGATGTCTTTTGAAGCTGTCCTTGATCCAGATCAGGCTGTTCTGCAGTTAAGGAAATTAATTTTTGTGTATTGATTTCAATATGAATATTATTGGTGCGTAAGTTGAAGATTATATTCTGAGTTTGTCTGCAAGTAATTTGCTGGTCACTCCCAGCTCTTCATCTGATCCATTTTGGCTTAATTAGTTTTTACGTCTCAGTCGTACCATCCTGGAGTTCGCAAATATCAATCATATTAATCATATTTTGGAGCTGCAAATTATTTTACCAACAATGTCTATCTCCATTCATCCATCTTATTGTAGGTAGTTCATACTTTTGAATATGTTCTTGTAAGTCTTAAATCTTTGGTTGATATTCAGTGAATTAGTTGTTATCATGAATTGAAGAAAATTTACAGTCAAATGTACTAGTAATTTAAATTCTGATTTTAACTGTTATACTTGATGGTTTATCGCCAGTAGTTCTATTTTTTATCATTGAATGATTTTGGATGGTTCATTTCTGGATCCCATTTTAATTATAAGAAGTTCCTGGTCGGTTCACTGCTAGACACATTGCATTTCATTATCCACCAATTTGGCATTGAGTTGATAGCTTGTTTTGGCATTTATCAAATCTCAATGCAATCAACCATTTTGGTTTGATTGGATTTTTCTTGTAATCTGCCAGTGGCTCTTGCATTTGCACACTGATTGTAAATTGGTCAGCTAGTCCTTAATATCTTTCATATAAATTCTCATCCTCATTCTAATCTCCATATGCTCTCACCTTGCCCACCTCAAGAACTTGGCAATCAAAAAGAGTTAGAATTTGAGTGATCACAATTTTTTTTATATGAACTTGAGCTAACGCCTTACCCAAGTCACTACACTTCCATAGAGGTAGAATATCGCGTTGTAGGTGGAGTTGTCTATGAAGCAATATGGTTATGTTGTATCTTGACAAGCATGTGTGTTACTAAGATACATCCTATAGATTTGTTCTATGACAATCAAGGAGTGTTGAAACTTGTTTGGAGTCTTTTTTTTCATGAGTGCATTAAACAAATTGAGGTTCAATATCACTACATCCATGAACATGCCTATCAAAATAATATTGAACTTCAATATTGTTCTACTCAAGAGTAATGTGTTGACATCCTTACCAAATCTCCTAGAGTAGTGAAGTTTGAAGCTTTTTGAAATTTCTTGATTTGTCCTCATGAGAAAATGATTTTCTAAGTGGGGGATTCTTAGAATATTAATAATACATTTTGTAATAAAACAACCTATAGTATAAACAATAATAGTACTTTATTATTGTTTGTTGCTTCAAGCGCCTCATATCACATGACTCCTCACAAGGAGTGGTTAATTTCATACAGAGTATATGATGGTGGTGAGTTGTTCCTTGGCAACAACAATTCACATTAGGTTGTTGGTAGAGGGAAGGTAAAATTGTGTTCAGTCATGAGAGTTAGAACTCTCATAAATGTGTTGCACATTCCAAGATTAGCACAAAATTTACATTTGGTTTCTGAAATGAATGATGTTGGAGTGCATGCCACTTTTGATAGGAGTGGTTGCAGGCTGGCACAAGAGAATTTGGTGATAGCTAAAGGATCCTGATATGGGACTTTGTTTAAGCTTGATGCATCTATGTATTGTAACTCCACCTATGTAACTAAAAACTCAAATTCATGTATGTTGTGGCACCATAGGATGGGTCACATTGGTGAAAAAGGGCTTAAGCCCTTGTTAAAACAAATAAGGTGGATGGTTTGTTTGGTTATTTTGCGAATTTTGATTTTTGTGAGCACTGTGTTTGGTAAACAAAGTAAAGTTTAATTAGTGGAAGTAAATAGTAGTGTATTTGGTCCTACAAATGTTGCTTCTATTGTAAAATCCTGCTATGGTACTTCCTTTATTGATGACTATTCATGTTATACTTTGGTTTATTTTTGAGGCATACATTTGAAGTTTTTAGCAAATTTAAGGATTTTAAAGTTCTTGTTGAAAATTAGATGGTTCAGGAAATAAAAGTATAAAGGTTAAATAATAGAGGGGAACATTGCTCTAGATAAAGGGATGACTTTTGCGGACATGTAGGTATTGTCAGGCAAATAACAACTTCCTATACACCACAACAAAATGGCACCATAGAAATGATGAACATGACATTAATGGACAAAGCTAGAAGTATGTTAAGTTGTGCTTAGTTGGATTAGTGTTTCTAGGCTAATGTTTTTAGAATTGCTTGTTATTTGATTGATAGATCACTATGTTTGGCTTTGGTTGATAAAACACCATATGAAGTGTGGGTAGGTAAAAAGCCCTTTATTTTGCACATTAGAGTATTTGTTTGTTAAGCTTTTATTCACGTGCCTAAAGAAAAATTGTCTAAGTTGGATTTCAAAGCTAACAAATCTATTTTTTCGTTGGTTATGGCAATGATGTTAAGGGTTATAAGCTTTGAAATTCTCTAACCTTGAAAATGATATATTCTGGAAATAATTTTCCTCTGTTCCATAGAGTCTTGAGATGGGGGGATGTGTGGATGGGGGAACTAAGGGCCTAGATTAAGGGATGGTAGTGGGCAGGGATCTAATGGCAGTGCCCCTGGCATATTCCTAGTACTCTTATGCAACTAGTTTACTATCAGAGGGATAATTGGATTGTATTATTCTACCTAATCTTTTGAGAATAATACAAGTTTGGGTCTCTTTTGGGTGGACTTTTTTCCTGCAAGGGTTTCTTCACATATATCCAGTCTAAACTGTATAATAGTTTGCATTTCATTAGTTTGTTGATTTGTTATATTGTTCTGAATTAGTTCATTGATATAAATTTATTGGCTTAATGCAAGGGTTTCTTCATGTATATCCAGTATAATAGTTTGCATTTTATGAGTTTGTTGATTTGTTATATTGTTTCTCAATTATTTCATTGATATAAATTTATTGGCTTAATCACATCATACTCAGATTATACTCTATACTGTTCATTATTTCCATTGTGCCATTTACCCTATATTTTCAACAAACTATTGTCTTTGTCCATAGTAAGCTTCTTGACTATATTAGAACAAATAATCTTTTTATCCCTATTCCACTCCTCTGGGCTTTGAGGTTCAGAAACAGGAGCTCTACCCACTAGCTGGTGTTGGGGAAAAGAATTCTTTCACCAAGTTGTTCTACCAGGAAACCTTTTAGCCTTTGTACATTCCTCAGCTAAATGAGCTACACTAAAACAATTCCAATAACAATAGGCTTGTTTTTCATAGTCTAACAGCTGTTTCCATATCTCCTTTTCAATGTTTAGGCCTATATCAGAAGGAAGGCCATGAGAAAAGTCAATCGCAACTAAGATTCTTGTTGTTGAGGAAAGTGTATGCCTTTGCAAATCAGGAGAGACTGAAATAAATTTCCCTTATCTCCAAGACTTTTCAAAGTCAAAGGAAGCCAAAAATGGAGAGAGATTAGACATCCTCACCCATATAGGAGATACCTTGAAATTTTCCGTA
Organism: Sequoia sempervirens; assembly: GCA_007258455.2. Taxonomy (NCBI): domain Eukaryota; kingdom Viridiplantae; phylum Streptophyta; class Pinopsida; order Cupressales; family Cupressaceae; genus Sequoia; species Sequoia sempervirens. The sequence goes on from VDFB02168118.1 coordinate 52,503,568, forward strand.
AACAAATTAAACCCTAGATACTGTGTTTTCAGAAATAGAGTTGCCATATCCGAAGACCAAGCCCTTCTATAATATCTTCCCTCTATCATCTAATGAATGACAAACAATCACAAGAAGACTTTGGGCACACAGATAAATCACTGTAGGTGCTTCTAAGAAAGGCTTCCAATTAGTTTCTATTAATTCATACCACACCTTTTCATGTTATATATATATATAAAACACTCTTGTAGCTAATGTTATACATCTTATTTTTAATCTGCTACCTTCCTAAAAAGTTTGATTTATAATGTCAGTTAGGATGCATTATATTTGTTTCTAAATTATTTATTAGTAAGTTACATATTTATAATTAAGAGTTACATATCCATAAAACTTCATGAGTGTTCTCCTCATAACATGCGTGTAGCTAATGTTATAAATCTTATTTTTTAATCTGCTACCTTCCTAAAAAGTTTGATTTATAACTTCAGTTTGGATGCATTATATTTGTTTCTAAATTATTTATTAGTAAGTGACATATTTATAATTAAGAGTTATATATCCATAAAACTTCATGAGTGTTCTCCTCACATGCATCCAGCCAGCCACATACCAACTCAACGTTGAAAGTCAAGCTACTATGGGATGTAAAATGTACCTCTTGGAACAAAATTTATATTTACATACTTGTAAGTTATATTCTTAAAGATTTCCAACTACATATAACAAGCCTGTGTTTAAGACTACTTAGTAGAGATAAAATAAACACGTATTGAAGCCAAGAGGTGGCCCTAAGACCACTATGGAAATCTAAGGAGGGAACTACATTTACTGTTATGATTGGGGACCGGGTCATTTAAAAGTGCATTACAAGAGCTTTCTAGTGATATTGTTAACTGTGTGAAAATTTCTTGATGTTATTTTGCCAGGTTTATGAATGTCAAAATTAGACATTTAGACCAATCTATAAAATTTTCATGGTCTGGCTAGGGCTTGGCCCAAAGGCCTCCAATTTGTTGCTGGGCTGCTCTACCACTGAGCTACTAGCCGTTTGCAGTTGAGAGAGGATTGTTTTTTGATTATCTTTTGTTAAGCTGCAATTTGGTGCTTGGGACTCCTAGGCTGACTCTGATACCGAGTTAAATTCCATGGATCATGAAGAACTCAAACCCATGAACTCCCATTTGCTACTGGGCTACTCTATTACTGAGCTACTGGCCCTTTACAGTTTGGAGTGTCAATTGTTCTTCCAACAAGATCACTAGAACAAAAATGGAGGAAAGTATTAGTTTTACATGAGGAATATTGATGGCCTAACTTACACATATTAATAACCCAACATGAGCACATTTTTCCAACCATAAAATACATGTATTCTCTTAATAATTATGCATGTTTATACGCAACAGATTATTGTTCTTTTAAAGACTTAAAAGTTCCCTTTTACATAGGATTACACTTATACTTATGAGTTATGTCCCTTGACGCACCATTTTATTAAAATTTGAAAATTGTGATTCTTGAAAATGAGATCATTGGCTGATTATAAAAGGAGAATACTAGCAGTCATTATGTCTCCAGATTCTTTTTACAATATGTTACTAAGGTATATTCTCTTTGTGGTAAATTTTAACTTTTTATTTTGTTTTGCTTGGTTTTAAAAGAATATTTAACTAGAAAGGGATTCACCACATGCCATTTGGGCTAAATGCTCCATTTGACAAGTATTTATTCTGCCAGTATCCTCACAGGTGGCAAATTTGAAATTTTTCCTTAGTTGCATGATGATATGGGACCACTACAAGGTTTCAAATCTTCTTCTCCTTGTTTTACTCTTCCGCTAAACCTGAAGAGTCATTGGTGTAACTTGTATCAACTTTTGAATGTAATAATTCTTTTATCTGGGAATTTTTTTCAGTGATGTCGTAGTGTTAAGGTATTTGTTCTCTTCGCCCTCCTGTTCTACCTGGCACTTATCCTTAGAGTATATGAAGCACCTTGAGTTGGCTGTGATTACCAATGATTTGCACCTGGCCTACCTCTTTGTTGTTTGATAATGATAGGTATTTCTTGGAGGCACAACAATATGGGGCTTCTTGCCCAGTGGGCTGACTAAACTATGAGGATATATAACTATAAATATCTATGTCTACTGCCATTTGAAATTGGGATTTTTGCATGGTGATGCCATCTCACAAAAACTCAAATAGAGCCCAATGGACATTAATATACTGTCATAGGAAAAAAGCTCTTTAGAGCATTAAGTGGTGACTATTTCTTGGAGTTTTCAGCATAAAAATGATTGTTTAAAGACATTCAAGGAAGTTCAATAAACAATTTTTTCCCCACAAGTTTGGAGGGCTTAGGAGTAACTTTTTCTTTGTTTTGGAAAACCATTCAATGCAAGAGTTATGAATATTAAAAGAAAGCTATGTTGTACCCCCGTACCCATATGGGTCCTATTCGAGGCTTAGTCTAGGACCAGGATGGCTTGGGGTGGGTCTGCCTTGGGCACCTTGGGTTCCTTGTGGGTCCTTAACAAAATGACATGCAAGGAAATTGGGGTGCCTAGGGTGGAGCCTAGGTGAACCTGGGGTGGATCCGAGTGAAGCTAGGTGGAGCCAAGCACCGTCAAAAAAAGGCAAAAGTAGCTTTTTAAAAAAATGTTTTTGTAAACAAAGATTTTCCAAAATACCAAATTTTGCTCATTAAGTGATAAAATTGTGAAAATGGCATGCACCCCTCAACCCTATTGAGGTCTCCACTCCTAGAACCCCACTAGTTGCTATCCCCAAATCTAGGCTTGGTCCCCCCATGCCCTTGCTCCTTTGTCTTGAGACTTCATGGAATATAGATTTTGGATTTTTCTTCAATTGAGATGAATTGGAGCACATACTCCTTTATTCACTTAGTTAAGTGCAGCCAATTAGGTGCAAAATGTTGGCATTATAATTCGCACCTTTGGAGTGCGTATTGGCAACGAATAGCTATGCACAGTGTGTAATGACTGCTCTTCAAATTAGGAGGGGAAGCTCCCTCTTTTGCTGATATGCGTGAAAAAAGTAACGTATTCTAAATCCTATCTTTTTGACTCAGCTGGAATAGGCACAAGGTTAAGAAAACCAATACATTGCAGCTAAGGTTTTTCTCTGGTTTTGTAGATCTTAACTCCAACTAACTTAATGCTTAATCTATCTTTTTTCCTCAAGAGAAACAAAGCATGAGGACCTAGGAGCAGGGAATTGGTATATGATAAACTTTAAGTCAGGATTTCCAAGGAGGCGGGACACCTATCCGAGGTGTAAGGTGAAAGAAAGGTTATTGGAAACAACATCAAACTGTAGATTAGTTCTCAGGATTCCTAAGGAGGTGGGGCACCTATCCAAAGTGTAGGCTGAAAGTAATCTACTGAAAACAACACTTAAACGACAATCTTCATTTCTAAATTCCCAAGGAGGAGGGACTCCTATCCAAGGTGTAGCTATGAAACAAAGATTATTAATCCTAACATTACATGATAAACCTTACTTCTAAATTCCCAAGGAGGAGGGACTCCTATCCGAGGTGTAGATATGAAACAAAGCTTATTAATCACAACAAGAATAAAACTGGGACAACAAACTGTATAACGAGACACACACACAATGAACGATCAAACCAACATTATATTTAACTAAGTGAATAGATACAAAATAACAATATTGCATGGCAAGGCGGCTCAAGAATTTATTATCACAGCAAAAGTTAAATACAAATGAGCAAGGGTGCTCTTATTTATAGAACTTCAAGGAGTAGGGAACCCTAAAATCTCCTTGAGTTTACACTCAGTCTTGCAAGCATGCAAGAGTTTATTCTCTAAGTCTAACTATAAGCAACTAATCAGTTAACCGGAAAACTACCATCAGTTAACTGAACTAAACTAAACTAAAATGGACGTGTGCAACATGCAAGTCTGTATTGAAATGAAAGTCAACTGATAACTAACATCAGTTAACTAGATCCTAATTGAAAGTCTGACCTCCTCCAAAAGATATCCCAAAGATGAGATAAACATGCATGAAATCAGCAATCGGAACTCAAGAATGACGTTGAGTTGACTGCTGCTTATGACTCTATCCTTGGGAATAATTGGGGATCCATCTGTCTGTCTACTCCAAGCCGTCATGGGCTATCACATCCTCCATGAATTCGTTAACTGTCTCATCTTCTGGCACTCAAACGCTATCAACAATGATAGACTGTCTATTGAACTCCTCTCCATCCTTGATAATCTTTTAGCACTCTTTGACTTCTTCAGCTAACTTGTCAAAGCTTGTTGACATCACCGAGAAGTGATTCAATTTGGCCACTACAGGCTCACCAGCAAGACCGTCATGCACCAAATTCTGGAACTCAGTTTGCACAACCTCAAGATCATTGTAAGTACCATCTTCATGAAGATAATGGCACGGGATCTGAGTGATGAATCCGCTCACAAGCTTGAGTGCACCGGCGACATCTTCTTTGATTGCATCCAACTTTGTAGAGATTCTTTCATACGTTTCCACTTTGAAGAGGTGTTGTTCTCTCCAAGCGAAAAGCTTTCTTTTATCTTCATCTGCTACAACGTCGTATGCAACTGCCAACTGAGAAATGAGAATCAAATCCTTCAGTTTGTTTTCTGCCATAGTCAACTCAAGCTGTTGGATTCCCTGACGAAGATCATGAGCATTGTATCTCAATTGATACAATTATGTGAGAAGGTATCTGCCTGCAATAATGAATTCCTCGATCCAATTCTCCAAGAGCTTTCCACGATTGACTAACCGGCCGAGCTTTTGTTGATCTGCAGGTGTCTCTCGAAGGTGTGGAAGAATGGCCGCCTTACCTAAGGTTCCATGAAGAAGATCTGAGATGTACTGCTGCAACTGCTTATTCTTAGCCTTGAGGGTTGCCTTGTCTTCTCCGTCCTTCATCACTCACTCTTCAAGATTACTTGCAGCAACCTTTCTCTGAGATCTTTCCTTGTCTCCCTGCCACATCTTGTTGCAATTCTCCATGACTATGACAAAATTCTCTGAACGGGGTGGAATGGCAAAGCACTTCTCAACATCCCTTCGCTTGAGGCTGCAAATGACTCTCCCATCGGTTGATCTAATTTTTCTTGTAGATGAGTCGTAATGCTTAATGCATGCAATGACAAACTTAGGATCAAACACTGTGATAGGAATAGATGCTGCTGCAAGCAAACTTGAGCGATCAAGATTCTTGACTGTCGAGTTGTCAATGCCTTCCAACGTGCTCAATTTGATCACTGGATAAACGTGACCCAAGTCTGTATCAAAGGTTTTCAAAAAGTCATGAACTAAGATCGATTTGGCCTTGTATTCTATTGGGTTGAAATGCATTTTGAAAAACTAGATTTTTGACTGTAAAGTCGGATATGTTTGGGAAAACTTTAGAAAAAACTAAAAATGGCTTCGAATGAGGCTAAAAATAGCCAGTTGATGGGAAATTTTTAGGAATTTTTTCTAAAATGTGGGTTTTGTAGAGAATGAAATTTTGAGCCAACCCAGATTGTCAGAAACTTGAAAAACTGAATTTTTTCAAGGCATGCAAAGGCTTTTTAGTTGATAACTGCAGTGGCTATAGGGGCACTGGGGGCAATTTTTCTTGAGAAAAATTGACACATGGTTTTGTAGGCGTTGATGAGCTAAGCAGACCCAGATGATTCAATTTTGGAAAAATTGAGTTTTTGGCCCGCATGCAAAATAATCTTTGGAAAAGAGCACAATACTTCAAAATGTGAACAGGACAATTTTCTTGAAAAATTCAAAAACATGGGTTTTGTTGCAGACGTTGAATTAGGTGAACCTAGATGATTAGATTCTGAAAATTATGCTGTTTACTTTGACATGCGAGAGAAAACCTAAGACAAGGATAGAAGAATTTTAGAGATAGAAAATAGAAGTTATTATTCTGCCTTTGAAAATGACGCCTATGCCTTGACTGAGATTTGATGAAGTTTGCATGTACTCGAACAATGAAGTCTGAAAAATAAATCCTCTGAACAATCTAGACCTGGCACTGTGAAGAACACTGAAGAATATCACCCATAGTGCTTTTAGATCTTTGCTTGCTCGAGAAAATGTGTTTGCTTCCACCTGTGATGAGAATAATGGACGCCCAAATGCCTTAATAAATAAAATTTATGAGTTAAGGCGTCACAAATGCATGCAAATTCCTAAATTTAGGCACCACAATATTATTGGACCCCAAATTCAGTTAATTGACTGAAGAAAACCCTAATTTGGGTGCCACCTTGCATGCAAAATTAAATTCGCCATTTGCAAGCAAAAATTAAGTCCTGTTGAAGTCTACTTGAGAAGTGCAATTGAAGTTTTTAATATTATTTAAATTCAGTTAACTAAGTCCTCCATTTTGGGGCGGCCCATGCACTTGAGTTCAAAAACTCAAACTTTGACTTTGGGCATCATCTTTCCAGAGTTAGAAATTTTCTTGAAAATTTCATTTGCAAACATCATCGGAGCCTATGTTTGATCATTGATTCTGATTGACTGATGTATCTAGAAGACTGGCTGGCAGTTTCATTGAAGAGCATGATCAAAATTGACAAGAAACTCCTTGAAGCTGCAAACCCTAATTCAGAAGGTGATTTTGACCTTACTTCATTTCGCATCCTTTGGCAATTGACAAAACTTCAGAACTAGTTGACAGGCTCACTGCGGAGTTGGCTTAATTCTGAACATGAGCTCTTGGAAAACACTTTTCCTAAAAACATCATCTGCTAGGTGAAAAACATGGGCACCCCTGGCCTCTAGGGGTGCTTTTTCTCCCAGAGTTGGCCAATTTTTCAAACTGGCTGATAATCGACTTAATCTCCTACTGCAGGCTGTTGAGAAATCCTCTGACCCGATTGAGGTATGCAACAAAAAGCTAGAAGCATCACAGACAGGATAAGTATCTGAGATAACCCAAATAACTGCATTTGAAGCTCCAAAACCTTGGGCGCCCCTGGCCTCCAGGGGTGCTTTTGCTGTTTTCTGACATTTTTGACCATGATTAAACCTCATGTTTGACTCCTGATTCCGATAGTTCAGCAACTTAGATTAACCTGCTGATGGATTCATTGCGAAGCCTGATCAAGTATGAGACAAACATCTTGGGTATCACTTGGTCAGAAACTTTCATCTGATACCTCAAAAAGATGGGCGCCCCTAGCCTCCGAGGGCGCTTTCTGGTTAGTGTGAGTCAAATTTTCATCTCCCTCATTTCTCATTCAATCTTCAGTTTCAGGTGCTAGATAGATCTTTTAGACTAGTTGGTAGGCTCATTGCGAAGCTAACAGTATTCCAGAGAAGTCTTCTTGGAAGTGACAAATCTTAGAAAGTTATCTGGGCCTTTGAAATCTAGGGCGCCCTTGGCCTCTAGGGGCTCTTTTGTTTCCAAAGTTAGAAATTTTTTGATGAAAATCCCCTCCGAGATGAAGCATCATTTTGAACATATCACGCCATAGAATCTTCGTTGGAGCATTTTAAACTTAAATTTCAACGCCTGGTATCTGGCCATCTGCCATTGATGACCTCAGAGGTCTTAACTTTCCTCCTGAAAAAGTGAAAACTACCCACTAGACTCTTTTTCCTGATTCTAACTTCACGACTGTGATTGTGAAATGAAATAAGCCAATCAAAACAATTTTCAGTCAATTCTGACAAGTTTCAATTTTTAGGGTTTTTGACTTAAAAACAGGGGTTTGGAAACCCTAATTTTCAAAATTTCCAAATTTTACCAGTATCTTCTAGACATCAAACTGGCTAAAAGCCCATACTTGATTTTCCCAAAAACTAACTTTTGATGACAATTTTACAAGGTTTAGACCATTTTAAGCAAAATGCCTTGATGAAGCAAAAAATTTGGTTTGGGTACAACACAAGAAATTGAAGATTTGGTCTTTGTGCACTTCAACATAAATCTCTTGTCACATAACAAACCTGATTACGAGGGGGTGATGATGGATTGCGATCTAACTCTTGAGTGGGCTGACTTAGATGCTATTGTTGCACAACTTGCCAAAATCTCTATAGATGAGACAACTTCTACATATGAAATGGCTAGTGGAAGTGGCATTGTAGCTGATTGTGATTCAAATGAAATTGAACCAAATGTTGACTTTGATGCTCTGTATGAAGAGCAATATGAAGATTATTGAATGTTGATTGTAATTTTCATTGTGTATTGACATTTGAGAAATCACCAAATTATGAATTTATGAGGTAGATATATATAAACCCATGCCCATACCTGGGGAATTTTTTTGCCTTACTGGCATACCCAAACCCATACATGCCCCCTTATCAGGACCGGCAACTTAGAAAGAAAGTTTATGTTATTTACAAAAAGCTAAAACCAGTTCAGAAACTATTTTTGTTGTTTTGTTGTCGTAAAGTTCTTGTATTAGATGTTAGCTCCTGTTGTAGGACTCTACTTTCTAGCATTTGTTGAAATTTATTGTTGGGGATGCAAATGGGTCCCCATTCTTCTGTAACACAGACACCAGTACAACTGAACTTACAAACTTTTCCAAGCTAAAACAGGTTTTGGTTTTGCTGGGGTCTTGTGTTGGTTATATAACATTGTTGACGAGATCTAGTCTGATTTTTGTGTATATGATTCTTTTTTTCTTGGTATTCATCTTTGGTAATTAACTAGTTTGGAGAGTGTGTTGAGGCTTGTACAAACAGTTGAAAGATATCCTGCAATGGCATTTTAGATCATTTGCCTATGTTTTTCATATAGATAATTTCTTATCAACAGAGCATATTACCAAAGTTTGCATCAGGGGTCAAAAATGTCTGTTTGAGGAGATGCTTCATACCAATAGAATATGAAAATCGTTGTTGTAAGTTTAAATTAATAGCAATGCATGAGCATCAAGTGGCAATAGAGAGCATTCATGAATACTATAAATGAAGACAATAGATGAGGTTTGGTCAATGGCAGAAAACTGTGGCAGAATTGTGGAACTTCATTATTTAATGCATGAGCATCAAGTGGCAATAGAGAGCATTCATGAATACTATAAATGAAGACAATAGATGAGGTTTGGTCAATGGCAGAAAACTGTGGCAGAATTGTGGAACTTCATTATTTAATTCTTTATTGCTTATTATTAATTAACTGTCACAGCAAGCATGATATGTTGAATGTTATTTCCCATATATAATAGTTTTTTGCATTAAGCATTGTATGGCTAGACTGGCCTTTTACTTTAGTTTTCTTGTTTGTTTACCTTGACAGATTTGATAGTTTGAATAAAAAAAATTCTAATCATCATATTGATTTCCCAATGTTGTGCAGGTTGAAATTGTATTTGACCATGGCCTGGAGAAGTACAATTAGATGTTGATGCTACTAATTGCGCTAAATCTGGGTGAAACATTCAGTCTGTAATGTAAAATACTTTTCAGACCTGAATGCTGTCAGAAGAGTTGTGGATTGAATAAAGTCCACTTGGAATTGCAGTTTAATAAACAACATCACAGTAAAATTACTTTGCGTGTTTATTAGCTTGATGGTACTTGATATATATGAATACGATGCAGTCAGTAATTTGAGGCTTGATTAGACTACAAAGGAAAAGAACAAGAGACCTATTAAGGTCCACGATGGCGGGCTCCCTTATTAGACAACAAGGTAAATATAATAAATACAAAAACAATTGTTCTGAAAATAGCAAGTATAATAAATAGTAATACAACGTGACTAACTATAAAAGTAAAACTAAATACTAGAAAATTGAAAAACCTGAAAAAATATGACATCGTCATAGTTGGAAGGATAATCATTCATTTATCAAAACCTACTCAGAATGATATAAGGACACAGTTTTGTTCGGTGCATTGGATAATTTAAATTTTATGAAATTTCCAATCAATAACTACATAAATTTTTAATCTCTATATCAGAGTCCAAGAAAACATAAGCAAAATTTATAACCGTGGATGACCTCTCACTTCAAATAACTGGAAATTCCTTAGATTTTAAAGATTGGTCAATCTGTATTGGTTAACAGGAAAAAAGAAAAAAAATCAACATTTTGTTACAAGACAACATTCAAAAGAAAAGGGGGCTAGATGCCAAATATGCCCCGTTAGTGTATTGCGTTGGTGTTGTTCCTTTAGGTTATACCTGTTGGCTTCATTTTGTTTCATTTGAATCCTAAGATATGCTTTGAAAATTTAAATTTTTTTTCTTGTGGTCATCATTAAATTTTGAATGTAAGCAAATGCTGAAGTATGTTGCTTAAAAAGAAATACATACAGATCTTCAATTACGAATGCAGTTTGCAAAATCAAATAAGTGAGTTGAATTTCTGCACCCTTTAAATAAGTGCCAATAATATATACAATTTAAGGTTTAAGGACTTGCCAATGAAGGTTCTAGTTGCAATCTTCTTGTGTATTTCCATGTTGAATCGTTCATCCTGTTAAGATGTAGACCAATAAAAATGCTTAACATTAAGAATGGTCAAACCACCATGTTGAGTTTATCCTTTACATTTTACTCATAGAATCATCTTTTGATAAATGTTTACCGTTAAAAACAAAAGGGTTGGTCTAGGCAAAGGGGAAGTCATTTCATGAACATGAATATTCTTGTTCGAAGTCGTATAAATGAAATGAAGGATGTGTGAATACTGCAAGAAGTATTCTTGTAAAATCATTCAAGAGAAATGAACGTATGGGGCTGAATTGGAAGTATATCTATCAAAAAATTCAAGTCATATTGTTTGAAGATTGGAAGACAATATTTGTTGGGAAAACTATTGTTAGTGTTCATATTGTTGTGTTAGGTATGAGTTGTTTTAACACAACTAATATGGTATAAATTATTGTCCTGAATGATTTGGTAGGGTGAATACAATATCAATATTATTTGTGTTGTTTTGAAAAAGAATATGGTATCAGAGCAGTGAGATCTATGGACGGTATTGGCCTTGAAGTTTTGAGAGGCAATGCAATCATCACATACATGCCGCTGTAGTAACATCTTGAATATTTTTACCCTCCATTATCATCTCAATCAAAGTATTTTGTTGAGGAGAGCCATTGAGTAAGTTGTTTGCTACACCACAGTAGCGAGTGGCGTTGAGTTACATCACGTGAGGATCAAAGAGCAAAGAGATCTGCTCGCGTTGTTGATTGTTGACTGTTTGATGGACTTCCAGTTGATCGAAATCATCTTTTGATAGTCAACAAAAAAATTCCATGGCTTTAAAGTCACATTAAAATAATGAGCGAGTTATCAACAATCAATATGTTTGATAATTTCAACACAAATTGATGCTATCATTACTGGTGGCAGATATTCTATTCTTGTTACCTGTTAGATTTGGATGACTTGGAGGGTGTTGCAAGTATGTGTAGTTGGTGTTGTCATTTGATGTTAGCAAGCTTATCTGTTGTCATTGGTGTCAATAGTATGAGGAGTTTGTTGTAGGATGTGTAGTTGGTATTGAATAGGTGTTGTCTTTGATGATGCTTTGATTAGTTGCATTATGTTGTCATTAGTAAGCTACTAGTGTCAACCTCTACTATTGCTTTGATAAGCTTCTGTCTATGGATGTATGGTTGAGTTGCTATGATGTAGTTGGTTTGGTGGTGATGAGGAAGTACTGAAGATGTTGAGGATGTGCCTCTAGGTGCTTGGTTTCCAAGTGCTTTTGAGAAAATTTGAATAAAAAGAGGAAACAGTGTGTTGCAGTGGTGTTTTGTGTTGCAGAGTAGAGTTATGGTTATGCTCCGCATTTCTTTTGGGTTGAAGATCTACTTGTGCGTTTTGGATATGTTGATCAAAGGTGTTCAGAGGTGTTACATCCAGAATTTGGTGTGTTGGATTGTTATGCAATGAAAATTGTGTTCACCAGTTTGTGAACTGTGTATTGCAGAGGTGTCTGAGAGAAATGTTTTTGCTCCGCATTTCTCCACATAATGGTTTTAGGTCTTGCAGATTTGGAAGTGTTCTTATAGTGTTCGTATCTTTCTTCAGTTGAAGTTGTTCGAGGTATGGTACTTTAGAAGTCGGTTTCTTGAGTTATAGTGTATGTCAAAATTATTTGAGTGTACTAGGTGTGTACATTCTTCAAGTGAAAGTTGTTGCGAAGGAATTAATGGATTTTAGGGTGTTTGTGGAATATTCTAGATCATGTTCAAGTGTGCTGTGTAGTTCACGAGTTGTCTTTGGATTTGAGGAAGCGTGTACTTAAGTGTTAATGGTGTTAACATAGGTTTGATCGACCTTGGGTGTTTACACTAATTGCGAAGTTGCTTTGGTGTTTGTGGAAGCGTGACATGGCGTGCATGAGTGGATTTAGGTCCTAGCTAAGGTGTGTTATGGTCCGTCTTCATTCCTTTCCACTGCGAGAATGTTTTGGTGCCGACCTAATTTGAATTTGCACGGTGAAGGTGCATAGCTAACCTTGGAGAATGTTTTCAAGGTTGAAGAGTTGTTGAGGGATGATAAGATAGATGTGAGAGATGCGAATGATGCGAATTGTAGAGTTGTAGGGTGCGAATTTGTGAAGTGCAGTGTGAGCTTTCATGTGTTAGATTATTGGATGTAGTGAGCCTTTCTTTCTTCTAGGTAGTGAGCCCTATTGTATTCGGTGTTGATATTACTTTATATTGTGAGCTAATCTTCACCATGGCTTTTCCCTTCTTGGGTTTTCCACGTAAATTTGGTGTTTCATTGTGCATGGTGTTGCTTTGATTCTATTTCTATTATCTGCTTTCATCATTCTAATAGATTAAGGGTTGATTGAATTGATCTGAATGTTTGTGAGGGTTTTGAAGTTTTAAGGTACAATTGATTAACCCCCACACCCTCCCATCCCGCCCCCCCACCGCCGCTTAGTTGTCTTGTGCATTCAACAGAGGGGTCCTTTCTTTCATTGATCATTGAATACAATGTAGATATATCCACCTACTACTTGTATGAAGTTTTCATTTCCTTATATCTTTTGATTCTACACACTAAGTTGCCAAGGAGTTAGATGCTCTTGCTTGTCACAAGTTCTAAGATTGATTACATTTTTTTCATTTTATTACCTTGTGTTCAATCTAAGTAAAAATTTAAAGGGGTAGTTATGGATAAATTGAGTTTCATTGAGAAATTCGAAGGTAGAAATTTACATACATGGCAGATACAAATGTAGTTACATTTGATAGAAAAAAATCTTTGGGATGTTGTCAAACTAAAATTAGTCTCACCAATTGATGCAAATGAACTTGATAAGTAGAATACCAAAAATAAAAAAGCATTGGGACTATTGGCCTCGGTTTGTCAAAAGCGTACTTACACCATGCAGACTTCATGAAGTTTCAAGCTTTTTGGATCTAAAGCAAAAAGTGCAAAGACCACTTTAAAGCAAAGATTGTATGGATTGAAGATAGATAAACGTGCAAAAATGGTAGATCATATAAGTAAGTTTCACTCTCTCTTAAACTGATTAGCTTACATTAATGAGAAAGTGAAAGCAATACTTTTGAATGGTTTGCCTAAGAATGTTTGGTATGGTGTTTGCATTAATCAAGGTAAACATTAGTCTTGAAAGAGTAATCTTTACTCTTCTTGACCACAATGATCGATCAAAATTTGAAAAAGTCTTATAAGTACATAACAAAGCAAGTTCACTTTCAAGAAATGGAAAGTACAAATCCATGCATTTTCCTTTAAAAGGAAAAATAAAATGCTTTTATTATAATGAAATAGGACATGTAATATTGAATTGTAAGAAGAGGGTGCATGATCTACTAGAAGATAAATTAGATTGCTTCCTTGGTTAAAGAAATAGATTGGAAAGACTATACTAATGATGAAGATCTATGTTGTCCTAGTGATGAAGGTTGTGTTCTAAATGAATTCAAGCTTGGAGAAAGGAAGAAACAGAGGAAAGAGGATACTTAGCATCCTCTCGTCAATCATCAATGATGCGACCCCTTATTAGCTTTGGTGGCAATTCATTTTCTATTGTGGTGTGTGCTTCTATTTTTTATGTTTTTAATAATTGGAAATTTCACTAGTGGGGGGAGCGGGGCCGGGGGAGAGTGGTTATAACACCAATATTTCCATTTTCAAAAGCAATGGCAATTTCCTATGTTGTTAGAGATTGAGTGGCAACAATGAATAACAATGGCTATTTTTATTCTTATGTGTGTTATTTTCTCATGTTAACCACCTATTGTAAAATATTGTAGTAAACAAAAGCACTAGTGTAGTATAGTTCATGGATCTTGAAATGGTTAGTGGTAATTCAAAAAACCATATGAGGTGAACAAATGAGTGCCATGAACAAATGAGTGAACAAATGAGTGTTTCTATTCATGTCTAGGTTTATGGTAAATCTGTGTGAAAACCATGAAAGGTTGATGATAGTTGCCTTTCATTTGATCAAGATTGTGAGCCACAAGAGTTGGGCTTACTATAGTTGAAAGTGTGAAAGTTTTTACCATGTGGACGTTAAGGGGGGGAATGTTGAGAAAACTACTGTTAGTGCTCCTATTGTTGTGTTGGGTACAAGTTGTTACACTAATTCTAGAATAAAGTAGAACAATTGGGGAGAAATTTTAGGAAGACTCCTTCCTATATAAATTTATTGTCCTTAATGATTTGGCACGGTTAATACAAAATCAATATTATTTGTGTGTTGCTTTGAATAATAATAATATTCCTGTTAAAACATTCAGGATGTGAAGTAGCTGTGGGGTTGAATCCCTTACATCTACCGTTGGTCTTTTTGGCACAAATATAATTATAATGATTTACTCAACATCCAATTTGAAATTAACCACATTAGTTGACAAAAATTGCTAAACTCGAACACAATAGTTAAGTAATGCTAGAGGAATAAACTAAGGGTGTGGCAGGAAAAAGTAGCTACAAAGAGGTTTAAGGGTAGAAGTTTGACAATCCTAGGTGAATTGTCAAGGCCTAGATTTAATAATTTTTTTTTCTTTTGTGGTAATGGGTGTTAATTGTTCCCTAGAGTTCTATCTTGGCCATTGGAGTAATTAGTACACATGGGATTGAAAAATTGCTCATACCTCACAAAAGCTAAAGTCTACTAATAGAAAGGCCTTCTTAAAACTTATAGAACAAACTTTCTTAGAAGTGAACTATGTCTCTAGATTTAAATTTAACATTTGAAACTTTGTTTGTCCAAACATTTGTGTAGAGTGCAGACATTTAAAAGGGTTGGAAATCTGTAGGGTGTAAGAGAAGAAGTTCTTGGCAAAGAATATGGATAGGTTTTGGTAAAAAGTGTGCCTTATAAAAACTTTAAAAACAATAAAGAGTTCTAAATATTAGTTAGGACTCAATCCTTTATAACCATAAAATTTACATTTACAACTTGTTATTAGAGCAAATATTTCCACAAATAATTTATTAGTAGAAGGCTAAGATCTAATAAACTACAATTATTTGTGAAGTTCTGTAGTTTACGAGGTAGGAAAAATTTGTTGATGTAATTTCAGCTTCGGGCTTCATACTTCCTTATTTATATTCAATGTAAAGAGGCGCTTCATATGGCAACTTTGTAATTATCTTCTTGGCTGACCTTCCTTGTAAATTGTATTTATTAAATTGAAATTATATTTTTATGATGGCCGACCTTGCATGAAAAGTTGTGACCTCTCTTCAAGTTGTATAAATACAAGATCATTCCACTCCATTTGGGAATCAATCAAGTTCGAGCATTTCTTCTCTTCCAAGTGCGAATTCTTCAAGGGAAGATCAATCAAGTGCAGATTGCAAATTATCAAGAGATAGCAAATTTCTTAAGGGCAGATCTGAGTTACAAGGAAGTGCTGATTACTTGTTATCATTGCATCTTGTGAAGGTGTTGCATATCGGCCTTGAGATTAGCCTCATTGTAAAGAGACTTGTTGCCATTATTGATATATAATAGAGAGATATTTGTTGCTGGGGTTTTCCCTTCAAGAGGAGGGTTTTCCCAAGGTATCTGCTGTGTTCTTGTGTTGAATTTTTAAATTAATTTTCTGTGCATTACATCTGATCATAAAATTAACATGGTATTAGAGCGGGTTTGAAGACGATCTTGATTAGATTGTTATTACAACGATATTCTTTTATTTGTTTACTTATATCTCTTCGTCAAGATGGTGATCGGTCTTAAGCTTGAGGATAGACTTGAGGGAGCATCTAATTTCACATCTTTGAGATTTAGAATTATGCTCACCTTGGAAGAAAGTGAATTGGCTGAGTTCGTGGAGAGAAAAGTTTCTGAGCCTGCTGATGAGGAAAAGAAGATTCAATGGAAGAAGAAAGATACTAAAGCAAGGAAGATGTTAGTTGATTCCATGAAGGATCATATTGTTCCCATCATCTCTAAGATGAAGACGGCAAGGGAGATGTTTAAGTCTTTGGAGGAGATGTATGAGATCAACAACACAAGCCGTGCACTTGCATTAAAGCAACAACTTCATCATGTTAAGATGGCAGAAGGAGAATCTGTCATCGCTTACTTCATGAAGATTTCCGAATTGAGAGATCAACTCTTTACTATTGGTCATTTTGTTGATGTCAAGGATTTGACCATGCTTGCCCTTGATGGTCTTCCTTCATCTTGGGAGTCTTACATTCAAGGAACTAGCGCGAGATCGAAACTTCCCAAGTTTGATTGTTTGAGGGCAGACTGTATTCAAGAAGAGTCTAGATTGGCTGCGAGACGTATTGGTCGAAGCTCTACAAATGAAGACATTCATGTTCTTTCCACTAAATCCTCGAAGACGAAAGGGAAAGATGGAAAGAAAGGATACTTCAAGAGGAATAGAGATAAAGGAGCTGATGGTGCTCCCACATTCAAGAAGAAGTGGGACCTCTCCAAAGTCCAATGTTTTCATTGTGACAAGTTTGGTCACTATGCAAAGGATTGCCCAACCAACCCTAATCAACATGCTTCATTTGCGGATGTGGATGAGATCTCCCCTCAGAAGGATTCTAGGGAATTTCTATTCTAAGCCATGGGCCTGTGTTCAAGCCATGAAGGTTGTATGCAAGAGCAGTGTATCTTACTGCATCTAGTATTTGCATCAATCATAATATTTAAAGAGATAAGTATTCTTTGTTTGCTGAGTTATATCATTTAGTTGGATCTTGTAATTAGTAAAGAGAGATAGTGGTTTCTCTTGAATTGTGTTCACAAGCATAAGATCCTTTGTAGATTTCATTTATTGCAAGTTATTTCATGCTGGTTGTGAAGATTTTTGAGTGTGACTCTGAAATAAAAAAGAGAATTGCAATTTCGATGGTGATTAGTTGGTCACATCGATATCATTCTCTAATGCATGAACTGTAATAGAGCCTTGAACTCTTGGAGAGAGTTGGTTCTACATGCTAACTGCATAATGCATTCAGGAAATCTGTAGTTGTGCTAATTATCTTTTGTTGTGCTGAGTTTAGCACTCTCGAGAGGAGTAAAAGATGGAAGAAAGAGTTATATTAGAATTAAATAAAGATAAGTTTCTTTATCCCTTCATTTTGATCTTTTGACATGTTTCTCTTATAAGTTGATTTATTTATTTATGTTTTAATATTGTTCATAAATTCTTATGTATTCATGCTATAACTTGAAATAGTAAACCTTGTATGATTCTAGCCTTGATATTTCTTTGGATAGTTATAAACTATCAGTAATATCTCTCTAAAATGCTTTCTGGACAGTTCTAGGAGCAAGAAGGTGATGAGAGATTGCTTAGTGATGAAAAGCTTGAGGCATCTTGTGAGGAAGTCATGCTGACCAAAGAAATGATCAAGCGTGAAGTCACAACTTGCAGCCATGGGATTGAGTTGGTGGCTAGAGGGAGTTCACTTCTAGAAGTCTTCTTTGCAATCTCTGAGGCAGGGATCAAGAGGGAGTTCTGTGACTCACTAAGAAGAAGTGAAGGTTGCAATGTTGCAAGGCCAAGTGTTAAATCCTTGAAAGACCTCTTCAGTCGCTGAGATCAGAATTGCACAAGACAGTCATCTAGATTTGACATTGGTAGCTCCACAAACCTATTCAGAATAGAGTGATTTGCAATGAGGTCGAGGAGGTCAACCTTGAACTCTCTTCAGTACCAGAGGTGTGCATTGGAGATTTTTTTATCTAAGGCAAGCGTTGTAGGCATTCTTGGACGATGAGGTCAGAAGGTTGATGCATGTACTTAAAGATTCAGAGGGAATCTACAGTTGATTGGATCGTTGATGTATCTAGTCAATACTAGACCAAATATTTGCTATGCAGTGAGTGCACTTAGTCAGTTCATGTGTGAACCAAGGCAAATACATCTAGTTGCAGCGAAGCATATCCTGAGATACTTGCGTGGCATAGTTGGATATGGCTCGAGATATTCCCCAGGCGTGGACTTGGAGCTGCATGATTATATTGATTCTGATTGGACAGGTTGTGTTTCTGATCGGAAGAGTACCTCTAGATGTTGCTTTAGTTTGGGATCTGTGATGATTTCCTAGTGTAGCAGGAAGCAGTCTTTAGTGGAATTGAGTACATCAGAGGCCGAGTATATTTCAGCTTGTGTGGTAGCTCGAGAAGCAGTGTGGCTTCATAAGCTCCTTGTAGGATTGTTTTGGACAATCATTGGAGCCTACTTTCATTCATTGCGATAACCAGAGCTGTGTGAAGCTTTCTATCTATCCTATGTTTCATGACAAAACCAAGCATGTTATATCAGAGATATGGTATTGAGGAAAGGTATACAGTTGAGGTATATCGGCACTAATGAGCAGACGACATACATTCTCACCAAGCCTCTCTCCAGGATAAAGTTTGAGTACTTTCGAGACAAGCTTGGAATGGTGGAGAATCAAGCCCTAGCTGAGAAGGAGTCTCAGTATCAGTGATCCTCTTTAATGAGTTCTTCTTTGTGAGAGAAGTTCAAGGTGAAATCCCTTGTTAATGCATTCTTTTCTGCAAGAGAAGTTTGGTGTGGAAGCCCTTGTTCCACCCTCTGGGAGAGCCATGGTGGATGTCATGTGTGTGACTCCATGACAACATCACGTGAGAGAGTCCGTGATGATTTTCTTGTACTTGTGTTTTCACCCTCTGGGAGAGCCATGGTGAAAGTCATGTTGAGGTGACATCACACAAGTGATGAACACTTGTACATACCATACATGGTTGTAGCCATTATGGTTGATATCATGATGAGGTGATATTTGATATCATGATGAGGTGATATTTGATATCACGATGAGGTGATATCGTTTCTTTTCCACATATGGTTGTAGCCATTGTGGTAGCTATGACGATGGGGTGATATATGATATGACGATGAGGTGATATAGTTTCTTTTCCACATATGGTTGTAGCCATTGTGGTAGACATCACGATGAGGTGATGTGTCTTATGCAGCTGGAAGTATTTCTCCCTAGCTGAGAGGGAGTGTTGATGTAATTGCAGCTTCGGGCTTCATACTTATTTATATTCAATGTAAAGAGGCGCTTCATATGGAAACTTTGTAATTATCTTCTTGGCCGACCTTCCTTGTAAATTGTATTTATTAAATTGAAATTATATTTTTATGATGGCCGACCTTGCATGAAAAGGTGCGACCTCTCTCCTTCAAGTTGTATAAATACAAGATCATTCCACTCCATTTGGGCATCAATCAAGTGCAAGCATTTCTTCTCTTCCAAGTGTGAATTCTTCAAGGGTAGATCAATCAAGTGGAGATTGCGAATTATCAAGAGATAGCGAATTTCTTAAGGGAAGATCTGAGTTACAAGGAAGTGCTGATTACTTGTTATCATTGCATCTTGTGAAGGTGTTGCATATCAGCCTTGATATTAGCCTCATTGTAAAGAGACTTGTTTCCATTATTGATATATAATAGAGAGATATTTGTTGTTGGGTTTTTCCCCTCAAGAGGAGGGTTTTCCCAGGGTATCTGTTGTGTTCTTGTGTTGAATTTTTAAATTAATTTTCTGTGCATAACATCTGATCATAAAATTAACAAAATTCACTGGAAGCATCGTGCTACTCCAACCTCACTTAGATTGAATATAAATTTGTAAATGTTTTAGAGACTAATGTTTACAAAATAAAAAATATATTTGAGCTTTTAATACTAATTATAATAAAATGATATTTTAGTTTATCATAATTAAGAGGAAATGCATTTAGTTATGTTCAATAGTTGGAACAATGAAGCTCACATAACTATTGAACTTGCATAACATCAATGATAAAGCTAGAAAACTCTAGAAATGGTTGGTTAGCCTCGATGTTGTATATTTTATACTGTAGTAGTCTTCTAGAAATTCCTATTTTTAGGTGCTATGCATGATTAATCATATAACTTTATTTTGTGTTTAAGCAATGATGATACTATTGGGACACTCTCCTGTGATTATAACTAGTCATATATATGTTGTCTTTAGAATCAACATGGTACTTGACAAAGGTTTGTATAATATATATTAAATGGGAAACATGGTTGAAAGATAACAAAATAGCAATAATAACATAGTACAACAAAGCCCTCAAAAACCCAATTTCTTTTTTCTTTTTGTAAACACTCTAATGATTGACCCCACCACTTTAAACTGTACCCCTATCTTACATTTATTACAAACTACATTCTCAACCTCTTGTCGACCCCAATTAGTCATTGCACTAGAGCAATCTACATCAAGTGTAGGGAACTTGACTTCATGGAGTACCTTGAGATGACCTTTTAACAACTCCAATTTACCAGTAGTCCTTCAAGGAAGCCTTGATTATGAGTAACCATAAGTTTCTCAACTATTTTTCCTAAATCCTTGCAATATTACTCTTATCTCTTGCAACTTTAGTAGACAATGGACACTTATTTCCTATCAATGTGTAAATTTTCCATAAAAGCATTTCCTCATGACCCTTTACGTTCTTCTAGTTGTTTCTTTTCCTTAGGTAGGACTATTTTGTTGATGAGAACCTCTCGAAGAAAGAGCTACAAACACTAGTGCCATTGTGTTTCTTATAGGATCGTCATGAACAAATTATCTATGAAGTCCTCATGACTGGACAATTTGGGCCTTAGAAGTCTAAAATCCCTAATGCTATAATCATGATGGCTTTGATAAAGTTGAGTGTAACCAACTTGCCAAAATTGAATATAGTAGCCAATCTTTTATCTGAAACCCTACCTCTATATAGAGGGTCATGAGGGGAGAATTGGACCATTGCTACACCATTCAAATGAGTAGAAGAGAACCCACCATAAGTACTCCAAACCATAGAATTGCTCTAAACCTACAACCAACAATCCACACAAACCATCCCATAAAAATCCACCAACATTTCCATTTATCCTCATTCCCATGCATTAGACATTATTATTGGTGTATGGGAAATAAACTTTAGACTTGTCAAACTTTTTAAGTGACCCTTCCAACTTAAAACTTGGTAATGGGCATGCAAAAAAATATTAGCTGAAATGTGGTGAAGATTTGACATGTGGCATAATTACTGTAGAGTCTAAACTAGTATATTGTAAACTTGGTAAAAACCACACAATTCAAAGATATGACTAGCTGAACAATCCACTCAACATTGTAAAGACTACATTAAATTGTCAACCAAGGTTTGTAAACTTGTGATGGTGCTGCACTATATGTTCCTTCAAAGACTTGAGGCTACCTAGGTTATCCTAATTAAGGTATTCTACTTGCTAGAATTTACAAAATTGCATAACAGTGAAAGAAACAAACTAGCACTAATGGCTACAAGTGCCTATTGCTTAACTTGTAACTAAACTGCTGTGAATAAAGAATTACTGTACCAACTCAAAACTAATCAAGACTAGTAACTGAACTTATTCTAATATCCGAAGGACTACAAGCTAAATAATTGTAACCATGCTCATGAACATTCATTATTGATAATCAAAATATGAGAATCTATTCTAACTTGCATGCAATTTATGAAGTAATGATAAAGGAAAATAACTACTAAACATAAAAAAACAACTGCAAATATAGTGAAGAATAGTTACCTTGAGTGGCTTGCTCAAGTGGCTGTCATCTTTACTTAACTAAACCAAATCTGACCCTTTAGATTCTACGCATTCATATGAACTGGAACTTCATTCATTATGCATCACAAAATAGTATACAAAATCTTCCTCACAGATTGTATTCAATAAAATCATTCTAAATAATCAATATGTCTATAGATGATAACTGAAATTGAAAAGTAACTGATAACAAAATACTGAGATCAACTAACTTATCTAAGGACTCAACCACCAACTATATACAAGCATGGTGGAGTTTATTTTAAACATAACTCCTAACTGCAATCATTAACTACACTTCGTAGATATCATAATATATAGTTAAGATTTGAATTGTTCAACTGCAACCGAAAAGAAAGAAGAGTTCTAATAGAATTAAAACTCTATAAAATAGATATGCATGTAAGACACATAAATAGTCATCCAAAATCCCATCAAGAAAGGAGTTCTTCTTAGCACTTTATTAGCTATCATAATGATGCACAACCAACTCCATCAGTTGTCTCCACACAGTAGTTATTGCATTCAGCTTGATCTGACAATTCCCCTATTTCGTTGTTCAAGTCTTCCTTTTGCTACGATTATAACTTCTAGTTGCCGCGGGCTGGAGTATCTTCTTGGACTGCAAGAGGTTAATCCACAAGACATATACACAAAGCTAACTACCATGATTAAAAACAAAATTTCATCAACATTTCATACACACTCACATATAAACCATGCAATGCTACTATATCATAACTATATTTCCATTACTATAATTTAGGTCCAAGGTTGTATAATAAGCAATGAAATGATAGCATAGCATAGGAGTATTGTCTGAAAGGATTATCTAATAATGTCTGAAAGTATCCATAAAAACAACAAAAAATAGGCTAATAGATAAACCCATCATCCCCCCCAACTATACTTTTTCTTGTCCTCAAGCAAAACACTAGGGGTATAGATATATCATAGGGAGATCTCCTTGAGGTCCATGACAACATCAACTCCCTTGATATGCTTTAAGTAGAAACCTCTGTAAGCTGCAAGTTGTCTCATTCTGATGATCCCAACTTTCTCACACTCCCCCTTTTCCCCAGTCCAATGTGGAACTAGATAGAGTAGCATAGGTGGGTGAAATGTGAGTGGTACTCAGTGAATTCCTATATCAGCACCAATTTTCATGTATCTATGTACCCTCTCAAGCATGGTGGTAAAATTCTACACTGAGTGAGGTTCATTTCTCTGTAACCCTGGGGTCAAGTTGTAACATCTACTCTGCATATAACTATAACATTTCTGACCCAAGCCCACAAATAATTTTTGCATTCTTTTGTAATCCTTTGTCCTTAGTTTCATAATTTTTCTTCCTACAACTTTATGATCCAGGAGTTTCAACCATTCATCTATAAGTGCATCAGGGTCTTTAGACTCTTTTCTTATTGGGAGAGCAACTGATTTCTCTCTCTTCTCATATTCTTCCATTATGTCTCCTCTAAATTGTTCATTCCTATAATAAGATGCTAGTGCCCTTACTTAGAGATCTCCTACAAATATCATAGGATTCCACTATGTTTTATCCGACACTACATAGTTTTGTAAATAGTATTCACATAGTTGATCCTACTCTTCTAGTGTAGATTTAGCAAAAACATCAAGAAACTAAAATTCCTTGCTCATCCCAACTGACTAGTTATTGATTAGCCTACTAAGCTGAAAACTATTTTTTTTTTGCAAAAATAGTGCATATGTCCTTGCTGGAGGTCTGCATGTTATGATTTGAGCAACTTTATCTACCACTTCTTTCAAACCGACTCCTGATTTTCTTAGCTCAATCTCTTTCCCTTCCAACACCTTAGCATGTTCTTCAATCAAAATTTCTTTTTCTTTCTTCCACTTTTCTTTTTCTTGTGCAAATTCATTAGTCACCTTCCATAGCTGATAACCAAGAGACAAGGTTGTATGGTGAATTGGAGTTCTTATGGAAGGAAGTCTCTGATTTGGTATTGCAAGTTCTCCATACCCTATTTTGGTAATGGCCAATTGTGCCAATAAATCCAGTTTTGCACCGTGGCCATATGTTTGCAATTTTTCTTCCAATTCTTGTATTTTTGTTTCCCTTTCCTTGTCTTTCTTTTCATAGCTTTGCACTAACTCTTCCAAATGTTTTATTTTTTCCAAAGCTTCCTAAAGCTCTTTCCTAACATCTCCATCTTCTATAAGCATTTCCTTAGCTTCCAAAAATTGCTCATTACCACCCTTTGTATAGTCTTCATAGGTAGGACTATGTGGGGCTTTCTTTTGTGTTTTCTTGGCAACAAACACATCTTCTGAATCTGAATCAAAAGTGGTAGACATATCTCTTCCTCTTCATAAGTGTATGCACATTTCTAGGGATATTTCCCTTCCCTTCAAAATTTGTCTCAACCAACATCACATCTTCCTCTTGTTGTTCCTGGCCCTTTTCCTCTTCTTTAGGTTTTTCCACACTCCCCCTCATAGCACCTTTCTTTTTCAATTGGCTTGAACGCCTAGGTGTAGGTGTCTCCTTTTCAACATCCTTTTTCTTTTGAGCATCCTTCTTTTTCTTCTTTGTTTTAGAAGGTGTGGATGTACCGCCTCTTCTGTTCTTGGGTTTTGGTGGTTTTGAAGAAGATGGAATTTCTTCTACTGCTGGTGACCTAGACTCTGACACATTGTGCTCCTTTGGCTCACCTTGGCTACGGGTAGGTGAATCCATAGGTGAGACAAGAGAACTTCCTCTTACAGGTTCAAGTTGTGGCTCTAAAGTTTCAGGTACTACATGTGCCTCAAGTAAAATGTTAATATCTTCACATTTTACAAAATATTCCCAAGCTACCTGTGGGTACTAAATTATCAAGTTTCTTTTTACTAAGAGGGTAATCAAATAGTGATGTGATAAGGAAGTGTCACTCTTTTTCCTCTGATACTTTGATGCCATTTTTTAACATATTATAAACAAAATTTGGAACATTTACCAGCCTATTATGGCAAAGGTGACTAAGCAATTTGAAATGTGCAATATACAAAAGATTTTGTCTATCGTCACAAGTAAGATATCTAATAACATAGGAAGCATAATTAGCCTAAAACCATGGAAGATAAAGCCTCTTTGTACCTTGTGACGATGAATCCAAATTCTCTCCTCATTCACATAATTCTTCTCTTGCAACCATTGTATCTGCGCGTGCGCGTGTTGGAAACTCTACTCTAGTTCTAGGAAACCCAAATACTTGTGCTATGACAACTTTAGATGCATCCATTGAAAAACCTTTTACCATTTCTTCGTCGTGCTCCAATGTGGATGGAAATATTCTTGATATATCATTGTCAAATTATGTTATTTTTAGGAAATAATTGAGCCAACTCCCGTGAAGATAGGAAATACCATTGCATCTTCTAATATTTTCTTGTGAGCCGAAAACTCTCTCCTAATGACATCACCTCCCATTATGAATCTCTTTTACTTCTTCTCAATGTATTGACCTTGAAAATTCAACTCAATTCCACTTCACCACCTTCAAACCCTTCTCCTATTCTATTGTTCCCTCATGCACTTCCATTTCCACATACTGTAACTGCAACTCCCCTTCTTAATATCAACTTAATTGAGCTAAAAAATGGGTTCTAGGTTCAACTTAGCTTAATTTCATAGGATTAGGGAATTGGAAATTACAAGTATCAGCAAAAAGTAGGTACAATTTTAGGAGGGTTTTGCATGCCATATCTATCTGTTGCATTTGCTTTTAGGTGGTGAAAATAAAAAAAATTGGCTGAATTGTACCCTCCCCCAACTTAAGGTTTGAAGTGACCCCACTTCAACTCATGATAGGCAAGGGTATGATTAGAAAGTATGGAAATTAATGTTATGAATATATTGCATGCTTAATTTAATATGAAAGACATAATGAAAGCATTAAGAAATCTATGATAATTATGATAGTGTACTTTGTGTACCTATAGGAGGTGACTAACTAAATGCCGCATGCGTGAGTTGAATAGTTTGTATCCGCAATTTGATTTGATGTGACCGAAAGTAATTGTAGGTGAATGAATGGTGAGGTGGTGGATGTAAGGTAATGAAATGAAATAGACAGATAATAGTTGGTGATGTGACAGTTCAAACGTTTAAAATTTGAATTGGTAGCATAAAATAAAATAGGCATGGTGCAGGTACTTATTATGAAAAGATGGATACTGCATGAGAGAATTTTGAGGTGAGAACGCGTGAACTACAATTTTAATGTGGCACCAAGTGATTTGAAATTTTTCTACTAGACGACACTACAGGTACCTTCGACATTAGGTCCCTTCCTGTATTGTTACAATTGTTGTGCTACAAGTCCCTAGTGCAACAAGGCCCTTTCTAAATGTTGATAGTTGTATATATAAGACAAGTCCTGCTGGAAAAATTATGTACATCATTATAACTGTGCTATGTGTGCTTGTGAGGCAGAATAAGAAATTAATTCTGAGTGATCTCAAGGATTGAGATGTGTAGCTCTATTTTGGAATCACTTGAAGGACTTGGTATATTTGCTGCTACTACTGAGGCTTCACTTTGTGTTTCTAAACCTATATCTTGATCACTGTGAAGTCCATACTGCTGAAATAGAGAGAAAATAAAATCTTCCTCATGTATTGGGTTTTTGTAAAGTTTCAATCAGTGGCCATTAACTAGGAGTGAGAACCTCACTGCATCTATGGTATGCAATTGTACTACTTTGTTAGGAAAGACTTGGTTGATCTCATAAGGTCCCAACCACCTTGATTGAAGTTTCCCTTTGAAATCCTTGTATCTTGAATCATATAATAAGGCCTAGTCTCCTACAATAAATTCTTTTGTTTTGATATATTGGTCAAGCCACTTTGTCCTCTACTATTGTACTATCTCAGTGTGATGGATGGCCTCCATCCTGATTTCATCCAACCCATTTAAATGGTGTAACCTCTCCTTTTGAGCTACTATGAGATCCATTTCCAACTATATCGTTGTTCTTAATGTCTTATATTCAAACTCAATTGGAAGGACTACTATTTTTCCATATACTAGCTCATAGGGTGTAAAACTAGTTGTTTTCTAGGTTGTTCTATATGCCCATACTACTTCTCGTAACCTAGCAACCCAATCTTTTCTATATAACTGCACTGTCTTGGTTAGAATACTTTCAATTTCTTTGCTGGCAACCTCACCTGGCCATTGGCCTGAGGGTGATAAGGTGTTGAATTTTTGTACCTGATTTGTTATTCTTCAACCAATTTGGTGACGGGGTATGAAGTAAATTGTGGACCCTAATCAGTCACAATTTCCCTAAGTACTCCATACCTATTAAAAATTTCCTCATACAATAGTTTTTCCACATTTCCATCTCTGGAAAACTGTAATGCCTTTACTTCTACCCACTTAGTCAGATAATCAGTGCAAACTAGGATATATTCCTTTTTGTTAGAAGTAGGTGAGATTGGTCCTATAAAGTCTAGACCCCATTCATTAAAGGGAGCTAGTGTTAACTAAGGCTATAATTGCATTTCATCACTCCTTGTTAGTTTACCCATTCTTTGGCACCTATCATAGCTCCTTGTGTACTTGACAAAATCCTTGTGTAAAGTTGGCCAATACTAACCAGTTGTGAGGATTTTGAATGCTATTCTTTTTTCTACAAAATGACCCCCACATGGTTCATCATGGCAAGCCTTCATGATATCATAGATTTCATCTTCCCTTACGCACCATCTCATGATGTTTTCAGGGCTAGATATTTTTTTAGTGGAGAATCTTCGCCAATTGGCGAATATTAGATATCGAGCAAGTAAAAAATGGCAATTAAATCACACCCAACAGGGTGGCCAAATCACTCAGATTTTATGAATTATCGGTCCAATGCATGTCCATTCGCCATCAATTTTTTTATGAGGCATATTAAGTAGTAAATTCACCATAACAAACTACGTGCTTCAAATGGGCTGATTAATATTTTCACCTAGAATCTCAGAAGCATGTAATAAATCACCTACATATTTTCCAGTACTATTAAAACAACATTGTGTATTAGGACCCATTTCGCCAATTAAAATTTATAAATAGTTGCTTATGAGGACCCATTTCACCAATTTTCATGACACCTCCATGCTAATTGTAGGGTCATAATCGCCTTGAAAATTACAACGTATGTGTTTCTTTGAGGTTTGATTCACCCAACACTTAAATGTATCATTGTATAATCACATGGGATTTTCCAAATTTTTAATATACCATTTAAAATCCTGCAGAATTCACCAAATATGGATTGATATAAATACAATCAAAACTGCCATTTATTCTTACACATTTTGTTTAGTTTTGAACTTGTGAGCTCTTGATTCAGAAGTTGGACTTGGAACCTTGAAGTTGATTGTAGGCAAGTTACAAACTTACAACACAAATTTTTGCATTAACGAATAGCAAGTCAGTGAAAACCTAAACTTAAAGGTGAGTGATCATTTGATTCATTTCTTCATAGTGTTATAATATTTCTTTATCTCTTTTACATTCTTGCTTCAATCTTAAAGATGATATTGAGTAGGGAATGGGATCTATATTCTTTTTCCTAACTCCAATAGGCACTAACCCACTTTCAAAATTGTAATGCTCCAATGCCAACTCCAACGAAGAAATAGAATAAATGAAAGGCTGCAAATAACGTATTCCCAACGTCTTCACCAAATCTTTATCGAGAAAAATGTCCATGCAATTGGACAAGAAAGCTGAAGCTACCTCATAAAATAGAGCATGGGGGTTGTTCTGAATCCATTCCCTACCTACAATTATTCTTATAACATCGTCAACCTGCACACAAGGAATTATGAAAACCTTACCCAACTTTCGTTTGTTGTATGCATTGTCGCTTCTTTTCTCCCAAAAACATTTGGGTAGCATGACATGCCACGAAGAATCCATATCACAATTAAATTGAGAATAGAGAAGAAAGAAAGCAAATCCAATTACCAAATATATTATAAATGATATGAAGAACATCAAGTTGGTGAAGTATATATAGAATGAAGACATCAAATACTCAACACTTGAACATTTAATTCACCACTTGATGTTACAATATTGTTTCAAAAAAATTGAGTCATGAATTTAAGTGATTTAAAAAATAATAAAACGTCAATCATTGATATTTTAAAATCTAACGTTTCTGGAATTATTCTGGGGGTTTGAATTCACAAGTCTAGTGCTTTAGACATTTGCTTTTGGAATGCAACTATAGTCATCCATCTTGTGATAACTGTTGATCTTTGATGAACTTAGCATTGACCGTTGATTCCTTGTAGACCATTAACCACGAGTTGAAGCTCGGTTCCACCAAGGACAGATGTTACAATCTCGCATTACCGTAGAAAACTAATGACATCACCTTCTCAATAGTGTGGGTGTGAGGGAGCCGCCCGGTTGTTAATCGTCGATCTTAATCATTGATTTTCGTGAGAAAATGTTTGTCACCTGAATTTGATACTCGATAGAACCGGTAATCACCTAGGTCGAGGGGTCAGTCACCACGATGACTCCAAAGGCTTAAGTCATAACTTAAGTGACCTTCAATTTCCGGTAGCCAGTCATCGATAAAATATTATTTTGGGTGTCATGACTTTAAGTGATTTAATAAGTAATAAAATGTCAATCATTGATTTTTGGAAATCTAACAGTTCTAGTGTAATTCTAGAGGTTTGAATTCATAAGTCTAGTGCTTCAGACATTTGATTTCATAATGCAACTACAACTGTCCATTGCAAATTCATCGAATGGTCATGGGTTATATTGATTTGTGTTGACATCTAGCTTCAGACATAATGGATATATTGATACTTGTCCCTATTTCAGACACTTTATGAAGGAATTTGGATTTGTGGAAATTTTTTCCCACAATAGAACAATATGTAGCATTTGATATTTTCGCCACCCATGCTATGATTTATTATTAGCATACCAATTTATTTTGCAAATGATTTTTTTTGTTGGTTTGAGATTATGTTTAGTTCGCAAATAATTTTTTTATTCATTGGAAAATAGGTTTAATTCACCAATGAAAGTAGTTTTTTTTGGTTTGAAAACATTTTTGAATCACCATCAAAAATATTTTGTTTGTTTGAGTACAGGTTTAATTTGCTAATAGAAATATTTTGTTGGTTTAAAAACATGTTTAATTCGCCAATGGAAACATTTTATTGGTTTGAAAATAGGTTTTAATCGCCAATGAAAATATTTTATTGGTTTTAAAAATATTGCAATTCGCCAGGATTTTCCATAGACTTCTAGCAATTACAAAAGATTCGCCAATTGAGATTATTTTCTTTTCCCAAAAAACAAAAAAATTCGCCAATAAAATTAATATTTTTTTTGGGAAGTATACAAGATTCACCAAGATTTTACACCTTCATCGAGGGGTGGGGGGGTTCTTAAAGTTATCCCTGGTTAGGGCCAGTGTAGAATATATAACCTGATACCCAAGAGTATGGAAACACTTATGTACCAACTATCTCTTTTCCCTTGGAGAAAAGTGTGGTAGAATTTGCTCTGTCACTAAATAATTTGCAATGTTAGCATACTAGGGTACACGTACATTAAGAGAAAACAAGTGTTCATCTGGAAATGAGTCATCCACTACCCCTTCTGCTAATTATGTTGGCAACCTTGATAGAAAATATGCTACTACATTAGCTTTACCAAGTTTGTCCACTATTGTAATATCAAACTCTTGTAGAAGGAGCAACCATCTAACTAGTCTAACCCCTACTACAGGCTTGTTCATCAATATCTAATAGTTGTATGGTCTATGTGGAAAAAAATTGAATAACCAATGATGTAATTCCTAGATTTATTGATGGCATACACTATTGCTAGCATCTCCTTTTCTATAACATTATAATTTAACTCCACTTCCTAAAGATTCTTGCTAATGTAGTAAATAACATATTCTTTGTTACCCTCTTTCTGACCCAAAATTGCTCCAATAGAAAAATCTGAAGCATCAATATGTATATGAAAGGGTAAGGTCCAACTTGGCCCTCTCAAAATAGGTGCTTGGGTTAAGGTGTTCTTCAGCTCTTCAAAGGAATGTTGGCACTCTATTGTCCAATCAAATTCAATATCTTTAGTTAGAAAAACAAACAATGGTGTAACAATCTTATTGAAGTCTTTAATAAACCTCCTGTAGTAGCCTGCATGGCCAAGAAAAATTTTGATATCTCCTTTCTTTTGTGGAACAGGTAATGTAGAAATGATTTCTATCTTATGTGGATCAACTTGAATCCCTGCATTGATATGAAGTGCCCTAAAACAATCCCTTGAGTCATCATTATAAAGCATTTTTCATTATTCAGGGAAAAGTTGTTTTCTTTACATCTCTTTAATATATTTTCTAGATTGCTAAGAGATTCCTCATAAGTTTCCCCATATGTGGTGAAATCATCCATATATATCTCCATATAGTCATGAGCATAATCAAAAAATATGTTGAGTTCTGCTCTCTGAAAAGTAGCTGGAACATTGCATAAACCAAAGGGCATAACAAAGTAAGCATAAGTACCCCAAGGACATGTAAATTTTGTCTTGTCCTGATCTCTAGAGCAATTTTTATATGATTATAACAACTAAAACCATCTAGGAATGAAAAGTGCTTCTTCTCGGCTAAAGAGTCAAGCACTTGATCTATAAAGGGCAATGGAAAGTGGTCCTTCCTAGTGTCTGTTTTCTGTTCCCTATAATCTACACATACTCTCCATTTCCCACCTTTCTTGGGAACAATGACTAAAGGTGACACACATTCACTGTCAGATATAGGATAAATGAATCTTGCATCAAGGAGTTTTTGAAGTTTAGCTTTGACTATTTCTCTCAAGGTAGGGTTCATTTGTCTTTGACGTTGTCTAATGGGTCTATAACCATCATTTATATATATCTTATACATACATAAATCAAGATCTATACCTTTCATATCACGATAGTCCCATGCATATGTTGCTGCATGTGCCTGCAACACAATAGTTAGGGAATTCTGCTGCTCCTCAGTCAATGCATTATTTATGCTCAATATTTTTCCTGGCATGAATTCTAGTTCTTTGGATGATTCTTGCATAGATGAGATATCAAGGCTAGGAATGATGGGTACACACTGTTGTGGCAGTAAGGAATGAAAGATTTGAGATATTTCTTCGAGGAATTGGTGGGTATAATACTTTGCAAGGGGTCTTGTAGGCATGTGAGACAATCCTATTGCTGTGGGCTCCTATCACATTCATTTTGTATTATATGAGCAATCAACTCATCTTCATCATGATCATCCAATAGTGGGCTGCATTCTATTGTCATCAAATTTTGTAGGGAATAATTCTCTTTCTCATCCAAAGTGGGCCAAATAGTTTGCTCAAGATCAACGTAAGGTTGGGCTAGAGAATAGAGGACCAATTTCTTGGTCACAGTCCTAGTAGATATTATCATATTTCTAGACCTATAGCTGATGAATGCATCAGCTGTAACCAACCATGGTCTTCCTAGGATGAGTGGATATCCTACAAGATTAACCTTTGGCTATAAAACTATGAAATCAACAAGATATTCCCAAGAATCTAATGCAATAACTAAATCTTCAATAATTCTTTCAGGCTTGACTATTGACCTATCAACCAATTGTAGAATAGTTTTTGTAGGTTTAAGGTTGGCTAACTGGAGTAATTGCATATTTTCTTTAGTCATGACATTGATTTCTACCCATAAGTCTATCAAAGTATTCTTGATAAGGGTTCCATTAATCTTAACATCCACTATTGGATTACTAGGGTCTATGTATTTAGGGGCACTAATGTTTCCTAACATGATATCAACAAGGTTTCCCAGGACATGAAATATTTGAGGATCCTTCCTTTTCCTCCTTGGTTTCTTAAGACATAGGTCCCTCACAGTTTTGGTATAAATTGGAGTATCTTTAATAGCTTGGATGAGAGGAATCTTAATGCTTACATATTTTAGTTGACCTAGTAGGTTTGTCTCAGCATGTGTGTGATGTTTTTGAATGGCTAAACATTCAAGGAAAGGAGGACTTGGACTTGAGGTAGTTTGGTGTACCTGATTTGACTCAGGTTCTAGAGGTGATTTGTCTGGAGATTCAACTACAGGTTCCTCATCCTCCATCTCAGTGATTTGAGGGGATGAAGGTCCAACTAGTTGTTTCCCTAACTTGAGGTGAACATCACTCACCTCTACCCCATAAGTGGGGTATTACATAGCCTCGTTAGTATAATCCCGTTGAACAAGCTTGTTATTAGGGTTAGGTGCAGGTTGGGATTGTAATTGTGGTGGTTTGGATGGATGAGAAGTGGGATTTGATGGAGGCATAATGGCTTGTTTTTGGGGCTAAGAAGGACGCATAGGCTGCTGATAATTCATGTTTTGTTGCTGCAACTGCTGGCCTTTTTTCCATTGAGGTTGCCACTAGTTCTACTATATTGGCCATTTGGGATTGTAATTGGAACCCTAAAAATTTTGTTGTGACCAAGGATTTAGTTATTGCTGGTTCCAATTTTGCTGAGGTTGTGGCCGTTGTTGGGGGTTTTTCCATTGATTTTGATTAGCTAGCAAAGATTGAAAATTCCACGCATTTTGTTTTTTGATTTCCAATGGGAAAGGATGAATTGAAGTTAAGAGGGTCTTGTGGCATACCTTGTATTTTTTTCCATGGTCTTCTTTGAGCTATATAAAAGAGCTACCCATCCTCTTCTTCAAGTTATTGAAAAACAGGTTTCTTAGTTTTGTCTTGTTGAATACTAGCCACCCTCTTGTATTTACAGTCTACTTTCCTTTGCCTATAACTTGGGTAGTATTCAGTGAGCATTGCTTTTGCTTCCTATCGCTTCTTCTTGATGTAGATAGTGGGGTAAGTGCACAAAGTTGAGTCCACGAAACATGGAAGTTTTTGCCTTAGTAAAAAAAATGAAATCGACATTGCAAAAACGAGATCCCGTTTAGCTTCGGGATCCCGAGCCTAAATGCAATACGAGATCCCGCTTTTTAAAAATCAGGGTCTCGTTTGCTAAAGGGTCCTGAACTGATGGACAGGGAACGAGATCCCGATTAGTACAAAACAAGATCTTGATTTATATGTTTTGTACACATCGGGATCCCGTTTCCCTATCAACGGTCACACTATTTAATATTGGGAAACAAGATCCTGTTTCTAAAAAAATGAATTTGAATTTTCTTTGTGGTCGGGTTTTTGCTTTGTATTTTGGTTCGGGAAAAGCATTGGGAATCCGAACCTAGGCCTTCAACCTAGTTTGACCTGCAAGTTGAAGGTCCTAACAATGTCAGAGAAAAATACCAAGTTTGGACATATGGCTGACGACTTTTTTTGTAGAATTTTTTGACGAAATTAAAACCCATTTTAGATGAGACAATGTAGATTCCAAACATGTAATTTTTTTACAATTGGATTATTTTTTCTATTTTTCAATTAATTTATGATGAAACAGGTCCATAAACTTTAAATATCAAGGTTTTTTAATATTTTAATAACTTTTGATCAACATAACATTTTGATGAACGGATTGCATGAGAACAAACTTTAGAAAATTCTTTTCAATTTAATTTTTTTTCAAAAAATGATAAGTTAAGGTCAACTTATGTGTGTCGTACACAATGATTTTTCAAAACAACGAATATGCCTAATAAAAAATTAACAAAAAAAAAATTCAATAAAAAATTACAAAAAAATATCGAGAACAAGCTTTAGTGAGTCACAAATATTTTCCAAAAAGGATTTAGAAAAATACGATAATTTAGGTCAAAATATGGATGCTGTACACGTGCATGGTATGGTATAAAAAAAGTGACTTTTAAACAGTGGTTTTTAGAAACACCTATTGAAACTCAATTTGTACAATCACGTATTGAAATAAATTACATATTTGGAAACTAGACTTGAGTACTACATTTTATGATTAGTGACTTTTTTGAAGATTCCATGTCTAAGTGCTTCAAATTTTAAGGTCAAATGTGTCAAATGCTGAAAATCAGGGAAAACACTTCCACTTTTTGGCCAAAAAGTGGACTCAACTTCTTTCCAACATCGAGTGTCCAACTAAGTTTTTAGGTGAATGATAATGTCATCCTTCATGTTGGACAACGAATTGCTTAATTCTATCTTTGAAACCCTAGTAGATTATTTTCCAATAGTGGATTTCCTCTCTCCTCTTGGCCTCTTAGTGAAGGTCTTGGAATAATTTCTATAGACCTTGCAGATGTCTTCAAATGGTATTTGAGAGATATCCCCTTTCCCAATAAGATTGAGGGCATCCACACATTCCTCATTGAACCCTCTAAAAAATACTAATTTGAGGGATTCTTCAAATAACTTGTTCTATGGGTTTTTCTTGAAAGCAAACTAAAATCTCTCCACATAATATTCTAATGGCTCATCCTCCTATGACATTCTAAAAATGTCATCTCTCCTCCTATCAAGTCCTCTACTTGATACTTTTCCAAGAACAATGTTTTCATGGTATCATAATTAGGGATAACATCCTAGCCTAATCCCATAAACCATCTTAGGGCTACATATTTTAGAGTGGCAGGGAAGAGTTTGAGCCTATGAGCATTAGAAGTATAGTCATAACTTTTGCATAGGACATCAAATTCAAACATAAATGTATCTAGGTCTTCATCACCAACCCATAAAAGATTGGTAATGTTAAAGGAGGAATATTCTTTAGCATAGTAGCCCTTTCTTGGTTGGTGATTGGGAACTAAAAGGTTGTACGTCTAGGATCATCCACCGCATCACCCTTGGTTCGGTATGTCCCCTCTTTCTGTGTGCTAGATGTTGGTGATAGGGAATTTTTTTCTTCAGTATTACCCTCGCTTTGAGTATTGGAGTCACCAATTTATGCTATGGATTCTTGGCATGTAGAGGGGAGGAATCTTACCAAAGAATCTCGTTGCCTCTGCATACAATAAATATGGATTTGTATAGTAGCGGTCCTGCACAATGTTAGTGCAAATTTTTGGTGTGTTGAAAAAGATTAAGTATGATAGTCTCAATGCTGTAAACACAGTGTAAACTATGAAAGCTTCGAAAATAAGCCTATGAAGATAGCACCATCCTCGACAATGACACAAAAAATGTAGAGTCTAAACTAGCATATAGTAAACTTGGTAGAAACCACACAATTCAAAGGTATTACTAGCTGAACAATCTACTCAACATTGTAATGTAAAGACTACATGAAAGTGTCAAGCAAGGTTTGTAAACTTGTAATGGTGCTGCCCTATATGTGCCTTTAGAGACTTGAGGCTACCTAGGTTATCCTAATTAAGGTATTCTACTTGCTGTAATTTATAGAATTGCATAATAGTGAAAGAAACAAACTAGCCCTAATGGCTATGGGTGCCTACAACTTAACTTGTAACTGAACTATTGTGAATAAAAAATTACTGTACCAACTCAAAACTAGTCAAGAATAGTAACTGAACTTATTCTAACCTGTGGAGGACTACAAGCTAACTAATTGTAACCATGCTCATGAACATTCATTACTGATAATCAAAATATGAGAATCCATTCTAACATGCAAGCAATTTATTAAGTAATGATAAACAAAAATAACTACTAAACAAAAATAAACAACTACAAATATAGTGAAGAACAGTTACCTTGAGTGGCCTGCTCAAGTGGCTATCTTCACTTAACTAAACCAAATCTAACCTTTCAGATTCTACACATTCATATGAACTTGAACTTCATTAATTACACATCACAAAAGATTATACAAAATCTTCCTCATAGATTGTATTCAATGAAATCATTTTGAATAATCAACATGTCTGTAGATGATAACTGAAAATGAAAAGTAATTGATAACAAAATACTGAGATCAACTAACTTATCTAAGGACTCAACCACCGACTATATACAAGCATGGTGGAGTTTATTCTAAACATAACTCCTAATTGCAATCATTAAATACACTTCTTAGATATAAAAGTATATAGTTAATATTTGAATTGTTCAATTGAAACTAAAAAGAAAGAAGAGTTCTAATAGAATTGAAACTCTGTAAAAAAGATCTGCATGTAAGACACACAAAAAATCATCCAAAATCCTATCAAAAAAAAAATTCTTCTTCTCAACACCTTATTAGCTATCATAATGATGCACGAACAACTCCATCAGGTGTCTCCACACAATAGCTATTACATTCAACTTGATCTGGAACTTCTCCTGTTTCACTGTCCAAGTCTTCCTTTTGTTGCAACTACAACTTCCAGTTGTTGCGGGTTGCAGTATCTTCTTGGGATGCAAGAGATTAATCCACAAGACATATACACAAAGCTAACTACCATGATTAAACACAAAATTTCATCCACATTTCATACATACTCACATATAAACCATGCAATGCTACTATATCATAACTATATTTCCATTACTATAATTTAGGTCCAAGGTTGTATAATAATCATGAAAAGATATCATAGCATAGGAGTATTGTTTGAAAGAATTTTCTAATAATGTTTGAAAGTATGCATAAAACAACAAAAAAAGGCTAATAGATGAACCCATCAATAACATAGGTTGGGATGTTAGGATATAGGTTATAATGGATTTAAGGTGCCTTTATAATTAACAAATTTTCCAATCCTAACCAAGATTGGGTAATGTGCTCTATAATGTTGTAAATGGGTCTTGATTGACTACTTTATTAGCCAAAAGGTTAGCTACCTCATTAACTTTTATAGCAATATGAGAACACAATTTCATCAAAAAGCTTAATAGTACCAATTGCTTCCCCTAAAAGGCATCTAAATTTCTAATTTGGGAAAAAGCCTTTGTGGAGTCCATTGATAACTAGTAGAGAATATCCTTCTACCACTAAGTTTTTTTACTCCATGAGAGTTAGCTAGTGATAATCCAATAGAAACTCTTTCCCATTCAACTTCATTATTTGTATGACTACCTAGGAAGATATAACCGCCATGGACAAATGATCCCTTTTCATTTAGGATAATCAACCTTGTGCTTATCATACTTGGGCTTTGTCTAGAAGTACTATCAAAATTGAGCTCCAAGAAACCCAATGGGGGTCTTAACCAAACAATAAAGTTTCTTGCTAACTGTTTATCTTAACCCTTTAATGGGGCATTTAACTATTTTTTTAGAAAGCAATAGGCTGAGTTTCAAATATTTGTAGTTTCATAGTGCAACATAGTTTAAAAATTCACTATAAATGCTAAAACAAATTATTTTTAATTGATTATATTATACTATATATTATATATAATAATTTTATATTATATTTGATGATGGGGTAACTTGCATTAGAGTTTAAAAACTATAGTTAATTGGTCCCTGCCATAGCATCTTGTGCAGTTGAATTTTGTTGGTGTGGTCAAAGGAAAACTAGGGAGGGTTAGTGGGGGAGGTGTTAAATTCACAAAGTCAACCTAAATTACCTACAATTGACAATTATGTTGACACCAATAATCTAGAAAGGTAATCCAAACTCAAAATTTTAATAGGAGCCCTAAATATATGGTCAAAATTGATTGTTGAAAGGGCATAAGATTATAATTAATCATATGAAAATGTCCAAGTTATTTAGTTATGGTTGATTATTTGTAACCAAAATACTCTACTATTGATATAGAAATATAATTATACACACAAACCTATGTATTACATAAATCCTTTGGAAGTCCCAAAGAACTTGATACTTTGATACCAATTTGATGTGTAATTTCTCAAAACCTAGGCTTGTAGAAATCACAAAACCAAGAATTTGTACTATGCTACTTAATTAAAATTAATTGTTAACCATTAATGGAAAAATTATGTTGCTCTTCATAGAAAAGAAAAGAAGTGTAAACTACAACACAATATGTGAGTTGGGAAATCCCTAAAGGGTTGAAACATAGTATATTACTCATAATTACAAATATATCTTTTTGTTAAGCTTATGGTTGCTTCCTCTCAATCTTTAAAGATACAAGATACAAGATACAATTGTTCTCCTCTTTAAACGTGGAAGCTACAACATGCAATTTCCTTCCCTTGCTTGTTAAAACCATGCTTTCCTCCTCTTTTGATAGTTTTTTCCCATGCTAGGGTACTCTACTGAGTGATAAGAATCCTTAGAAGTTAGAAGTTGGAAAGTTACCTATTCATTTCATATTAAATTTTACACAATAAAGGACACTACTACAAATACAACATATTCTTGACACTCTGACAATTATAGTCCTATCTAGATAACTCTTACTCCATGTTTACCTTCTTTGAATTTATTTTTGTATCTAAATTCAACTTGCTATCCAAGTTTCCAAATATGTTTTTCTACATGTTTGATTACAATTTCATGATGCATTCAAATTAGGAACACATTATGGGTAGTTGGTAAGGCAAGTTTATAAGCCATTGGGTTAATCTTTCCCAAAATTTTGAATGGGCTAATGTATTTTGGTGGTAGCTTGGTAGCCTTTCCAAACATTTTGGAGGTGCTATCTAGTTTTACCTTGAAAAAGATTTTGTCCCTAATTGTAACTTCCCTAGGGGTTCATCCCATATTTGTATACCTCTTGGTTCAATCATTTTCTTCCTTCAATATGTACCTTATTGTGCTCTTTTGTTCTTCCATCTCTTTTTGCATCTTAGTTATAATTACTATGTGATCCTCAATTTGTCCCAACTTGGTGTTTTACACTTCCTTCAATATTGTGCCTCAAGTAGTTCCATATTGTTGGACATGTGATAAAAGGAGTTGTTTGTGAACTCAACTTAGGGAAGGCATTGTTCCCATTTGTACTATTGATCCATGTAGTGCATTGCAATAGATCCTCACCACCTGATTAACTGTTTGTTTTTCCATTAGTTTCTAGGTGATAGGAAAAGTTGAATCATACCCAAGGCTAAATGTATTGTTGTCCAAAATATTGAATTGATTCTCACATCTCTATTTGATATGATCTTTTTTGGCCCTTAGTGAATTTTAAAAGATTCACAAACCTTCTTACCAAGTTAGTTGACTCATTTTTCAAATTCTTTGGTATGAAGTGATACCTGAGTGAGTTTTTCAACGACCACCAATATTATATCATTCTTAAAAGTTGTTATTTGTAATCTCGTATAAAATATCTAATTAATTTTTGCTAGTTGTATTGAAGAATAACATGTAGGTAGAGTAATCCATTTGGATTCATGTGCTTAAATTTGACATGTTGACATTCAAACATCGTGCCACAAAATTTACTACTATCTTCATTCTCGGCCAAAAACACAAGGGTCTCAGATTTGCTAGTATCTTATTCACCCTCAAATGTCTAGAATACAAGGAATTATGAGATTCTTGCATTACCTTTGTTCGTAAGTCCCCATTACCAGGAATACACATTCTATCTTTGAAATGTAACAAACCATCTACTTCTAAATGATACCCCTCAAATTTAAGTAGTTGAATACTTCTAAAGCTTCTCACACCTCCGAGCAATTGATAATACTTTTCTAAATTTTGGCTCTTTGCTTGTTCCATGCCTTTGAAAATTTGTAAGATGTTGTGATATTTGTAAGGGTATAAGAAAATTGTATTAGGGTTATGAAAAAACCGTAAGCCCTAGTTGAGCCCGTGCACTTTATTTCTATTTCTCATTGACCGCCTTCCACGGTCACCTGACCCTTAAGTTGTTTCTTGAAGGCCCCTGTTTCATTTTTTGGTTGGCCTTGTCTTCCTAAGTACTAGTTAAGCCCATTCCCTTTTATATGCTTTTAAAGAATCGTTAACCTTTGGTCTCATTGGGTCCCATTTGACACATGGCATTATTTCATGAGTTCTCTTCATTTCGTAAACAACTTAAAACAAAGGACCTCCAACTAGAGTTAGGATTTGATCAAAGGAACTCCGACTAGAGTTAGGATTTGATCACAATTGGGGCAATTTGTTCTTTTATTCAAATGCCACAATGATAAGGGTTTAGGTTCCCTAGTTGCACCCCACATTTTTCCTAAATCTGTCCTAGATAAAATTGCCTTCTTGAAGATCATTTGGAAGTTGAATGAGTTAGATAAGACTCATTTTAGGAACTACAAAAAGCATGCCATCCTACCATCTAAATTGAGCTTCTCATATTTTCAAGTCATTGCTAGAGAAGGTTTGGAGCTGTTGCTAAATAAGTTGATACCCTATAGGATGAGGGTAGAAAAAGTAAAAATATGCGGTCTTGATTATTTCATCCATGATGCTAGGATAAAATATGTTAGAGTAATCATGCATTAGATAATAAATAATTAATCTTTAATTGATTATTAGTCTAATTTATTCTCATGTACTTAAGCTAAACTTAAGAGTGCTTTTTTATGTTAACCGAAGTGAGCTATTATTAGATCATTTTGTCTCATTGCATGAGATGTTGGAACTTGTCATGATCTAATCCCTTTATCATTTAGGGTTTCTCCTATATAACACTCAACCCTCATTGTATAATCTCAACCTTCAAGAGAAATCATGATCTCCTTGAAGATTCTTGAGGTTCATTTTGTAGCTTTTTCTTGTTGAGGATATAGCAATTCTTTTTTTGCAGATCTCTTGCATGGAAGGTGTCTTTGTTTGTTGATTGATATCGTGTCTTGTGTTATTCACAATTCTAACAAAATATAAACTTGTTGCATTCATACATGAACATGACCCAATTGAGGACCTGATAAAAAATTGCTCCTTAGAACCAGAGGCTAAAAAGAGAAGAGAACAATGGGTAAAGGTACAAATTGTAAGGAAAGGAGAAATAAGGTGGATCCTTCTTAGAAAGGTCCATATATTGAGATACATGACCCAATCCTTAGAATCATGACCATGTTGGATAATGCAACCAATTTGCTAGCTAATGTACCTTTGACTCAACCTCAGGTAGATAGATTTGGTCCTTCCTCATTAGTGGAAGATAAATAAAACCCACAACAAGTCACACCATTATAAAATATTACTCCCATGATAGAATCCTTGGTTGATTACCCTCTAGATCTTGATGATTTTCTAGATGATTCAAACATGAGGAAGGTGATGCAACCCCTATCTAGGATCATGGTTGAAAGATACTCCAATGACAAAACATTGATAAAATTTGAAATTGGTGGGAAAGTGGTGGATGATGTTAGAGCCCTAGCCTGCATTAAGTTTATGTCAGATGATAAATTCATCACCACCTAGGAATTAAAAGAATTCCTCCTAGAGAATAAGGGTAGATTTTAGGAAGAGGATAGAGGAAGAATAAACAAGAATCACATAAGAAAATAAAGATGAGATCATAGTAGAGATATGGGCTAAGGTCAATTCTAACCTAGATAGCAGGACCCTATAAAAGGGAAGGAAAATTGTTAGAAAAAGTAGGTTCCTGCTATTACAAGGATGGGACGTATTATCTGCCATTGCATTTGATACCATCAAAAGACAAGAAGGAGATGAACCCATTTTTTCATCTGAAGAGAAAATAGATGCACTATACTTTGGATCAGGTTTCAATCCAAGGAATGAGACCTTGGTAATTTGGTCTATTTCCCTGAGACCAAAAAATCTCATGTGATAAATGATACAAATGAATTAACTGAAAATTTTAATTGTCAAAATATTGGAGGACACCAATTCCCTTCAGGAAACAACATTAAATGTGAACACAACCATGTTCATTGAAGTAGCAGTAAGGAAGTTGGAAGAATATCTTGCCAAGGTAAATGCTTTAAATATAAAGTTGGAGAAAGTTAATTTTGTCACTAGATTGCTTCCACCTCCTCAAGCTATGGTAGGGGATAAAGAAATTCAGGAGAAATCATCCCTTACTTTGGAGGTAAGCAGGTTGAAGAAGGAGCTTGTTGAGAGTAGAGAAGCAAAGAACAAGTCAAGGGTGGATCGAAAAGAAAAGCTCTCAAAGGTTGCTAATAGCTTATTTGGTCATAGGATATCATGCACTTTAGGCCATCTAGAAAGCACATGGAATAACTAAAATACAATTGTTGTTTCTCATGCTATTCATGTCCTAATAAAGGCTTGAATCAAGAACATCCAAGATATTTGGAGCCCAAGAAAACAACTGATTGAAAATATGATGGAGAGAGAAATTTTTGATATGATGCTTCTATTGAATTGTATGTTATTTTGGAGAATTCAGATGCTATTGAGGATATCATGGTTATGCATGAGAGTTATCATCTTGCTATAGAGTAGTCCTTGGAGTTTTCTATGGATCTTAAGCATGGCATTATGCTCAAAATCTTGTCTAATGACAGAGTAATAAAGGATTATAAAGTATGGAGAACCGAGTTCAGTTGTAACCTATCTTCCATCTCGAGTTCTATTTTTTTAGAAGATAATATTGATATGCCAAGTGCAATGTTGCTATGGATAGCTTGATAAAATTAGAGACAAGTCTTGTGAAGTTTTCTGATGATGCAAAGAAGTGGATCAGGGAGGAATATTCTTCCCATTTGAATCATGTTAGGAGAATTTTAGCATCTCCTTGGCCTTCAAAAAATACATTTGCAACATGGGTAGAGAAATATAAATAAAAAATCATGCACCCAACATTTTGTCTCATCATGCAAATTAGAGGAATATCTTCTACAACGACTTCTACAACTTTTTTTGTCTTCTAGTGATGTACCTTTTTATCTTTTGCAAAGCATTTGTACCGATTTGTTTTGATCCTTCAAACAAGCTGTCAAATT
The DNA here is from genome assembly GCA_007258455.2 of Sequoia sempervirens. Lineage (NCBI taxonomy): Eukaryota > Viridiplantae > Streptophyta > Pinopsida > Cupressales > Cupressaceae > Sequoia > Sequoia sempervirens. Next base: position 52,547,363 of record VDFB02168118.1, read on the forward strand.
AAATTGTGGAATCTATAAATGGATTTAAGCTTGTTTCTCCTTTGTATCTATAAAATAAAATTTTGAGCCATTTTGAAAGAATCTTGGATATATGTGTAAGTAGAAAGTTTTGTCTTATTTTGTTCTAGTTTGGTCTAGGTTTTTTCAAGGAAGATAGTGAATGCAAATGTAAAGTTCTGTTTATCAACATACACTTTCAAAATATGAATACATTGTGAAAGATTCAAAAGAAATTGTCTCTAATATACATTTTGTTCCTCTTATTAATAAAATTGATCAAGGATTTTTTAATGTTCATCTTTGCATTATGGAGAAAATAAATGTTTCTCATATAGCTTCTATTAAAGTAATGGATTAAATTTCTATATTTAAAACATTGAGGGTTATTAGATGTTCATGGATTATTAAGAAGAATTGAATATGAATCTAAATTCAAAGAGAATTATTGTAAGATAGTAATGTTTAGGCTTTCATTGAAACTGTTTTCAGTTTGTTCAAAAAACATTTGCATGATCTTTTGACTCTATTGCCAAGGTTTTGAGGCACCGATCTAAGTAAGAATGTTAGTTGCAAGTCCAAGGTCATTTTAAAATGAAGAATATTTGAGTTATGTTTTTAGTTTGTTCTTTAGCTTTGTTTATGTTCTCAAAGCTAGTAACTGCATAAGTCTCCACAAATTTAACCTATACTGACATATTTCTATGCAATTCTTGGTACATTTCATGATAACATCTCTATTAAACCAATATCTTGATATCAATTAAGTGTTAATCCATTGATTGTTCTGATGGTTACCCACCTAGGTCTTGCAAAAATTGAAGTGCAAAGGGGAATAGTGATATACCTAACTCATGTTAGTTTTCCAACTACTTAAAATATTTAAGCATAAGAGTTAGCTATTCTTTATATAGTTTCAAGCAATTAGTTGGAAAATTAAAAACAAAATGATAGTAATGTGGATCACTTGACATGTTACCCAAAATCTATCCTTGCAACTAAAATTGTTGAAATATGCATATGCTTGCTAAGAACAATTATGACCTAATATTCTATGTCTTTATTATATTGTATTTCAAAGTTGCATTGAATAAGAAAATTCAACCATTTTTCTCTAGAATTTAAAATTTGGTTGGGTAAACATGTATTCAATCTCAATGGTTAGAGGGTTTTCAAGAAGACAATGATGCCATTTTTGTAAATAATGAACTATGGCAGAAAGGTCAAGGCTTGTGGATACCACAAAAATCCTTCTAGAGATGCATCAATTACTATGACAAAATGAAATTGGAGTCTACCACCCTCAAGATAAATTTAATGGTTTATTTTTGCTTCAAGAGTTTGAATGTTGATTGACACATTTTTCTCCATACACATATTTTCCCCTTACAATGCAATGACTTAGGTTTTGTAATTCTAAAGAATTCTTTAACATATCTACAATAGCTACTACAATACATATTTTGACTTCAACTAAAATCTTAGGCTTAAGACATTCCAAAATAGTTGAAGTCTTTGATGGGTCCCTTACTATTCCATTACAATTGATAATGTGTCCAAGATAATGCATGCCTTTTTGGAAGAAGGTACACATACAATTTTCCATACAATTGGTTCTCTCTCAAATTTTACAATACCGATTGCAAATGTAACCTATGATCCTCATTCTTATATTAGATAAGTGTATAATTGATAAATACAAAATGAAAAAGAAAAACCAAATAATATGGAAAACACTATTCATCAAGCTCATAAATGTTGCAAGTGCATTAGTGAGATTGAAATATACCACAATAAAATCATAGTGGCTATAGGAAATCAGAAAGGTTGTTTTGTGTATTCTTTTTCTTTGATTTAGAGTTGATCATACTTGAGTTGAAGGTCTATCCTAAAAAAATGGCCGGCCTCGTTATTTGTTTAAAGGGATAATCTATCCTTGGAAAAAGATATATGTTCTTGAGTGCAACCTTATTAAGAATTTTGTAGTCTATATAAAACCTCAAGATTTCATCCTTCTTGATGAAGATAAAATGAGAACCACAATGCAAAACATTGAGTTAGATTAGAAATTTACCCAACATCTATTGAAGCTAAGTCTTCAAGCCAAATAATTTAGTAATAGTCATTCAATATGGGGCCTTCGATATAGAATCAAATCTTGGCAACACTTCAATGGAAAATTCAAACTTATTCTTGGTGGAGTCTAGATAACTCCTTAGTGAAAACATATTGAAGTTGCTTAAGGAAAGGATACTCTTCAAATATCAAAACTCTACCCTTCTCAACCTCATCAATATTAACCATGTGTAGACATGCAAATTATAATGATTGATCTCATGCACCTGATCCTAATTTACTAACACCAGTTCATCTTGAATCACTTCGTTACTAACCATTTAATCGAATAATCTTTATTTGATTAAATTCATCATATTTCATCTTTTAATTAAATAAATCAATTTTATCTGATTAAATCATTATCTTCTATTAATTAAATAAATCAATTTATTTGATTAATTCTAATGTTCCTCTTTTGATTAAATAAATCACTTTATTTGATTAAATCATATTTCATCTCCTTTAAATTAAATAAACTAACCTTTATTTAATTTAAGTCTAACATCATCCCTCTTTAATTACATAAATCAAACTTTATTTAATTAAATCTAATATGCATTTTCCTCTCATTTTGATTTAAATCTAAGTCAAAATGTCACATAAGCTAATCTCCATCTAAGTTTATCAAATCATGATTAATCCTAACTCTAACCCATCAAATCCTCTAGATTTTGCAACTTGCACAAGTAAATCAATTTAGTTGATTTAAAAATTCATCTATTTTCATTCAAAAAGGGCATCAAGTTGGAATATTAGATTCAAATTTGAAATATCCATCCCAAAGGTCTTATCCTCCAACTTGGCATTTATGATTCTTACAAGTACTTTTTCTTGAACCAAGTGGCAATAACCCCTCTTCCATATCTTCCTCCATAAGCCAACTTTCAAATTTCAAATCTCCACCTAATAGCATTTTTTTGTACATTCACCAAAATGTGCTCCACCTCTCTTCAATAGCATGATGACAAGTGGCATTTTGCTATTGGTTCATATTTTATCCCACATTCATCCCTTTTTCTCATTCTTCCATCCTTCTCTCTGAAAAATAGAGAGATCTTTTACTAATTTGGGATCCACAACTTTAGGAAAGGTCATTATCCACACATTTTTATGCAGGTTCATCCATTGTTCATCAAGGTTTTCATATTTTTCATCAACCATAGCTAGGTTGTTGCAAATTTCATCAAGGAGCACCATTGTTCATCATCAAATCTTGCAAGAAATTGGGAAATGGCTCTTTTACACATCAAAATAGCACCAATTCCCCCATGGGATTGAGAGTTTGAGCATTTGAATAGGATTTAGATTGCTTTCACTTGTTTTCTTTACTTCATTTTTTGTCCATCATGCTTCAAATGAATCTGATGGGGAATGCTAGTTTAGATTTGTATAATTGACTAACATTGTGTTGTTTGCTCATGTTTGTGTAGGTCTAGAGCTACCATTCACATTTTGGTGCTAGAAGGAGGGCCAATCTTGAAGAATTAACATGTTTTTTGACCAAAATTCCCATGTTTTTCAAATTTTTGTGTGTCTACAGGAAATAGCGACGCCGCAAAGGTTAAAAAATGCTGCTATCAGTCCAACAGTGCTATTTAGCGACACTGACAACACTCCAAACCACAACGCTTAAATCATTTTCCTTAGCTCGGATCAAATGAAACTCCAAAGTGCACCACTGGTTGAAACAATGATGCAATCATAGTCTCTGTTTCTCCACAGAGCGCCACTGGTTTCACTAGAGCACCGTTGACCTGCTCCAAATTGTGACGCCTTTGTGGATTGCACCGCTGGGGTGGGTTAAAAGTCAGCCTTGAAGTTATTTTCAACACATGCTTTTTTCCTTTGATCAATTTGAACTTCTAATCTGTTTTGTGGCTCTGTTTTCTATGGATTAATTAGTTTTTGTAGGTTGGAGTGATCAAAAGGGAAGGGAGGAAATGAAGAATTTTTTTTCTTATGGCATTTTCTCTCTATTGTAACAAGTGTTTTTAAACACTTTGGGAGTAATTATAATCCCATTTTAAGGGTTTTGTTATTTTCAAGTTTTAGGACTCAAAATAATTTTCATTTGGGCTTAAAAAGAACAATCAAAGGGATTAAAAAGAACTTTAGGAACTTACTAGAGTTGGTTTTGGATCTAAAAATTGAACAAGGAAACTTCACACTTCATCTTGGTGCTTAAAAAGAATCCATCCTTTCTTTTGAGGTTAAAATGAACATGTGTATTTTGTGTTTTGTAATCTCTTTTACAAAGTAATATTATTTAAAAGGCGTATGCACTTCTCTCACACTTCACGGCGATCTTGAGAATCAAAAGTCTTTTGGTAATATTAAGCTGTATAAAAGATTGCCTCCACACTTCAATTTAGGCATTTAAAATTGAACAGAATATTGCTAGTGTGAGTTAAGTATATCGCGTGTGTTATCTATTTATTCACGTCAACAAAGATTGATCGAACTACGGATGTGCTTGCTCACTTTTTTTTACCTTTAGAGGGGCCTGCCTAAGAGACACATCCAAAAGGAGAACTCGAAGGCGACTCCAACCGGTTTCTCACTCGGGCTGATATACAAATGGATAAGACTAAACTGTCAAGTCCTCATGGTATGTAGGCCTTAGCCGTACAGTGTCTTTCAAAATGGGGTACTACCTTAAAAATTATAAGCGCCCCTAGTAGGATCGATTAAAGCCTTTAGTGGCTTGTTGGTCACTCACAAGGTGCCATGTCCCCGATCACCCTGACTAAGAACCAATTTGTGTAGAAGCCAAAATCCTTTCTATTTGTTGGTGCAAGAGGTCAAACCTCATAAGCCACCCCAAATTTTTGTGGTTCTTGTAGAGATGAGAAGTTCGTCATGGGATATTCATGAGAAATGAAGCTTGGCTGACCCGAGAAGTGTGTGCCATGGAGGGGAGCCAGTGTCGTCAAGCTTCTAGTCATCTGCTCTAAATAAGCATAGCTGGATTTATCCAAGTGGGGACTCAACAAATATTGTCTCTTTCTATCCTAGGGTTCATCATTTTAAATCAAAACACTTTGCTTGGATCTAAAACATTAGAAAACAAATATTCAACCATGATCATCAAATTTCAAACCCTTTAGAGGAAGAAAATACCTTTGAAGAAATCAAAGTGCTATTGCTTGCCTTGGGGATTCTATCCTTAGAGGATTCTAAGCATTTGAATTTATATCTCAATTTTCTCTCACTAAAGTCAACATTAGGGAACTATTGCCTTGATTTCCTTGATTTCCACATAATGGACCTTGTGGGATGGGAAGAAATTGAGACATTAGACATTTAGTTTGAAAAGCTAAGGAAAGAAAGTGTTTGTGGTAAAAATAACTCATTAAGCAAAGATAAGAAACAATTGAACCCCACACATGCGTTGTTCCAAATGATTTCCTGAAAGATCAAAATCCGAAAACCGAAGTCCAAAGGTCTTAGTAAAAAAGCTCTCAAAAAACATTTGTCTATGCTTTACGAATTTAGAGAAAGATTGGTCTTCAACTTTTACAAATGTGCATCAAAGAACAATCCAAATTTGTATTCATTTTACTATTGTCAAAATCCAAGACTTTTTCAAAGGTTTGAGTATCTCACATAGGAAGTATTAGCATGTTCTTCAACACCTAGGTCTAGTAAAAAAAAGTTTCTCTAAGTCTCTTAGGATCAAAATCAACACTCTCATCCATCCTTAAACATCAATCAAAATCCATCTCACAAAAAACTCTTGGAAATCTTGAAAAAATCCTTCATACTAGGCTTTGGGAAAATCCTCTTGAATCAAATCAAAATCATCTTTGTTTGACTAAGTGTGTGTAGATGAATCCTTCTTTACACACTTAGTTAAATTATCATCTTGTGGAAAAGTTTACTCTAGGACAACATCTAACCTCTTAGAGTTTATGAGTTCATTATCCAAACCAAATCAAATCAAAATCAAATCAAACCAAATCAAAATCAAAATCCAAAATCAAATCCAACATAAAAAATCCAAAAGTCCTAAAGTCTAGTATCTCCTTCAAGGTTTGCTAAGAGTTCAAAATCATTCACCAATCATCCATATTTCACTACCTCATCACCATCCTTGATCCTTAATATCTTAGACTTTATTTTTTGGTACCTAAAGTTTAGATCAATCCAAGGAGTTAGAGGTTCACCTCCCACATTCCTGAAAATTAATCCTTATTTTATGGTCCAAACTAGATCTCAACACAAGAAGAACATGGAAATGAAAAAAAAAAACATCCACTTGAAGTGACTTAAGTCAAAACACACCCGAAATCAATCCCATTGGGTCTAGCAATCCCACACTCAATCTTCCTCCACTTCCACAAGATTCTTCAGAAGAAGGTGGCCAAGTGGAGGACATCACCAAAAATGTTCTAGGGATGACTCAAGATGAAATCATTGAAATGGTCCAAAACCCCGAGACTCACAAAATTGTCAATGCCATGATGAAACTTAATCCCTCACAATACATGCTAGAATTGGAAAAATAAGGGGCTAAACTCCCTTTCGACTATGATGTGAGCACTCTTGTGGAGAAACCTCTTGGGATTATGCCACATTCACACCATGCTTTCAAAGCATCACTCAAACCATCCCAAAAATCACATCATCCATTGCTCCAACTCAACCAATTGTCAACAAGGGGAGCTCATTACTTCATGCTCTTCAAACACACCCCCTTGTGAACAACCAAGAATTGGATGAAAACAACATCTTGGGTCAATCCGTTCCTCAAAATACGAAACATCCATACATTCTGCTCACCTTTCATGACCCCAACAACCCATCCTGTTTTCACGCAACACCGACATATCCTTTGAACACACAAGTCTCTCTCCCCATGAATTCACAAGGAGAGGGTGGATTATTTGGGTAAGGGGGAATCTTTGACCCCTCATCATCATCATTTCCTCAAGGGAACACACCACCCATATTCCCACCATTTCCACCTCTACCATTAACATCCAGACCCCTCCTTGGTTTAGGGAAACCCCCTTTAGCACTCCTTATTCAACAAAATAAAAATAATCCTCTAGTCATAAATCAAACCATCATACCAAATCCTCTGATCATGCCATCAATATTGCAACAATAGGTGGAAACAATCCAAACAACCCAAGCAATCACTACACCATCCATAAATGTGGTCTCTCAAGGACCAAGCATATCAATCACACCGTCTACCACACAAATCCCTATCATCAATTCAATGACATCTCTCATCACAACAACTCACACAATTTCAAATCCTCCACCACCACCACCAAGACCAAACGTGGCCAACCAATATAGCATCACATTACAAGCAACTCAATAAGCCTATCAAAAGGAACTTCAATAGTTCCAAGCTCAACAAGCACAAAACACACACACTGCACAACAAGCACAAGTAGCTCAAGCCGCACAACAAGCGCAACAAGCACAATAGGCTACTCAAGCTCAAGCTTTGTTGCAATAACAACAAGCCGCCCAAGTTGCGTAAGCAGCTCAAGCTGCACAAGCTGCACAGGTTGCCCAAACTACACAAGCCACCGAACAAGCTCAAGCTCAAGCTCAGGCATAGGCCCAATATCAAGCTTAGCAAGCGTAAGCGCAAGCAAAATACCAAGCAGCTCAACAACAAGCATATCAACAAGCCTTGCAACAATACCAAGCACAACAAGAAGCCACCCAATTACTAGCCCAACAACAAGCATTGTTGGCACAACAACAACAAGACCAACAATAAGCGTTGTTGGCACAACAACAGCAAGACCAACAACAAGCGTTGTTGGCACAAAAACAACAAGACCATCAACAAGCATTTTTGGAACAATAGAAATTTCAAGCATATCAACAAGCCTTGATCACACAACGGAGCTTGCAACAAACTCCCCCAAACACACAAAATAACCCACCCATCACTCAAACGATCAAACCATCTAAAAAAATATTCACCCCACCCCTCGATCCGCAAAATGGCATGACAACACAAATCAAATTGCTCTCGCAACAAGTGCTAGATCTCCAATATGGGAAAACAATGAAAAAACCAAGAAATTTGTGCCCCTATCCATTCAACAAGAGCCTTGTGATGGTACCATTCCCAAAGGGCTTTGAAATCCATAAATTCAACAAATATTGTGGGACGGCAAACCCTGAAGATTAGATCAAGGAATTCTAGGTACATTGCATGGAGGTTGCATATGATGATGCATATATAATGCGACTATTCCCTCAAAGTTTGGCTGGGCCCGCCATGGAATGGTTCTCTCACCTTCCTCCTGGAATCAAAAAGTTCCAAGAAATCATGGACGCATTCATAAAGAACTATGCATTCAACATAGGCATGGATGTGAATCTAGAGGAACTATCTGCGCTGAAACAAGCTAAGGGGGAAACATTTGCTTCCTTCTTACAACGATGGTGATCCAAGGCCAACATGAGGAAGTGGGCCATGCCGGAGGAACAAAAAATATGCACCATCATTGCAGATCTCGAGAAAACTTTGTCCTTCCATTTAAAGATGCAATGTATCACCACATATGACCATTTGATCCCCAAGGTGGTCAACATCGAAAGAGCCCTTATTGCACAAGGGGGGACACCCACATATCAAGAATATCAAGACAATCACCCATCCACTAGCTACGACAAAAAACCCTGCACATGGGCGAATAACAAAAATGTCACTAATGATGGTGTAGTTGATGCCAAGGTCATAATCACTACTCCAAAACAAAACACGCAAACATACCAACAACTGCAAGGCAACAATCAAAACAACACCCAAGCTAACGTGGTATCATAACAACCACCCAACAATCAAGTTAATAATCTGAATAATCAAGGGGGACCATCCCCGCAAAACAAATATCCCCCCAAGCAAAAATACATTGCCCTTGGGGAATCAATTGAATCGGTCATGAAGAAACTGGTAAACGAGAATCTCATCAAAATCCCCGTCTATGAGAATTATCAAGAACCCCAAGTGAAACCACCATGGTACAATGAAAATCACCTTTGCGATTTTCATAAAATCAAGGGACACATGATGACCAGCTGCATGAGGCTAAAAAATCTAATCCAAGACCTTATCGATGACAAATTCATAAACGTTGAACAACCTACGGGAAATCAAGACCTTAATATATACACAAATCCGATGCTAGATCATAGCAAAGGGAACAACCATGGAAAGAAAAAGTATGGCAATGTAAACCATGTGTACGATCATGTTGTCACATCCCTAGATGAATGGGTCACAATTGTAAACATCAAGGGAGCCAAAGCCGATTGTGGAGTCACCACACGTGGAGGAAAAGTTACCATTATTGGATCATTACAACCACCTAGGCCATCCACCTCAAATCCAAAATCTGTCCTAATGGCTAAAATGTCTTAGACTAGCTGAAAAGAACCCTCACTCAGATCTCCATCATGGAGTTACTAATGATCTTTCTCGCACATAGGAAAATCCTAGAGGAAGCATTGGCTTCATCCACTGTCTCCGCGGATCTTGATGCTGACCAGTTCCAAGCTATGGTCGGACACATCAGCACTCCGAATCTCCTAACATTTTTTGATCAGGACTTTCCCACCCAACCATCTCATAATTGTGCGCTCCATCTTGAAGTCTTGGTTCATAAAAAACAAAGTCAAAAGGGTCTTGGTGGATGGGGGTGCATGCCTAAATATTTGTTCGCTCAAACTAATAAAGAACTTGGGATTCTTTGAGGATGCCATTGAAAAGGGTAAGGGTATCACAATCAGAGTATATGATGACTAGGAATGAGTGTCTCAAGGCACTATTCAAATCCTTATTCAATTAGGGCCAACCATCATGGAAACCACATGCTAGGTCCTTGACCTTGATTTACCTTACAACATCCTCCTGGGGCATCCATGGATCCATGGGATGCAAGTAGTTGCATCTACTTTCCATTAGTGTGTCAAATTACCATATCAAAATCAAGAGGTCATGGTCCATGGTGATCCTAAGCCCTTTTATTACTACAGGAACCTGGAAGCAAAATACTATAAAATACCTCAAGTCCCAAAGAGTGATGAAGGCCCTACAACTCCATATGTAGACCCAACTACTTTAGCCTCCACTTCTGAGAAAAAGACACCTGCCATTCCCGATATCTCTGAAATCAAGGTCATTATCCAAGACAATGAGTGTGGGTATTACAAAATGAAGAAAAGTGCTTTCGTAATAGGAGAATTACCTCAATCTCCTAGGTTTCACGGGCAACCCAAACCAGCTGAAACATCATCCCAAACCTTCAAAGTAGACCCTTCTAGATTTATATGTTGGGGAGATCTAAGTCAGGAAATAGTAGATGAAAAATACATATCAAGCTTGCTATACCAAGATGAAAGGCCCGTGCCTGATCTTCCCATGTATGAAAGCAACAAAGGACTACAAATGATGCTTGGTATGGGCTATAACAGGAACAAGAAACTTGGACAAAATGACAATAGTCTTCTAGACCTCTCATTCTGGAGAAGCGTATAAGAAATCTTGGCCTCGGATGTACCCCTCTGAAGGTAACCATACTTGGAAAAGGTTCCCTGGTTAAAAAGGTCAAAACTCCCCCTCAGTTATCAACATCTGCTCTCCAGTTACCAATATCTACAGGTCGAGTCAGAGATAACTTTACCTTTGACATAACCAATGTATGTAGTGATGAGGATCCCATAACTGACTTACCCATGTTATTTGAGGATTCCTCCCTTCTCATGATTAGTACCTTGTATTTTGAGTCAAACAACCAAACCCATGAGATAAACGTAGTCTATCCCCAACTCATTGATTATGACCAATGAGGACCACTAATTTTGGACACATTCAAAAACAATGAGGCACTCTCAAAATTCATGGGATTGCAGGATACTATACCATGTGGAGATCACAAAGCTGGGTTCGATTTTGTGCTAGATACACATGCCTATTATGGGGAAATGATTGAATCCCTCATTCGCAAAAGTGAAAATTTGAGAATAATCTCTAGGTCTTTGAGTGAAAACCACACTGTGGCACTCTCTGACTTGAAAATAGTAAAAATAAAGGAAACATCCAATGGTGAAAACCTCTCTGAGGTGCCAGAGGATGAGGGATTCAATCTTCCTCTTAGTGCAATTCATCAGGAGAAGTCAACGGTCTTAGCAGAGAAGTCCAATACAGTCAACTTGGGAATAGAAGAACGTTGCATATCACATTCTATGCAAAATAACTTCTGATAGAAGAACAAGAAATCCTAGTTGCATTCCTAAGAGAGAGAAAGATAAAATTTGCATGGACCTATGCCAACATGCCTGGGCTTGATCCAGAAGTTGTGGTTCACCACCTAGCTGTATATCCCGAAGCAAAGCCAGTAAGACAAAAGCTAAGAAAGATGCATCCCCAGATAGCATTATTGGTCAAGATGGAATTACAGAAGCTCCTAGATGCAAGGTTCATACGACCGATTGATTATCCAGAGTGGGTATCAAATCTTGAACTTGTTTCAAAGCCCATTGGGGGCATCCACATCTGCACCGACTTCAGAGATTTGAACAAAGCATGTCCCAAGGATGATTTCCCTCTCCCAAACATTGATATGATTGTGGATATGACAATAGGGCATGAGATGCTATCACTAATGGATGGATTCTCAGGTTACAACCAAATCATGATAGCTAAGGATGACCAATAAAAAATGACTTTCACTTGTCCATGGGGGACATATTGCTGGAATATGATGCCAATCGGGTTGAAAAATGTAGGAGCTACCTATCAGAGGGCCATGACACTAATATTCCATGATACGATTCACAAAACTGTGGAAGATTATGTGGATGATATATTGGCTAAGTCAAAGAAACGTTGAGATCACATAACAACTCTAAGCTCCATCTTTGATAGGCTAGAAAAGTACAAGGTTCAATTAAATCCAAAAAAGTGTGTCTTTAGGGTACAATTAGGCAAGCTCTTAGGGTATATTGTATCCATGAGAGGAATCAAGGTAGACTCTGCCAAAGTCAAAGCAATCCTCCAAATGGAGGCACCAAAAACATTGAAGCAACTAAGGGGTTTACAAGGAAGACTCCAATCCATCCACCGATTCATAGCGCAACTAGCAGATAAGGCTATCCCATATTATCATCTACTACACAAGGGGGTAGCATATAAATAGGACGAGAAATGTAACCAGGCTTTCATCAAAATCAAGGATTACTTACACCACCAGTTCTCATGCCGCCAATTCCAGGAAAACCCTTGATCCTGTATATATTTGCAACAACAATAACCCTTGGCGCTCGCTTGGAACAACATGATGAAAATGGGAAAGAGAGCTATTTACTACATTAGCAGAACCATGGTGGGACATGAGATAAATTACACATCCATTGAAAAAGCCTGCTTAGTTGTCGTGTTCACAACACAGAAGTTCAAACACTACATGCTAGCAAATCAGATAAAACTCATTGGAAAGATAGACCCTCTCAAGTACCTGCTTTCTAAAGAAATGCTTACAAGGGAAATGACTAAATGGGTTATGATCTTGATAGAGCATGACATTGAGTATGTGGAACACAAGGCCATTAAAGGACAAGCGATTGCAGATTAGTTAGCAGAGGCACTGATATATTTAGAGAACCCACTTGTATCAGAGTTCCTTGATGAGTCCATTTTTAACTTAAATGTGGAAGATCATTGGAAAATGTATTTTGATGGACCCTACACACAACACGGGTTAGAAGCTGGGGTCTTCTTTATCAAACCATAAGGGGATTTCATACCTAAATCATATAAGCTATCATTTCCTTGCACAAATAACATTGTAGAATATGAGGCTCTTGTCATAGGGCTAAGAATTGCAGTGCAGTGGCAGATCATGGCACTCAAAGTCTATGGAGACTCACAACTCATAATCAACCAGGTAAATGATGAGTACCAAACGAAGGACGACAAGTTGAATCCATACAAGAAACTGGTGGAATGCCTTAAAGAGTTCTTCATTGATGTCACATTTGAGCAGATACCTAGACCAAATAATAGAGTAGTGGATGCTATGGATACAATCGGATCGCTATTGGATATCCCACGCAATATCCCAAAGCAAGACTTCCTCGTAGAGAAACTTCTCATACCAGCATTTGAGGTACCAGAGTTTGAATTTGTGTGTGAAATCGTTGGTACCAGTGATCCTTGGTATCATGATATATACACCTACTTGAGAATAGGAGTCCTCCTCGCTGATATAAACCCGAACCTTAAAAGAGAATTTTTCAAAAAGTCATCCTGTTTTGTCATCCGATGAGATAACCTATACTGTAGGAGAATTGAAGGAGCCCTTTTACGATGCCTAAACCCTAAGGAAGCTTTGATTGCCTTAACTAAGGTACATAACAAAATTTGTGGTTCACATTCGAGTGGTATGAGCTTGGCTAAGAAACTACTGAGGACTGGGTACTATTGGCCTACAATGGAAAGGGAAGCTCACAACTATGTCCGAAGGTGTTTGCAGTGTCATCAACATGGGGATCTCATCCATGCACTAGCTCAGGAGCTCCACCCGATCATAACACCTTGGTCCTTTTCACAATGGGGACTCGATCTCGTTGGAAAAATCACCCCCACCTCATCCAATGGATATAAGTTCATCATCACCGCAACAGAGTACTTCATGAAGTGGGTGGAAGCCATTCCCATGACCTATATCATAGGAAAGCAAACATCCAAGTTCATCCTGAACTACCTAATTTTCTGCTACGATGTCCCTCAAGCCATTATCTCAGATAACGAGACACCTTTCAAAAACTAGGATGTTCGAGATCTATGCCAAAAGTTCAATATCTAACATCACTTTTCCACTCCATACTACCCCCAAGGAAATGACCAAGCATAAGCTACCAATAGATCATCCTAAAAATCCTCAAGAAAATAGTCAATGATGTTGGTTGTGACTGGCACTTGTAGCTAAATACCACCTTATGGGCCTACTGAACAAGTATCCACACACCAACAGGTGCCACCCCTTTCTCCCTAGTGTACAAATCAGAAGCCATCCTCCCTATTGAGATCGAGCTCCCATCTCTAAGAATATCATTACAAAATCTCATCACAGATGACGAATATCAGGTATCATGTTGAATGAGCTGGAACTATTGGATGACCGGTGCATGGATGCTTTAAACCATTTGCAAGTCCACCAAAATCATCTCAAGCAGAGCTACAACAAGAAGATCAAGAGTCAAACATTTCAAGCAGGAGAGCTTGTACTGAAGGAGAATCAGAAAAATGTACCAAATCTAGATAACAAGGGAAAATTTGAACCCAATTGGTTGGGATCCTTCATCATCACAACAAGCTACAAGTCAGGGGCATATCAACTATCAATGCCAAAAGGTGAGCCTCTTCAGGAGCCCATGAATAGCTCCCATCTCAAAAAGTTTTATGCCTAATCTTTCAAGGTGTAAATCCAAAAATATAAAAAAATAAAAAAAGTAAAAAAATCCAAAAAAATCAGAAAAAAGATTGAAAATAGTAAAGAAAAAAATCATCCTCTAGTGAAAACCACTTCGGTGGCACTTTGAGAAAGTACCTTGGTGAAAACTTGACAAACAGACACCTTGTGCAAATAAGCACTCTCCATCCACTAGGATCTCCATGAGTTGTTCTGCATCATCCACCCACCACACTTCCATTGCATCCATCCATCACTCATCTGCGTCCGCATCATAGCTTGATCTTGTGTTCATGTCATGATCCCTCTTAGTACTAATTGGACCATTTCTAAGGTTAGTTTGTCCTGCCTATATTGGAGTAGTCTACTGCACCACGATGGGGGCATGTTCTTGCATCAGATCAGATTCGTGTATATTCTTAAAGTCTTCCTTAAAATAAAAAAATCCAAAAATATTCATAAAATTAAAAAATCCCAAAACATTAGAAAATTAGAAAATCCAAAAACATTCAAAACATACCAAAATCCAAAAATAGGTCAAAAAGTCCATCGACAAGTAAAAAAAATAGAGTCGTCTAGTCGAACTACGGGTCTCTAAGCTCCGAACGTAGGGAAGGTTGATCCTTGATCTTCTTCCAAGACAATTGGGTCATTCCTTTAGGACTCCGTCATAATAAACTAGATATCCATTTGTTAATATCTCATCAATAATCGAGTCTATTTCAGTCAAACTACGTGGTCTCTACGTGTATAATGTAGGCAAGGCTAATCTTTGATCAGCCCCCGAGGCCCCCAAGATAGGTCGTTAGGTTAGTATCTTGGGAAAAATTTTAGAAAACACCAAAAACATTAGAAAATTTGAAAATTAAAACATTTGCAAAACATCCTAAAAATACCAAAAACAACCTCAAAACATTTCAAAACATCAAAAACATCCAAATATTTGAAAAAATCCATCCATCCCCATCTCGCTTTCACCCAAAATAAATGTCCGCTCATAATAAATCATTGTCATCCTCAACCTTTGGTGACACAATCAGAAACAAGTTTAGCAGTTCAAAAAGTAGAAACTCAAATGTTAGTCTCAAGTCTAGGTTAGTAAGTAAACAAGTTGGTCAATTCTTGGTATTAATAGTTTATCATCCAGTTTGTCTCAAATAATCTGATAACATCATGTCCTAGGATGCATCCTTCCTACAATGGACATCAACATCAGGCATCACCATAGTTTAGTCTTGGTTAGTAGTATGAAGAACATTAGCTTGTTTGTTTTCTTGATCTTTGTCTTTTGACTTATCTTATTGCGCTCATTTCAATAACCTCTCGATGATGTCCAAACAAAGGAATTTAGAGAGAAAGGAATGGGGCAACGATCATTATCTTTTTATCTGCTGAGCTTGTTGGATGTTCTTGTAATATAACCTTGGTCATGCGTACTTTGTTTAGTTTGTAGGGAGGGTGTTTTAGGTGTCTTGTTGACCACATAGGAAGGTTTTCCTTTCTATGTTTTGGTTCGAGATATTTGAGATATTTGAACTACATTTTGAATAAGGTTCCATATGTCAGGTGCGAACAGGAGTACTCCTATCTGATTTTCGAGTCAAAGTCCATCACACTAGGTACAACGCCATCCTGGTTCTTTATACCTTGATGCATCATTCCTATGTGTATTATCAAACATAAGGTAAGTAGCCCTTTTAAAATCCCAATTCCTGATAAGAAAATCATCATTACCATTATTATCATGTCTAATAAAGTCTCGTAGATCATGGGCTTGTTGGATCCTCTTGTCTTCATCTCATTTCTTCTTTCTTCTCTCTGCACTAACATGGTGCCATGACAGTTAAATCAAAGACATCACCAGTGCATCCATCCTGCATCCACAAACCATCAACATACTACATATCATATCACATCATATAGGAAACACCGATCATCTCACATGCATTGCATTTAATCATTGCATAATATAGATTGGTTATTCTAAGCATCTCATAAACCATACATTTGCATTCATTACATAATCATATAAAGCATCATCATATGCATCATCATATCATACATGAAAAAGATATAGAAAAGAAAAGAGCATCTCATACATCTCATGATCATAACATATATCATCATACATTAGGGGCATAATATAGATCTGTTAGTCTAAGCATTTTAAAATCATTTGCATATCATAACATTTGCATCCACATCATCATAAAAAGTGCATAGAAAAGATACTGAAAAAGAAATGCATTCATCCATCCATAAGCATCTGCATAATCATACATCACAACACATAAAATAAAGTCACATCGCATATAGAACATCACATAAACATCCATCCATAAAAGCATAAAATAGGACACATCATATAACAAATTGATCATATCATATATATCACTAATGTAACTGCCATGGTACAAAATTAGGATCAAATGTCATGTGTATCAATCAAATGTATACAAATGCCCACGGCGCTATAAAAAATGGAGCTCGTGGATCTCAAAAAGAATAGTGTTGATCAAAACTGTTTGGTAGCTAGCTCTAGTGATTGCTCCCCTCACCTGCCTACCTCTCAGCTCTGTCATCTGTCTATCTGTATCCTGTGTGCTAAGAAAACTCTACCACCTAAGACGCTAGAGGCATTGCTTGTCGATAGTGAACTCTATAATACTCAGCCTCTCGCATGGCCTCACAGTACATCTGCGCAGGGATGATCTTGGCCTATGCTGCATCTGTCATACTCTGCAACTGCTAACATCTGCCAAACTCCTATGCCAATTGCAGCTTTGTCGCCTGTCGCTACTGCCTCTCTTGATCTCACTCTACTGTGAGGGCCTAGACCTGCTACCTGGCCTGGTCCCTCTCTACTATCAAAGTTTGCACCTGGGATTGAAGTTGCTGTATTAGAACATCTCTCTGATTAGGCTGAGGTGGCAGAGGTGGTGGCGGTGGTTGATCTCTCTGCGGGGGTTGTTGGTCCCTCACAAGTGACTGCTAGTCCCTAGAGGCATCCCTTTGCTCGTGCATATCTCCCTGATCTCTCTGCTCTGGCTGGTGTGGAGGTGGTCCTCCTCCTCCTCTGGCTAGGACCTATCCCCTCCTGGTCTTCCTGCCTCAAGGCCTCCATCGTGGAAGAACTATCCCTGGAATCATCAATCAGACTGGAGTCCTGAACCAGTCATCGTAGGCACGTGTAGTGCCTAGGTTTTCCTGCCCTTGATCATAGGCCCATGGCCTAGCTAGCAGCTGTCTAAAGGATTCCACTGCATCTGAGGCGGGGATCGTCTGAACCCATGTCGTATCTCTGGTAGTTTGAGCAAAAATAACCACGTACAGATTGTCTGGGTGGTCTTGCATGTCTCCAAACTTTTTGGCTACTTAATCGAGCAATTATCACTCAATCATCGTATGCTCACATCCTTGCATGAGCTGATCCTACCTTGCATAGAACAGCTGCTATACATCGTCATACCTTGCAGGCATCTGCAACCAGGGCCTCCAAGTGAATGTAGTCATCTCATCAATAACCCTTCGCTAGTGAGGAATGCTAGGCTATCCTATATGTGTGAATGTAAGAATGCCCCTATACCACCAAACTATTGGGTCATTAGGCTTGACGTTGACCACTGTGACTCTCGGTTGAAGCACAACTATGTGCTCCCACACTGAGATGTGCAAAAGTGTGACCTCGACACCAATGGCTCTGCTATCACAGTACATGAACTCATGGAAATAATGATATAGTGAGGCTAGCGTCACTGGTCCCCAAGCAAAGAAACACCTCCTGAAGAGCATCTACTCCCAAGCTAGATCCCATCCCGGAATAAAATATCGCCCCCGCCGATCTAGAGTTACAAGTCCTGATATAATGGCTACCACAATTAGTCGAAATGTCGACATTCGACCTCTGTAGTACTCAAGGTCAATCTGACCCTCGATGAAAACAATCTCATCTGTCCCCATGATCTCATAGCACACATCCGTGTTGGCGTCCATGTCATATATAACCCTCTTGCCATGAATGAGAAATCATAAAATCCGCCAGACATCCTCCAATGTGATGGTCACCTCGTTGGTGGGAAAATGAAATGATGATGTCTCACTGTGCCATCACTCGACTAACGCGGTCATCATAGCTAAGTGAGTCATGGTGGTAGACGCATATGCAACGTACCATAGACTGATCACTCCAAGGTGCTCCTGTAGCAACTCATGTAGTCCAGTCAATCTGCTAAGCACTGAGGATCAGTTCTCACGTGAATTTATAGGCTCTCTATCCTCCTGCACCCATAAAGCCACAACGTCAAGTTTCGTAAAAAGACTAGATCCTGTTTGGAGTTTTCGACACCAAAATAGCAAAGGCATCACTATTCGCAAAGGCGTCGCTATTTGGAAGCTCCAAACTACCCCACTGGAACCCTCTAAATTGAAAACTAAGCCGCGACGTTGTTGTTTGACCTAAAACCCTAAATACCTAAGTAGATCATGACGATGCCATTTGCATATGCATTGGCCTTTGGAGTTTGAACCCTAAACCCTAAATTGCGACGTGACATTGTAGGTCGCACTAGTGGTGCGGTTTGAGGCCTAGCGTCACCAATTCTACCCTTTCAATTTTGCTATATAGCGACGCTGGACAAGTTTGACTTTCTAAGTGTAATAAATGTGCACAAAAATTGAAATTACAAGTCAGGTTAGGGTGACATACCGATGGTCCTGCGCTTGGAAGTCTCTGGTAGACTCGCACTTGCTCGGAAATGTGTCGGGGAAGCACTCGTTGTGCCATCTCGCAAGAAGGTCAGAGCTCAAAACGATGAAATTTATAAAGGCTGAGTGTGCAAATGAATTCAAAGTGACACCTCGAGGGCTATTTAAGCATGGAGATTAAGGTTTTTTGATCCTGTTTAACCGTCAAACTAGGGTTTTATACCCTTGACCTCATTTTTTCCAAACCAAAGCTCATTTAAGGTCTTTTTCTCCCATTTTAGCACGTTTTTGGCATCCTGGAGCCTTTCTGGACCTTTCAGGCAACTTTGTCCTTTTTCAAGAAATCGCCCAAAAATCCAAATTTTCGTCCGATCTCTCGAGGGGGCAGTATACTAGCATAATTCTTTCACTGGGGCAGTAGTGGGGCATCTGAAAAAATTGAATTTTTTTTTAAATCTCGACAAGATTATTATTTGAACCAACGCAACAAGTATATTACTTCAAAGAGGGGAAAAATGTTGACACGTAAATTATACTGATTGATCCCGTGCACTTGATCTTGATTTACTAACACTAGTTCATCTTGAATCACTCTGTTACTAACCATTTAATTGAATAATCTTTATTTTATTAAATTAATCATATTTCATCTTTTAATTAAATAAATCAATTTTATCTGATTAAATCATTATCTTCTATTAATTAAATAAATCATTTTATTTGATTTATTCTAATGTTTCTCTTTTGATTAAATAAATCATTTTATTTGGTTAAATCATATTTCATCTCCTTTAAATTAAATAAACTAACCTTTATTTAATTTAAGTCTAACATCATCCCTCTCTAATTAAATAAATCAAACTTTATTTAATTAAATCTAATATGCATTTTCCTCTCATTTTGAGTTAAATCTAAGTCAAAATGTCAAATCAACTAATCTCCATCTAAGTTAATCAAATCATGATTAATCCTAATTCTAACCCATCAAATCCTCTAGATTTTGCAACTTGCACAAGTAAATCAATTTAATTGATTTATAAATTCATCTATTTTCATTCAAAAAGGGCATCAAGTTGGAATATTCTTCAAATTTGAAATCTTCGTCCCAAAGGTCTTATCCTCCAACTTGGCATTTATGATTCTTACAAGTCCTTTTTCTTGAGCCAAGTGACAATAACTCTTCTTCCACATCTTCCTCCACAAGCCAACTTTCAAATTTCAAATCTCCACCTAATAGAATTTATTTGCACATTCACCAAAATGTGCTCCAAATCTCTTCAATAGCATGATGAAAAGTGGAATTTTTCTATTAGTCCATCTTTTATCCCACATTCATCCTTTTTTCTCATTCTTCCATCCTTCTCTCCTATAAATGGACAACTCTTTTACTAATTTGGGATCCAAAACTTTATGCAAGGTCATTATCCACACATTTTTATGCAGGTTCATCCATTGTTCATCAAGGTTTTCATAGTTTTCATCCACCATAGCTAGGTTATTGCAAATTTCATCAAGGAGCACCATTGTTCATAATCAAATCTTGCAAGGAATTGGGAAAGGGCTATTTTACACATCAAAATAGCACCAATTCCCTAATGGGATTGAGAGCTTGAGCATTTGAATAGGATTTAGATTGCTTTCACTTGTTTTATTTTTTTCATTTTTTATTCATCATGCTTAAAATGAATCTTATGGGGAATGCTAGTTTAGATTTGTATAATTGACTAACATTGTGTTGTTTTCTCATGTTTGTGCAGGTCTAGAGCTACCATTCACACCATGTAAACTTGACACCATTTATGTTGTGAATTCTTCAAATGTGTGGAATTGGTTTGTCCAATCCTTATTGATCATTCATTGTATTCCAATATGAATTTTATTCCCACATCAACAAGCCTCTCAATAGTTTTGGAAAAAAAACTAAGGCTTTATTGGGAAAGGTGTTGTATACCTTGCACATAGGAATAGTGACTATTTTATAAAATTTTGGACCATCTCAAAATGAGGCACCAATTTTTTTGGGTAGAATATTTTACCTAGGTTGTTGTTGTGTGTACTATTGGAAATGCATTTGATTTGGTTAGAACATTGGAGAAATACATTTAATATTAGGGTCATGTTTTATTGAGCATTAGGCTCATAATTTAATTTGACAATTCGAGAGACCCATTAGGAAAATTAATTTAATTACTAGATGCTGTATAAAAATAATTTATTGTGGGATCTAATGAGACAATCATCTTAGATACTTGGGTTTGGAGAGATAATTTAGGTTGCGTTGGAGTTTGTAATGAGCCTTCATCCTAAAATTAAAATTGGGTACCCACCTTGGAGATGTATTGAGGTGTATTGACTAGATATGATTTTTCCTCTCTTATTTCTCTTTTGCCTATAAATAAAAGTCTTTAGATGGAAGTTATACATCATGTTTTGGTTGATTGAATCTTGTGCATGCTCATTATGAGTGAAGCTTGCATATGCACCTAGAGGCTTGAGTTACTTGTTTAGGAGTTCTTGAGGAGCATGGAGTGGAGAATTTATATCTTATTTGTTCTAGGATAGGTCTCATAAGGAATGCATCAATGATTTCTTACTACCACCGAAGAATGCCATATCTTATTGGGTTTTCTCCTTAATTGAGAGTGTTACTCTTGTGAATGTAGTTAGCTTGATATTGTATATTAACTATTTTTTTGTTGAGAATACATTTGTTTTAGGGATTTTTGTTTTGGCACATTGCTTAACTTATATGAAATACCAATAATTTCACCTCTCCTAAAAGGTAATCAATTTTGTGAAAGATTATCAATCATAAAGTCTCACTAACCATGTCTTGGCTATGTAAGATAAATTAGTAGTTTGATGTATTCTTGTTCCAATTTAGTCAATATGCATAAATTTTTTCTTTATTGGAACTCACTATTGGATTAGTTATCAAATCATACACATCTTACAACATCCAAAATAAGCATACATTTCTTATGTGAATAATTAAAGTATAAACTTAGCAAAGGTTAAATACTTACACTACAAGATCAATTCAATGCTTCGTAAGTTTTAATTTCTAAATTAATTCAATTTAAGCTATTAATAAAAATGTTAAACATAAAGGGATAAAGATATAAGATTACAATAACCTAAGCTTGATCTTCTATTCTCCACACAATATTGATTGAATAAAAAAGTCTACATTAAAGTAAAACCTATTAGGAAATGC
The DNA here is from genome assembly GCA_007258455.2 of Sequoia sempervirens. Taxonomy (NCBI): domain Eukaryota; kingdom Viridiplantae; phylum Streptophyta; class Pinopsida; order Cupressales; family Cupressaceae; genus Sequoia; species Sequoia sempervirens. The sequence continues at coordinate 52,569,851 of VDFB02168118.1, forward strand.
ACAAATCCACACATAATGGTGCAATATCCAATGGGATGAACTAATCGTGAAAGAGATATCAAACTTCCATTTGTTAGAAAATATCAATGAGGTGCTTCCAAAAATGATAAAAAGGAGCATTTAGGTTGATCACATAAAACATTTTTATAATAAGAAAAATACTAGTGATATGAAACACATGCAAACTGATCAAATATTCATAGATTTGCATATATGAAGCAATGGAAAATTGCTTAGAGTTTGAAAACCATGAAAGAACATAATTCCAGATAAGAGCATCAAAATAACATTAAAAAATTAAAAAATTTACAACCTTTTGTCCATAGAAATCTTGCCCATTTATGGAATTGGTATCACACTAAGTATATTTTTCATAAATAGATCAATTTTTAGGATTAAATTAATTTGGGGCTACAATTTTATGGTATTTAATTTTGGTGGCACACAAATCTCCACCATCTAACCTTAATCAATTTTTCATCTAACACTCAACCAAAATAACACAAGTCCCCAAACATTTGTGAGCATCTTCTAATAAACATTATTTTTTTAAAGAACAAAACAACCAAGGCAAGTTGACACTTAACCTAGTGAATATAAGTTTTTTACATAATAATTAAAAATCAAAATTTGAATGCCAAATGCCAAACATAGTTAGAATCCACTCATTCCCTATCATTTCTATCTTCAACAATGACCTTATCATCGAAAGCTACCTATCTTCTCTTATAATCCATGAATATTGTGAGAGCCTAGTTGACTGCTTTCTAGTTTGTCAATGAAATTGAACACAAAGCACTGTGTTATATATGCTAAAAATATGTTATAAGATGGCACATCTCCTTAACATATAATTTTTAAGTTCTTTGAACTTATACTTCAATTTTATTAATTTTAAATGAGGTTAGGTTGAATCAAGTTGGTGGCTCAAACTCCTTATAGATATCATTTTTTCAAAAATCCTTTAGATCTACTTTAGTACTAATCTCTTTCTCGTCCTAGAATATCTCTAATGCTGATATCCATAAATTAAAGGAACCATGCTATGTAGAAATGCTTCCTACACTAATATTTTGAGGAGAGTGTTGTGCAAATTTCAATCTTTTAAAAATTACAAAAAAGAAACACATTTAAACATAAAATAAACAATATACCATAACATAGGTATATGTGGGGAAAACCCTTTCAAAAAAATTCCTCTCCAAGGCATTTGAATGTATTATTCAATAAACCTTATTCAATTAACCACATTTGCAATACACTTGTAGAGAAAGTCTTCATATGAGTATCACCAACTAGAGATCTGGAAGAATTATTACAACTAAATAGTATCTACAAAAATCTATGCAACATCCATCTCAAGCACTTAATATATAGGATATACAAAACTCAAAACTTTCAAATAGTAATTAGAATCCAATGAGCTAAGACCGCCAAAAATGTGGCACCCCAATTATAACCCAATAAAATATGCCTTGTGATATGTATCATAAGTTGGTCAATATGTGTAAGTCCCCATTACAACTCTTTATGAATCTAAAGAAATTTTTACATTTCTTATGCAAAATTTCAAAGGAAAAAACTTTTGATCTTGTGGGCTGATTGTGGCACCCTTTTAAAAAATGGATTAATCAAAGAGATCTATACAACAAGCACCCTCGTAGGTGGTGCCAAATAATAGAATATTTATTTCAGCCAGAAACCAACTCTATAGCCTAGACATTGAGTATTCAAATTTTATATTTAAAAAACACCTTTTTTTAAATCTTAACATTAGGAGGAAGGTTAAGACACCTTTCCCAAAATTCTCCCATTTTTTGAACACCTTGCAAGAGCAAAGGGAGTATCAATACCATTATCTAATTGCTAGGGGCCGAGAAGCACATTGACTCATAGTGCCACTTGATTTTTTTGTATTCATTAGCTTCATCAATGTATCTACAACATTCTTCAAAATTTCAAATTTTTCTAGCATTACCCTCACATCCCCTACCATATCTCAAAAAATGGTATTGAACTTTAACATGCTTTGTCCTCGCATGAAAATTTGGGTTCTTTGCCAAATACATGACACTTTGATTGTCACAATGAATCATAATGGCTCTTGTCTCTAGCCCAACATTTGAACAAAATATCTTAAGGAAGATGGCTTCCTTACAAGCATGAGTTGCTTCTATTTACTCTAATTTTGTAGTGGGAAAAGAAAGCACAACCTATTGCTTACTCATCCAACTAATTATACCAAAAAACATGGTGAAAATGTATCCATTAGTGAATCTTCTACTATTGATATTTCCAACCCAATCCGAATCCACAAATCCATGAATACAAAATGAATTTCTATCCCTTATAGGATAACCTTTACATCACAAGGAATACTCAAAGGTACCCCACAAATTCTTGAAGATCCTCTTTATTACATCCCAATGTATCATTCAATATTATCTATAAAAAGGCTAAGGACTCCCATTGCTTGGGTGATGTATGGTATTGTATAAACTATAACATGTATCAAACTCTCAACTCCACTAAAATAAAGTAATTTTATCATATCCTTCATCTCACTAGGAGAAATTGGACATTTCTCAAGATAATTTTTCCCCATTGTAACAGACACACAATGACATGCAATCTATCATATTAAACCTCTTCAATACCAAGCTCACATACTTACTCTGGACCAACCAAAGTTTTTTGTTCACTCTATATCTTTTTATCTCCATCCTCAAAATGTACATAACTTCCCTTAAGTCCTTCATGTCAAACTATGCTAAAATTTAAGAGTTTAAATCATAAACCAAACCTTTCTTATTACCAAAAATTAATATATCATCAACATAGAATTCAATAATGAAAATACAATCATAACCCATCTTATAGTAGATGCAATGATCCAATTTGGATCTCAAAAATCCTAAAATTAACACAAAAAAAAAAATTTTGGTCCCACATCGTAGGAGATTTTCTAAGAGCATACAATGATTTATTCACTTACAAACTAGATTTTCTTTACCTTTCCCAATGTAGTGCTCTAACTATGTTATATAAATCTCTTCCTCCAAATCACCATGAAGGAATACTATCTTCACATTAATTTTCTCAACCTCAAGATCATACAATATAACAAGAGACAATCAAAATAAAATGGATATCAAATTTGCTACTAGAGAGAACATCTCACCATAATCAATACCCTCAACTTGGGAATAATCCTTTAAAACCAATCTCACATTAAAATTATCAATATAGCCATCAAACTCTATTTTTATTTATTTTGAACACCCATTTGAATTCAATAGGCTTTCATCCATTAGGAAAAGGATGTGTTATTTTTATTCAAAGAAACCATCTCCTAATCCATTTCCACCTTCCAAGATTATACATAATTCATACCCATAGCATCCTTTATAGTCATAGGCTCATAAAATTTAGCAATCAAAGAAATATGACATCTCCAATTAGAAGGAGTATAGATTTCTATTTTCTATCTTTGTTAAGTGGACCCCCTTAACAACTAAGGTGGAGGTTCTATATATTCTTTATAAATTTGAACTAGCTAGGTTATCTTCCTCTTTAAGTCCTTCGTGGAATTCTAGTTTAACCTTCTTAGTCTTTGGGGTTAGTTGAACCACATATTTTTCCATCCTTATCTGGCTATAGTACTATGGAAGAAGTCTTAACAAGAGGATGGAAGGGGGTGGATGAATTATAGACCACCTATAAGCATTCAATATGTTGGTGGCTCAATTAGCATTAGTTGGTGTCAAAATGGATAAGGAGGAGAAATTTCAAATCTTGCTTTGTTCTTTACTCGATTCATGTGATTCTCTTGTTATGGCTATTGGGAGTACTTTTTTATCTTGAAGATTGAAGATGTGGTGGGTTCTTTGCTCTTTGATGTGATGAGGAGGAATGTATTCATCAGTTCCAAGGAAGCACTAAATGTTCATTGAAGACCTAAGGAAAAAGGAAAGAAGAATGAGAAGCATGATAAATCCAAATCCAAGGGGAGATACAAATCTCCTAGAAAGTTCAAAGTTATTTGCTGGAATTACAATAAGCCTGAACACTTCTGTAAGGAGTGCAAAGAAGAAAAGAAGAAGAAGAAGAGATTTGATTCTGATTCTAAATCTGAGAAGGAAGATTGTGATGCATGTAGTGCCCCTCTGTCTGTGATGTCCTTGTGTTGCCTCTGACTCGATTGTAAAGTTAATATTGATTGCCATGATTTGAATTGATTCAATTTATTCGGTTTGTGTTTGGAGGTATTAAATAAAATAAAAGTTATAATACTTCTGTGTTTTTTTTTGTCAAATAAAATATTATTAATGTTTAAAATAAATTAAATAAATCAAACTTGAATATTATAATTAAATAAATAAATAAATGATTGAGGAAGTAATGAATAATAGTATAATAAACAAAAATTAAATGACTTCCTTATTATTATTTTCGGAGGATAAAATACTTCATATGCAATAAAAATAAGATTTTTATTATTATTTCTGTGTGAAATAAATAATAAACATGCAAAGAAATATTATTTGAATTTCAAGATTCGGTTATGGGGAATGTGCAAAGACATTCAGTTAGGAATTGAAGGGGCATCTTCAGTAGTATATTTGTATCTCTAGCATGAGGGTCGAGGGACACAACAGGTTTTCAATTTTGCACAATCAAAGAGAGGGAAAAGCTATTAGGTGTGCAGCTGTGGAACTCCACGACAAGATTCAGGATTTGAGGAAAAAGAAACCAAGGTATGTTATTCGATTACCATTTGTGGTAGTAATCTAATGCTTGGGAAATTTTGTATTCTTAATTGTCTCTGCATGTTTTTTATTCCTTGTATGAATGAATGGTTTAGAACGAAGTATGGTGTAAGAAGAAAGGGCCGCAATGGTGCTTGATGCAGTATAGAAAATTGGGTCTGCATTTATTCTTAGAGCCATGCCCTTCTATCCTATATCGTTCTCCTCCTAAAGTAGCCTTTATTTCCTCTTGATCCGTTAGGGTTTTCAGCTATTTCTTTTGAGCAGCTGATGGAAGAATAGATAGCTTGACTGCTGAATTGTTGTATTTCTCTTGACATTGAGATCATCGCTGTTTCTTCATCTTCACTCACTCTGTCATTCTAATCACTACCGAAAAAATTGATAAATCTTTTATGAAATTATTAGGTAGAGATTGTCGCATTGATTATTATTCTGCGGACGTTTAGTTTCTGAGTTTCCTCCTTTCACCTTGCCTGAGAATCTATCCTTCTTACTGTAACTGGATGAGTATTTTCTCAAATGTAGCCTCTAATTGGGACGTCTCCCTTACTCATCATCATTTGCTTATATAGTGGAGTTTAAAAGTTTATATAACCTACCTAAATTCTGCTGGCAATCTATCGCAGTTGCTGCACTTGAAAATAAAATATTGTCAATTACCTTAAAAAAAAATAAAGAGCTCTCCATTGATCGTGGTGAAGTTTAATTTCCAACTTCAAACTTGAACGTGTCTCTGGAAACTCGCTGCCAAACAGAAATGCATTAAGTTCAAAAAGAAAAGTTGTACATGATTTCCTCTACTCCTAAGTCACGTATTTGCATCTCACCTGTCTCCTTCCCTTCGGTCTTCAGAAGAACATTTGGGATTTGATAATAATGCAAGTAGATGGCGTTACTTCAAAATTCCAATATTCACTTTCTAATATACTTGGCAATCTATCACTGTTACAGCATTTAGAGTTGAGGCGTTGAACAGAATTATTCTCTAATTCATATTAGTGATCTAGATCCAGGAGAGACATGTATAGTAACTAATTCCACAATTACTGTCAACTATCTTCTTTAATTGGTGTGGTTTGAATCTCAAAACTCAAACCATCGTTTATCAGTCTCTTGATTTTGAGCTTTTATGTTTCCTATCATTGCTTGGAATAAGCTTGTCGTTATGCTTACCTTGTCTCACTTCATACTCCATGTGTGTGAAAGGAATATCTTATTTTATTTTTTTATAATCGAGCAGCTAGTTCCTATGAGCATTATGTAAAGCCAGTTAGCATTGTTCTGCACTATTATATCTCTCCGTATTTCCGTCAAACTCATTGATTAGATGGGTTGGCAAGCCCTCTTGGGTGCTCATTAGCTATCACAACTCCTGTAGTGTATTCTATATTTCTTTATAGAGTATTACCATCTTTATTCTCCTTGGTATCACTCTTGGAGTCCATTGTCAATCAGGATTAGTAATTGGAAGTGCCATTGGTATTAATTTAATTTACTTTGATTGAAATAAAAATTCAATGTTTAGTAGTATCCATGTTTGCTAAACAATTTATGATTTGGGTTAAAGATATATACTTTTTTTTTAGTTTACTGCACTTTTTAAAGAAAAGATTTCAGGTAGTGGAAGGATTTCAGCTTTATTATTTTAAAAGGGTATGTATAGAGGAAATCTAAGAATGGTTCACCTCCTAGATTAAAATCGAATAGAGGATAGTTACTTGCATATTTCAAACGTTAGAAAAGAACAATTTCTTTGATTTTAAAACTAAATGATTATATTAATAATGTGAATTGGTAAACATTAGAACATTAGGGAAAAGAGTTATGCCTTTTTATAATTGAATAAGTTCTTACTTCATAGTGTAATTAGATGGTCATATAGTTTTAGTTAGGAAGATAATTGGCATTGTAATGTAGTGTTCATGAGGTTAGTTATCCTTTTAAATACAATTAGAGTATAAATTGGCTCATTATATTTATATAAATGTATATAGTTATAGGAATGCTTATAAATATTTAATTGGAATAAAATAAATTGGTTGGAATGCTTTTATAACTTCTTTTATTTAATGCAACTTTATGTTGAGCATAGTGAGATGTTAGTAATGTTGTGAATATAGCCTTTAATGAGTTAAAACGATTCCTTATCAAGTGTAGAGTTAAATCGTAGACGATAGTTCTATTGTTCTTTGAAGTTTATTGCTTTTGATTAGTTTGGGTTAGTATTCTGAGTGTGATAAAATATGCCTTGAGATAATTACGATATGTGATTATATGGTTCCTTATTTATTTTAAATTAATTCTTATTAAATGAATGGATAAATTGTAATTGAATGACCATTAAGGGTAATTTGGTGTATCCTATTGGTGGTGCCTCTTTGGAATTGTTTGGCTCCAGAAGTGAGTTCATTCCATTGGGTTCGTGTCTTTTTTTTATGAGTGATTTCACATACCCTTTTGTTATGACTTTTCTTGAGTTGACGTGAGTAGGGGATCTTCTTTAAGTTAAATTGTGTTGATATTCGTTTAACCTTACATGGTGAATTCTTGGTTTGTTTTGAGTTGTGGGGGTCTTATTAATTGATTTTGTGGTGGAGTATTTTGGATACTAATGTGATGCTTGGTTGTGATAAGTTTATGCTTCTTGTTGTATGCAATCTTTCCCCTTGTATTAGTTTGGTGAAACATTAAATTATATTGTTGTTATATTTGTTGATTTTGTCAAAGGTCATTTGTTTACCATCTGCACGGGTATCTTGTGAGGAGGAAATTGAGGCCTCCCTTGGATGCCTGATGGCATGCTTTTACCTTTGTTGTTTAAGGATTGTTTCTGCTGTTTCCGTATCGGTATGAATGCTTTTGGAGACTAATTTTGATTCATGGAATCCTTTTCATTTGATTTGTGTTGCAATATAATTGGGAACTCGTGTTTTGTTTATAGTTGATCTTCTTGAATTTTCGTTATATTTCGTATCGAAGTTGATTATGTAGTCTGGAGGGAGTTGTTGATCTTATTTTGGTTTATTCACTAATTATATTTGATTTGAAAATAGTTCTTTGAGGTCTTGCAATTATTGTTGTCAGTTCTTTGATGGGGAAACCCTAGTGTGAACTTTTTGAGAGTCTTCCAGAGGCTTGAGATGATTGACAGTTGATGTTCTCTCTTTATGTGGCAAGTGCTTTGGTATCATGATTTTAAAGGGGTTGTACGGGAATTGTTGAGACTTTGATTATGTGTTTATAGCGAGATGGGTAATGCCTCGCATGTTTCTCTATTGTGATCTAATGTTGCTGTTATGTTGTACAACCCTTGGATCTTGGTTTTTATGTTTTGAGTGTCTAGAGAGAGAGTGGCTCTAAGTGGGTGGTCGGTGCACAAAGGGGCGCCAGGATAACCCTCGTTAGAGTGTGATTAATAAGTGAAAACCTAAGTAATTAACTAGGGGGTGGGTAGAATCACATTAAAAAGATAATTGATGCCTCATCCACCTTTTAGTGCTACCACAGACTACAGGGGATTGAGAAGGCCGTGGTTGGCATGATCGTTGCCTTGTCTTCGCGAAAGGTAACGGTTCCGCATGAGCAACCCTATGGGGTGGTTCCTTGAGATAGGTAGCCTGGATAACCATAGATGGAGGTGGCTCCTAGCGCTTGGTTGTCTGGATAATCCGTCAGTAGATGGAGGCGACACCTTGCAATAGGTAGTCTGGAGAATCCATGTTAAGCCATGCGATGACACTCTCCTCTAACACTCCTTATTATGTTGCTTCTTTGGAAATCCTCTGGAAGTGGTCCTTTGTCTTGAATTGATGAAACATAGTTGTTTGAATTGATTTATGGTTTTACCCTATTTTATCTTTGGTGTATTCTATGGTCTTGTATAAATCTTGTTGATGTTTGGGTTTTGACCTTGTACTCTTATGGTACTGTGATATGATGTTATTGTATTGTTTAATTGCAATTTGGAATTGTATTATGTATATTAATTCAGTTTGATTTGGAAGTGTTTCACGATCATCCTTTGGTTACTTGTTTACTGGTCATTGCTTTGATTTATGGGATGAGATCTATGACTTTAAGTTATTATGTTGATTCTTGGATGTTGTTGATTATGTCATTGTAATCCTTGAGTTTTATGATACTTTTGTATGACGTTGAGTCTTGTGGTTCCCTGTTTGGATGTTCTTGTTTGAGGTCTCTTTCTTGTTAGCTCCTAGCACGGGGGGTGGGTCTTCGGACTCACATGGTCGGGTGGAACGTGCTAAGCACCCCATTGGGTCCCCAGTTGAGGATCGAGAGGTGCGGATTGGTGTTGTTGCAGCGACTCCAGAGTTGTATTTGTTTTGAAGCTAGTTATGATACTTTGTATTCATCTGTTTATTTGAATCATGTTATCTTGTGTATGGTTTCCATTTATGTTGGAAACACTTTTGTATCATTGTACCTCTTGAACATTGTACTGTAATGAGATGTTAAACTTGGTGTGGATATTGGCTATGGCAGTTGTTATTCAATGTGTTAAGTTAATCATGTATATGTTGCATTTACGTACACATATGGTTTCTTATCAATGATATATCATGTAAGTGTTACATTTGTTAATGTTTATTTTGTTATGGATTATATCTTTGTTTTTTTGTCGATATATGGATCTAATACACGTAATGACTCCTCGTGTACCCCAAGGGATGTATGTGTTAGTGAATTTACTTAAATGAAATTTATGACATGACTTAATGTGTTTTACATGTATGTTATGTTAACTTAAAAAAAAATAAAAAAATTGTGCTGTAATTATTGTGTAATTGTCCTTTGGGGTTCGCACAGCGGGGCATTACAATGCATTAATTTCAACTTTGGCCACTCGTGTAGGTAATGAAGCATGGTTGATTGAATCAGGTGCATCTTTTCGTATGACCTCTAATATCTTGCAGGAGCACCTTTGATGCAATTTTGGGTTATATTGTGAAACTTTGGTTTTTGATTTTTTTGGCTTTATTGATGTAAATAAGGTCATTTTAGACCATCCTAAGTGGTTTAGGACTATTTTTGGGTCATTAGGTGAAATTAGGGCAAATATTGTAAAAGTTGCTAAAAGTTGTCAAAAGTTGTCAATGTTGTAATGACAACTTTGCAAATTTGTTAACCAATCAGTTATGGGTCAATTGGAGGCTTGGAAATGATTGTAGAAGCATAAATATTAATTTTAAACATGAAATCCAAGGTTGGATAAGGTTCCTTGAAGTTGGAATGAAGAAAATCTCAAGTTTGCACATTCAAAACTGTGTTTTCTTGAAAAATTTGATTGTTCTTTCACATTGTACGGATTTGTACTTGTTGTTATGGACCAGAAGTTGATTGGTGAATTTGCAGGGGTTCATTACCTTTTCAATGTTTTTTTTTGACTCAAATCCATTGAGTTTTGAGGGAGATACAAGCATTTTTGTGAAAATTGCTCTAAACCCTGCCTAGGGTTTCAAACTTGCAAAAATATGCCATAACTCAAGTTTCCACCATGGGAGAATGCTGAAAATTGGTGGAAAATTCTATCTTGGCACCATCTACATACCTATAAGTTTTGGGTTCATTTCATGCATGTGTGAAGGAGATCTCTTTGGTAGAAATTTCAGATTTGTAGTGAAACAGTCATAACACACCCCTCCAACCTAGGGTTTGATAAATCCGTGCATTGTTTGATGTTGTCTGGGTATAAAGCATTATGCCATGTTAATTGGATCTTGTGTAGACCAAAGGTTCCATTGGATTATTTGTTCTTATGTTGGTTGGGTAGTAGTGCATCATTCATGCCTTGTGTCAATAATCCATAATGCTGATTTGTGTCTTGGAATGTTGTATCATGGAAATCTGAGTCCGAAAAGGGTTGAGAATCATCTTGATATGGTTTTTAATAACCTGAGACAACCCCAAGTCTGTGCTCATGCTGTTCCATCCTTTTTTTTTTCTATTTTCCTTGTGACTATGTTACCAATGTTTTCAAGAAGCACCAAATTCCTAGGTGATTGTTCGTAGTGATTGTTTGAGTTGAGAATGCTTGAAAGTCTTCAAATGTATTGGAAAGGATTGAAACATTGCTGCCCCATTATTCCATGTTGCCCTACTATTGTGTTGGTGTGTTTTCCCTCCATGAATTCCCTATAGACTAATTCATCAATGGTGACGAGGTGTACTAAGATTCCTTATGCATTGTTGCCTATGAAACCCTTAAGGAAGTGTATTGGAACAGTCATGTTTTGTTAAGGCCTGAAACCTTTGATGCAATTTTGGGTTATATTGTGAAACTTTGGTTTTTGCTTTGTTTTGGATTGATTAATGTAAATAAGGTCATTTGATACCATCCTAAGTGGTTTAGGACCATTGTTGGGTCATTAGGTGAAATTTAGGAAAATATTGTAAAAGTTGCTAAAAGTTGTCAAAAGTTGTCAATGTTGTAATGACAACTTTGCAAATTTGTTAACCAATCAGTTGTGGGTTGGTTGGAGGCTTGGAAATGATTGTAGAAGCATAAATATTCCTTCTAAACATGAAATCCAAGGTTGGAGAAGGTTGGTTGGAGTTGGAATGAAGAAAATCTCAAGTTTGCACATTCAAAACTGTGTTTTCTTGAAAAATATGATTGTACTTTCACATTATACGGATTTGTACTTGCTATTACGGACCAAAAGTTGATTGGAAAAGTTTTAGGGGTCATCACATTTGCAATGATTTTTATTTGAATCAAATCCATTAATTTTTGAGGGAGATACAAGCATTTTTGTGAAAATTGCTCTAAACCTTGCCTAGGGTTTCAAACTTGCAAAAAAATGCCATAACTTGAGTTTCCACCATGGGAAAATGCTGCAAATTGGTGGAAATTCTGTCTTGGAAGCATCTACATCATTGCAAGTTTTGGGTTCATTTCATGCACATGTGAAGGAGATCTCTTTGGTAGAAATTTTAGATTTGCAGTGAAACAGTCATAACACACCCCTCGAACCTAGGGTTTGATAAATCCATGCATTGTTTGATGTTGTCTGGGTATAGAGCATTATGCCATGTTATTTGGAGCTCATGTAGAGAAAATATTCCATTGGATCAGTTTTTCTTATGTTGGATGGGTAGTAGTGCATCATTCATGCCTTGTGTCAATAATCCATAATGCTGATTTGTGTCTTGGAACGTTGTATCATAGAAATTTGAGTCCAAAAAGGGTTGAGAATCATCTTGATATGGTTTTTAATAACCTGCGACAACCCCAAGTCTATGCTCATGCTGTTCCATCCTTTTTTTGTTCTATTTTCCTTTTGGCTATGTTTCCAATGTTGTCAAGAAGCACCAAATGCCTAGGTGACTGTTTGTAGTGATTGTTTGAGTCAAGAATGCTTGAAAGTCTTCAAATGTATTGGAAAGGATTGAAACATTTCTTCGCCATTGTTCCATGCTGCCATACTATTGTTTTGGTGTGTTTTCCCTCCATGAATTCCCTATAGGATAAGTCATCAATGGTGAAAAGGTGTAATAAGATGCCTTATGCATTGCTTCCCATGAAACCCTTAAGGAAGTGTATTGGAACAATCATATTTTCTTAAGGTCTGAAACCTTTGATACAATTTTGGGTTATATTGTGAAAATTTTGTTTTTTATTTGTTTTGGATTGATTGATGTAAATAAGGTCATTTGAGACCATCCTAAGTGGTTTAGGATCATTTTTGGGTCATTAGGTGAAATTTAGGCAAATATTGTAAAAGTTGCTAAAAGTTGTCAAAAGTTGTCAATGTTGTAATGACAACTTTGCAAATTTGTTAACCAATGAGTTGTGGGTTAGTTGGAGGCCTATAAATTATCATATAAGCATAAATATTCCTTTTAAACATGAAATCTAGGGTTGGAGAAGGTTGGTTGGAGTTGGAATGAAGAAAATCTCAAGTTTGCACATTCAAAATTGTGTTTTCTTAAAAAATCTGATTGTTCTTTCACATTGTATGGATTTGTACTTACTGTTACATAATAGAAGTTGATTGGTAAAGTTACAAGGGTTCATAACCTTTGAAATTATTTTTGTTTGACTCAAATCCATTGAGTTTTGAGGGAGATACAAGAATTTTTGTGAAAACCGCTCTAAACCCTGCATAAGGTTTCAAACTTGCAAAAAAATGCATAACTTGAGTTTCCACCATGGGAAAATGATGCAAATTGGTGGGAAATTATTTATTGGCACCATATACATCCCTTAAAGTTTTGGGTTCATTTAATGCACGTGTGAAGATCTCTTTGGCAGAAATTTCAGATTTGCAGTGAGACAGTCATAAGACACCCCTCCAACCTAGGGTTTGATAAATCCATGCATTGTTTGATGTTTTCTAGGTATAGATCATTATTCCATGTTATTTGGAGCCTATGTAGACCAAAGGTGCCATTGGATCAGTTGTTCTTATGTTGGTTGGGTAGTAGTGCATCATTTATTCCTTGCGTCAATAATACATAATGTTGATTTTTGTCTTGGAACGCTGTATCATGGAAATCTGAGTCCAAAAAGGGTTGAGAATCATCTTGATATTGTTTTTAATAACCTAAGACAACCCCAAGTCTGCGCTCATGCTATTCCATCCTTTGTTTGTTCTATTGGCCTTGTGACTATGTTGCCAATGTTGTCAAGAAGCACCAAATTCCTAGGTGATTGTTCGTAGTGATTGTTTGAGTCAAGAATGCTTGAAAGTCTTCAAATGTATTGGACAGGATTGAAACATTTATGCCCCATTGTTCCATGCTTCCCTACTATTGTGTTGGTGTGTTTTCCCTCCATGAATGCCCTATATGCTAAGTCATCAATTGTGACAAGGTGTACTAAGATGCCTTATGCATTGCTGCCCATGAAACCCTTAAGGAAGTGTACTAGAATAGTCATGTTTTGTTAAGGTCTACCCTTTCTCTACATCATAATAGAGATTGGCTTTCTAAATATGACAAATTTGATGGAGGTAAGGCGTACTTGGGTGATGACTCTTGTTTAGATACTATTGGTCCTCGTAAAGTTAGAATCAAGTTTCTCGATGGTAGAATAAAAAGGATTAAAGGTGTTTTGCATATCCTTAGATTAGCACAAAATTTGTTATATATGAGAAAACTAATAGATGCGGGTGTGCATGTAGTCTTTTATGATGTAGGATGTAAGATGGTTATAGGTGCTATGGTGATTTCTAGAGGTGTTAGATATGACACGTTCAATTTAGCTATGTTGGTCTTATGAACATATTCCTTAAATATTATTCTCTTCATATATTTTTCACTCTATATGTATTCCTCTTCTAGTTTTGGCTAGTTGGTGATTTAAGTATTGCCTTGTTTGAAAACTATGACAAGGAATGATGTTTCAACACTTAAACAGGGTTTCCAATCACATTTATTTTTATCATAAGGTTTGTAGAATTAAATTTATTTACTTCAATGGATTCTAATATTTTGGTTTTGAAAAAGAATAATAAATTATTTTCATTGGTAAAATTTTAGACTTAAGGCTTAAGAAGATTTTCAAAACTAATACCATCATCATGCTTCATGCAATATAAAATACTCTTGAAGAGAAATTTATTGTAGGAAACTATTGCTACAAGGTCAATATTGATATTTCCTTGATGAGTGAGTGCAAGATCATGATGGGCCAAATAATACCCCTAAGGGGCAATGGGAATGCTGAAAAAAGACAAGTAATTTCATATAAAAATGTAATGAGTTATCTATACAATCTAAAAAATAAGGTAGTTATAAAAGTTGTAGAAATTGAATGTAGTTTATGGGCTACTACTTTTTAAAATAAAAATAAAAATTAGTTTAGTGAAAAGTGGATATATATATATTTTTTGATAAGTAGGATTTATTTCAACGAACCTAATTATAAGAAAAAGAGATATATTTCCTCCAAGATTTGGATTTAAGTAAAAGACACATAAATGAATGTGGCATAATTTTTTAATTTTTAAAAATATTAAAAATAATATTTTGGCCAATCTAACTTGGTAGAAAATAAGAAATTAAAAATATATTTTTAACTTGTAGCCAATAAAGCCTAGATTTGACATATCTTTTGGATTTGAAATAGGATAAACAATTCAAAAGTTACGCATATTTTTCAATATGTATATGTATTAAGAAATCATACATATTGTATGTAAACAATTAATAATATTTAACAATTGAATTTACAATGGCATATATATTATATTTTTAGAATCTTGATAGTTCCTCAAAACATATTTATTATTATTAAATTTAGTTATAGAAAGTTCTATTAGCTTCAAGGGTGAAGTCATAGAAATTTTTAGGATAACACTAAATGAGTGGTTTTGCAAGTTTCTTTGGGAAGTTTTAGGACTCTCACTTGGTAAATCTAAGGTAACCAAGGCATTTTTGGAAGGAACCCATATTTGAGCTACAAATATTAACACATTTTATATCCAAATCTAAATATAAGTACAAATGCTAACACTTTTTTATCTAGCAAGTCTTTTTATGTCATTGACACTATTTGACCCATCATGAACTCATAGTCGCCTTGAGACAAGTAGTAGTTTTTTTGGAGGTTGGGAAATATAAAATGTGGCTTGTTTATGGAAAATAGTGTCTCAAACTTGCAATTACATGAGGTTACTATTTATAGTAAGTTTACATTTGAGCATGGATTGATGCAAAATTTCCCCAAAGCTTCGGATTGGCTAAATAAGCATGCGCATAAAGTTTCTTTGCAAGATCATGTCTAGATTTGAAGTTATTAAAGTTTTCATTTTTCAAAGTTTCAAAGTCCATTTTAAAGGACTTAGAGTTGTTTTTAGCCTTGAATTTGGTTGTAATCAATGTAGTTAGTTATAGATTGATAGAGATCTTCACAATCTTTCTGACGGTTCAAATGGTTTGTCAATCAAATACTTGAATCAAAAGTTATGGCCTCCGAAAGTTGGGTCCCCTTAAATGAAAGATGTAAAAATGTGTTCGAAACATAAATGAGCCGTAAAGGGTGAGTTAAATGTGGTGGTGTGTGTCTAGTCACTGTTGTCGAATAAATTTTGCACCCTTGCTAAGCTATCAACTATAGCAACCTATCGACACATGGGAACACTTCGAGGTTGTGGGTGACCTGAGAATGAAGTGAACCTCTAGATTATGGGCTGGTTCCCCTTAAGATACTTTGAGAAAAATTGAAAAATGATAAGGGAAAGAGTAAGGAGGATGAACTCGAATTTAAAACCTATCACTAATAGGTGATACACCAAAGATAAAATATGACAACACTGCAGAGAACTCACAGAAAATCTCAATAGAACTAAATAATCTCACAATACAGAGATTTATGCTTATAAAAATGAGTCTATGTAAGGTTCTGACTGTTCTAGTGCTTAACACAAGGAAAACAAGGTGTCTTCACATATATAAATGTAGTAGAAAGAGATCACTAACATAAACCAGCTTTATGGCATAACATTCTTTGCATCCAATACTGAAGGAATCTGATAAAATAGAGGATTACACATGATTTTATCATGTGACTCACAAGCAATACTGAAACAACAAAGGGAATCTGAAAGGAAATAACTTTCTATTAAGAAAATGAGGAGTCCCTGTGCTACAGGTCTGCAATATTATGAAAAAATGAGTTACAAAGTATGAATAATGCTCTTTCATCAGTCTCCTAACCAAGAACTCCCTTTTAAGAGGCAAAAAATGCCATCTATATACAAGTGAGGTCGGCCCCTTAGGGCTTACAATATATCGGGCCCAAAAAGATCAATCCTCAGATCTTTTGATTGAAATTAATGTCGAAGCCTGCATGTCCCCACTGTGTGTGTCGGTGAAGAGCTACCCTCATAGAAGCCTTCTGATATTTCACAGCTACCACATTTATTGATCCATCGTGTCCTGTTTAGCTACTTCGGCTATACCTTGAATGCCCTGAGCTCACTCTAATTCGCGTGGCATTCATCTAGGGTTGACATTCTCTGTTCTGCCATGGATCACCTCAGCTCCCCTTGGTTGGTCGAGCATTTTCCACATGGGCTTTGTAGCTAGTCAAAAGTATTTTGAAAAGAATCGCATCTCGACGAGACACTAAAAGTGTCTCACCGATGCGATTAGGTGTCTCTGCAGCTATCGGCATATCATAGAATAGTCGGTGAGAACTCATGGCGAGCTCTTTTCATTTACCCCAAGCTTACTCTTCTCCTCTAGGCTCGAGCTCCTATTGACTCTCGGTGAGACCTTACCAGGTCGGAAAGACCTTCGTGTATCAGTCAGGCATTTTACCGAAGGCAAAACGTTACCCCGAACGCTCTTCATCTTCGGCAGGAGTTGCTTGATGTCTCCCTGAACACTCGCCACTCCACCGAGCTCCGCATTCCTTTCGCTGAAGCTTAATCAAGTCGGTAGGACCTCATAGAGATGTCCCATAGTCCTACCAATATATGATTTTGTTGCTGAGACACCCACACTTCGCCGAGACCTCTTGTAGAAACTCTTTTCCTTCGGTGAACTCTTCATTTAGCAAGACACCCAGTGAGACCCTTCGTGTCACTAAGACATTGGCCTGTCGGCCAAACCTCTCAGCGAACTCCTTAACTCTTGGCGATGAGCTACTTCTCTTGGTTGGGGAGACATCGTGCCTTCGCCAAGACATCATGGCGAAACTCTTTTTTCCCAGCGAGCTTCCTTCATGTCGCTGAGACTTCTTTATCGCTGAGACTCTATATCGAAGTCTCCCTGCTTCGCCGAAAGTTCACCCTGAGTTCGGAGAGAGCTTGCTTGGTCGGCAAGACATCCTGCCGGCCCCACCCTCATTCTGTCCGAGCTCTTCCTTTCCTTTGCTGAGACTCCCGCTGGTTGGGAAGAGCTCATGGTGACTTCACTTACCTTTGCCGAGAGCCTTCATTCTTTTCGGGGAGACATTCCCACTTCGGCATGATGCTACGCCGATGCCAAACGTTCTCGGCGAAGTCCTTCATGGTCGGCGAGAATCCTCGAAGGAAAACATACCGAGGCCTCCCATCGTCGGCAAGACATTGGCCTGTTGGCTAGACCTCTCACCGGGCTCCCTATCTATTAGCGAGTTTCTTTCTTTTTGGTTGAGAATCTTCATAACTGGCGGGGCAGGGCCAAGACGGAACCGGAACCGGGACTGAGAGGAGAAAAGGGGGCAGAAACCAAGACAGATGAATCCCAGTGGAACCGGGACCAGGACCAAATGCGGGCCTGAAACTTTCTTCAAGTTTCAAGCTCAGATTCCATTCCGATCCCGCTCCCGACAAAACTCAAAAAATGAAGGAAGAAAAGAAAAACATAAGGGGGAACCAAGCAGGAAGAGACAAACCTCGATCCTAGGCCACGAAGAAAAGGAAAGAAGAAGGAGCGGGACCAGGGCCGGAACCGGAACCAAACCAGGAACCAGAACTTTTTGGAAAATTTCCAAGTTCGGGTTCCGTCCCACTCCTGGGCCCAGGAAAAGAAAAGACGCACAAAGGAAGAAAGGTGGGATCGGAACTAAAACCGATCCCAGGAAAAACACAACGGGGGCGGGGGTGGAAACAAACTCGAAACTGAAACTTTCATCAAGTTTCAAGTTCAGATCTCGACCTGAACCTGCCTTTGACAAGGCAAGGAGAGAGAAAAAAGGACAAGGAAGAAAAGAAAGAGAAAACCTACCCCACAGTCAAAACGCAAGGTCAAAGAAGAGAAAGAAACGCATACAAGCGCGGAACCGGAACAGGAACCGGAACGAGAAAAGAAACTAGAACTTTGGAAAAAGTTCCATGTTAGGACTCGGTCTGACTCCGCCTCCGATGGAAACAAAGAAGGGGCCCGATAAAGAAAGAAAAGGCAGAACTGGGGTCGGAATTAGATCAGACACAGGAACTGAAACCTTGGAAAAGTTCCAAGTTCGAATTCTGACCCGGTTCCGCCCCCGGCAGAACCAAGGAAAAGACAAGAAGGAAGCAAAAAAGGAAAGAGGGAAAGACAAGGAAAAACACAAAAAGAAAAACCCACCCCCAAACTGAAGATATGCACGCTGGGCTCAACCCTCTTGGGAGCCACATTTAATCCACATGCCAAAATAGACAAACATCATTTTCCCTTGCATCTGCACAAGAAGCAAACAAGTTAGAAAAAAGGTAATCTTGATGCAAGTGTCCCTCCATTTGGCCCTCGAGAACATCTGAAAGCGCGGGTTACCCTGTCTGATTGAGCCCATAGGTGAAAAATGGGTAACAGTCACATCATAGGCATATATTGGAAATAATGATAGAAACCACTTTTTAGGTGATTTTAGCTTATGGATTTGTAATACTGTTTGATGGTTTCATGTATTTTATCTCCTATTTATTAGGTGCATAAGATGGAGGTTGTGTGTAAGAGTATTATAGATGTTGAGTTGCCTCTAAATATCTGGTTGGTGATACTCTTGTGAGAAATCTTACTCTGCAAGTATATTGTAATCTTGTTGATTTCTGAATAATATATTGGAAAACTTTTGGAGTGGGGTTTTTTCTCCCAAAAGGGTTTTCTCCACGTAAATCACTATGTTGTGATATGAATATTATTTATGTTTATTTATATTTAAGTTTCTATAACTATTTAGATCTATTTTTTTACATAACCCTCCTCTCAAGATTAGTGTAGGAAATTGTTCCGCTACCTTAACTTCCTTACAAGTGGTATCAAAGCTTGATCACCTTTGGTTTCAGTTGTGGGTTGTTGGGTTTTTGAACTAATCCAAATTTGAGTGGGAGCTTGTGTAGAAGATACTTTGTGATCTTATTGTAGGAATTTCAAATATTAATCACATAAGGGAGAGTAGAGGTAGATAAGGTTTTTGGAAATAATTTTTTAGATGTGGAAGCTGAAGATGAAGGATCTATTAATAGATCGAGATTTATGGGATGCTATTGATCATAGTGTTATGAGACATATAGATCCTACTTTGGTTGCTCAATATGATGTTATGGCCCATAAATCCATGGGTCTAATTAGATTGTGTCTAGTAGTCTGTTTTGATCAATATCCATGAAGAAACCTTTGCACATAAACTATGGAAGAAACTTGGTGAAATATTAGTGAATAAAAATTTCTTGAGGAAGAAATTATATTCCTTAAGGATGGAAGAGGGTGGATGAATTATAGACCACATATAAGCATTCAATATGTTGGTGGCTCAATTGGCATTAGTTGGTGTCAAAATGGATGAGGAGAAATTTCAAGTCTCACTTTGTTCTTTACCTGATTCATGAGATTCTCTTGTTATGGGTATTGGGAGTACTTTTTTATCTTGAAGATTGAAGTTGTGGTGGGTTCTTTGCTCTTTGATGTGATGAGGAGGAAGTTATCCATTAGTTCCAATGAAGACCTAAATTTTCATGGAAGAAATAAGGAAAAAGGAAAGAAGAATGAGAAGCATGATAAATCCAAATCCAAGGGGAGATCCAAATCTCTTAGAAAGTTCAACGTTATTTGCTGGAATTATGGTAAGCCTGGACACTTCCATAAGGAGTGCAAAGAAGAAAAGAAGAAGAAGAGATTTGATTCTGACTCTAAATCTAATAAGGAAGGTGGTGATGCATTCATTGTAGCTTTGGCCACTTGTGCAGGTAATGATGCATGGTTGATTGAATCAGGTGCATCTTTTCGTATGACCTCTAATAGAGATTGGTTTTTTGAATATGAAGAATTTGATGGAGGTAAGGTGTATTTGGGTGATGATTCTTGTTTAAATACTATTGGTCCTGGTAAAGTTAGAATAAATTTTCTTTATGGTAGAATAAAAAGGATTAAAGGTATTTTGCATATCCCTGGATTAGCGCAAAATTTGTTATCTATGGGAAAACTAATAGATGTGGTTGTGCATGTAGTTTTTTTGATGTAGGATGTAAGATGGTTATAGGTGCTATGGTGATTTCTAGAGGTGTTAGATATGGAACATTGTATAAAGTTGATGCATGCATTGTTGAGTGCAATATTATTTTTGTGGAAAAGAAGATTATGGCTACTTTGTTGGAAGATGTGAGGGTTTCATCTTTAGTGGATGGTCATGAATTCTGGGTACCCAAGGGTGCTCTTTCTTCCGAATCAAAGTTACCTGTAGAGAAGACTATGTTATGACATTAGAGATTTGGCCACATTGGAGAAAAGGGTCTAAGGACCTTGAAAAATAAAAACCTTGTTGAAGGGTTATCTGATTGTAATCTTGATTTTGATTTTTGTGAGCATTGCATTTATGGAAAACAAACCCATGTTCAGTTTTACTTAGTTCTCATAAATCTTATGGTGTATTAGATCTTATTCATTATGATGTGTTTGGTCCTATAGTTGTTCTTTCAATTGCAAAATGCACATATTATGTTTCATTTATTGATGATTATAGTAGAAGGACATGGGTATATTTTCTAAAGAGTAAATTTGAATCTTTTAGCTGATTTAAAGATGAGAAAGAAAATAAAATGTTTGAGGACTAATAATGGTGGTAAATTTTTCTCTAATGATTTGGTAGATTTTGTAAACATTGTGAAATTTTGAGACAAAAGAAAACTATGTTGCAAGTATGAGTAGTTGGTGGTGTCATTGATTTCAAAAAGCTTATGTTAGTTATGTCATTGGTATTAGAGCAAGGTCCCTTGGAGGAAAGCTTAACCGCTTGAGGTAGACTTGGGATGACACACAAGAGGGATGCTCTTTTGTTTGATGGATTAGACTATGGTTTATGTAAGACAAGGATGGAAAGTTTCCTAGTACCTCTTGGATTTGGATTTTGGAAGTCTGTTGAGATTGGATATACTATACCTACTGGTGGTACAAGTATTGATGATGAGATCAAGTCCTAAACTTGTGAAAGTTATGAGTTTAAAATTTGCTAGAGATATTTGGACAAAGTTGGAAAGTATTTATGAAGGATATGATAAGGTCAAGAAATCTAAGATGCAGAATCTAAAGATCACATTTGAGAACCTACAGATGTCTAAAGATGAAAAAATTACAAGCTACATACAGAAGGTGGACAAAGTTGTCAATTCCATTAGAGGTCTTGGTGGAAATATTGAAGAAGTGGTAAAGAAGGAATTGATAAATCTTCCTAAATCTTAGTCATAAAGTTTATGCTATTGAGGAAGTTCAAGATTTAAGCAAATATTCTAGAGATTAGTTGTATTGTGCTATATTTGATTTTGAAATGAGAGAATTTGGTCCAAGTAATGCAAAAGTTGAGAATTATTTTAAGGTTGGGAAATAAGAGAAGACTGAGGAATCATATTAGGAGGATCTTGATGATGTTGAAGAAAAAATTATGAGAATGAAAAAGGGTACTGGTAAATACAGAGGTAAGTTACCTTTCAAATGTTTCAGTTGTAGAAAAATAGGTCATTATGCTTCAAGATGCCCAAACAAAGCTTTAAATGACAAGAATAAATAAAACAAAGGTAAAGCAATTAAGAAAAGTTATTATGTTAGAAAAGATGTTAGTATATCTGATGATGAATCTAACTATGGGGATGATGAGGACAATGAGTGCTTGTTCATGGCTATGAAAGTTGAATCTAATTCTGCTAACTCTAAGAGATGTGTGAAGGAAAGTGCTTTAGAAGCAGGTCATAATGCTATGGTGACTATTTTTCATGCTAGATAGGAGAATAACTATTTTATTAGTGATATTGGATGCTAAAATCACATGATCAGTGATAAAAGTAAGATTGTTAAACTTGAGAAATATGAAGGAGGTCTTGTAAAGTTTGGTGATGATACATGTGCTAAGATATGTGGAAAAGGTTCACTTAGTTTTGATGGAAAATATAATAAAGATGATCTTTATGTTAAGGGTTTGAGACATAACCTTTTGAGTGTTGGAAAAATGTGTAGCAAAGGATATAATCTTATATTTTAGGATGATGGATGTGAGATCAGAAAAGGCTCCAAAATTATGGTTTCTGTTGGAAGAAGGACAAATGGAAATGTTTATCAACTTAAAGGTGCTGATGGTCATATTTTATGACTCAAATTAATGAAAATTGGCTATGGTATAGAAGGACGTGTCACATCAACTTTGATAGCCTAGTGAGGATCAGTTTAGTTCAAGCTATGAGGGATCTTCCAAAGATTACAAATCCCATCAATGGTATCTACAAGGAATGCCAGATTAGGAAGAAAGAAAGAAGTTTTAAAGTCAAAGAGAAATATACTACTAGACTATTGAAATTAGTGCATATAGACCTTTTTGGTCCTACCAGAGTAATAAGTATTCAAGGTGATAGGTATTTCATGCTCTTGATTGATGATTACTCTAGAATGACATGGGTTAATTTTCTCAAAGAAAAATCAAAATCTCTAGATAAGTTTAAAGCATTCAAAGTTATGGTTGAAAATGAAATGGATATGAAAATAAAATATTTGAGGTCTGATAGAGGTGGAGAGTTCACCTCCAATGAGTATAACAATTTTTGTGAGAATCATGGGATAAAGAGGCATTTTTATGCCCCTAGGAATCCTTAGTAGAATGGAGTGGTTGAAAGAAATAATAGGACTATTTAGGAAGCTGCAATAACAATGATGAAAGAGGTAAACCTACCGGAAGTCTACTGGAGAGAAGAAATTCATACTGTGTCTACATTCTTAACAAATTTCAAGCAAGAGTAAATAGTGCAAAGACTCCCTATGCATTGTGGTATGGAAGGATTCCTCATGTAAAATACTTCAAAGTGTTTGGAAGAAAATGTTATATCAAAAGAGATGAAGTGAACTTAGGAAATTTTGATACAAGATCTGATGAAGGTATCTTCCTTGGATATTCTACAAGAAGCAAAGCTTATCGGTGCTACAACAAGAGGCTGAAGAAGATTGTTGAGAGTACAAGTGTCAAAGTGGTTGAAGAATTACAAAAGAACTTAGTGTTGATAGATGAATATGAATCAAATTAGTCGTCTTGTAGAGAAAATGATAGAGATGAAGGTAAGGAAAAAGAAGTTTAGATTGAAGAGGAAGAAGCTCCAAAAAAGATCCCTAAGACTTCTAAGTATGTGCAAAAGAATCATTCTGAAGATCAGATCATTGGTGACAAAAGAAAGGGTTTGTTGAAAAGAAGGAAAGATATTATGGCTGAAGAATAGGTAAACCTATGTTTACTCACTAAAGTTGAACCTAAAATAGTGATTGAAGCATGCAAGGATGAGTATTGGATCAAGGTTATGGAAGAAGAACTAATGCATATTGAGAAGAATCAGACTTGAGAACTTGTCCCAAGACTAACAAACAAGAATGTAATTGGAAATAAGTGGGTATTTTGGAACAAATTGAATGAGAATGGAGAAGTCGTGAGAAACAAGGAAAGGCTTGCATGTAAGGGTTACTCACAAGTAGAAGGAATAGATTTTGAGGATACTTTTTCTTCGGTGGTAAGAATGGAAGCTATCAATGTTTTTGGATTTTGCAGCACCTAAGGATTTCAAAGTATATTAGATGGATGTGAATCTGCTTTCTTGAATGGTGAGTTGGAAGAAGAGGTATACATTGAACAACTAGAAGGATTTTAGTTATCAGACAAATTAGATATGGTCTGTATATTAAAAAAAGCACTATATGGATTGAAGCAAGCTCTCAGATCTTGGTATGCAAGGTTGGATAGGTACTTGATACAACAAGGATTCAATAAAGGTACCATAGATAGTAATATTTATTTCAAATTTGAAAAAAGATCAAATCTTGATTTTGGTTGTGTATGTTGATGATATAATCTTTGGAGGAAATGAAGCTATGTGCATTAAATTTGCAAAAGAGATGCAAAAAGAGTTTGAGATGTATATGATTAGGGAGATGAATCTCTTCCCTGGATTGCAAATCAATCAAGTAGAGAAAGGTATATTCATTTCACAATCAAATTATGTCAAGGAAATGTTGAAAAAGTTTGGAATGGAGGATTCTAAATTGGTATGTACTCCTATGGTTATCGGTTGCAAGCTAAGTAATAATGATGAATTTCCTAAGGTTGATAAGAGAAAGTATAGATCAAGGATTGGAGGACTACTATATATAACTGCTACTAGACTAGATATCATGCATGTAGCTTGTCTTGTGGCTAGACTTCAAGAAGATCCCAGAGAGTCACATGTTGCAACAGTGAAGAGGATATTTAGACACTTGAAGGGTACTCTAGAACATGGTTTGCGATATCCAAAGGATAATGATTTATATCCGAGTGCTTATATAGATGCTGATTGGGTAGGTCATGTGGATGACAAGAAAAGTATAAGTGGTGGTGCATTCTTTCTTGGATGCAGATTGGTGCATTCTTTCTTATTGTACACAAGTGTTGTGGATGAGGCAAACCTTGAAGGATATTAGGGTGGTATATGATGAACCAATTTTTGTCTTCTGTGATAACACAAATGCTATTAATATTTCAAAGAATCCGATAATGCACTCAAGAACAAAACATATCTCAATCCGGTATCACTTTTTGAGAGAGAAGGTTACAAATAATGAAGTGAAGCTTGAGTATATTCCTACAAAGGACAGGTCAAGCTGATATATTCACTAATGCTCTTCCTAAGGATACTTTTGAGTATCTTTGGGAGAAGTTAGGGATTATTGCCCCTCCTGTGAACTAGATGCATAAGGATATGCATCAGTCTAGTGGATTTCAAGATTCATTATTTGTTTTGGACTGATGTTGGAGGCTACCTCTCAGGGGGAGTAGGTAGCGGCTTTGTTGGTTGTTGCAATCAGGGGGAGTAAGTATTGGTGAAGGTTGGTGTTGTCCTTTGTCAGATGTGTCAAAGGATATGTGTAGTGGTTGATGGTTGATGTAGAGTAGTAAAAGGAAAAGGTAGTTGCAGAGTAGTTGTTGTCCCTTATAGGTATTGCCTTTGGGGGGAGAGTATATAAAAGGAGAAATAAGTGTGTTTCCCTTTGCAATTCATGTCAAAGGGGGAGAAAGAATAATGTGAAAAAGAAGCCGAGGGAGAGAATGTAAAAGGGAGAAAGAGAAAAGAGTTGATATGAAGCAATGTGTTGGTGATCAGAGCTGTTATGTTTGTTATTAATAGTTTTTCACATCATGTGTTGCCATCCATGATAAAGGGGGATATTGTTGCAAGTATGCATAGTTGGTGTTGTTATTGATGTCAACAAGCTTATGTTTGTGTTTTCATTAATGTCAACTAGTGATGATTGAGAAGTTGTGATGATGCTTTGATTAGTTGCATTATGTTGTTAGTAGTAAGTGTTACTGGTGTCAACCTCCAGTGTTGTTTTGATAAGCTTATGTTTATGGATGCATAGTTGAGTTGTAGTGTTTTAGTTGGTTTAATAGTGATGAGGAAGTATTGAAGATTATTATTATGTGTCTCTGGTTCTTGGTTTCCAAGTGCTTTTGAGAAATTTGAATAAAAGAGGAAATAGTGTGTTGAAGAAGTGTTCTGGTATACAAAGTAATGTTCTTGTTTGGCTCCTCATTTCTTCTGTGTTGAAGATCTTCTTGTGTGGTTTAGATATGTTGGTTAGAGGTGTTCAGAGTTATTATATCCAAAATTTCTTATTTTGGATCATTGTGTAGATAAAGTTGTGTTCACCAGTGTGTGAACTATATTGCAATGGTGTCTGGGAGAAATAGTTTTATTTTGCATTTCTCTGCAATTTGATTTCTGGTCTTGTAGTTCTAGAAGTGTGTTGATTGGGTTCATATCTACCCTTAGTCAAAGTTGATTGTGGTTCGGTGCTTCACAATTTGATTTCTTGAGTTACAGTATATGGAAGGTTATTTGGGTGAATAGGATGAGTTTTTTCTTTTGGTGAAAGTTGTTGTGAAGGAATTTGTTGGATTTCAAGGTGTTTGTGGAATATTCCAGATTGTGTTCAAGTGATGTATGTCATCTTTGAGTTATCTTTGGATCAAAGGAAGCATGCACTTAAGTGTTTAATGGTGTTTACACGAGTTCAACTAACTTTGGGTGTTTACACTAATTGCGGTTTTTCTTCGATGATTGTTGAAGCATGGCATGGTGTGTATGAATGTATTTAGGTCCAAGTTAAGGTATGATGTTGTCTTCCTTCATTCCTTTCCACTGTAGGAAATTTTTGGTGCCGACCTAATTTGAATTTGCACAGTTGAGGTGCATAGCTGACCTTGGACAATGTTTTCAAGGTTGAAGAGGGTATAAATAAGTGTTATGTTGATGGATGGTGTGTGTGTGAAGTGAGTGATGTGAATTTCAGAAGTGTGAAGTGCGGATTTGTAAAATGCAATGTGAACTTTAATGAGTTAGACTACTAGAAGCAGTGAGAATAAGGTGTTTACAATCTTCAGAAGGACTGTGAATGTGTTGGTGATGTTGTGGTGGAATTTTCTGTTGCAATGAGATGGATTTCTTAATGTAATATCCTTCTTTCTTCTTTTCTATAATTTGGAAATGAGCCCTTCTTTCTTCTAGCCAGTGAGCCCTTCGGTAGTGAGCCTATTGTATTCAATGTTGTAATTACCTTATATTGTGAGCTAATCCTCACCGTTGTTTTTCCCTTCTTTGGTTTTCCACGTAAATCTGGTTTTCTATTATGTATGGTGTTGATATGTTTCCGTTTTTCTTATTTTCTTTCATGCTTAATCAATTTAACAGATTAAGGGTTAATTAAGTTGATGTGAATCTGAATGTTTAGATGGGTTTTGATGTTTTAATGTACAAATGATTCAACCCCCCCTCTCAGTTGTCTTGTACATTAAAAAAAAATTGTACTCTACAACATAATGGAGTTGTAGAAAGAATGAACAAGACACTGATGAAAAAGGCTAGGAGTATGTTGAGTGGTGTTGGTCTAGACCAAAGGTTTTGGGTTGAATTTGTTGCTAGTGATTTTTACCTAAATAAAATGTCTTAAACATCATCTCTTGTTGATAATATGTCTATAGAGGCATGGCCGGGTCACAAGATTTCACTGAGGCATATTTTTGGTTGTGAGGCATATGCACATGTGCCAAAAGAGAAGAGAAGAAGGTTGTGAAATGCATCTTCATGGGATATAGCTATGGTGTGAAAGAATACAAGCTTTGGGATTTTGTAGCACATAAGGCAATATATAGTAGAAATTTTATTTTTAGATAAACTAATTCTTCTTCTGTTACATTGCAGCCAGAACAAAACAAACAACAAGATGTGATTCAAATTCCTTCTACACCTGAGGAAGTTGAATCTAGGTGCTTGGATATACAAGAAGTTGAGGAGAGCTCATCTAGCTCTAAATATTTAGAAGAGGAGGAAGAACCTCCAACTTAGCTTGTTCGAAGGTATACATGCATAGACAACCACCTAAAAGGTTTTTTCTTGATGATTGGAGATGCATTTTTTCTTTGAATACTAACATTGATGAACCTAGATCTTTAGAAGAGGCATTAGGTACGAATGATGTAGAATCCTCAAAGATTGCTATGGATGAAGAAATGGAATCTTTGAAAAATAATGAAATATGGGATCTTGTACAATTGCTCGAAGGATGAAAACTTGTTGGTTGTAAATGGGTGTTTAAGAAAAAGATGGGTCAAAATGGAGGTATTAAGAAGTACAAAGCACAATTGATTGTGAAGGGTTAATTTTAAGTTGAGGGTGTTGATTACGGTGAGAAATTTTTTCCTGTTGTAAAAATAACATCCATTAGATTCTTTCTTTCTATTGTTGTTGTTTATGATCTAGAGGTTGAGAAAATGGATGTAAAAATGACTTTCCTTCATGGTGATTTACTGAAGGATATTTACATGACATAGTGAGAGCCTACGTGGTGAAAGGTAAAAGTATTTGGTTTGTAAATTAAATAAATTTTTGTATGGCCTCAAATAGAGTCCTAGGATGTGGTACTAGAAATTTGATACACATATGTTAGGTTTGAGATTTGATCATTCTAAATCAGATCATTGTGTTTATTATAAATTTGATGGTGATCATTTTTTATTTATTGCATTATATGTTGATGATATGTTATTTATTGGTAAATCAAAAGGAATCATTTCAAAACTTAAGTCTTAGTTTGTTTCTAAATTTGAAATAAAAGATCTAAGTACAAAGAAACACATTCTTGGGATAGAAATCCAAAGAGATAGAGAGAATAGAAAGCCATGACTCGACAAAGGAAGTATTTTAATTTAGTTTTTTAGAGGTTTAACATGTCCATTATGTATTCCTTTTATAGTTTGAAGAAAGATATCTTCTTCAAATGATCCAAACATCCCCATTGGAGATGAAATACATGACTAGAGTTCCTTACTAGAGTGTAGTTGAAAGTTTGATGTATGCTATGGTCTGCACTAGACTAGACATTACCCAAGAAGTGAGATTTATTTTTAGATATATTTCTAATCCTGGTAGAAGTCATTGGGATGTAGTTAAAAGAGTCATCAAATATTTGTGGGGTACCTCAGAGTATTCCTTGTGTTATCATGGTAATATGGTGGGAGATGGGAATTCCCTTAAAATTCATGGTTATATGGATTCAGATTGGGTAGGTGATGTTGATAGAAGAAGATCCACTAGTTATTATAAGTTTACTTTATTTGGTGGAGCAATCAATTGGATGAGTAAGTGAAGGGTGTAATTGCTTTGTTCAATACTAAAGCTGAGTATATAGCAACTACTCATACTTGAAAAGAGTCTATTTATCTTAAGATATTATGTTCAAATATTGGTATTAAACATGGTATACTGACAGTTTATTGTGTCAGTCAGAGTGTGATCTACCTAGCTAAGAACCTAAAATCTCATGCTAGAACCAAGAACATTAATGTATAATATCATTTTGTTAGAGATATGGTCAAGGATGGCATGGTGAAGTTGGTTAAGGTACAAACATTTATGAATGTTGTAGATTCTTTAACCAATCCTATTAGCACAAATAAATTTTGATGATGTTTTGAGTCTATGGGCCTCATGGCCTCTAGCGATTAAATTATAGTGTTGATACTCT
Organism: Sequoia sempervirens; assembly: GCA_007258455.2. Lineage (NCBI taxonomy): Eukaryota > Viridiplantae > Streptophyta > Pinopsida > Cupressales > Cupressaceae > Sequoia > Sequoia sempervirens. The sequence continues at coordinate 52,599,577 of VDFB02168118.1, forward strand.
TTTTTCTCTTACAAGGTGTTTGAAAATTGGGAGAAGGTTAGGAAAATAGTGTCTCAACCTTGTTAGACACACAAATACTGAGAGTGGGGGTGAATCGATATTTAATAATTCTAATTTAAATCACTGCACACATAATACTTTGGAAACAAAATCAATGACAATGAAAATAATGAACACATCCACACAAGAGAACACAAGATTTACATGGAAACCCTGAAGGAAAAAACCACAATAAGAATAGATGTTTGGATTTGTTGCCCAAATACAACCTCATAAAATAATTTAGAACTTACAATAATTTTGTGATGGATGGTAAAAATTAAGGATTATCAAAATCAAGATAAACCACTAGAATTTCCCACCAAAAAGAATTATAATTTGATTTAATTATGAGGGCCAAAAGATGTACATAACAATAAAAAATCGACCCTAACTATTATAGAAACTATGAGGAGAGTTTTTAGAGCTCAAAGAGGTGTATACCTTGCTGCAAGAAGCTCGTTTTTAAGACACAAAGGACTCATTCGCCTTTAGTGGCGAATGGGTCCCTGAAACTGAGATTTGGGTTATTTTCCTTGATGTCTGCACTCTCAGATTCCCGATTGTTAGCTCATGAAAACTTGTACTTAATTCTATGGCTTTGATTCTTTGTTCTTGTACTTTGAAGGTCAATCTTGCAATGTGACAACTTTGACAATTTTTCTCTAAACTTCTTCTCCACTTGATATTCAACTTGTAAATCTACAAACACACACTCAAGGGAAGAAAAACTTGTTTATTGTTAGTGAATAGGGGTTTTCCTAAGTCAAACCCCTTGTAGGTAATTAAACTAAATGATGAGATAATGAAATTGGAGCATGAAACATAAAATGATGCAATGCAGATACCTTGTAAGATGTCTTGTAATGCAAATCTATAAACTAGCATGAAGTGGCCATGAAGAATGTAGATCTTGATCCTTGAATATGATGTGAACAATGCTTGCAAGTAGATCTTCAATGCTACATCAACTATCTTAGATCAACAACATGCATGGATGCCCTAAACCCTTGTCATGTTGATATGATCTTGAATTGCTGCAATAAACTCTTGATAATCTGCCTTGAAATGCCTTTGAAAATGCTCTTGTGAATGTATTATTTATTGCTCATGAAAATCTAGGATGAAACTATGTGAATTAACCCCTTATTTATACTAAATTAGGAGATTAACCCCAAAATTCAAACAATTCAAGTTGACACCAGATCTGGAGATAAACATTATTAGATTCCCGCCATAATGAAATTCTATAAGAGGGTCCTCATCAAGGGAGGACCCATTCGCCACCTAGGGTGAATGGGTCTTGTTACTATTTTCCAGGACCATTCCTTCAGGGTGAAAGATCACTAAGAACCCATATAGAATCTACTGATAAAGGGGGCTCCTTTAGAGGGAGGACCCATTCACCACCTAGGGAGGATGGGTCCTAGCACCAATTTCTAGGACCTTGATTTTACCCAATTAAATGTTATGCAATTTGAATTATGGGTTTCAAGATAGATCTTCGGGAGGTGTCATAAATAAGGCTTAAATTTGAATTAAAGGGGCTAATTAACTCCAATTAACGATAATTAATTAAGAAGACCCTAGATAAATGTGAAAGTGTGTTACAAAAATTTACAACACTTAAATAAGGTACACGTTAAGTTTATTTCATTAAAAGGGGTCCAAGATCTATGTGAATGTGTTAAAACACATTACAACATTAGACCTAGGCAAAATTAGGTTAATTCAATGATAATTATTCCCAAATCAAGTAAGGAAAAAGGATAATTTTTCGTTACTACATTTTGTCCCCCACTTTAGTGAGAGGATGACACCATGTCAAACTCACACTAAAGTAGACATTCAAGACACTTAAGTATGCAACAATAACAAAGATACATGATAATACCTTGTCAAAAGCTAATAAAGAAAAAAAAAGGATCAAGTACAACCGTCCCAACACGATGTGAAACGGGATTGTTTTTCCATAACATATGGTGCTCACTTTGGGGTAGTGGAACCTCAGTCTTTCCACTCGATGAGTTGTCCCAACGAATTGGAAAATGAGAGAATCATATTAGTGTCTCATACCATACTGATGTTATCCTCTTGACAACTTCGATAAGGCACCACAATGTAATGCTCTTTAAAATTCTTTTGAATGTCATGCAAAATTTTGTCAAAGGGGATTTTTCTTGTTCATGTAAAGGTCTTCTTCTTAGGGAGCATTGTGCCTAATGTCTCTAAGACAGGAAAAGTCAAAGGTGTCAGATCGTTACTCATGGGATGCCTCATTTGCATCATGCCATGGTGGTAGATTGTACACTCTTGGATGGCATCAAACCCAATGACACCACCAAGAGAGGATGCGCCATAGGAAAAAAAGGAAAAACATGCCATGAGATTTTGTTGAAAGATGTCATCGATGTATGCCACCACTTTAAAGTGGTTGTTACACCATTACTGTGAGCAAATGCTTTAAAGTAGCCAATTTCTTGCCTAATACATGAGATATTTCCTTGGAAAACCCTATGCCAAGTCATATGTTTCCGAAGTAAGCTACATCATGAAATAGGAAGGAAGGGTTGCCCCAAAAAATACATAAGGGATCTATGGATTTAGGGTTAGAATGTCTTTGCTATAATGTTGTCATAGAACATGGAAATATCATCCTTCTCCAAATATTCATAGAACTAGAAGAATGACACAAAGAGAGCAAAAAAAAAGAAAAATCCTTTCGGGTCAACATGGAAGAGACCTATATGTCTCGATGCCTTGCATCATCCCCAAAAGGAAAACACAAGACAAATGAAAAAGATAAAAGAAAATCTTTTGGGTCAACATGGTGTTGAAGTGAGCAACCAAGATCTTCAATCTGCAACACCAAATAACCTCCACAAGAAATAGAGAGAAGCAACAATGGAATATGCTATTCCACCAAACAAGAATTTCAATAAGATATAATGATCAATATGCTATGCAATAGAATGCAATGCAAAATATGCTAGAGATTCCTTTCTTATAAAGGCAAGGATGAGAGATAGGATACAACAAGATCATGACAAGTGTCTTAATCCTATCACATGAGACAACTAACTCATAACTACCTAGGATAATGTAAATTTAAGACAACTAATACTTATCTAGATAAGAAAACTAAGACTTGTCTAGATAAGACAACTAAGACTTCCAGAAAGAATCTTTTATCCTAAGTAAACTTAACATGTGAATTAAGTCCCCTAAGTCCCTAGTAAAATAATTAACTAGGTACAAGACTTATTCACACCAACACCCCCTTAAGTGTAACTTAGGGAGGAAAAAACCAATACAAAATATGGGTCTCGACATCAAGGCCTGATGAGGTACCCATGTACAAAATAAAACTAAAAATCTCTCACAAATGGAGAAAAGGAGAAAAACCACGTGGGAGAAAATTCCTCTCCAAAAGAGAGAAAAAGATGCAAAGAAAATTGAAGAAGGAAGGAGGACTCCTCAAGACCCGCCAAGGAAAACTTCCTTCACCCCAAGCATTGATCACAACTGAAGATAACAAAGTGATGATAAAGGTTTAGTGAATATGTCTGCAACCTGTTGATCTGTAGGCAAATACTCCAAGCTGAGAACACCATCTTGGATGAGTTGTCTGATAAAGTGCATGTGGATCTCAATATGCTTAGTATGTTGATGCTCCATTGGGTTGCAAGAGATATGAATGGCACTCTGGTTGTCACACTAAAGAGTAGTGGGATGAGTGGAAGGGAATCCAAACTTAGTCATCAACTGATGAAGCCATAAAGCCTCCTACTAGCCAGAACTGCACCTTGATACTTAGCCTCTTTGATGATAATGCAATAGTAGTATGCTTCTTGCATGACCATGCAATCATACCAGAACCAAGGAAAAAGAAAAATTGAGAAGTATACTTTTGATCATTGACATCACCAACCCAATTTGAGTTAGTGAAGCCCACTATCCGAGAAGCTCCTGATGTATAATGAATACCAAAATGAGTAGTGTCCTGAATGTATCTCAAGATACATTTGGCAGCCTTCCAATGACTCTCATGAGGATCCTATAAGAAGTGAGAGACAAGTCCAACCGTAAAGGAAATATCATGATGACTATGTGTTAAGTACAAAAGACTGCCAACCAACTATCGATACAAGGTAGGATCAATTGTAGGAGTAGTGCAACTGGTAGACAATAAAAAACCTGACTGAAATGGAGTGGGGGAAGGTTTGCAATCAACCATTTAATTTTTTTGAAAAAAATCAAGAGCATACTTCTACTAGAACATGAAGATCCCCTAAGAAGTCTGATGAACTTGAAGACCAAGGAAGTAATGCAAAAGACCAAGGTTGGTCATATCAAATCACTCCATCAATGCGCGTTGTGTACTCTGAATCATGGAAGTAGAACTCCTTATGAGAATGAAGTCATCCACGTAGAGCACAAGTATGAGTAGATCCTCTCCATGTCTCTGAGTATAAACTGTGGGATCATAATGAAAACGAGTGTAGATGGAAGCAAGAAAGAAACTATCCATCTTCTCATAACAAGCCCGAGGGGCCTGTTTGAGACCATAAAATGAACTTCGAAGCCTACAAACAAGTGAAGAGTCCTGCACAAAACCTGGTGGATGCTCCATATATATCTCATGAAGATCCCCATTGCAAGAAAGAAATCTTCACATCCATTTGATATAATGAACATCCCTGTGATGCAGCTATGGAAAGGACAAGGTGAATAAAACTCATCTTGGCAACAGGAGCAAAGGTCTCGAAATAGTTAATTCCTTCAACTTGAGAAAACCCCTTTGCAACAAGATGAGCCTTGTACTTATCAATGAAACCATCTGCTGCATACTTGGTATGATACACCCACTTGCACCAAACCAACTTTCTTCCCTTAGGAAGAGGCACAAGACCCCAAGTATGATTCTTCATCAAAGAAGAATACTCGTCGGCCACAACACTATCCCACTCTGGAATATCTGAAGCATTTGAAAACTTCTGAGGATCATCTGAAACAACATGAATCAAAAGATTAATTCCTAAAGTTTGAGAACGGGTGTGACGAGTGTCTGTTGGATCACCAACAAGAGGACTAGCCTCCTCAAGAGTAACATGAGCCCATCGTGGCCTAGTGGATGAATGAGGAGGAGGTGGATTAAGACCATCATCAAAATATTCCTCAAGTAGCAAAAAAACATCAATTGAACAAGATTGAGTAGGTTTTGATGAAGAATAAGTCAAAGGAGGATTGTTTGTGTGAAGGAATTAGCAAACTAAACATCATATTTGAAATGAACCTCTCATGTGTTAGGATCAAACAATCTGTATGCCTTCACATACTCACAATAGCCAACAAAAATGTACCGCTGGCTCTTCTTCTCCATTGATCTACATTGACCATCTAGAATCAATGCCCAAGCCTCACTATCGAATACTTTGAAGAAGGATACATTAGGCTTGCGATGAGACCAAGCCTCCTCAGGGGTCATATTTTGCATTGCCTTGTGGGGCATATGATTCTAAATATAGTTGGCACAATTGACAGCTTTGACCCAAAATGTGGGAGCCATGGACCTAGACTGAATCATACAATTGGTCATCTCCCTGAGAGTCCTATTCTTTCTCTTTTCCACACCATTTTGCTGAGGAGTGTAGGGAACTATGTGCTGATGAATAATACCATGCTCACCATAAAAATATTGAAATGCTTGATTGAAATACTCCCCCCATTATCTATGTGTATCTGTCAAAGAGAAAAACCTGGCTGCTTCTCCAAAAATGTTTCAAAGGTCTTGAAGTTTGTGAGAAATTCACTCTTGAGCTTCAAAAAACATACCTATGTGTAGTGGGAAAAATCATCATTGAATGTTAGCACATACTTAGCCCTTGAAAAAGGAGTTGGGAATGACATGAGATCACTATGGACCAACATAAGGGGTGTGGTTGCACGTGTAGCTTGACCCTTAGGAAAAAGATCTTGATGTTGCTTGCCAATAACACAACCTTGACAAACACCATCTGTGCAAGAGATATTTGGAAGACCAACCACTAAGTTATGTGCCTGCATCTGCTGAAGATATCTATAGTTCAAGTGCCCAAATATTTCATGCCAAAGCTTGCTCATTGAATCAACATGAGCAACAAAACATGAACTCGATGAAGACTCAAAGCCATCAAATCGATACAAATGGTTATGATGATCAACTATCCCTGTAGCAACAACCTTCATAGGATCCTTCAACTGTCTAATAGTCACATTTTGTGGATTAAAATCAACTGACTTCCCATCTCCATAATGAAAAATTAGATATATGGAAAGTAGATTCGCTGAAATATCAGGAAAAATAAAATCCTCAATGCACCCATCTAGCATTTGAACGAAGCCTCTCCCTAAAACTGGAATCTATGAAGAGTTCCTAATTGCAATATGAGAGGTAGGAGTATGAACAATGGAATCAATAAGATCATGTGAATTGGTCATGTGATGTGAAGCACCTAAATCAAGAATCCAATTGTTTGAAGATGAATGAATGACCCATGCTAAAAGAGCTTGCCCTTTGCCCATGGAAGAAGACTTAGACACTAAAATGTTGTGATTCTTCATAGCTTCCACCAAGGCCTCTAGTCTCTTAAAACAATGAGCCACATCATGCCCAGTTTTGCCACAAAATGAACAAGGATCTCCTTTCTTTTTCTTGGACTTAGAAGAAGAATCTCCAGAGGTAGAAGAAGAAGGAGATGGAGGGGATTTATGATTGTTCTTTGATGGGAAAGGTCGTTGATGTCACAACTTGCATCATTTAGTCAATTATTTATCGAACCAGGTGTGTCTCAGAGCTATATGTGATAAGGATGGTTGTCACATATTTTTGGGGGGTTTTACATTGTAAATAGTGACTTCAGGTATCGATTTATCTCCTTCAGGATCTCTCAGGAGCTCTCAGGAGCTCTCAGGAGCTGAACTGTAGTGACTAATTGCTAAGGTTTAATTCTATCTTATTTCCTAAACTAAAGTTCTGTTGACTTATTTCTGACTTCATTGGACTTGATTGTGACCAATTCATGGAGAAGACTAACATCTACTTAAATTCTTAATTTAAAATACGAAATCCAAATTAATTCTATTTTGCTTTAAAGAAAACCTATCTTAAGATTTGTTGGAAATGAAATACTATTTTAAGAACATAAATGTATTGCAAGAAAATTACAATTAATCTAGAAAACATAAACACTAATTTCCATGAACATATTTTCAACTAACTTTAATTCTATCTTTTCATAACTCCCCATCATTGCTTCTAATTAAACTCAACAAATAATTACCAAACTCAATTACTTTGAACATCTAAATCTGATTAATCTAATAAATCTTATAATGATTCTAACCACTTAATCTAACCATGATAAAATAAATTCAAAAGTGATTCAAATAGAAGTAACTATCTAGATTTATAATTCAACAACTGAAAACGATTCAATAGCTTATCATTCAAGAATTAACATTTAACACTTCAGATTTAATATCAATCACTAGAAATAACATAAATTAGTAAAATACCAACACAAGATCGATCCCTTCGGTTGAGCGGGCCTTTCTCTTCCTCAGGTAAGATCCCTTAACACAGTGATTGAGTTAACTTCTTGCTTTCATTCAATTTGATCAAAGTGGGACATATAACAAAGTATTGCCATTGATTACAAAAATCTGATTGAAAATTATCTAACTCCTATTTAAAACCAAAACATGGATATTTATAACATATCCTTATTGAATTTACAACATGGTGATTAACTGCCAAGATTCAAGATGTCTAACTAAAGATTTAAAACAAAAGTAAAGCAAAACTGAAATAGGACTAAAGCAGGACATAGAGAAATATGCCAGATTGGTGCTGGAAGTAGAAGTTCCATAACCGAGTACAAAGAAGCTGATTTGGACTTGAGTGACTCATCATCTAGCTAGGCCCATCAAATGGCATGATTATTTCCCTTGATTAAACAAAGAGTTTAACCACATCATCAATCTTTAAAATACCCTGTTCAAAACCCTTAGGAAAAGGATAACAATTATGGTAGTAAAAAGATCAACGCAACATAATTATCTCTTTATTAACATCATAAAGTAACACATCTAACATAAACCATTACTTCAAATATATCCACTAATTTAGCTAAACATAAAGCAAAATGAGTAAATATGTTAATCTATAATCAACCGCCAGTCATGTTAATTAACAAAAATAAAGTCTTTTAAACATAAAATGAAAGTATTTTGAATCTCTCATCATTTTCTTCCCCACTTGTTCTGAACCATGTCCTCATGGTTCTTCATAAAGAATTATGGTAGCCTCCTTTTCCTTGTTTAGTGCCTCCATCCAAATGCAATAGTCGAACACTCCTTCCTTGTACTGGTGTGGCAATCTGCTATTGAGTGCAGAGCCATAGTTTTGTATCAACTTTTCAAAACATGGTCTTAACACTCCCTCAGGTATATTGGATGATTCCTTGAGCTTTGGGGCTGGCATAATGATAATCGACATTCTGAACCTCATGCCGACCCAATATTCTTTCTGCTACTCAATCAAAGTGATCACATGTTTGATTCTTATTAAACTCCATTTGGTATTATTTAGACTTATTGGTTCTCTTCTTCTGACTGACTCAGGAATGAGTTGATATCTTTCCTCATAGGATTGTATTGCCAATGGGGGAAGTGTTCCCTCAACATTCTAGAATGTAGAAATACCACTGAGAAAGTTTGAAACATAAAGAGGATTAATTTGATTGAGCCTTACCACCGATCTTACTACTTTGATATATTTCTCTACATGAGGCATCTTGGGCCTCATTGGTAAGCCATACCTTCTCTGAGCCTCCTTATATTTGTCCATTCTACTTGACCATTCTAATTGATTCTGCATTAAGGAGAAAAATGATCTAATTTGCAACTCACCAACATAGACATTTAACATAGAGTCATCATTATCCCCCATTAAAAATCCATGTTGGAAAAACTCACACATTTGATTTTGAACGTCAGGGTGGCTATGAAAGTAATCTTGCAGAAAATATCCATGATTATGATAATCCAGGCTTCTCCCTAAGATTAATTGATTAAGCTTCCATTCTAGAAACCTTTCTCTAAGGAACAAAGCATAAACCCCTACTGGTCTTCTCATGGAAAGTATCACAAAACTTATTTCTACTGCTTGCTCAAGTCTTCTTTCAATCTTATTTTTTTCTTCTTCTAACTTCCGCACTTGCTCTTTCAATTGTTTATTTTTCTCCTTAAATTTGAAAGCTGCTAGGGAGAGGTATCTAGGCTGGGCTGAAGGAGGAACATCTGATGGAATGGAAGGAATGTCAGAGGGAATGGAAGGCAGAGCAAGGTAGCGCGATGGGGCCACAAAAGAAGATGCTTCTTGTGAATAAAACTACATATATTGTTGTTTTAATTGTTCTTCCTTTTTCTACAATTCTTCTTTTAATTTTGAAATTTCATCAGCATTTTCTAATGCTTGTACACTAGCTTGTTGTAGGGAATCCTCAGTTTTATTCAATTGCTCTCTATATCTTGCTTCATTTTGTTCAATTTTCCTTTCCATTTCTTGAGTTTTGCTGAAGGATTGTTGCAATTCTTCTTCTTTTCTTCTCAATTTCTCTTCAAGGAATTGCAAGTTTTTCCTTTCTTGCTCCAATTCAACTTCTAATCGAGACATTTTCATAGCCCTTAACAATTCCTTAGTTTCTAACTCCTCTTCATTCAATTTTTCATGGGATTCTTCTTCTTCAATCAATGGTTCTTTTCCTTTTATTTGCTCAAAATTCAGAGAAGGTGTAGGGGATCTCATGATTTCCTCTTCTTCAAATTCCTCTGATGCTTCTTGCTCTTCAGATTGTGCCTCAGACTCTTTAGCAGAGCCATGGATTTCAAAAATAGGGGTTCTTTCAGGAGTCGGCATTGGGTCTTCAAGGGGACTTTGAGGCTGCTTAGGAGAATGTACTGGTGTATGGGTTTCCTCATGGCCCACAACAGTTTCTATTGGTCTTTCTGAAATAGGGGTTTGAATTATAGGTGTCTCTTCAGGGGTGGACACAATGGTTTCAACATGGCTAGGGCTTTCCTCATGTACTTCTTGCTTCTTCTTTTATGAACTAGAATGGGTTACCCTAGATGTTTGTTGTAATTTTATTTTTCCCCTCTTCTTGGAAGATTCTCCTTTCTCAATTCTTGAAGTTTTAGCTATAGGTACCCTTGTAGGTTTCCCTTTTTTCTTTTCTACAGGTGCAGACAAAAATTCTAACCAGCCCTGCTTCCCAATTTCTTTCTTTAAGAAATGGTGCTTAATTATCAAATGAATTAATCCTTGGTATTTTATAGAAGATTCCCTCCTAGACTTTACCCTCAAAATCATGGAAGCAATTTGTTGGAACAAAAACGTTGGAAAATTTATCCTAGCAGAAGGTTTTGTCTATCCATACCTCAAATGTATTAATAGCCGCATTCCCGAACCCAATATTGTGCCATACTGTCCTTTGCAGGTGAAAAATTTCATTAGCCACGTCGCAAAAGTTATCCATGGCTTGTCTAAACTGTTACGATCTATTCTGCATTGGTCTCGTTTATGCATTTGAATTTCTGGCCTTCTTTCTAGCTCTTGGTGAAACACAACCACTAATTTCTCAAATTTGACCTGGCCCTTGTTAATCGGTTTTCCCTCAGTTGGAATTCCAAAAATTTCACTTATTATTTCTAGAGTGACCTCAATTATTTCTCCCCTCACCCTGGTGAATTCACATGGAAATTTCTCATAAATTCTTCAATCATTTCCGGTTGAAAACCTTCATATTGCATTACAAAATCCAACCATCTAGCTTCCACTAACAATCTCTTGGTTTCATAATCAATAGTGAAATTCTCTGGCTCAACATTCCTTTTGTTCCCCATCTCTGTCTGTCAACAATGACAGACTTTACTGGTGGACTTAACTAGCAGACTGAATTTCTTAACAAAACGTGGAATGATTTTTCCTTATTTTTGGAGTAGCCATTTTGAAAATGACATGACATGCCGTTAATTTTCTGCATTAATTTCCTTTACTGCTCTGGACGATTCACATGCCATAAAATGAAGTTTTCAATTTTAATTCGCAAGGTTCGCGACATCTTTTACACATGTCAACATGAACTTGGGAAGATTTTTGAAAAGATAGGAAAATCATAACAAGATCTGTTATTCTTACTGACATCATCCAATGTCACATCATTCCTTACATCAACCATCCCGCCGCTTTTTGAAATGATTAAAAGTCATTTATTATCATTATTAATAACAATATGGTGGAGATGTCTAGATTTATAAATATTTACCTATTTTACATTAGTTGAGCACTACCTTAGAAAATAATATTCAAAAATAATATTCATATTAAATGAGTACCTCAATTTATTTCGAGCCTTTGAGTTCTTTAGGAGCCTTCGGGAGTTCTTCAGGAGCCTTTAGGTTCTCTCAGGAGCTTTGGAATTACATGAGTTGAAAGCCTTCAAAATCTTCAGGATTCTTCAGGAGTTCTTCAGGAGTCTCTCAGGAGCTTTGGAACTTCAAGAGTCATCAGGAGCTGTTGAGTGAAACAGAGTCTTTAGAGTCTTCAACCTTCAGGAGCCTTCAGGAGCTTTTGGGAGCTCTTCAGGAACCTTCAGGAGCTATCGAGCCAACGAAGTCTTCAGAGTCTTCCATCTTCAGGATCTTTCAGGAGCTTTTGGGATTTCTTCAGGAACCTTTAGGAGTTAACTTAGATAGACTTCCAATTGCTAGTTTTCAGTCATCTCTCTCTCTCTCTCTTTTTCAAAAGCAAACCGCTATTTACTGGTTTTCAATTTACTTCCTTTTTTTATCAAGGAAAACCGCCATTTGCTAGTTTTCAATTTACCTTGTTTATTCATGCCTTCTTCAAAGGTTTAAAGATATCTCATGGAAGAAATGTATTCCATGAGAAAATGTTCAGTTCTATGTTGCAGATCATTTACAAAGTCCTCCTTTGTTGCTGGCTTATGATATGTCTTCATTCGATGACCATTAACTAGCATGACTCTCTTTTCTCCATCAATCAAAATCAATTGGACAACTCCATTTTCAAATACTTGTTGTATCTCATAGGGACCTAACCATCTGGTATGGAACTTCCCTTTAAACTCTTCAAATCTAGAGTCAAATAATAATGCCCAATCTCCTTCTTTGAACTATCTAGACATAATATGCTTATTGTTCCATTCCTTCCTTTGCTTCTAAATCACCTTTGTATAATGAAGTGCCTCCATTCTCATTTCATTGAGTCTGTTGAGCTGCAAAATTCTACTTTTCTCAGATTCAGGTAAATCAATTCCAATTTCTACTATTGTTTTCAATGTTTTTAACTCAAATTCTATTGGCATTACTGGCTTCTTCCCATACACAAGTTCATACAGATAAAATCTAGTTGTTGTTTTCCACGTGGTATTATAGGTCCATACTGCTTCATCCAACCTATCTACCCAGTTTGTCTTCCTCAATGAAACTATTTTTGTCAGGATATTCTCTAATTCTCTGTTAGTAACTTCCACTTGTCCATTCGCCTGAGGGTGATATGGCGAAGATTTTTTATGAGCCATTTGGTATTTTTGCAAAAATGCTTCCATCATTATTGATACAAACTGTAGTCCTTGGTCTGAAATAATTTCTCTGGGTGCACCAAATATTTGAAGAATTTGCTTGTACAAAAAATTTGCAACCTTATCTTTAATTGCTGTTGGTAATGCTTTCACCTTAGCCCATTTTGTTGCATAATTAGTACAAACAAAGATGTAACATTTCCCTTTTGAAAGTGGATCAACAGGTCCCACAAAATCGATGCCCCATTTTTCAAATGGTTCCAGAGCTATTTGTGGTTGAAACAACATCTCCATGGTTGGCATGGGTCTTCCCATCCTCTGACATTCATCACAGTGTTTGAAAAAGAATGAAACATCCTTTTTCATTGATGGCCAAAAGTAGCCAGCTCCTATGATTTTGTGAACTGTTCTCACTACTGAATAGTATCATCCTTCAGGCTCATGATGGTAGGCATGTACTACATCATAAACATCTAACTCAGATACACATCTGCGTAAAACATGGTCAGGGCACAATTTAAATAAAAGAGCATTAATCCACTGAAATCTAGAACTTTCACGAATTAACCTCTTTTTTTGTTTCTGAATGAAGTGACTTGGACATTTCTCTGTTACAAGGTAATTTTCCAAATAAGCAAACCATGGTGGATGAATTGATATAGAAAATAGATGTTCATCTAGAAATGTACCATCTAATAGTTCTTGATTATCCTGTGAAACAATTCTGGAAAGAAAGTCAACAGCAACATTGTCTTTTCTGGGCTTATCAATGATAGTTACATCAAATTCTTGTAGTAATAGTAACCATCTAATAATGCGTCCACCTACTACAACCTTGTTCATTAAATATCTAATTGCAGCATGGTTTGTATGTACGTAAACTTTGTAACCTGTAATATAATGCCTAAATTTATTTATTGCATATACTACAGCTAGAAATTCCTTTTTTGTTGTATAATTTCTTTCAACAGGATTTAAATTTTTGCTAACATAATAAATTGCATGCATGTCATCATTGTCATCTTTTTGTCCTAACACTACTCCAATAGATAGATTGGATGCATCTACATGTATGTGAAATGGTTCTCCCCAAACAAGTCCTTTAATGATCGAAGAAGTTCTTAAAGCTATTTTGATTGTCTCAAAATATTTTTGATAGTCTTCAGTCCATACAAACTCCTCTTCTTTCTTGAGTAGTGTAAACAGTGGTGCTGCAATTTTACTAAATCCTTCTATAAACCTTCTGTAATACCTAGCATGCCCAAGAAAACTTCGTACACCATTTTGGTTCTTAGGGATCTCAATGTTCTATACGATCTCAACTTTCTTGGGATCAACCTTTATCCCCTCTTTTGAGATGTGAGGTCCCAAAACAATGCCCTCTATCATCATAATGGAACTTTTTTCATGATTGAGTGATAATATATGATATTTACAGTGTTGTAAAACCTTTTTGAAGTTTTGTAATGCTTCATCAAATATTTTAACATGGACTATAAAGTCATCCATATAAATCTCTACACAAGAAGTGGTGAAATATGCAAATATAGCAAGTACTGCTCTTTGAAATGTGGCTGGTGCATTACATAGTCCAAATCGTAAGACTGTATATGCGTATGTACCCCATGGGAAGGTAAAGGTAGTTTTTCCTTGATCTTCAGGGGCTACTTGGATTTGGTTTTATCCACTAAAACCATTGAGAAAAGAGAAGTAGTTGCTTCCTGCTAGGTTATCGAGTACCTGGTCGATAAATGGTAATGGAAAATGGTCTTTCTTTATGGATTTATTCAACTCTCGATAATCTATACACACACACCATTTACCATTCTTCTTTGGGACTATAACCAGTGGTGAAACCCACTAACTATTAGAGATTGGGTATATGAACCCTACTTTGAGCAGCTTCTCTATTTATTTTTTAACAATGTCACAAAGAACAGGATTGATACGCCTTTGTCCTTGTTTGATTGGTCTTAAATCTTCTGTGTAAATGTGGTGACTACAAATTGAAGGACAGATTCCTCTCATATAAGTATACTCCGAAGAAAATTCTTGTGTGTTTTTCTAAAATTTCCTTCAATTCTTCTTCTTGGGTTGGGGATAAAGATGAATTTATATTGAGAGGTTTATCTCTAGCTACTGTAATCTCTTTGGTGTCTTTGGTGGAATCAATGGATTTTTCAACAAGTGTGTTGTTCATGTAATGTTGTTTGACAGTTTTCTTTTTCCATTTTTGAAGTAAATTATTGTTCCTCACATTCTTGAACATGTTCAACTATAGTAACCATGGCTAACTCCACAACACCATCACCTTCTGAATCTAAATCTTCATCCACCTAAAGTTGGGTGTTTGGTCGAATTGATGGTTGTGCTAGGGGATAGAGTGACAATTCTTTATGTTTTTGACCATTTGATATGATCATGCTTCCAGATCTACAATCAATTAAAGCAGCAACAATAGCCAACCATGGTTTGCCTAAGATGATTGGATATCCAAAATCTTTCTTTCTGTCTTTTAGAACCAAAAAGTCAACTAGATAATCCCATGTGTCAATGGTAACCATGATCTCTTCTATTATACCTTCTAGCTTTGTAGTAGATTAGCTAGCTAATTATAAAATAGTTGTTGTTGGCTAAATAGTTATCATTCCTAGCATTTGAACTGTATCAGATGTGATAACATTTATGGCAGCTCCTAAATCAATTAGGACATTGTTAACCTCCACTCCATTTATACTCAAGGTGATTACAGGACTTCTAGGATTATTATATTTCTGAGGAAGCAATCTTCCTGATAATACATTAGTCAATTTTGTCCCTATTTGTATTTTGGGTGGTAGCTTTTTCTTTCTTCCAAGAGTTTTCATGCAGAGAGATTTGACTAACTGGTTTATCTCTAGTATGTCCTTAATTGCTTGCAACAATGGAATTTCAATGTTTATTTTCTTCAACTCACAAAGAAGTTGAGAATCAACAACATTCATGTAGCTTGGTTGAGAGTTTTCAGGAGTTATTTCTTCCTTCAATCTCTCAGGGTAAGGTGCCTGATTGACATTTTGTTCCTCTTCAAATTTTTGCATTTCTGTTGAAGTGTCAATTTATTCCCCATCTTCTTGAGCTTTCTTTGTGGGTTTAGATTGAACAGTATGATTTCTTAGTTGAATATCGTTAGCATCAATTACGTTCAAGTTAGGGGGAGTTGCAACATTACAGGTATTTTTGGGACTTGCTACTGGTTGAGCTGGTAGTTGAGGCTGATTTACTTGGTCATTAGTGGCATTAGGAGCATTTATTGCAGGGGTTGTTTGTCCCTAGGGATGTTTTTGCCCTTGGTTTTTCTATGGTTGGAACTGTTTATGGTTTTGTTGCCATGATAGTTGATTTGATTGCCATTGCAGCTGCAGATTAGCTTGCCATTGTGATTGGTTCCATTGGAGATTCATCCATTCAGGTTGTCCCCAATATGTAGGTGGTGGTTGTGGCTGATATTGGGGGGTCCATTGGTTCTAGTTATGCCAAGGGTTTTGATTCTAGTTTGATTGAGAACCATACTGTCGTTGATTTCCATTATACCCTATGTTTTGAGGTCTTTGGCCAACATAATTAATCTCCTCTTCGACCACTGGTGGTTTCTTCAGATTGCTTTTTATCCCAGCCAATAGATTATAGGAACTTGTTGGGTGTGTTTTCTCACAAATCTCACATATTTCAACTTGATTCAATGAACATTCTCTTAAAAGGTGTTTTCCCCTACACTTGGAGCAATAAATAGATAATGGTTCAGTGGTCTTCTTATCTCCTTGCATATTAAGATGAAGAAGTAAGTCAGTCTTCATGTTTGCTAATTCCTCCATTACTTCTGACACATTAGTGGTATGAGCCTTGTTTCTTTTGGAATTTCTAGTTCCTACCCTAGTTCTAGAGTAGTTTCTACATATCTCGACAATGTATTCCAATGAGAGTTTGTTAATGTCCCCCTTTCTCATAAGATTCAAGGACTCTCTTGATTCATCATCAATTCCTCTCAGGAATATTGATTTACTAATTTCATTATCCAACCCATTAGTACACCTCTGATGCACAAACTGGAACCTATCAGCATAGTCTTCTAAACTTTCATCCTCCATTTGACTTATTCAAAACAATTCCTCCTTTCTATCCCTTACTCTACAGTAGTATTGATACTTATCTAAGAATTCAGTTTCCATTTATTGCCAAGTTGCAATTTTTCCTGCGCCTAATCCCATGAACCATCGTAAATTTTATTCTTTCAATGTAGAAGGAAACAACTTCAACTTCTGATTATCGTTTGTGTAATCATAGGTCTGGCACAAAACTTTGAACTCAAAAAGGAACTGGTCAAGATCCTCAAATGTTTTTCCTCTAAAGGTAGGAAAAACAGAAGGTGAGATATTTTTCATAGGAGGTTCACCAATTTGTCTTTAAAGATTGATAGGAAAAGAGAAGGTCCTATTGGCTGGTGGTCGCTTAGGTTGTTCACCCATGTCTTCTTCTTGAAATGGATATCTATTCTCTTCATGATTGTCTATCTGTTGTTCTTGATTATCTTCTTGATTTTCGGTTTGGTATTGTTGAATATCTTCCTGATCAAAATCAAGATTTCTTTGAAAATTAACGTTTCGTGGAAGAAACCTCCCTAGATGGTCTCTATTTCATCTCATCCACAATTCAGGTCAATCTTCCTTATCAACACTAAGGCTTCACACTTAATAGCCAACTTTTGTTTAATCCTCGACAATGACACCAAAAATGATGAGCAAGGTCGTTGATGTCACAACTTGCATTATTTAGTCAATTATTTATCGAACCAGGTGTGTCTCAGAGCTATATGCGATAAGGATGGTTTTCAAAAAAAATTGGGGGGTTTTTCACTGTAAACAGTGACTTTAGGTATCGATTTAGCTCCTTCAAGAGCTTTCAGAAGCTCTTCAGGAGCTCTTAGGAGCTAAACTGCAGTGACTAATTCCTAAGGTTTAATTCTATCTTATTTCCTAAACTAAAGTTCTGTTGACTTATTTTTGACTTCATTGGACTTGATTGTGACCGATTCATGAAGAAGACTAACATCTACTTAAATTCTTAATTTAAAATACAAAATCCAAATTAATTCTATTTTGCTTTAAAGGAAACCTTTCTTAAGATTTGTTGTAAATGAAATAATATTTTAAGAACAAAAATGAATTGCAAGAAAATTACAATTAATCTAGAAAAATTTAAATGACAATTAATCTAGAAAACATAAACACTAATTTCCATGAACAAATTTTCAATTAACTTCAATTCCATCTTTTCATAAGTCCCCATCATTGCTTCTGATTAAACTCAACAAATAATTACCAAACTCAATTACTTTGAACAACATCTAAATTTGATTAATCTAATAAATCTTACAATGATTCTAACGACTTAATCTAACCATGATAAACTAAATTCAAAAGTGATTCAAACATAAGTAACTATCTAGATTTATAATTCAACAACTGAAAATGATTCAACAACTTATCATTCCAGAATTAACATTTAACACTTCAAATTTAATATCAATAACCATAAATAGAATAACTTAGTAAAATACCAACACAAGATCGATCCCTTTGGTTGAGTGGGCCCTGCTCTTCCTTAGGTAAGATCCCTTAACACAGTGATCGAGTTAACTTCTTTCTTTCATTCAATTTGATCAAAGTGGGACACAAAACAAAGTATTGCCATCGATTACAAAAATTTGATTGAAAATTATCTAACTCCTATTTAAAACCGAAACATGGATATTTATAACATATCCTTATTGAATTTACAACATGGCAATTAACTACCAAGATTCAAGGTGTCTAACTAAAGATTTAAAACAAAAGTAAAGCAAAACTGAAACATGACTAAAGCAGGACATAGAGAAATATGCCAGATTGGCACTGGAAGTAGAAGTTCCATAACCGAGTACAAAGAAGCCAATTTGGACTTGAGTGACTCATCATCTAGCTGGGCCCATCAAATGGCATGATTATTTCCCTTGATTAAACAAAGAGTTTAACCACATCATCAATCTTTAAAATACCCTGTTAAAAACCCTTAGGAAAAGGATAACAATTATGGTAGTAAAAAGATCAACGCAACATAATTATCTCTTTATTAACATCATAAAGTAACACATCTAACATAAACCATTACTTCAAATATATCCACTAATTTAGCTAAACATAAAGCAAAATGAGTAAATATGTTAATCTATAATCAACCGCCAGTCATGTTAATTAACAAAAATAAAGTCTTTTAAACATAAAATGAAAGTATTTTGAATCTCTCATCATTCTTCATATTTGGTTTGGAGGGATTCTCACTACCTGAAGATGATTTTGTCTTTGGCTTCTTCTTTTTCTTTCCTTTACCCTTGGATGATTGAGCCATTAGAGCATGATTCTTAGAACTAGGTACTGCATCCAACCAAATTAACTTGTCCTCCTCCCTAGTAAGACGCTCACAAAACAACTCAAATGAGGGAATTTTATAATCTTTCCCCATGGCATCCATAGTTGAATAGAAAGTAGAAGAGAGGACTTGATATGGGCCTCTTAACTTGGACAAAATCAAGAAGATACATTCATCACTAGATATATCATGACCACTGGTGGAACCCCTCAAAATCTTCTTTGGTTCCATTTTGAAATTTTGCAATAATTGGTTGGGTAAAAGCACAAAGTTGTGTCACACTTTATAAACAAAACAACTAACGTTGATCCAAATTTTAAACTTGAATCACTAAAAAGTGGAAAATATGTTTTGAACTTTGAAATGATTTAAACTAGTAAAATATGTATTTTTTAGTATATTTTATGTTTATATATATTTTTTTAAAAAAATAAAAATGTTTTAAACTATATTTTAATAAATTAACACTATAATTTATTAGTTGATAAAATGTTGAAAAATTGAAGTTGCATGAGAAGTCAAACTTTTTATAGTAAATTTTATTTTTTTTTCTTTCAAATTTTTTGTGTATTTATAACTTGAAACTTTAGTGCATGGATATATTTTTTTCCAATTTTGATAAATATATATTTTTAAATAAATATAAAAATGTGCATGAATCAAAAAATAGTTATTTCCATTGGACGTTAACTTTCATATTAAATATTTATCTAAAATGGAAAAAAAATACCATCTTGAAAAAGATTCTTTTATCTAGTGCATCATATTTTTTTCAAATTTTTAAAATAAGTTTTAGTATTTTTCCTTGGCATGTTAACCAACCTAATATTTTATGCTCATAACCTAATTTTAGTAAAAATAAAAAATAAAATATAAATAATAATTAAACCATTAAAATAAATATACTTTTGAAAACTACACTTATGGATCTACAAAAGGGTATTTTTACATTTAAAAAAAAATGTTATTTACATTAGCAAGAGTTATTGAAACTTCAAGTTTTTCAAATATATATATTTTTTGGTAAATTGGACTCAAAGTGGCATTCCACATATTTTTAGCCAACAATTTTAGTTGAAAAAGTTGTGGAAGTATCTAACTTAGCTAGAATGAATCTTATTAGATCATATGTTTGACCAAGATTGATTTTTAGTTAGATATACTTAAATTTAGTTGTGCTGATAAGTTGGCTGAAAGTGTGAAACAACTTTGTGCTTTTACCCTGCTCATACCCTCGTTTTAAGCTTAGGGTTATGTTCCTCATCACTGTTTTAGGGTTTGAGTTGTCAAAGCCCTTCCAAATTAACCTTTGAGTCTAAAAACCCTGATTGGCATTCTATTTCATTGTTGACCTTCTGATCCAGCTTCCCGGTCATTAAAGTCACTACTTATGCCATCAAGATCGTTCTCTTACCGGCCCCTAAGTCCTAATAATACCGGTCGGTGCCTGTGGTCGTTCTAAATTACTGACATTATTTTTGGGGTTGGAATTCTTTATGAAAATTTTCCTAGGTCTTTGACTGGATTTTAATATTTTCCTAGCGTCTTAATCCTTGTCTTCATGCCCCTAACCTTTGTCAACCTAGTAACTAACCTCTTTTAAAAACTAACATTTGCGGCATGTTTAGATTTTGTCTATGTAATGATTGTTCGATCATCACAGGAAAATGTTGATCGTTCCTTGTGCGCTTGCTTCGTTTCATTTTTCATTGAAATATTCAATGGGGATAGCGGGCGGTTGCCACATGTCGTGACAGGAAATGAGACCATTTCTTCCAAAGGGTTAGTAGGCAGAGCTTTGAGAAAGATCAACAATCAGTATCACAACACATGTCTTCATCTGGGTTGTTCCCTGCACGTCCATCCATTCTTTGTATTAAGATGAAGTAATCACATGGGATAGTGGGAATTGGACATGTTTTGCCTTTATGAGGTGGGCCCGATATCTTTTGGTGATCAACTAATGGTATTGAAGAGAAATCTATGTTGGTTGTTGCGTGACGTGGTCAAATCTCCACTGCTCCCTACCACCCTATTGGATTTTATTTGGTACTTATAAAATGTTATAGGCTAGTGGGTGAGATGACACTTATTGCTTCATGGAGGGACCTGCTAGACTTTGGAGACAGTGAAATATTTATGAGAAAAGAGATTAACGGTGGATGATGGGTGACGTGGGTCAATCCTGACCACTCCCTGCCATCCTGTGAGGGGCCCACTTGCATCTCTTGTTTCTTAGCGGGCAAGCGGGCGACTGCCACGTGGAATATTTTAAGGGCTTTGATAGATTTTAGTGGAGATAAAGTACTACTAAAATTTTCCTGAGACTGCACTAAGATTAAAATAGACTCCATATTGGAGTCGGTTTATTTTGGCACGTGTTTGAGATTTGGGAATTACCTTCTGATTGTGACCGTTAATTCTATCAAATGCTAGTACACGTTGGAAGGTGAAATTGAAGTAAGGAAAAGTACGGGCTGATATTCTAAGGATAAATCATGATCACTCCCCACTTTCTTATTGTGATGAACTGCAAGTAAATTAATTCCCACGGGTGAGCGGGTTAATATGGCACGACAAGTTTTATCAAGTGCTAAGTATGCAATTAATTATGCGGGCAGAGTGGGTGTCTATCCACTTGGGTTTTTCTAATTAGGGAAAGGCATCAAACACATGTAAATTAAATTTGTCATAATTAATCATTCTAATTGATTATACGTTGATTTGTCTCAATGTGTGATCAACAACCGAGGTTCAAAAATCAAAGTAGCTAATTATCAGCTCTCTCACACAAGCTTTCTTGGAACATTAATGCAAGGACTCTCCAATTTCTCTATTTAATGAGTATTTCCTTCTTGTTATTCTCACCATTTGATGTCTTCGAGAGTTGAGAATCTGAGTAGGAGCATGTGGAGTTGTTCTTAGTAATTACAGAGTTTGAGATCTAGCTGCTCTTGAGTTGATAGAGTTCATACGTTGTTGGTAGTATCTTTGTCCTGTGTAGTTACTCTGATGAAAATGGATTAACTAGGTGTGTCTGTCAGCCCAGTTCAAAGGTCTAGGAGACTCAATCCCCTTGAATCTCAAAGTGACACTCCCAAGAATGACCAACATATCCCAAAGGTTCTTATAACTTCGAGGAAGAAAGCAAAAGCTGGTAAGAAATCTTTGTGGAACGTTGTCAAGCATGCCTATCATTTGAGAAGCATAATTGTTTCAGAGGAACTCGTCAAAGTTAAAGGGAAGAAATATGATATGCCTAAGAGGGAGGTAGTGAGTAAGAACAAATACCACTGAGCTTATTTGAACAAGCATCGTTCTCCCATTGAAGTCTCAAATGATCCCTCAGATAGTGATGCTGAGACTGATTCTGGTTACCACTAGTATCTTATGGCCATGAATGAATTGGTAGATTTAGATGATGAGGTGGTGGAAGTTTCCCTAATTCCAATAAGGACACCAAGAGGACGTGCTTACTCGGCTGCCAAAAAAGCAGGGTAACACCTCATTTTCTTTTTAAGCTAGTGCTTGGTTTTTGGTCCTTTGTGCTGATTTGGTTCCTTTTGGTTGGTCTGTGCTTTTGGTGTTGATGGTGACTTTTCTGGGTTTGGTGTGGACATACAAGTTTTGATGCTGCAACAAAGAAACCTTTTAGAAGGTTGGCAGGTCTTCTTCGACCAACAATTTTTGGAATTTTGTGTTCCCCTATCCTGCAAATGATTGCTTATAACTATCCGGGGAATATTTCACATTCTGGTGAATTTTTTTTTGAAATAAAAGTGAAATTTAATGTGTAATTCAGTCATATGCTTTTTGCTTCGTTGTTCTATAAAAGGGATTTCAAGGCTGATTACAAAAAAGGAGAGGTCAATGGGTAGTTTTCTTTGAAGGGGTCACATAGAAATAGAAAAGAATACTAAAATTTCTGGTAGTATGCTTTAGGGATGAATTCAGTCAATATGTACATGGTTCTCTGATAATAATAGTGATAATATATATAAATGAGTAGTACAAAGTCTCTACAGTTTGCTCTCCTATGTATTGGTTTTACAAACTATGAATAATATAATCAATGGTTATCTTATTTGTCTTTGTTGGTTTCCAATGGATGTACTACTCTATTCTTGCTCATTAATTCAATGAATGGATATAAATGCTTGTTCATATAACAATAGGTTTGTAATAAGTCATGTATGAGGATGCTAGAAAGATGTGAATGTGTGAGATATTAAGTGGGAATACTGTAGTGCAGTGTTTTCAAGACTTTGGGTATTGTTATATATGAAAATTGTTGTCAAATCATGTGGGTATTACAATTGACTCATTCCAAGAATATGGCACTGTTTTAAGTAAGGTAATTATACTACAATTGTGATGGCCAATTCAACAATTGATCACAAAATTAAAATCAATTTACTTATCAATCTTGTTGTGGGTGTGTGTGAGATTTAATGAATTACATTTTCTCTGGTTTAAGTAAGAAATTGCCACGAAGGTCAGCCAAACCTTTAGGGTATTGGGTCTTTTAAACAATTTAAGGAGAATCATCTGTGTACTTTGTGTTTGATGCCTAGACACATCGATATTTATAAATAGACTGTTGGGATCACCCTCCCAGGTTTCACAGAGCCGAAAGTGCAGGGTAGAAATGCTTACATATCAAATCTCCCATGTGTTGGCCACTAACTTTGAATATTCTTAAGCATAAGGGTTGGATACCCTTTAGAGGATTTCAAAATTCTACTGGAAAAAGAACCAAAAAAAATGGCGACTCTATTAGGGAAAAACTTGAGAAAAGTATGATAAAAGATCATCTTGCCTTAAAGAGTCAAATAGTTGTTAAAGAATTATATTTCCAAGCCTATCCTTGTGGAAATAAGTTAATATTGAAAGAGTTCGCCATGTCTCCTTTGAAGACTTGCTAATGTTGTCAAGATCTACTACAAGTCCATGAATAATCTTATAATTTCTCACTAGAAGTGGGTGGTGACTTTTAAAATCTCTGTACCAATATGAATTGTTGGAGAGGCTCCAGTAAAATGGAATGAAAAGTTGCTGGAGACAAATTAAGAAAAGTATAGAGAACATATGTGTGACTCTATTGATTAAGAAAGATTCAAGTGAAATCAACTGGTGAAAGAAACTTCATGTTGTTGAAGTTTTTCCTCTACAAAGGAGGTGAAAAATCTATGTAAAGAACCAGATGAAGATATAAGGAAAGTTATAGATCTACAAGGTTTTCTAGTCAAAAGCATAACTCATAACAACTGCAGCATATCCAGGTATTTTCCCCTGTTTTGGTTTTCAAGAAAAAATAAGTCCATGTGAAAACCATATTGAAATGATTTGGTGAGAAATTTTGCTTCCTTATTATGTGAATTAAGCATAAATAAAGGGAATGGTAGTCATTTTACATACTTCCAAGGTGAAATTTGTAATAGCTAAGCTGGGTTGAAGAAGTATGCTTATCTTTGAAATCTCCCTTTTTAGAAAGCTTTAGAGCATAAGTGAGTTTGAGCTATGCATTCTAAAATCATAATTAAAATAAAGGAATAAGACAGTGGATAATCAACTATGAAGTTGATATTTAAGGACTGAATAAGGATAAAAGAGAGATGTATCATTCCCTACATCACCTAGTGGAACATCAAGTAATAGTATGTAGGGTGTGCAACCTTTATCATGCCATCAAAGGAAATTCTCTATCGAGAGATATAAGCCATTAAGTTTTAGTGGTATTCAAGGTTTCCCTTACAATATTCCTGATAATATTAGGAAACATTTGCCTAGGTTTATAGGGAAAAATTCTGAGTTAGATTCCAAACATCTAAATGAATTCATGGATTTAATGGGTGATTTTGAGATAGATCATGAGGATGTTGTCATGAAGCTTTTTGCTTAGTCTTTAAAAGAAAATGCTAGAGACTGGTTCTCATATCTACCGGTGTGTTCTGTAGCTTCATGAGATGACTTCATGATAGCATTTGTGGAACAATTTGGTGAAAGGATTAGTCCAAATGTGACAAGAAAAAGATATATGGATATCCAAAAGGATGAAGATGAGTTGGTTCCTTTATTTAACCTCAGATTTATGAAAGCAGTAAAAGATATTCTTGAACACTTGAGACCTAATGATGCAGAATGTTTGATTATGTATCTAGGTGAATTTGATAATGAGATGAGTTATTTGATAAGGGATAAGGAACTCGAGACATTACATCATGCATATCACATTGCTATGGATATCAAAAACACTATTAAATACTCGATGATGAGAGGATATATGGCTGCAAGTGTTTGTTGTTTGGGTACACATCATGTAAATGAGATAAATAAGGATGATCAATATGATGATGATTTTAATGCCTTATCTTTTTCACCCTCACAACATGTTAATCATGGGCAGATTCAAGATGGAATTCAACAAAGTTTAAGTAATAATGATCAAGTGTTGGTAGTTCAAAGATTTCCTAGCATGAAGAGACATGAGGGGGAATTTCCATATCAATTGTTAGCAAGGTTCTTAGATGCCTTGCTAGAAATCCCTAAAAGGTTACAACCTAGAGATTCAATATGCATTGACATATTTTGTGACATTTATGAGCTAGAGCTTATTGCCTTACCTAAGGAATTGAAACCTCAGGATTTTGATCAGATAATTGGTTGGATCAAAATTGTTGAGGAGGCTAAGTATGATTATGTACAAAAAATGAGGTCTCAAGCTCACAGTGGTGATTTCCCTATTGAAGATCAAATGTCTATCCAAGCAATGGATAAGGATGTTTCAAAAGATGAATGTCTATGTAGCAGTGAAAATGATGAAATTTTTGTGCTTACAAGTACTGTTAAGGTACCTTTGAAGGTTGATAACCAAGGAAATGAAGTTGAGAATTATGTCTATTCTTATGAGGAATATGAATCTTTTAGTGAGGATGACCTAAAAGAATTTTTCTTGACAGAAAAAGATAACAATAATGATGCTCATGAGGTTTTTCCCTTACATTTCAAAAAACAAATCCCATGTGATGGATATTGGGAATGCAATCCATTGGCATCAAAATTGGAATATCCTGGCAATATGATTGGTGATGAATTTGAAGATAAGAATGTTTGTACCCAACATCTTGAGTCTGAATTCAGTATTAAAAATGATGGGATTATTGATGTTAGACATCAGGGTCATATTCTTGAATGCTTCTATGAAATAGAAATGGGATGTACAAGTTTTATGACATAGATGGACATGATTGTTTTCAACAAAATTCTGTTGAGGAGGGAAATGAAAAAAATGTGCTCGATTGAACATAAGGAATACAACCAGTCCTGCACACATGAGTCAACATATCTATCAATTGAAGATGCATTTGAATACCTTACTAATAATCATATCAATCTTGGACTAATTGATCCATCCTTTGAAGCATTTTGGTTCAAGTTGAGCAATAATTGGAAAGGAGCATTGGACTATGTTAATGAACCTGAGATAGAGATATTTTTTGATGCCTGAGATGGTATGAATACTGTTTTTTGTGGAAGTGACCATGAGATGAATAAAAGGAATAATACTATAAGGATTGATGAATCACTTTCCCAGGGAAGTGTAGTGTTTGGAAGCATAACTAGTTCATACTGCTCTAATGAATTAGAACACCAATTTGAACAAAAGCCTGTGTATGAACATTTCTTGTTCATCCCACAAAATGATTGTATGCTTGGTATGGAGTAGAGGCTAGATAGAAAGGACCTTGAAATAATTGAAATAGGAGCACATAACCACTTCAAAGGGATAAGGTGTGTATCCTTGAATTCTTACCCAGAAAGAAATATATATGAGAATTTTCATTTTGATGATCAAATTGAAGTTGATATTAGCCCTTATGGTGATGGTGATCAAGTGGATTATTAGTATTTACAATTTCCTATCCTGTTAGAGGAGCACTTGCTAGGGTATGATTGTGCTTTAAACAAGACATAATGCTACATCAATTATGGTTTCTAGTTGGGCAGGGTTAATCATGATAGTACTAAGTTCATACATATGTCCATAGTAGTTGATTACAAAAACTACAACATGATCAGTAGGTGGGTGATAAATAGGAATATTTGCAGCCTTGATATGATACAAACAATGGAAATCAAGGTTTTTGACAGGGGCAAGTATTAGCCCTAAGTTTAGTGGCTTGGGGCCACCAAGTAAAGTTGAAGCCTAGGTAAAATTGTAGGGTGCATATTGAAAACTTGCACCTCAGAGGAAGGCTTCAAGCAAGATGGACATTGAACCTCTTGGTTTAGGTTTTGTAGCCTATGTAAATATTGTACATATGTTGGTTGTTTGGTCTGGTCTTCTTGCCTGGTTTAGGTAGGTCCTGGTTTTATTTTTCTATGCCTGGTCTACTTTAACCCAAGATTCTTGGATCTCACCATGCCTGAAAGAGGCATGTGTCCCCAACAGGAGCCACTGATGGAACCCCTAAAAATATTCTTTGGTTCCATTTTGAAATTTTGCAATACTTGGCTCAGACCCTCGTTTTAAGCTTAGGGTTATGTTCCTCATCACTGTTTTAGGGTTTGAGTTGTCAAAGCCTTTCCAAATTAACCTTTGAGTCTACAAACCCTAATTGGTGTTCTATTTTGTTGTTGACCTTCTGATCCAGTTTCCCGGTCATTAAAGTCACTACTTATGCCATTAAGATTATTTTCTTACTGGCCCCTAAGTCCTAATAATACTGGTCGGTGCTCGTGGTTGTTCGAAATTGCTAACATTATTTTTGAGGTTGGAATTCTTTGTGAAAATTTTCCTAAGTCTTTGACTGGATTTTAATATTTTCCTAGCACCTTAATCCTTGTCTTCATGCCCCTGACTGTCATCAGCCTAGTAATGACCCTCTTTTAAAAACTAACATTTGTAACATGTGCAGATTTTGGCTATGTAATGACCATTTGATCATCACGGGAAAATTCAACCATTCCCCGCGCACCCGCTTCATTTCATTTTTCATTAAAATATTCGAGCGTGCTAGCGGGAAGTTTCCATGTGCCATGATAGGAAATGGGACCATTTCTTCCAAAGGGTTAGTAGACGAAGCTTTGAGAAAGATCAACGATCAGTATCGTAACACATGTCTTCATCTGGGCCATTCCCCGCACACCCGTTCGTTTTGTGTATTGAGATGAAGTAATCACATGGGCTAGCGGGCATTGGACACGTGTTACCTTTATGAGGTGGGCCTGATATCTTTTGGTGATCGGTGAATGGTATCAAAGCGAAATCTACGGTGGTTGTTGGGTGATGTGGTCAAATCTCCACCACTACCCACCACCCCATTGGATTTTATTTCGTACTTATAAAATGTCACAAGCTAGTGGGCGAGATGACACTTGTTGCTTCATGGAGGGACCCACCAAACTTTGGAGATGACGAAAGCTTTATAAGAAAAGAGATCAATGGTGGATGACGGGTGACATGGGTCAATCCTAACCACTCCTTGCCATCTTGTGAGGGGCCCACTTGCATCTCTTGTTTCTCAGCAGGCAAGTGAGCGACTGGCATGTGGAATATTTTAAGGGCTTTGATAGAATTTAGTGGAGATAAAGTACTGCTAAAATTTGGTTGATATTGCACTAAGATTAAAATAGACATCATATTAGAGTCAATTTCTTTTGGCACGTGTTTGAGATTTGGGAATTCACTTCTGATTGCGGCCATCAATTCTATCAAATGCTAGCACACATGGGAAGGTGAAATTGAAGTAAGGTAGAGTACAAGCTGATATTTTGAGGCTAAATCATGATCACTACCTGCTGTCTTATTATGATGAATTGCAAGTAAATTAATTTCCACAGGCGAGTAGGTAAATATGACACAATAGGTTTTATCAAGTGGTATGTAATTAATTATGCGGGCATAGTGGGTGTCTATCCACTTGGGTTTTTCTGATTAGGGAAAGGAATCAAATGCATGCAAGTTAACTTCATCATAATTAATCATTCTAATTTATTATCCATTGATTTGTCTCAATGTGTGATCAATGACTGAGGTTCAAAAATCAAAGTAGTTGATTATCAATTCTCTCACACAAGCTTTCTTGGAACATTAATGCAGGAACTCTCCAATTTCTCTATTTAATGAGGATTTCCTACTTTTTATTCTTACCATTTGATGTCTTCGAGAGTTGATAATCTAAGTAGGAGTGTGTGGAGTTGTTCTTAGTAATTGCAGAGTTTGAGATAGTTTCTCTTGAGTTGATAGAGTTCATACATTCTTGGTAGTATCTTTGTCCTATGTAGTTACTTTGTTGAAAATGGATAAACTAGGTGTTTCTGTCAGCCCAGTTCAAAGGTCTAAGAGACTCAATCTCCTTGAATCTCAAAGTGACACTCCCAATAATTAATATGATATCCCTGAGGTTCCTATAACTCTGAGGAAGAAAGAAAATGCTGGTAAGAAATCTATGTAGAATGTTGTCAAGCGTGCCTATCATCTAAGAAGTAGAATTGTTTCGGAGGAACTGGTCAAAGGTAAAGGGAAGAAATATGATAGGCCTGAGAGGGAGGCAGTGAGGAAGAACAAATACCACCGAGCGTATTTGAGCAAGCATCATTCTCCCATTGAAGTCTTAGATGATCCCTCAGATAGTGATGCTGAGATTGATTTAGGCTACTGCTAGTATCTTATGGCCATGACTGAATTGGTAGATTCAGATGATGAGGTGGTGGAAGTTTCCCTAATTTCAATAAGGACACCAAGTAGGCATGCTTACTCTGCTGTTGACAAAGGAGGGTAACACCTCGTTTTCTTTCTAATCTAGTGCTTGGTTTTTGGTCCTTTGTGCTCATTCAGTTCCTTTTGGCTGGTCTATTTGGTGTTGATGGCGACTTTTCCGAGTTTGGGGTGGACATACAAGTTTTGATGTTGTGACAATGATTCCTTTTGGAAGGTTGGTGGGTCTTCTTTGACTGGCGGTTTTTGGAAATTTTCTTTCCCCTGTCCTACAAATGATTGCTTATAACTATCTGGGGAATATTTCACATTCTGGTGAATTTTTTTTTGAAATAAAAGTGAAATTTAATGTGTAATTTAGTTTGATGCTTGTTGCTCCCTTGTTCTATAAAAGTGATTTCAAGGCTAATTACAAAAAAGGAGAGGTCAGTGGGTAGTTTTCTTTGAAGGGGTCACACAAAAATAGAAAAGAATACTGAACTTTCTGGCAGTATGTTTCAGGGATGAAGTCTATAGTTTGCTCTCCTATGTATTGGTTTTACAAACTATGAATGATATGATCAATGGTTATCTTATTTGTCTTTGTTGGTTTCTAATGGATGTACTCTCTATTCTTGCTCATTAATTCAATGAATGGATGTAAATACTTGAATATAACAGTAGGTTTGTAATAAGTCATGTATGAGGATGCTAGTAAGAAGTGATTGTGTGAGATATTAAGTGGGAATACTGTAATGCAGTGTTTTCAAGGCTTTGGGTATTGTCATGTATGAAATTATTGTCAAATGATGTGGGTATTAAGATTGACTCTATTCCAAGAATATGGCACTAGTTTAAGTAAGGTAATTATACTACAATTGTGATGGCCAATTCAACAATTGATCACAAAATTAAAATAAATTCACTTATCAATCTTGTTGTGGGTGTGTGAGATTTAATGAATTACATTTTCTCTTGTTTAAGTAAGACACTGCCATGAAGGTCAGCCAAACCTTTAGGGTATTGGGTCTTTTAAACAATATAAGGAGAATCATTTGTGTACTTTGTGTTTGATACCTAGACACACCGGTATTTATAAACACACTATTGGGATCACCCTCCTGGGTTTCATAGATCCCAAAGTGTAGGGGAGAAATAACTACATATCAAATCTCCCATGTGTTGGCCACTAACTTTGAATATTCTTAAGCATAAGTGTTGGCTACCCTTTAGAGGATTTCAAAGTTTTTCCAAAAAAAGAACCAACACCTACATCCTTTCAATTGTGACAAAATCAACTTGAATTGTGCAAGGAAATCCCGAATTGAAGGAAATGCATCTTGAGAAAGTGCTTGTAGATCTGCTTGAAGTTGCAATACTCTGAATTGATTTATTTTACCATACGATTCTTCAAGTTTAGCCCAAATATTCTTAGGTGTTTTACACTCTGAAAGATGAAACAACAAGTTATCATATACATGTAAGCTAATGCGCCATTTTGCTTCATCCATTTTACATCTTTGGACAATTTTTTCATAATCCTTTGTGAAATCAGGTTGTTATGCATCTAACATTGGCCATAGACCCTTAGATTGTAACAATTGAGTCATTTTTAGCTTCCATCTATGATAATTGTGTGGAGTGAGTGGTTTAATTTGACTTAGATCCACTATGAACACCAAAAGAAAGAAGAAAATGTGGCACTTAAATTGTTCCTTTCACCCCTCCAAAATGTATTAAAACTCAATTTGCAACGCTCCCAAAAAATTACAATGAAGAAATTTTTCAATTTGTACAATGACAAGCTCAAGTCGACCATTTATAATACATGGCGATTTTTACAATTTTTCAGAAAAAAGAGCTTGCCAAAACTAAAAATAGAGGTTACAAACATATTCCTTGCAATTTTCTGAGCAATTTCAAAAACTTTTTTGCCAAATTTCCACTTCGTATGCAAAAGTTATGCCAATTACAAGAAATAAATGCACCTGTACCTTTGGGCTGAAAAAAATGGCAAAAAATGTCAAAATCTAGAAAAATCACCTGCACCACTATGAAGTTTGTTGAACCAACTTTTTGATGATATCTCATTTTTGAAAATCCGACACTGTGGTGAAAAAGTATGCAAAATTGAAAAAAGGCCTATTTTAGGCACCTTCAAGACTAAATAGGGGCAAAAATTAAGCACCTTCAACTTTAGCTCCCGGTCACTCATGTGACCCTCCGCCGAGCTAAGGAAAAAAATTGGCAGTTTAACTTAATCAATAGCGCCTTCACCTGCTGGTCACATGTACATGGCCAAGTTTCTAGTGGTCACAACTGGCATTTATTGCTGGCGGTTTACGCTTTTGCTAGTGGTTAAAGGTTGACTGTGGCTGATGGTTGTGGTTTATGCTGACGGTTAAGAGGGAAAGCCATTGGCGGCTAGAGGGAGAGTTGCGGTTAAGACAACCGTAGAATTTTAAAAAGTTTGTAGCGAGCTATTAAAAGCTACAGGTCTCGCATAAGTACCAACTCTTTAAGCACTTAAAACAAAAAGTGCTTAGTGCTTTTAAAAACAATTTTTTTTTTTTAATTTTTTTAATAAAAGGCCATCGAAATAATGTTGAAAAACAAAAATTTTAATAATTTTTTTTTTGATGCATGCGTACTTGCGCAGGGGGGACCGTACCACCTCCTTTGCTAATTTTTTTTTGCCCCGAGAACAACTTTTTCCAAATATAGGAAAATTATATATCAAAATTCTCGCAAACAACCAACAATGGTAGGCTCATTTTTTTGCCAAAAATGCTCTTGTAAAAAACTGTTCACCAGATCTGAGCTCCAAACCCTTATTTTCCAAAAATACAAATGGTGACCAAATTGAGTGAAAAGAAAGCCAAATCTGACTTTCTCGAGCTTCTTGGACGCAATGGGATGATCCAAAATATTGCCACTATAGCCAAAAGTGTTGCAATCACCATATATCACCAAAATGCATACATGCTTGATATAGGATTAAAAAATCTTTGCAAACCGTTTCTAATTCTCAAGATCGTATTGAAATGCAAAAGAAGAGCATATGTGGAATTTGCAAGATCATACAAGAAACTAAAATCACAATAGAAAACTTGATGGTAGAAACTCTCTAATAAAAAAATGGAAGCGGCTTGCAAGATTCAAAGCTCTGATACCATGTTGAAGTGAGCAACCAAGATCTTCAATCTGCAACAAAAAATAACCTCCACAAGAAATAAAGATAAGCAACAATGGAAGACGCTATTCCACCAAACAAGAATTGGAATATGATACAATGATCAATATGCTATGCAATAGAATAAAATGAAAAATAGCCCTTGCTTATAAAGGAAAGGATGAGAGATAGGATAAGACAAGATCATGAAAAGTGTCTTAATCCTATCACATGAGACAACTAACTCATAACTACCTAAGATAATGTAAAGTCAAGACAACTAATACTTATCTAGATAAGACAATTAGGACTTGTCTAGATAAGACAACTAAGACTTCTAGAAAGAATATTTTATCCTAAGTAAACTTAACATGTGAATTAAGTCCCCTAAGTCCCTAGTAAAAGAATTAACTCGGTACAAGACTTATTCACACCAACACATGGAAGAGACATGAATATCTTGACTCCTTGCATCATCCCCAAAAGGAAAACACAAGACAAATGAAATGATTATGACATATAGAAGAATGAAAGGTACATATAGTGGAATGCACAAAAAGAGAGAGGTACATCAAACGAACAACATGAGGGATCACATTGCACACATGTAAAAAGAAAACATGAAAAAGAAAAAGACTAGTAAGGCACATGTGAGTCAACCTAAAGCAGGTCGTCTGCATCCCAATCTCGGTTGGTATAAATAGAAGGTGGACAACTAGCCAAATTGACAATGATAAATGCATTACTAGGGCTATCTAATTCTTGCCCCCACTTAGTGCAAGACAAGAATGAGTAAAGAGAGGTGATGGGAAAGAGCTCCTTGTGTTTTGAAATGATTTGCAATGAATATAAAACATGTAATAGTGATAATGGTGTGGTTCTACAACCATTACATGACAAGGAGTAGAAGGGCATGCTATGCAATCACTTGATAACAATTATTGCCATCGAAGTGAAATTTTGCTAGGATTAATTTGAATGCGTGACACTCATTAGTACTATGTCCAAGAGTTCTATGGTATCGACAATGTGGAACATTTGCATCTTTAGGATATAATCTTATCTTTTCTTTCATGGGTGGTAATGTTATAAGTTCTTGGTTTAGTAGTAGTTGAAATTTTCTTTCACTTTTAGGTGGTGGACAAGGGAATTTTAGTTTCTTTAACTTGTAAGGCCTTCTGCGCTTGCTAGATTCACCAATTTCCCTCGGTGGATATAGGGTAGGATGACTCGAGATGACCTTTTCTTTTGTATCATTGTCATTAGGAGGGATTGGTTGCTCTTTAGGAAGGAGGATATGCATGTCTGGAGGAGTTTCTAAGACAATCCTTCTATTGTTACAAGGCATTGGTGTTTCCTTAGGAAGAAGATTACCTATTTCGGGGGGAGGATCCTGATATCGTAACCCCTTAGTATCTTCAGTTGTTATTTTCTCTAGGAGTTGATGAATTTCATGTTCACTTGTTGTATCACATCCCTATTTACTTAATATCATGAATCCTTTTCCATATGTCTCCTTAAGGTTAATTGATGTGTTGGTTACTTTGTTAACATATGATGGTTGAATGTTTGCTTGTTTAGAGGAACTAGGTTCACCTATGGTAGGGAACTTAGGCTTAACTTGTCATTCAATTTCAGGATGTAACAAACCAAACATCTCAAGTTGTGTTGGTTGTTTCATGGATGGGTAAAAGGATGCATTATTCTCAAGGTTGTTAAGGATATCATTTATGAAGTTGTTCATGTTGTCATCATCTTCTCCAATGATGTAAATATCATGAGGATGACATGTATTAGGAGTTCTATGAGCATGAGTGAGTTCAATTGCATTAGGGTCATTTCCAAAAACACAACTTGAAACATCAACCAAAGAGAACAAGGACTTCCACACATTGCTTAAACAATTATCCATTTTCAAAATTTCAGATCTAAACATGGTAATTTGCTAATTAGACAATACAATAATCTAGAAATGAAATGTTTTGGATGCAATTTTGAATTTTAACAATGCACTGCAATGAAGCAATTTAAGCTAAATGCAATGAATTTTATGAAATAATAAATCATGAAATTGAAACAGGAAAGTAACAACACCAAAAAAAAGCCTAAAACTGAGATTTTAATTTCCAGAAAGTGCAGATCTGTAGCTAATAGGGACTCATTCACTAGTAAGGGAAAATGGGTCCTGGTTAAGTTTTTCTTAGGTGTTCTATGGATTTTAGGGTGATTTTTAATGCTTTTTTAGATGCTAGAAGGTTCGGCTTTGACCTGATCAGGGAATCATTCCCAAGTAAAGGTGAATGGGTCCTAGTTAGGTATTTTTAAACTTGTTTTTAATGATTTGCAAGCTTTCAGTAATGTATTTCAGTTCCAGGTCTGAGGTAGTGAGTTTTAGTTTCAGATTTTTTAGAAATGCAAGGTGAAAATGCAATGAAAAGATGAATGCAAGGACCTATGTTGAAATAAAATTTTGTTTTGATTTTCAAATGAAAATAAATGAGATGTAAATGAGATGCACAATGACTGATTTGTTTTTGTATTTTTCATATTTTAAAAGATGCAAAATAATGCAAATCTAAACCCTAAATGAGATGCAATTGTAAATGCAATGCAAGAAACCCTAAATGATATCTCAATTTAATGCAAATGAGATGAAAGTGAGTGCAAGATCTAACCCTAGGATGCAATGAAAGACTTCAAAAATTAGAAAATTGCAATGTTCAATATGTTGGGTTCACCAAAATGATGGATGGTGAAAATTAGGGCTTATCAAAATCAAGATAAACCACTAGAATTTCCCACCAAAAATCATTATAACTTGATGTAATTATGAGGGCCAAAGGATGTAAATAACAATAAAAAATTGACCCTAACTATTATAGCAACTATGAGGAGAGTTTTTAGAGCTCAAAGAGGTGTATACCTTGTTGCAAGAAGCCTATTTTTAGGGCACAAAGGACTCATTCGCCTTTAGTGGCGAATGGGTCCTTGTTAGGGTTCCTAAAACTGAGATATGGGTTATTTTCCTTGATGTCTACACTCTCAGATTCCCATTTTTTAGCTCACGAAAACTTGTACTTAATTTTGGGGCTTCAATTCTTCATTCTTGTACTTTTAAGGTCAATCTTGGAACTTGACAACTTTGACAATTTTGCTCTAAGCTTCTTCTCCACTTGATCTTCAACCTATAAATTTGCAAACACACACTCAAGGGAAGAAAAAATTGTTGATTGTTAGTGAATAGGGGTTTTCTTAAGTCAAACCCCTTGTAGGTAATTAAACCAAATGATGAGATAATGAAATTGGAGCATGAAACATGAAATGATGCAATGTAGATACCTTGTAAGATGTCTTGTAATGCAAATTTGCAAACTAGCATGAAGTGGTCATGAAGAATGTAGATCTTGATCCTTGAATATGATGTGAAAAATGTTTTTAAGTAGATCTTCAATGCTACATCAACTATCTTAGCTCAACAACATGCATGGATTCCCTAAACCCTTGTAATGATGATATGATATTGAATTGCTATAATAAACTCTTGATAATATGCCTTGAAATGCCTTTGAAAATGTTCTTGTGATGCTCTATAATGCTCTTGTGAATGTACTATTGAGTGCTCATGAAAATCTAGGATGAAACTATGTGAATTAACCCCTTATTTATACTAAATTAGGAGAATAACCCCAAAATTCAAACCATTCAAGCTGAAACCAGATCTAGAGATAAACATTATTAGATTCCCACCACAATGAAATTCAAAAAGAGGGTCCTCATTAAGGGAGGACCCATTCGCCACCGAGGGCGAATGGGTCCTGACACTGTTTTCCAAGACCATTCCTTCAGGGGATGAAAGATCACTAAAAACCCATGTAGAATCTACTAATAAAGGGGGGTCCTATAGAGAGAGGACCCATTTTACACCTAGGGAAAATAGGTCCTAGCACCAATTTCTAGGACCTTGATTTTTCCCAATTAAATATTATGCAATTTGAATTATGGGTTTTAGGATAGATCTTCGAGAGGTGTCATAAATAAGGCTTAAATTTGTATTAAAGGGTCTAATTAACTTCAATTAACCACAATTAATTGAGAGGACCCTAGATAAATGTGAAAGTGTGTTACAACACTTTACCACACTTAAATAAGGTACACATTAAGTTTATTTCATTAAAAGGGGACCCAAGATCAATGTGAATGTGTTACAACACATTACAACATTAAACCAAGGAAAAATTAGATTAATTCAATGAGAATTATTCCCAAATTGTGTAAGGAAAAAGGATTCTTTTTCCATTACTACATTTTGTATGCCCCAAACCATAAGAATTGTAACCTTAAAGGGAGACACAAATCCCCTTGAATTTTGATTTGTAGGCACCGACCTACAAGAGACACTAATCCCCTATGATTGATCTACAACATAGTCACTGAGCAACAACTCAAATTAAGAGGCTTCAACCTCATATTATAGAAGGAAATATAGACCTCATTTCACACAACTTGCTTAGCAATAACAAGCAAATGCATCCTTTGATGATATCTCATTTTTTCTCAACACCCTTGATTTCTCTTTTATTCTTGCGCATCATTTAACATATATATTTTGCACGTAGCTACAACACTTGATTCACACATCATACACACTCACTTTAATAAAAATATTTACACTATATATTCATTCCAGCATGTTGAAAACAACTAAATTCCAACCTAGAATCCTTTAACACCATCCACAATTAGCCATGTCATCCAAGGATAGACTTTAATTCAAAATGATATGAAATGTGTAGTCAACTTGGTCATAAATCAAATGTGTTACCTCTGATGTAAGATAACATCATGTGATTCCTACCATTATCTTAAATGGTCCTATTTTACCTTCACACACTTCCTCTAGCTGGTACACACTTCCCTTCACTAGTGCAAACACTTAGAAATTGTAGGTTGTACACTAACAAACACATACTTCACCCTGTAACTTCTATCTGGAAGCTCTGTAACTCAAATATGTTGAAACTGGAGAATAGGATACTTCATGAGTAGTATTACTTAACTTCCAAACCATAAGCCATAATTATTAAAAATGGTAGAATGTGGTACCAAAAAACTATGATAGTCTAGTACAATGCATATTCTTCTTCTGAGTAGAAGATCTTATAATAATTTCACAAACATTTCTAGAATTCTGTAAGAGTGGTAGACATACATTATTACTAATACCATGTGTACCAAGAATTTCCATGTTCCCTTCTACAATAATGATAACATAAACATTCTACAACATATGCAACCTTTCATTTATATTTTACATTAGTGACAATCAACACTTTGACATAAATGACCACACTATGATCAACAATCTCACCCTTTTCATTGATTGAAAAAAAAAATGACCAACAAAAATAGCTCTCTTTTGATAGATATTGTAAATCACAACTATACAATCATAATACTTCTCTCTTAGCATTTCATCTCTTTCCCCCCATTTATCTTATCTCTCTCCCCCCCTTTATTTGTTATTTCATTTCTCTCTCCCCCTTTGACATCAATGGAAAAGGGACTCATACAATATTTAATGTTCGGATTTCTCTCCCTATATGTCATATAGTCCATCCACTTTACCTTACCACACTTTTCCACAAACCACCTATGCTATTTGTGTCAGGGAGTTACAACTGAATTGAGACTCCTTTAGATTTTTAGAATAGTAATCAAATCCTTCACCTATAGACACCGCAGGGGTTTATGAATGAGTCATTGAAAAATATCCCTGAACCTGTACTTCCCCTTATGAATTAAGAGGAGGGAGATATCACTCCCAACTTGTGCCTAAGATACTCAAATGTTTCCTTTGGGAGAGGTTTAGTAAAGATGTCCACAATCCATTCTTTTGTTTCAACATAATCCAATCTTACCTCTTCATCTACAACATTTTCTATTAGAAAGTGATACTTGATTGATATATGCTTTATCCTAGAGTGCATTACCAAATTCTTTGAAATATTGATTGCACTTATATTGTCACAAAGAATCAAAATGGGTTCATCATATTCAATTTTCATATCCTTCAAGGTTTGTTTCATCCAAAGTACTTGTGTGTAACATGATACTGCTCCAATGTATTCCACTTATGTAGTGGATAAGGACACTAAATATTTCTTTTTTCTCAACCAAGATACAAGGCTATTTCCAAGAAAGAATGCACCACCACTAGTGCTTTTCCTATCATCAACACTACCACCCCAATCTGCATTTGTATATGCTATAAATTTGAAAGTTTTGCTTCTTGGATACCACAAACTATAGTTCATAGTGGCTTTCAAATATCTGAAGATTTTTTTTACTTCCTTCACATGTGTTTCTTTAACTGCAGCTTGAAATCTTGCAACCATACACACAACTTGCATAATTTTTGGTCTAGATGTAGTTACATATAACATACTTCCAATAATTGATCTCTGCAAAGTTTTGATTTGCTACAGAAGGCACACAATCCTTATTGAGCTTACATCCAATAACCATAGGTGTACTAACCGACTTGAAATCTTGCATATTGAACTTCTTTAACATCTCTTTGACATACATTTCTTGTGATATGAATATACCTTTGTCTGACTGAGAGATTTGTAAACCAAGAAAAAATGACAAATCACCAAGCATGGGCATTTCAAATTCTTTTTTCATTTCATTAAAAAATACCCTACACATTTTGTCTTTACTACCACCAACAATGATATCATCAACACAAACAACAACAAACTAATGATCACCTTTTTTTTGATATATAGATTATTATCAACAATACCTTTCTTGAATCCTTGCTGCCACAAATACTTGTCCAGTCTTGAATACCTTACCTTGGGGGCCTGTTTAAGTTCATACTGTGCTTTCTTCAATTTGAAGACAAAATCTTGATTCTTAGACAACTGAAATCCTTATGATTTCTCAATGTATACTTCTTCTTCCAACTCTCCATTTAGAAATGATGATTTGACATCTATTTGATATACTTTGAAATTTTTGAATGCAAATAATTCCAAAAACATTCTAATTGCTTCAATTCTAGCTACCAATGAAAATGTTTCTTCAATTTCAATACCTTCCACTTGAGCATAACCCTTGCAGACTAATCTTTCCTTATTTATGATCACCTTTCCATATTCATTCGGTTTATTTTTAAATATCCATTTTGTGCCAATAACATTTCTATCTCAAGGCCTTGGAACAAGTTACCAAGTCTCATTCTTTTTAGTTTGATTCAATTATTCTTCCATTGCTTCTATCCAATTCTCATCCTTTCTAGCTTCCACAAAATCTTTTGGCTCAATTTTGGATAGTGGAGAAAAATCTACTTGTTCATTCATCCCTACTAACTTTCTTTTGGTTAGACCTCCATTGTAGCTATCTCCAATAATTTGGCTCTCAAAGTGATCTCTCTGAACATACCTTTCCAAAGTTTTGTTATTTGATCTCTCAGGCTCACTTTTTGTATCTTCTTCACTAATGCAAGATGATCCATCAGAATCACTTTCATCATCTTTGATGCAAACTTATAGTCCAATATCTCATCAAATTTTACATTAACACTTTCTACAATATTCTTCAATTTTTTTTATAGCACCTATATGCCTTGCCTCTAGTTGAATAACCAAGAAATATACCTTAATCAAATGTTGAGTCAAACTTACCCAAAGTATCTTCATCTCTTTTGATGTAGCATCTGCTTCCAAATATTCTAAAATTATTGACTGATGTCGGTATGCCTTTCCACAGTTCATAAGATATCTTAATGTTATTCACTCTTATTTGTCCTCTATTGAGAATGTAGAATGCACTATGGAAAAATTCTATCTAGTATGCATTAGGAAAATTAGCTTGATTCAACATAATCCTTGACATTTCTTGAATTGTTCTATTTTTCCTTTTAAAACTCCATTTTGTTGAGGAGTCATTGTGATAGAGTATTGTCTCCTAATTCTGCGTTTTTCATATAATTCTTCAAACTCATCAGAAGTAAATTCACTGCATCTATAAGATCTTAAAAACTTGATTGTATGACCAATCTAATTTCTACCAAAGCTTTGAATATTTTGAACTTCTCAAAGGCTTCTAATTTCTCTTTTAAGAAAGTAAACCATGGCATCCTAGAAAAATCAATTAGCATCATGAAGTACCTATCACCTTGTAAGCTCTTTGTCCTCATTGGTCCATACAAGTATGTATGAACTAGCTCCAATGGATTTGTAATGGAATAATCCTTTGTTTGAAGTCTCACTCTTGTCAATTTTCCTTCTTGAAATTCCTTGTAGAGAGTACATGAGGGATTTGCAATTGTAGCTATATCTCTTACTGCTTGTTTGGAACTGATATTCACAAGATAATCAAAGTTTATGTGACTCATCCTTCTATGCCAAAGCCAAAATTCATCTTATGTCCCAAGAGACATTTCTTTCTTTTGATCTCACTGATATTTACACATTACTTTTTGTTCTTCTTCCTTCCACAACAAGCTTACTAGTGATTGATTTTTTGATCTCACATCCTTGTACATTGAATGAAATATTTCAAACTTTGTCACACATTTGAATTACACTCAGTAAGTTATGCTTTAGACCTTCAACATATAAGACATTATATGTCTTAGTTTCTCCACCATCAAGACTCAAAGTGCCTTTTCTGGATATCTTAGCAACATAATTGTCACCAAGCCTTACTGATTTTCCATTCCATTTTTTAGATATATAAAATTACTTTTGTCTCTTGTCATGTGGCTAGAACATCCTTTGTCAATGATCCATGATTTTTTCTCATTAT
The DNA here is from genome assembly GCA_007258455.2 of Sequoia sempervirens. Taxonomy (NCBI): domain Eukaryota; kingdom Viridiplantae; phylum Streptophyta; class Pinopsida; order Cupressales; family Cupressaceae; genus Sequoia; species Sequoia sempervirens. The sequence continues at coordinate 52,641,395 of VDFB02168118.1, forward strand.
GTGCATGAAATGCAATCTATGCAATCATTGATTTTTTAAACTTCTAATCTTCATTCTTCTTTTTCCACACCTTTTTAGACTTTATTATGATCAACAAATATATCTTCTTTCATATCTTGCTTAGGATGATTCTCAAAAATACTTCTACAATATCTTTCAATATGTCCAAAATTGTTGCATTTATAGTATATGATATTAAAATCAAATAGATGTGAAAATGTATTTCTTCTTGCAAAAGTATTCTTTCTTGTAGGAAACCTTCTACAGTCTATTGCCTTATGACCAGATTGATTGCAGGTATAACAATAACCAAAAATGAATAATTGATCCTAGTATTGTATGCTTGCCTTTTCAGATTTGTATTTTTGAATCTCCTCTTTTGTTGGACTTGAATGAAAGAATCTTCTTGCTTTATGAGCTCTTCAGTCTCCTTAGATTGATCCACATTTGAAAATCCAGAGGAATTTTCATCAGAATCCTTTGTAGATATCTTCATGATTTTCTCACTAGTCTTTGTGCTTTGACTTTCATCAAACCTAATATCGATTTTGATGTGATGTGACCTTTGATTGTTGATAATATCATCTAAAATCTCTATTCTTTTTCCAAACTTCATTTTTTTCTCCTTTGACCATTTGCTCTCTCTAGATCCTTTCTCAAAGATACCACTTTTGCTTCAAGCCTTTCACAATCCATTTCCTTTGCTTTTAATTTTTTTGTCAAGACATCTATTCTTTTTGCTTCTTCTATCTAAACTTTTAGATCTATAATAACTTTTTATGATTCTTTTAACTCCAACTTTTGTTTCTATTTTCCTTTCTTTCTTTCATTAATTCATCTAGGGAAGCTATAAGTTCTCCTTCTAGATCAACTTCTACATCTTCTTCATAATATCTTTTTTTTTTTTTTTTTTTGTATCACCATATATAGTCTCCATCACCATGAATAGATAATATTCTCTTTAATTTTCACTTCTAGAGGTGTAGTGATCACACTGATAAGATGAATAATTATCTTCCTTAGAGTATATTTTTTTTATACATGACAATTCTTCTTCTTATTCTTGGACATCTTATAGCTCTTTTGATAGTTATTATACTCTTTTTGATCATCACTAACTCCTTTGAAAGGAAACTTAGTAGAAAAGTGACCTATTTTACCACAATTAAAACATTTGAAGGGTAACATACCATTATACTTACCAGAGCCTTTCTTTAATTTCCTTAAAAAAATTGCTTCTTCAAGATCTGATTCATCACTAGAATCATAATATTCAATCATCTTTGATGCCTTAAAGGCTACCTCTTTCTTTGAAATTTTATCATTTACAATCCTCATCTCATATGCAATGAGTATCCCATGTAGTTCATCCATTATTAGAGTGTTTAGATCTTTAGATTCTTCAAAAACATAAATTTTTGAATCAAATCTTGTGTGAAGAGATCTAAGTACCTTTTTTACAATCACTAGCTCTGTCACTTCTTCACCAAGTCCTTTGATGGTATTGACAACTTCATCCACCCAGAGAAGATATGTAACAATGTTCTCTTCTTCCTTCATCTTTAAACTCTCAAATTGTCCTCATTAGGTCTATAGCTTTTCTTTCTTGACCTTGCCATCACATTCATAACTATTATGAAGCTTGTCCCAAATCTCCTTTGTAGTCTTGTAGTACATTATCTTTACAAAATCATATTTATATAACCCACATAAAATAGAATTCTTTGCTTTAGCATTATTATCATATTATTTCTTTCTTGCTTGATCTCTTGGAGGATTTCTAGGAATTTTATAACCATCTATAACAAATTTCCAAACATAAAACCCTAATTCTATCAAGTAGGCTTCTGTCCTTACACTCCAAAAGACATAATTGGATCCATCAAATAGTGTCACCTTGTTTGAGGAAAGACCATCTTGTCCTACCATGTGTGCCATCCAAAATATACCTTAAGATGTTAAGCTTCACTAAGGAACTTAGTTCTAATATCAATTTTTAGAAGCAAAAATATTGAGAGGGGAGGGTGAATCAATATTTAATAATTTATAATATAAATCATTGCATACATAATACTTTGAAAACATAATCAATGACAATGCAAGTAATGAACACATCCACACAAGAGAACACTATATTTACATGGAAACCTATAAGGGAAAAACCATGACACGAGAATGGCTGGTTGGATCTACTACCCAAATCTCGCCTCACAAATAATTTAAACTTATAATAATTTTTCAGACACCAACTCATAGGATTTATTACCTTAGAGGGAGACACAAATCCCCTTGAATTATTATTTGTAGAAACCAACCTACAAGAGACACCAATCCCCTGTGACTGAGCTACAACACAATCATTGAGCAAAAAATCGGATTAAGAGGCTTCAACCTCATATTACAAAAGGAAATATAGATCTTCTTTCACACAAATTTCTCAACAATAACAAGTGAACACATCCTTTGATGATATCTCAATTTCACTCAACACCCTTGACTTCTCTTTTATTTTTGAACATAATTTAACATATACATTTTACATGCAACTACAAAACTTGATTCACATGCCACACACACTCACTTTCATAAAAATGATTTACAATATATATCCATTCTAACATGTTAACAACATCTAAATGCCGACCAAGAATCCTTTAACACCATCCATAATTAGCCATGTTAGCCAAGGATAGACCTTAATTCAAAATGATATGAAAGGTTGGAAATAAGTGTTTTCATTGATGTCAACCCTATTCGGGTTGTCATTGATGTCAAGGCGTGTTATTGAAGTATGTACATATGCCAAAGTTAGTTGCTGCATAAGTGGATATGTGTTGAGGCATGCTTGCAGGGCAGTATAAGGAAGAATAGTGATCTAAGTATGGCGTGGAGGAGGAAACTCATGTCCTAGTGTGTCTACAATATGTCTACCTTGATATCATTCTAGGTTCATGTACCACATGTTGCAAAAGATTGGATCAAACACTAATTGTGTATACTCTAAGGAACTAATTATGTATCATGTCTTTTTGGTTCGCATCCATCCGCTGTGCAAGATTTTGTCTTGCAGTTAAAATGAAATGATGGCAATGCTATGTAGATATTATATCTAGGAAATCAAGTCTTCACACTTTCCACAGTCAAAGTTATAGTTGACAGTGTTCCAATCTGTGCCCTAACAGTGTAATGCAATGATAAAGGCTAGTTGGAATACACCGCATTCCTCCGAAGATGCAAGTTTGGTCTTGAAACTTTAAGGATACAATTAGTAGTGATCAATACACATTATCTAACAATATCAAGGGTGTTGGAGATCTGAAAGATTAATCTTCAATTAGTAGTGTGTTGCAATTGATCCAAAATTCTATGTTTCTACATTCTCAGTAAGCTTCTTTAGTTGCACCAACATTTAATGTTCTTTTGATACCCTTGGTGCTTAGGTTTGCATAGACCCTTCCTCATTGAATAACTTGTCTTTTGTCTTCATCATAGTTATGAATACATTCCAACATCAATTATGGACTCTCTATAGATACTAAGAAATATGCATCCTTGTGGAGTCCATTTAGCACAATTCTCTTTTCCCATGGAGTGACATTATCAATTTTCATCCTTTGATGGAAGTTATTCATTTTGATGTACCCTAAATTTGTATTTGAAATATACCCATACTTTGGAGTGATTTGGGAGGGTAAGGATACTCCCTTGAATTCAAACTTCATTTCTTTCGCTCATTTACTCATTTAGCTTGTAGGAAAAAATAATTTTTCCATTACCTAATTGCTTAACTAATGTTTAAGTTACTCATATTTTTTTTCAATTAGGGTTTTATTGATTACTATTATGGTATAATTCTATAAACTAGTTCAACATAGTGTAAAAAAGGAATTTATATTAACCTATAATATAACTAATCCAATATACCTTAACTCAACTTAGGGTATCCTGCATGTGTACCTAATTTTTGTTGAGAGGGTCAAAAAATTGAAATTTGTGATGGAATTGTATCACAAGCTGTCATCTTTCCTTGGAACATGCAACAAAACCTTTCTACAACTGCATTTTCACTAGATTAGCACTCAAAAATTATGCAAAAGATCGCTCCAAGCTCTCCTTTTTTCTCTTGAAATTGCTTTTGTGATGAAAATACATCATAATTGCACTTTTAAAGTTATAAAAATTCATAAAAATATTGAGTGCTTTTAATGCAATGAGTGAGTAGGTGAACAATAAATCTAGTGGTGAGAGCATACTTTGTAGGAATTTGAACTCATATCAGTCACTTACTTTTTAAAATTTTAAAATTATCAAGTTCAGATGAGTAGGAACATTCCACAAAGCCTCACTTTAGTGTTTTCATCATTATGCATGAAAATTTTAAGTTAAAACAGTCACTTTTGGGTATGCTAAGCTTTGGCTTAGTAGGTAGTCATTTTTTGGAAAATGTGGAAATTTGACCTACTACCGTCATGTGGGAAGTTACAAGTGAACTGATTAGTTTGAGGTCTTAAGATTGGGTTCAAATGAAATACTCTGATGGTGATGCCATCAAAATATGACATCATCAAGACGTTAGATTGAATATTGTGATGGATGACATTATCATGCCATGTTTTTGATGTCATCATGCTACTAAATTGCAAACTTTTTGAAGTGAATTGGAAAATTATATCCAAAATGGTCTAGTTCAATTGGAAGTAGGATCTCCATGGGAAGGATGATGACATGATGCAATCATTATTGTATGATATGCAAGCAATTCAACGTGAGCTTGAAATTTATGGGCATGTGTTTAAAAATAGGCTAAATATGACTTCAAACTCCCACAAGGATTAAATTGAATTACTAAATGGTACTTTGCATGGAAAGGAAAATGAACCAAAAATTTATCACTTGAAAGGTTCAATTTAGTTGAGGATCAAATCTTTGTAGGAAAATTAAATTTTCCTTATTTAAGTTGGTTGAGTTTAGAAGATCTCAACTGAACATGAAATGTAACAATGTAATTTGGTGTAGTTCACTAGTGAATGGAATATCCACTAGAAGAATGATTTTTTGGAGAACTTAGGAGAACCTTCTATATGGGGTTCGATCACTTTACTGGTTTTGAGTTAATTAGGAAGATGAAATCCACAAGCGAATAACATGCTTCTTTTGAGGAATTTTGACAAACTTCAAAAAGAAACTTGGGGTAAATTTTTATGCTCTTTCCATCCATGGTGGAATTTTGACCATAGGAAGGACCCATTTTCTAAAATTTTAGGAAACATGGAACTTAATAAAATTGTAGGGAAAGACAAACGCTAAAGAAAAAGAGAGGGTTTTTTTGTTTTCAAAATAAAAATGGGGCATGTTGTGAAAAGACATAATATGTAGGGAGGAGGAGTAGAGGGAGTTTTGTGATGATATATGGAAAAGTAAAGTGAGGAGTTTCCTTGAGCCTAGCATTGATGTTTCTTTTATTAGAATTGAGAACCCTAATCTCAAGCCTCCACAAGGACATAAAATTTCCCATTGCAAGGATGTGTCATTGGAATCTATCATAGAAGTGGTTAAAAAAATTAGTGAAAATATTTCTAGGCTTCATAAATAATTGACTATCTACCATAACCTCACAAAATAGTTCTTTCTAAAATTGAGCAAGCTCAATCTAAAAATTCCATTACTAGATAAAAAGCTTAATGGAGATAACATTTTTTATACTAAAGAAGATAACTTATTCTTTAATCATTGGGAGGGTAATACTAAGATCAATAGAATCCATGTAGAAATTTTAAAGAAATTGGAATGAATTTCAATGTTGAGAAGATATATTCAACATAAAATAGTAATGTTGAGCATAGTTGTGGAAGTAAGCAAGAGAACAATTATAATTAGTGTGTTAATAATTAAGATGTTGGCCATAAAATTCAAGAATAGAAACAATGCTAGAAAGTACCAAAATAAGGATAAAAGGGAGTTGGAGGATTTCATCAACCTACATGAAATTTTTTATTAGGAGGAGATGAAAGTAGTTGAGGATTTTATTAAGCTTATATAGTGGCTTCCTAGATCGTGTTCCTTTTCTTTTGGTGTTATATTTTTTAGATATTTTTTCTTTAAGTTAGCATCTTTGTTGTTCTAGTTGACTTTGCTATATTTTTACTAATGTTCAACTACTATTCTTTAGTTTATGATCTTCTATTTGTAAAAAGGGTTCTAGGTCCTTTCAAAACTAATTTTATTGTTTAATAAATAAATAAATATAGGCCATATATTATGCAAGATGAGCCTCTATTGGAATCCTCTACTAGGTTTCTTGTAACCTTGTGGTGAATTCATCACATGTCTTGAATAGTTTCCCTTTTTATAGTAATTGGATACTCTAGGAGAGATGAAATATCTATTTTCTCCTTAAAATTTGTGTAAAGTTCCTCTCCCATCTCATCCTAGTTGTGTATTAAATGAAGAGCAAGACAACTATACCAATCTAGTGATTTTCCTTTGAAGAACTCTAGCAATAGCCTCAAAGCTAATTTTTTTCTCTAATGGTGTCTATTTAATATAGTGGTTAACAATACTATGCAGATTCTTAGTGCCCATATTCACATCTTCTTTGGTGAAATGGAGTAGACATCTTAGTGATGCATTTATAATGTGGTCCCATACTCCATGAATTGCAACCTCTAGTATTCTGTCCAAAGAAGTTTCTTGGAGTAATTATAGGTTGTAGCTAGTTGTGGTTATGAGCATGACTCAAAGGATAAATTGAGAGTTTGGGATTTAATTTTGAAACATACCTAGCAATACATCATTTGTTCATAATCCTTTGGGTTCTTTACTTGGAAATAATTTCTATGTAAATTTTAAGTTTTAAAAAGTAGGATATTAATATTTTCACTAGAATATTATTTAAGATTGGATACAATCCCATTAATCATGCTAAAATTTTTTGTCACTCAAATATTGTAGCCACTCAACTTTTAATGTAGGTGTATCCCAAATACTAGCACCTGGTGGAGATGGAAACAATAAAAAAAATTATGAGTGTGGAAATTATTTCAATGCCAACCTTTGCGATTGAAAGGTTAGCTACTTGTAATATTTTTAATGAGGCTCTTACTAATCACTTGGAAATAAAAAGAGAAAAGAAAGAGAATGTTCAAAATTGAAATCCTAGTCTAAAACAAGTGATGCACCAAGATTAAGATATTTTTGTTTATTAGTTGAATCCAGAATAAGCCACATGAAACAATTCTCTATAAATAGTAAGCTAATAAAAATACTAATTATGTAGAAGATAAACATTCATTCAACATAAAGCACAAGTAGTACAAAAGAACAAATTTTCACAACTCTATATATTAATGATTTGAATCATATACATCTATAAATTAAAAAAGACATGGAACCCTAAATATATTAATAAGGTTTGAAATCACACTTAATAGATAGAAAATGAAAGCCATAAATCCTAACAATCAAAGACAGTGCTTCTAATCCTAAGCTAGAAAAAATTCATTCATGACAATGAGCAAGAAGTTCCTTTTTATATAAAATGATAGAAGTAGGAAAATAAAATAATACGAACATTGAAAGCTCTATCAGCCTTAATCAATCACCCCCTAATAAATTCAAGGAGATCAAAGATTTGAATTTACAAAATACCCTATTTTATTTGTGTAACTACTTGGATTCATGGCTATAAACTAGGCGGTTAGTTGAATGCATCAATGTTAGCCAAATCTTCCAAATCTAGTTGTAGCTCAAATTTATGTTGAATTCTCTTGGTGTAAACTCCTCAAATCTCATAGCTCATTGAGTTGAAGTAATAGTAATCATTTTCCATGGTAGACACTTAGTATCCTTCCTTATATTCTTAGCTTGAAATTTGGAAATAAAGATGTGGTAGGAAATTGATTGGGTTTAATTGGATGATTGATGGATGCTAAAAAAAAATCCTCTTTATCTCCCATTGGCTCTAGCAATCCATTAGATTATTACATCAAATGGCTAGTGGAAGTGCTTAACAAAGTATTGTATTTCTTTCCATCACCTCCCACTAGCCAATCAAATTGCCATGTTGCCGAAATCTTTATATGTGTTATGAACCAAATAATAATCGAATGAGAACCCAACACTAAGAGAAACTAGCATATTGTGGAAGGTGATGTTGGTAAAGTTCTATTCTCTTTATGACTCTACCGATTGTTAGATCTTTAAGATAGGTGGATAATAGAAACTCTCAACACCAAAAGAAAAAAGTGAATAATACTCTCCATGGGCTATTAGGTCAATGAAACTAATGGCATGCAAGAGTCCCAACCTTATGGAAATGCTTCTCACCTATGCTAACTTTAAGAATGTCAACTTTAACTAAAAGTGTCAGAAACAAAATTCTACATTTACTAATTAATAACTACACCTTCTTCACCTTAAACAAAATAAAAGTAATAGATTTTACATAAATAACATTTAATAACAACAAAGCTCAAAGTGAAAATAATTTTGCATTAGAAAGTTTCTAGAGTTTCCAACTACAAAGAACTTTTAGATAGTCAAACATTACTAAAGCCATAACATAATTATATAAATTTTTTACCTATGGTGACATCGACAATAATATGTCAAAACTCATCAAACCCAAAAGTTACTCATAGCAACAAAAGCTAGAAAAAGCTGAGCATCCTTAAACATGACAATTAATAAGGAGTTCAATTATCTAAGTGATCATAAGGCATTTTCTCAATGTCACCCTCATCGGAACGAAGCCAATATGCATTTACACATTGAGCACAACTGTCCTTCTCAATATTGTCAATCCATTTGTGTTGTCCCCCGGGATGAAAAATCCCAGATTTTGAGTGTGGGACCCACCATGATGGCCCTTCTCTTCCACCTTCTGTATCTTCTCTCTCTTTCTCTTTCTTCATACAATTGTCTGGGGTGGAAACAATCTTGTTAATATCCACACAAGCCCATCTATATCAAAATTTAACAAACATGTCATATTAAACAAGGTCTTAAAATCAAGTTTAAGAATGATATTTTAAAACTTGTTTGATAAAAGAAGAAATATATCTTATTTTTTTAGTTTGTCCAACCATTAAGAAAAGAGAGTCAAATAGATAAATATACTAATGATAACAAGTTTCCACAATCCATAGCATAGGTCTGTGTTGAAGAATTTGATGCTAAAAACTTCCAACACAATCGAATTCAAAAGCAATGCAGATTTAAGACAAATATACTAATTCACAATCAGAACAAATATACTAATTCACAACCAGAACAAACTTCCATTAACAACATTGAAAGAAATATCTAAAACTAAGATTGTATTGTATGTAGAAATACCTGAGCGTTGAGAAACTGCAGGCAGGCCCCTTCTTAGGGCGTACATTCCTGATAATATGCCCAATCCCCTCCATCTGTAACGCCTGATGAAACCTTGTCCCTCTTTGCTCACGCCTCTGTGCTATTTATTGCGCCCGGACGGCCCAGAATTATTGAGCTGGACACACTAAACAGATTCGCCTGTTAAGCATCTATGAATACACTTCTATTCAGCTTACTATAATTGCGGATTCCTCCCTTGTACGGGCTTCCTGCTTTGGTATTAAAAATTTGCATGATTGAGAGCGACTTATTCGAGCTGTAGTGCGTAATTTCTAATAATAAAAATTAGGAATCATTTTTGTTTTTAAATTGTAGTAGGAATCACTTTTGGTGGCGGAGGAAAAACCAACGGCAAGCATCCCCAAGGATGTGGCAAGAAATACCAAGGCTTGCATGTTAATGTTCAAATAAGTTTATAGTCATTATTTTCTTATTGTAAAAGATAAATTATATTATAAAAGACACATTCTTGCTTCAATCATCACTCTAGCATGTTAGTGTTCTAGGCAACTATCTTACAGCATTAGATAAGTGTAAAAAAGATGGGAATCAAAAAGTGGTCACAAAATTTTTGGTCCATCTAAATTAAAATGCGCTCATGTTATAGCGCACTTACATTATATGTGCTTACGTTATAGCTTGGTAGTGATTGATCCTAGGCTTGGTCACTACCCATAATGCAGGTGCATATAATGTGAGTGCACTATAATGTTATCGTGTTATAATGTTCTCGCATGATGTTTATAAAAAAAAAAGAATAGTCTCCATCTCCCTCTCTCCCACCTCTACCTATCTCTCTCCCTTTATCTCTATCAGCCCACCTCTCTCCCTCCCTCCCTCTCTCTTGACTCAGTTACAACCAACTCTCACAATACGTAGATGTTATACTATTTTACAAGGAAATTTAAAAAAAATCTCTACGAGGGCACTACCCTTGAACCCCCAACAAGGGGGGCTCTAGAATCTATCACCACCCCCCTTAGACCCCTTGGTGATGAAAGTGGGAGGGAAGCTCCCCCATAGCCACTCACTCTCCCTCTCACTCACTCTTTCTTTCCCTCTCACTCTCTCCCTCTATCTCCTATTTCATCTCTATCTCCAAATACCTCTCCCTCTCTTTGTCCATCCCTCCATCACCCCCCCCTCTCTCTCTCCCTCTTTCTAAACCCCTATTTTTATATCTCTATTTTCCTCTCTGTCTTTGTCTCTGTCTCTGTCTCTCTCTCCCTATCTCTATCTCCATATTTTTCCTTCTATCTCTCCCTCTCGTTATCTCTATCTCCTTCCCTCTCTCTACCTCTCTCTCTATATCGCTTCCTATTTATCTTTTTATGTCTCTATCTCCCTCTATCTTTGTCTCTCCCTCTTTTTATCTTTATTTCTCCCCCCTCCCTCATCCTCTCTCCTTCCATATATATCTCTCTCCCTCTCTATATATTTATCTATCTCTCTTTATACCTCTCTCTTTCTCACTCTTTATCTTTCCCTCTCCCTCTCTCTCTCTCTCTCATCTCAATATCTCCCTCTCACCCCCTCTATCTTTCCCAATTTATACCTATCTTCTATATCTCTCTCTTTTTCTATCCCTATCTCTCCCTTCCCTTCTCTCTCTCTATATATATACATCCTTCTCTATATATCCATCCCTCTCTATCTCTCTCACTCATACACACACTCCCAATTTCTCCTTCCCTATCTCTATCTCTATGTCTCCCCCTCTCTCTATACCTCTTTCTATATTACTTGTCTATATCACCTCATTTCTCTCTCTCTTTCCCCCTCTATCTCTACCTCCCCATCGCTCACTCTTCCACTATATTTATATCTAATTATCTCTTCTTCTCTCTCTTATTCACTCCATCTCTCCTACTCTATTTCTCCATCTCTTTATTTCTCTATATCTCCCTCATTCCTTCACTCTCTATCTCTTTCTATCCATCTCTCTCTATAAATATCCTTATATCTCAATCTCTCTATCACTCTATCTCTCTCCCTCTCTCAATTCTTACCTCCCAATCTATCTTTATCTTTATCTCTCCCTCCCCCTCTCTCTATCTCTCTATCTATTTCTCTCACTTTCTCCCTCTATCTTCATCTCTACCTCTATCTTTCTCTATCCCTCTCTATCCCTCTCTCTCTCCCTCCCTCTCCCTCTTCCTAGACCCCTATATATATCTCTATTTATTCATATGTCTCCTATCTCTCCCTCTTTCTATCTCTAATTCTCCCTCTCCCTCTTCATCTCTCCCTCTCTATATATTTGTCTGTCCACATCTCTATCCATCTCTCTCTCTCTCTCTCTCTTCATATTTCTCTCTCCCTCTACCTCTCCATCTCCATCTGTCTCTCTCTCCCCCTCTCCCTCTCTCTCTTTCCCCCTCTATTTCCCAATTTATATATATCTCTATCTCTCCCTCTTTCTACCCCTATCCCCCCCTTCTCTCCCTCTCTCCCTCTTTCTATATATCTCTACTCCTCTCTCCTCTCTCTATTTCTTTCCCTCCCCCTCCCTCCCTCTCTATCTATTTATATATCTCTCTAATCTCTCCTCTCTTTATTTCTCTCCCTCCCTTTGCCTCCATCTCTATCTATTTATATATATCTCTCTCCCTCTCTATCTCTATATTTATATCTCTTTCTCACTCATACAAACACACACTCCATGTTTCTCCCTCCCTATCTCTTTCTCTCTTCCTCACCCCCCTCCCTCTCTCCCTTCCTCTTTATCACTTGTCTTTATCACCTCCTTTCTCTCTCACTCTTGCCCCCTCTATCTCTTTCCAGCTCTCTATCTATATCTCATTATCTCTATCTCTTTCTCTTATTCACTCCATCTCTCATACTCTATATCTATATCTATTTCTCTCTATCTCCCTCTCACTCCTCTCTCTATCCCTTTATATCCATATATTTCTCCACCTCTATCTCCCTATCTCTCTATCTCTCTCCTTATCCCTCTCCATCTCTCTATATCTCCCTCTATCTATATACCCTTCTCTCTCCCTCTCCCTCTCCCTATCCATATCCCCTCCCCCTCTCTATATATTGAGCTATCTCTCCCACTCTCCCCCCTTACTCTCTCTCTCCCCTCCTCTCTACTTATCTCTCTCCCTTTCTCTACCTCTATCTCTCTATCTCCCCCTATCTCCATAACTCCCCCTCTCCTTCCCTCCTTCCCTCTCTATCTTTCCCCCCTCTCTCTATCTCTCTCTTCCTCCCTTTGTCTCTTTTTGTTTATATCTACTTCTCTCTTCATGTCTCTATGTATTTCTCTCTCTCCCCTCTCTATATCCTATATATTTCTCTCTCTATCACTCTATCTCACAATCTATAACTCTCTCTATCTCTTTCTCTTCCTCCATATCTCTCTATCCTTATATATCCCTCTATCTACCTCTATCTATTTCTCTCCCTCTATCATATCCCAAATTTTTATTGCATTTAAATTATAATATGTTAAATTGAACAATTGAGGAAATTCAATATGTTGAATGATAAATTTGATATTTTGAAAATGTTTGAAAGAATTTGACTATCTTTTGACTATGTGATCTTTTGAACTATCTGATGCTTAATTATGATTGAATATTACTGATGAACTGTGCAAGTGCAAGTGTGTGAAAATGCAGGAAATAGGTTGAAGGACAAGAACATGAGTGAGGTAGGATCTTTTAGTCGGATTGAATGGTAAGCTTGATAGAATCTAGGTGCACACACCACTAAGCAACATGATATCTACATTTAAAATTTCATATAGAAGATTATATTGATCTAATTCAAAATGATGCAATGATTGGGAAAAACTAGGCTTGTGGAATGTTATACATGTGATCTCTTATTCAATTTGTCTATTTTGATCTCGTGTCTTCAAATTTAAAAAAAAAATGATAGCATGGTTAAACATATATGTATGTATTTAAGAAGGCATACTTAAATAATAAGAAAAATTCATTTAGAAAGCTATTATTTGAGTAAAATAAAAGTTCATTCTTTATTTAAAAGTGATTAAACACTATATTGTTATAAAATAAAATAGTGATATGTATGTATGTATGTATGTATGTATGTATGTATATATATATATATTCCTTATAAAAAGAATATGGGATCAAATTTATCAAATATTATTGTTGATTTCAAATAACATTTGTAAAGAAAATAAAACTTTTAATAATGTCATAAATAAGATATTATGGTAGAGTGGTTTGCATTTGAATTCAAGGCTAAGATTTTTGAATGCACTTGTGGGTGGCTAATTATTGGTAATAATGAAGTGAAACGGCCCCTTAATGGAGCGAACAGGTAAGGGAGAACATGTTACCATTTTGGTTGTATGAAATTCTTGCAAGGAATCAAGGAGAAGGCTGACTGTGGCGATGGAGATTGAGGAAAAAGAAGGAAAGATAATCGACCAGCTGGGAAGGAGGAAAAAGTCGAGGAAAAAGCCCACAAATCAGAGGTAAATCTATGGCTTTTGTATATGCTTGATTTCCCAGTACATTCTATTCACAAACTTTCATTTCCTTTCATATTGTTGATTCCATTCGAAATGGTGTTAAACCATTAGATATCCATTTATTTTCAAGCGTATTTTGCTTCGATGCTAGGAAGTCATTGTATGAAAGTGGTAATATTCATTTTCTTATTGCAAGGGCCTTATCACCCATCCCTTGCATGCACAAGATCTGTGCATACTCTCCCTATCAACATAATAGCCAAACATGTTTATGCACTATATGTTATATGTAATCTCCCTCTATTCGTTTTATCTCTTGCATGCATGTTTCATTCGCCATTTTTGTGGCTATTCGGTTTCAACCTATAGCCAAAGTATTCTTTGATTTGTATCGATTTTAAAATCGTTTACTATTTCCCTCTAAGGGAAGTGACATCTTTCTCCACTGTTATCCTCCATTTTTTTGTTGTTCTTTGTGTTGACAAGACCAAACTTGTATGTCGCACCATATGGGTGCATGGGTCTTAGTAATCATTCTTAGAATGATGGATAGTCATCATTTTTCTTTAACCATGTCGCATCATTCACAATGAACGATGGTCAAATGATTGTATCATTCCACTTTTATTTATGTTGAAACAATCACTAAGATCGTATAATAGAATTCCATTCGAATGATTAAATCTTTGTTGATCCCAACTGATGCTTGAATTGTTAGTGTTCATCAGTCTTTCTTGCATGCACATTATCGTTCCTTGGAATGATACTTAAATCATTGCTTAGAATGAATACCTTGAGTGAGCCTTACCAACCTTGATGTTCGAGCAATGAAGGCCGATGATCAACATTCATAAAGGTTTCGACTATTGTTATTGTTAAGAATAAAATAGAAATAGTCGTTCGACTGTTAGTCATTCCTTAGAATGACTGTGGCAAGAATATATTTTATAACTGTTAGAAATATGAATGTGGGTTTCTCCATAACCCGAACAATAATAAAATTGTTCTAGCTTTATATGTGTATTATTATTTTAAAACGATAAGCATGCCATTCAATTCCTTTACTTTGCACAAAATGGTATTAGTATTGTTTAACTTCTTTATATATATTTGTATATCCAAAATGATAGTACCCTTGGTTGAATACATGTAACACTGGTTATCTTGAACTATTTATGAGACACATTGACACAGTAACATGCAAACTTTTGTAAACAACATGGTTATGATACAAACAATGTCCTGGTATGAATTAACTGTTTTAAACATAACTATTCTTCTTCTTTCTTTGAAAAAGGAAAAAATTACACCTTGTATAACTGTCAATTGATATGACAATCTAAAGCAATAATTTGAATGAAATCAATCTATAATAATGGTATTTATTTTAGAATGTATCCAAAAATATATTATCTGAAGTTGGAACCTATGTGTATGCACATAGACCTTTGTCTATGTACATAAACATACTTGTGACATACCTTCATTTGTTACTTATTTTACTCATTCTCTTCTATATTGTATATTGATTTACGTTAAATATGAAGTGGTAGAAGCCATTGAATGTAATCATGTGACAAGTTAATGTATGAACTAAATAGATAATGAAATGGATAAAACCACTTGATTTATCTTTCTTAATTTCTCAAGTTGATGAATGAAGTAGACTAAATTAATTTTTCGTTGATATGTGATAAATAATATTCTCTTGTTTAGTTGAATATCAACACCTAAGTAGACTAGAGCACCTCAGGGTAGATGATGCTAGAGGGTAGATAGTTGCTAAGGAATATACTTGTGGTGTTGAAAGTTACCTTCTGGGATGGGTGCTGAAATGGAGTACAGTGTGTATGGGTTTTTCTTTATCTACAACCTATCTTTTGTTGTTGCAACATTTTTTTTATGCTTGAACAAGTAGTTAGCTGATTATGTATGTATGCACTTATATGTGATGACACTCTCAACCATTCCTAGCATAGATCTTGCATTTTTCTAACCATAGATACAGATGCATGTTGATGTTAGGAATGCACCAGATTCCACCTTGCAGATTTTTCTCTTGCTAAAATTCCCGTGTAGGGTCAGGAATTCTTCGAGTAGGAAGAATTTAAAGGGAGTGTAAGCTTCATGGTTGGGCAGTAAAGCACTTGAGCCATGTTCTTGTCCACCAGTGGAGGCGAGCGACAAAAGGAAACCTTGGAAATTTTCCAGTAATCAAAGGATTATGATGTAACCTTGATGTAAATTGTATTTTGTATTGACTTTGTGGCCAAGTGAGCCAAGTCAACTTTGGTATTGTAATTGACATTTGGAAATGAATATATATTCTGACTCATATTTTAATTAGACGTGTGTTGCTATGATAGAAAATAGTTGCTTAAGTTATGTATTTTTAAAATTAAATATTCATAATGTCATTTTAAAATAATATTTAAGTAATAATTAGAATGGGTTATTACACTTGTTATTAGAGCTTAGGGTTTAGCTCTAGGCCTTTTGAGTCCACAATGACCATGACTAAGCGATAGTTGACCCTTTGACCAAATTTGAGTTGTCTTGAAGATTGATCAAACCTAGATAGAATGCAGGTATGGGAAGGTCTAATTCAGGAAGAAAGAAAGGGAAGACTGTTAGGACCTTGAACAAGAAAGTCGTAGTTAAAAAGAACACCAAAACTGAGGTTCAACCTAAGATTCTCGATAATGAGACTTTGGCTCAAGCCCTCACTCGACTTAAGCTAGAGAGGGGCAAGAAGATTGAGGAGTCAAAGTGAACTCCTAAGGCTAAGAAGCCTTATGCAATTAGAGATTGGCCTTTAGGGTGTGGAATAAACACACCCTTACTAACCAAGGAGGAAAAGGAGAGCTTGTATGCTCAACCCTCCTTTTCTGAGAAAATTGTTGTAAATTTTGATGAGGACCCAAAGGAGTGTCCTCCCTCTGAGAATGAGAAAACTAAGTAATGTAAAGAAGCTTTTGTAAATAAGGTCCCATTGAACCATACTTAATATAAATAAATCAAGATGTTTTTTTTTGGTATGTTCAAGTGAAGAACTCAAAAATGTGTTTTACTATGAATTGTATGTGTATATCTTTAATGAATGAGTGATATATACATGTGTATGTAGTGCTATGTGAATAAGAACCTTTACTCATAAAACCCAATGATAAGTTACGGTAGATGTGAAATGTGATGCAGGTTGGGTGTGAGTCAGTATGGTGACCACTAGACAACAAGTAGGCAGTAGTGGGTCAGACAATGAACCAAACAAAAGGTTGGATTAGATTATAGAACTTTTGAACATGCAATAGGATCGTATGGTCCACTTAGAACATGAGGTCTGAGTGGTATGTGAGGACAGGATTCCCAAGAATGTGAAAGTCAATAAGGGAGAAGGCAGTCCAGGAGAAGGACCTCGAGGTCGAATTGAGGAAGAACTAGGAAAGAATCTCAAAAGAGTAGTACCACCTAAGTTTGATGGTAAAGCCATCAGAGTAGGAGCTGAGGTATGGATCATTGAGATGGAGAAATATTTTGGACTCCATAACCTATCTAACCAAACTAAAGTTGTGTGGGCTATGTATCAACTTTCAAGAGAAGCAACTACTTGGTGGGACAATGAAAAGACATAAACAAATCTTCAACCTAGTGACATAACTTGGGAACTCTTCCTCTAATATTTTAGGAAGAGATGGTTACCACAACTCTTTTTCAACAAGAAGATGATAAAATTCCAAAACCTAACTTAGGGGAGCATGACTGTGACCCAATACTGGTAAAAGTTCATCAATCTACTGAAGTACATGCCTTAGTATCAAGGAGACAAATATTTTTGTATTTGAAAGTTAATACTGGGACTTAGACCCCACATTGGAGCATAAGGCTACATGCATGATCCTCTCACCATGAATGAATTCTTCCTGAAGGAAACCAAATAGGAGTAGAAATTGTAGCAGTTATCCAACTACCACAAAAATTCAAATTCTAAGTCGTGGTTTGGGAACAAGAAGTTTCAGAAAGGAAACAAGACCCACCAGATCTGTAATCTCAAGAGGGGAAGTGAGTCATAGGGTAAAGGTGAAGGTGGTAGTGGTGGAAAGAGAAAGAAGGAAAATAACAACAAAATCAATGATGACAAAAAGGAGAAGGGCTTAACGGAAGACATGCCAAGAGGTCACAAAGGGCCTCGTGACGGGTGCTATACTTGCAGAGGCAATCATTATGCCTCTAATTATCCATAGCGATCAAAGTTGCGAAGGAAACTATCAACAATTTCAGAATCATCAGATCCATGATGCAGTGGATAACAAGCAAGCATAGTATCAGGCTTCACTAATCAGTTGACCGGTAAGCTCTATGGCTAAAATGTCTCTACTTTAATTGATACTGGAGCTACTGAATATTTCGTAGACCCTAGAGTAATATACAAGATACCTATTAGACCTGGATACATGGTAAACTCATGGATAGTCCAATATGGAAATTGATCAAAGAGGAGGGTAGATACCTGTCTCTTTTGCAGTGAGTTAGAGCTTCCAACATTCTAGACCCAGGTCAACCTATATGTGGCACCCTTAGGCTCATATGATGTAATTTTGGGGATAAACTGGTTAACTGAGCATAAGTCTATAGTGAATTGTGAGGATAAGATAGTTAGTTGTCTGGATGATATGGGAACCAAGTTGAGATTTGTGGGATACAAAGACCTTAGAGCTTAGAAAGATCTCTGCTATGCAGCTCAAAAAGGCTCTTCAGAAGGAATGTGCTATTTATGCTATGCATATTAGTGACCCTGACATCAAGGAACCATATCTAGATGAATACGCTATCCTTAAGAAGTTATGAGTTGTATTCCCTAATGAAATAACAAAGTTACCTCTGAAATAGGAATTTGAATTATCTATTGACCTAGTAGTGAGAGCTAAGCCACAATCCAAAGCACCATATCAGATGACCACTACTAAACTCTATGAGTTGAAGGACCAATTAATGGAGTTGCTAAACAAAGGGCTCATAAGACCTAGTGTGTCTCCTTAGGGAGCACTAGTTATGTTTGTGAAGAAAAATAATGGAACCTTGCATTTGTGTATAAACTATCAAATGTTGAACAAGGCAACCATCAAGAATCGATATCCACTCCCAAGGATTTATGAGTTGTTTGACTAGATGAAGGGAGCGACAATGTTCTCCAAAATTGATCTTAGGTCAAGATACCATCAGTTGAGAATATTTCCTTTCGAAATCGGTATGGACATTATGAGTTCATTGTGGTACCTTTTAGCTTGACCAATGCACCCACAACTTTCATGAATCTCATGAATAGTGTGTTCAGAGACTGTTTGGATGACTTTGTTTTGATTTTCATATATGAAATCCTAGTTTACTCCAAGTCTATTAAAGAGAATGATAGGAACTTTAGGATAGTTTTACAGTGTCTAAGAGAGAAGAAACTCTTTGGGAAGCTATCCAAGTGCTCATTTTATCAAGATAGGGTGTCCTACCTAGGCCATATTATTTCAGCTGAGGGAATCTTTGTAGACCCTAAGAAGATTAAGGTGATCGCGGAATGACTAGTGCCTCAGAATGTGTCAAAAATCCATAGTTTCATGGGCCTCACAAGATACTATAGAAAGTACATGCAAGGTTTCTCCTAGATTGCATCTCCAATCATGTCACTCCAAAGAAAAGGAACACAGTTTGAATGGACCAAGAAATGTGAACAAGCATTCCAACTCCCAAAGGAGAGGCTCACAACAGACCCAATATTGCCCATCCCTGATCCTAATGGAAGATTCATAGTAATCACATATGCTTCAGGATAGGGAGTGGGAGCAGTGCTAATGCAGGATGGGCAAGTGGTAGCATATGAATCAAGAAAGATTAAACAACACGAGGTGAATTACGTGCTGCATGACTTAGAGTTGGCCACAATAGTTCATGATTTGGAGATGTGGAGACATTATCTCTTGGGAAATAATTTTGAGCTCAAGACATACCACTTGGGATTGAGATACATTTTTACTCAGCCAAACCTTAATGCATGATAGAGAAGGTGGTTGGAATTTCTTAGTGAGTATGACTTCAGAATTGAGTATATAAAAGGAAAAGAGAATAGAGTGGTTGATGCTCTTAGTATACGAAGACATGTAGCAACCATGATCTTGACAAGGTCTAATATGAGACAACAGGTGACACAACATTTTCTTTGCAAGGGGATGAGCACTATGAAAGAGTGAAGAGTGCCTTAGCAGAGAATCTATCAGATCATCAGTTCAATGGGTATGAGTTTGAACCAAATGGAATTTTGAGATACTAGAAAAGGATGTACATTCCAGACTCTGGAGAGCTGAGGAAGTTGGTTCTCGAAGAATTTCATAATGCACCTTATTCAGGACACCCTGGAGTCTCCAAAATGATAAAAAAAATTGAAAACTCTATACTTTTGGCTTAAAATCAAGAAGGATGTAGTGAAGTATGTAGCCAAATGCTTAGAATGTTAGCAAATCAAGGATGAACATGCACATCCAACAGGGCTATTGTATCCTCATGACATACCTGAGTATAAAGGGAAAGTGATTAGTATGGACTTCGTACAAGGGTTACCTTTGAGCAAGAATCAACATGATGTTATCTTGGTTATGGTTGATAAGTTGAACAAGGTGGTACACTTCATCCCACAGAACCTTAAGGATGGATCATTGACCTCGGAAAATAAATTTTTCCAGGAGATCTTCCACTTACATGGAGTGCTAGAGACTATCATTTATGATAGGGACACCGGGATGACCTAAAGATTTTGGACAACCTTGAATGTCGCATTGGGAACCAAGTTGAATTTCAGCTCAGATTACCATCCTCAGATCGACGAATAGAAAAAGAGGGTGAATCAGGTAGTCTAAGACCTCCTCTGAATGTATTGCATGGACCAACAGTATAAGTGGAAATAATACTTACTGTTGGTATAGTTTGCTTACAATAACTCCTATCACACATCTCTAGGTATGGCACCATTTGAAGCTCTTTATGGGAGGAAGTGTTGTACACCCATTAGTTGGGATAGATTGGAAGACAAGATCATAGTAGGTCTTGAAATTCTTAGGGAGATGGAAGAAAAAATGAGAATTATTAAGGGTAGACTAAAGGAGGCAGTAGACAAACATAAGAGTTATGCCTACAAGAATATAACTTTTAGATAGTTTTTGGTAGGGGATAAAGTCTTCTTAAGAATCAGGCCTCATAAAAATTCCATTTCCTTTAGAAATTCTTCCAAGTTAGCCCCAAGATATGTGGGTCCATTTGATTTCTTGGAAGTGATCAACCTAGTTGCTTATAGAGTTGCTCTACCACCTGCTCTTCCAATGGGACTAGTATTCAAAAGACAATGCTACTTGGGAGGATGTAGAAGAAATATAATGCTCCTTCCCACATTTTCTTTCTTAGAAAGAGACTCTTGATATTTTCTATATACTATTACTTAAATGTTTTGGATTAAATGTTGTGATTTTTTGGCTTGGAAATAGTATGAATGATGTTGAAAGAGACATATATGATCTAAATTTTGGTTAATTAGACATCAAGACGATGTCTCTTCCTAGAGGGGAAGGATAGCATATCCCAAATTTTTATTGCATTTAAATTATAATATGTTAAGTTGAACAATTAAGGAAATTTAGTATGTTGAATGAAAAATTTGATATTTTGAAAATGTTTGAAAGAAGTTGTTTCTCTTTTGACTATGTGATCTTTTGAACTATCTTATGTTTAATTATGATTGAATGTTATTGAAGAACTATACAAGTGCAAGTGTGTGCAAATGCAAGAAACATGTTGAAGGATGAGAACAAGGTTGAGGTAGGATTGTTTAGCCAAATTGAACGGTAAGCTTGATGGAATTTGGGTACACACACCACTAAATGACATGATATCTGCATTTAAAATTTCATATAGAAGATTATATTGATCTAATTCAAAATGATTCATTGACTGGAAAAAAATAGGCTTGTGGAATGTTATACATGTGATCTCTTATTCAATTTGTCTATTTTGATCTTGTGTCTTCAAAATTTAAAAGAAAATGATAGCATGGTTAAACATATATGTATGTATTTAAGAAGGCATACTTAAAGGATAAGAAAACAACTTCATTTAGAAGCTATTATTTGAGTAAAATAAAAGTTCATTCTTTATTTTAATGTGATTAAACACTATATTGCTATAAAAATAATGATATATATATATATATATATATGCATACATATTTATAAACCTATACATATTCCTTATAAAAAGAATATGGGATCAAATTTATCAAATATTATTGTTTATTTCAAATAATTTTTTTAAGGAAAATAAAACTTATAATAATTTCATAAAGAAGGTATTATGGTAGAGTGGTTTGCATTCAAATTGAAGGCTAAGATTTTTGAATGCAGTAGTGGGTGGCTAATTACTAGAACAGCCTCGTAATGGAGCGAACAGGTAAGGGAGAACATGTTATCATTTTTGGTGGTACAAAATTCTTGCAATGAATCGAGGAGAAGACTGAATGTGGCGATGGGGATTGAGGAAAAAGAAGGCAAGATAATTGACCTAGCTGGGAAGGAGGAAAAAGCCAAGGAAAAATCCCACAAATCAGAGGTGAATCGATGGCTTTTGTATATGCTTGATTTCCTAGTATAGTCTATTCAAAAACTTGAATTTTCTTTCATATTGTTGATTCTATTTGAAATGGCGTTAAACCATTAGATGTCTATTTATATGCAAGCGTATTTTTCTTCGATGCTAGGAAGTCATTGTACGAAAGTGATAATATTCACTGTCTTGTTGCAAGGGCCTTATCGACCATCCCTTTCATGCACAAAATCTATGCATACTCTCCCTATCAACATAATAGCCAAACATGTTTATGCATTGTATATTATATGTAATCTTCCTCTATTCATTCTATCTCTTGCATGTGTGTTTCATTAGCCATTTTTGTGGCTATTCAATTTCAACTGATAGCCAAAGTATTCTTTGATTTGTAATGATTTTAAAATCATTTACCATTTCCCTCTAAGAGAAGTGACATATTTCTCCACTGTTATTCTCCATATTTTTGTTGTTCTCTATGTTGACAAGACCAAACTAATATACCACACCATATGGGTGCTTGGGTCTTAGTAATCGTTCATAGAACAATGGATAGTCATCGATGTTCTTTAACCATGTCACATTGTTCATAGTGAATGATGACCGAATGATTGTAACATTCCACTTTTATTTATGTGGGCATGATCACTAACATTATATAACAAAATTCCATTAGAACAAAGATATAATCGTTCTTTAGAATGATTACCATCATCGTTGATCCCAATCGATGCTTGCAATGTTAGTGTTCATCAGTCTTTCTTCCATGCACATTATTGTTCCTTGGAACAATACTTAAATCATCCCTTAGAATGAATACCTTGAGTGAGCCTTACCATCCTTGCCATTCAAGCAATGAAGGAAAATGATCGACATTCATAAAGGTTTCAACTATTGTTATTGTTAAGAATAAAACAAAAACAATCGTTCGACTGTTAGTCATTCCTTAGAATGACAATGGAATGAATATATTTTATAACTGTTAGAAATATGAATGTGGGTTTCTCCATAACCCAAACAATAATAAATTGTTTCCAGCTTTATATGTGTATTATTATTTTAAAACAAGCATGTCATTTGATTCCTTTACTTTGAACAAATTGATATCAGTATTGTTTAACTTCCTTATATATATATATATATATCTAGAATGATAGTACCCTTGGTTGAATACATGTAACACTGGTTATCTTGAAACTATTTATGAGACACATTGACACAGTAGCATACAAAATTCTATAAATAACATGGTTATGATATAAATAGTGTACCAATATGAATTAATTATTTTAAACAATTTTTTTCTTCTTTCTTTGAAAAAGGAAAAATTTACACCTTGTATAACTATCAATTGATATGACAATCTAAAATAATGATTTGAATGAAAGCAATATTTTATAATGGTATTTATTTTAGAATGTATGCACAAATATATTATCTAAAGTTGGCACATATGTGTATTCACATAGACCTTCGTCTACATATATACACATACTTGTGACATACCTTCTTTTGTTACTTCTTTTACTCATTCTCCTCTATACTGTATATTGATTTACATTAAATATGAAGTGGTAGAAGCCATTGAATGTAATTATGTGATAAGTTAATGTATGAACTGAATAGATAATGAAATGGATAGAACCACTTGATTTATCTTTCCAGATTTCTCAAGTTGATGAATAAAGTAGAATGAATTACTTTTCCGTTGATATGTGATGAAGAATATTCTCTTGTTTAGTTGAATAGCAACACCTAAGTAGACAAGATCACCTCAAGGTAGATACTGTTAGAGGGAGATAGTTGCTAAGGAATATGCTTGTGTTGTTGAAATTTACCTTCTGGGATAGGTTTCGAAATGGAGTACAGAGGGTATGGGTTTTTCTTTATCCAAAACCTATCTTTTGTTGTTGCAACCTTTTTTTATGCTTGGAAAAGTAGTTAGCCCATTATGTATGTATGGACTTATATGTGATGACACTCTTTGTCGTTCCTAGCATAGATCTTGCATTTTTCTAACCATAGATAAAGATGCATGTTGATGTTAGGAACACACCATATTCCACCTTGCAGATTGTTCTCTTGTTAAAATTTCCTTGTAGGGTCGAGTATTCTTCAAGTAGGAAGAATTTTGGGGGGGGCGTAAGCTTTTTTTGGTTGGGTGGTAAAGCACTTGATCCATGTTCTCATCCACCAATGGAGGTGAGTGACAAAATGAAACCTTGGAAGTTTTTCAGTAATTAAAAGATTATAATGTAACCTTGATGTAAATTGTATTTTGTCTTGACTTTGTGGCCAAGTGAGCCAAGTCAACTTTGGTATTGTAATTGACTTCTAGAAATGAATATATATTCTGACTCATATTTTAATTATACATGTGTTGCTATGATAGAAAATAGTTTCTTAAGTTATTTCTTTTTAAAATTCAATATTCATAATGTCATTTGCAAGTAATATTTAAGTAATAATTAGAATGGGTTATTACACCCTCTATCTTCATGTCTACCTCTACCTTCCTCTCTCCATCTCTATCTATAGATATATTCCCCTCTACATCCATCCTATTGGAAGTCTATGTAGTTTGTGTTGTTATTGATGTCAACAGATCTATGTTGTTTCATTGATGTCAACCTTTGGGATGCTTTGATTTCTTGCATTATGTTGTCATTGGTAGTCTCACTGGTGTCAACCTCGAGTGTTTCCCTTGTAAGAATGTGTGTGGTTGATTTGTTGTATTGTAATTGGGTTGGTTGTGATAAGTAAGTGTTGTAGATGATGAAAATATGTTTGTGGTGCTTGGTTTCCAAGTGATTTTGAGAAAATTGAATTAATGAGGAAATAGTGTGGTAAAGAGTGTTCAGTGTGGCAGAGTAGTGTTTAATGTTTTGCTCCATATTTCTTCTATATTGAAGATATGATTATGTGATTTGGACATGTTGATCAAAGGTGTCCAGAGGTGTTATATCTAGAGTTTCAAGATCTGGATCATTCGATAGAAGACATTGTGTTCACTAGTGTGTGAATTGTGAAAGCAGTGTTACCTAGGAGAAATGGTTTTTCTCTGTATTTCTTCATAGCGTGGTTTTTGGTCTTGCAAATCTAAGAGTGTGTTTGCAATGCTCATATCTATCTATAGTAAGTTGTTTGAATTTTTGGTGTTTCACAAGGTTGGATTCATGTGTTATAGTATGTAGAAGGTTAATTGGGTGTACAAGATGAATGTTTTTTTAGGTGAAAGTTGTTGCGAAGGATTTGTTGGATTTTAGGGTGTTGATGAAATATTTTAGATTGTGTTTAAGTATTGTGTGTGGTCTGCAAGTCATCTTTGGACTTGAGGAAGCATGTACTTAAATGTTTAATAGTGTTAACACAGGTTCAACTGACCTTGGGTGTTTACACTAATTGCATATATGTTTATGTGTTTGTGGAAGTGTGGCATGTCATGTATGAGTGGATTTAGGTCCAAATTAAGGTGTAATGTGGTCTACTTTCATTCCTCTCCACCACGAGAATGCTTAGTACTGACCTAATTTGAATTTGCACATTTGAGGTGCATAGCTAACCTGGTAGATTGTTTTCAAGGTTGAGGATGATATATGTATATATGTGTTGAGTTGATGAAGGATTGTGAATGAGGTGTGTGTGATGTGAATTATTATGTGAAGTGTGAGTGCGAAGTGCAGTGAGATCTTTAACGACCAAGACCATCGGAAGAAGTGAGTAGAAGGTGTCTACATTCTACAGAGAGAGTGAATGTTCTAGTGAAGCAGTGGTGGAAATTTTCATTTGCTTTGAGATGGATTTCTCATTATAACAATATTCTTTCTTCTTTCTATTTTGGCAGTGAGCCATTGGAAGTGATCCCTTCTTTCTTTTGGGAAGTGAGCCTATTGTATTTAGTGTTGCAATTACTTTATATTGTGAGCTAATCCTCACCATGGTTTTCCCTTCTTGGGTTTTCCACGTAAATTTGGTGTTCTCATGTGTATGGATGTGTTTTCATTGTTGTTTCTCATGTTTATGTTCTATTAATGCATGGTAATGGTTTAATAGTTGTTAAGGGTTTAAGTATTAATGTAGACCTAAATGTTAATGAGGGTTTGATGTTTTAATGTGCAATTGGTTCACCTCCCCTCTCAGTTGTCTTGTGCATTCAACAATTTGTTTCAAAGCAAGGTTCCTTGGAAGAAAGCTTAACCACTTGAGGTAGATTAGGGATGATACACAAGGAGGCTCCTATATTTGATGGATTTTATTATGCATTCTATGATACTAGGATGGGAGTTTTCCTTATTTCTCTAGGACTTGGGGTTTGGAAGTATGTTGAAATTGGACATACAATGCCTACAAATGGTTTGAGTACTGATGATGAGATCAAGGCATATGAGAACAATGGAAAAGAAAGCTATGCTCTTTTGAGTAGACTTTCTAATTCAAAACTTGTGAAAGTTATGAGTCTTAAAATTGCTGGTGAGATCTAAAAAAAGTTGCAAAGTATCTATGAAGGAGATGATAAATTCAAGAAAGAAAAGGTGTAGAACTTGAAGACAGTTTGAAACCCTAAGGATGACTAAAGAAGAAGACATTACATGCTACATGCATAGAGTGGATGAAGTTGTCAATTCCATCAGAGGCCTTGGAGGAAAACTTGATGAAGATGAGGTTGTAAAGAAGGTATTAATAACTCTTCCTAAAACTTATAATCATAAGGTTTTTGCTATTGAAGAAACTTAGAATGTAGATCATTATCTATAGATTAGTTGTTTGGTGCTTTGACTAATTTTGAATTAAGAGAGTTTAGTCCAAGTGATTCAAGAAAAGAGTCTGCTTTTAAAGTTGGAAAAGTAGAGAAGAATGAGTAATATGATTTGGATGAGTTTGATGAGCTAGAAGCAAACTTGGTGAGGAAATTGGAAAAGGGCACTAGAAAATACAGAGGCAAGTTACCTTTCAAATGTTTCAATTGTGGAAATATAGGTCATTATGCTTCAAGATTTCTAGTCAAAACTTCAAATGATAGATTTAAGGAGAATAAAGGAAAATCAATTAATAGAATTTATTATGTTAAAGAAGATGCCAGTATATCTGATGATGAATCTAATTACCCTAATGATGAGGATAATGAATGCTTGTTCATGGATCTAAATGTTGGAAGTAATTATGCTAACTCTAAAAGATGTATGAAGTTCCTCCAGGAGAAGATTATAATGGAACTATGGTGACTGCTTTTCATGCTAGAGAGGACAAAAACTACTAGATTGTTGACAGTAGATGCTCAAATCACATGACAGGTGATAAGTGTAAGTTTTTTAAACTTGAAATTTTTGAAGGAGGTCTTGTTAAGTTTGGTGGTGATACATCTACTAAGATATGTGAAAAATGTTCAATTAGTTTTGATGGAAAGAATAATATATATGATGTTCTTTATGTTAAGGGGCTCTAGCATAATATTTTTGTTGGAAAAACAAGGATAGACAATTGAGAGGGGGGGTGAATCAGTTGTCACAAAATATTTAGAACTTTTCAATCTTTACTTAACTTAATCTCAAATCTGATGAATGAATAATAAACCATGAATAATCAACACATCAGAAACACAAAGAACACCAATATTTTTACGTGGAAACCCTGTTAGGGGAAAAACCATGGTGGAGGTTAGTCCACAATATTATACCTTGTTAAAAGTATATGAATAATGGGAATGCACATGCATTCAGGCACACTGCCTAGAGCTCACTACTCAATTAAAAAAGAGGACTCACTATCCAAAGATTTGGATTAAAACCATCCAAATTGTGAACTGAGAAAATAGCTTCTACACAAGCTTGATAACAGTTCCAGTTAAGCATAGAAAAACCTTCTTCACTCTTCGCTCAAACTTCTTCACACTTCACTCAATCTTCTTCACACTTTGCTCTGCAAATGATATTCGCACATACACACATAAGAGCACACCAAGCACTTTGAGCATACTCTACACCGATGAAACAATTGCTCTTATATATTTGCAACATGAGATTTCATCAACAAATTAGTCAGCCACAAAATATAAAACATATTTTCAATGTTGGCCCAAATTTACAAATAAATTTGCAATGTGAATCCACCAAAGTCAGCCACAACATAGTGGAGACCCAAATTAACAAATCCAACACAAAAATACTTAAATTAATTTCACCTCGAAGATCCACAACACACTAATTTCAATGTATAGAACAAGACACCTTCATGACTCACATAGTTCCATTGGGAACCTAGAACACTTCTTTTAACAATTTTCTCAATATCCTCGACATATACAACCTTCAATACACCAAATTCTAATGATGTTGACATCAATGACAACCACATATCATAAACACATCCATAGCATCCAAAAATCTCCCCCTTTGGCATTGATGGCAACACATGATGTGAAAAACACCATCAACCCAACTCTCAATCAACATTTACTCCTCCTTAGATTCTGACTATTTCTTTTTATAGCTCTTCTCAAGGTCTTCTTCCCTCAGGGATCTTCTCCCCAGAAAATCACCAGTTTTTCACATTGCACTTCTCCCCCTTTGACATCAATGGAAAAGATAAGCATTATCTTTCCACATACAAGCTCTGAACCACATATCTGCACAACTGACTACTCCCCTTGAGTAGCATCCATAGAAAACATCAATCTTGATTAGAATATGATAATGAAGCACATAGATTGATGCAAATCAATGCATCTCTATTTCATATTAGGAGGGGTAACCACCCCTAGCATCCCTCTGAGATACTCAAAAGTATCCTTTAGCAATGGCTTGGTAAAGATATCTGCAATATGCTCTTTGGTAGGAACATACTCCAGTCTGACTTCTTTCTCACTGACTTTCTCCCTCAAGAAATGGAACTTTATTGATATGTGCTTTGTCTTAGAGTGTAGTACCAAATTCTTAGAAATGTTAAGAGCACTTGAGTTATCATAGTATATGGCAATAGGTTCATCATATTATATTCTGATATCTTTTAGCATCTGTTTCATCCACATCACCTAAGTATAGTTGTTTGCAGCAAAAATATACTCTGCCTCAGTAGTAGATAGAGAAATGGAATTCTACTTTTTGCTCAACCAAGACACCAGCTTCTTCCCTAAGAAGAAGGAACCACCACTAGTACTCTTCCTATCATCTACATCTCCTGCCCAATCCGCATCAGTAGAAGCATTCAAAGTAAGATCATCATCCTTAGGATACCAAAGCCCAAAATCAATTGTTCCTTTTAGATATCTAAAGATTCTCTTTACAAAAATCACATGAGACTCTTTTGGATCAGCCTAAAATCTAGCAACCATACATACAATATTCATAATTTCTGGTCTAGTCTGAGTTAAGTAGAGCAATCCACCAATCATTGATCTATACCTTGTTTGATTTACTTTGGGATAATCACCATTTTGTGTTAATTTACATCCGGTTACCATGGGAGTACCAATAGGTTTTGAGTCATCCATACCAAACTTCTTTAGCAGCTCTCTCACATATTTAGACTGAGATATGAATATCCCCTTGTCTAACTGAGTAACTTGCAATCCTAGAAAGAACTTCATCTCTCCAATCATACTCATCTCAAATTCATTCTTCATTTCATCAACAAACTTCATGCATAGATTATCATCTCCTCCAAAAATGATGTCATCAACAAAGACCTCAATAATCAACTCTTTATCATGATCCAATTTGAAATACAAGTTGCTATCAACAGTACCTTTATTGAATCCAAGCTTTAGTAAGTACTTATCCATCCTAGCATACCAGGCTCTAGGGGATTTCTTGAGTCCATATAGAGCTTTCTTCAATTGACAGATCATGTTTTCCTTATTAGTTTGTTGAAATCCATCTGGCTATTCAATGTATACTTCTTCTAGCTCACCATTCAGAAAAGTAGACTTCACATCCATTTGATAGACTTTATAGTTCTTATATGTGGCATAAGAAAGAAATAACCTTACAACTTCAATTCTGGCAATAGGGGCAAAGGTTTCTTCAAAGTCAATACCCTCCATTTGTGAATACCCTTTGCATACCAGTCTTGCTTTGTTCTGGACCACTTCACCTTGTTCATTCAACTTATTCCAAAAGACCCATTTAGTACCAATCACATTTTTATCTTTAGGTCTAGGAACAAGAATCCATGTATTATTCTTTTGAATTTGCATTAATTCTTCCTTCATAGCTTCCATCCAGTGTTCATCATTGCAAGCTTCTTTGACATCTTTAGGTTCAATCTTGGAAATTAGGCAATACTCTTCTACAATCTTCCTTCTAGTTTGCACACCTTTGTTCTTATCTCCTATAATTTGATTTTGAGAATGATTTAGCTTTACATACCTCAGAGTTTTAGGATTTTCTCAAACTTTTGATTCTTCTATACTTTCTTTTGTACTTGCACTTGTCTCTGCTTCTTGAATACATTGATTCACTAGAACACACGGGACATATGGAACATATGGCACAATTTGAAGTTGATTTTGTGTCTGAACATTATTTCCTTTGTTTGTACTATCTTCATCTAAATCATATCCACAATATCTAGATGATTTAGTAGAGTCCTCATCAACTCTGACATTTGCACTCTCAACCATTTTTCTCAGTATTCTGTTATAACACCGATAGACCTTGCTTCTAGTAGAGTAACCTAGAAATATTCCTTCATCACTTATTGCATCAAACTTTCCTATATCATCATCTCTCTTGATGTAGCATTTGCTTCCAAAGATCTTGAAGTATTTAATAGTAGGCTTATAACCAAACCATAGTTCAAAAGGAGTCTTACCATAATTGCCATTTACATGTACCCAGTTCAAGGTGTACACAACAGTGCTTACAAATTCACTCCAATAAATGTGAGGCACATTTCCTTCAATCATCATCATTTTAGCAACATCCAAAATTGTTTTGTTCTTCCTCTCTACAACTCCATTTTGTTGAGGGGTTTAGGGAGTAGATAACTGTCTTCTAATTCCATGCTCTTCACAAAAAGAATTAAACTCCCCGGAGGTGAACTCACCACCTATGTCTGACCTTAAGCATTTAATCTTTAGACATTTCTCATTCTCTGCAATAGCTTTGAAACTTTTGAACTTTTCTAATGCTTCAGATTTTTCTCTTAAGAAAGCAACCTATCATTCTAGAGTAATCATCAATAATCAACACAAAGTACCTTTCACCATGGAGACTTCTAAATTTGGAGGGACCACATAGATCAATATGTATCAACTCTAGTAATCCATTTGAATTATGTTGTTTTCTCTAAAGGAAACTCTAGTCTGTTTTCTCATTTGACACTCCTTGAAAATTGTGCTAGTAGGCTTCACTAGCTTAGGTAGATCTCTTACTTCTTGAGTGGAACTTATTTTTACAATGTTATCAAAATTCACATGACACAACCTTCTATGCCATAACTAGCTTTCATTTACTTGAGCAATTAAACAACTTTCACTAGCAACATTCAGGTGAAAAATGTTACCTTTTGTTTGTTTACCTGAAGCAATTACATTTCCAGAACTTCCAAATATCCTACATCTTCCATCTTTTAATTGAAGATCATAACCCTTATCCACCATCTGTCCAACACTCAATAGGTTGTGCTTCAAGCCTTCAACATAAAGAACATCATCAGTGTTATGCTTACCACCAAGAAAAATAGATCCTTTGCCATGAATCACACAAGCATTGTTATCTCCAAATCTCACAACTCCACCGTCATACTTCTCTAGGCTTACAAATTTTCTTTTGTCACCAGTCATATGATGTGAGCATCCGCTATCAATGACCCACTCATCCTTTTCTTCAATTCGAACTTCAAGAGCTTTCTCAACTATAGCAGATTCAGTAGCCATATGACTATTTTCCTTGATAGCAATTAAGACCCAACCATCTTCATTTCCATTATCTTTATTAGACTCATCATCAATCACTCCTTCAGCAAAGTAACATTTCTTTTGGAATCTAGACTTGTAAGGCTTAGATCTAGGGACTCTTTTAGGAAATCTTGATGCAAAATGACCTATTTTACTACAAGAAAAACATTTGATAGGCAACTTTCCTTTATTCTTACCTTGTCCTCTACCTTCTTTCTTCACAATCAGTGCTTCCAGTTCTTCTACTTCTCTTTCTTCATCTTCAAGCTGTTTCATTTCTTCCTCATACTTGAATATTTTTTTTGAACTCTCTCCTAGATCATATCTTTGCTTATTTCTTCTAGATACAATAGCCTTAAATGAAATTTCAGTCTTAGGAACAGAATCACCAAATTCGCTCAACTCAAAGGCAACAATTTTTCCAATCAATGTATCCCTTGTTACATTCGTCAATGATCTGGTTTCTTCAATAGCATGAGCCTTTGCTTTGTAGGAGGGAGGAAATGATCTGAGCACCTTAGCCACAATTTCTTCCTCTTCCAAGATACCATCAGTACATCTGATGCCCATCACTAGTTCATTCACTCTCTGCATGTAAGAAGAAATGTTTTCATCTTCACCCATCTTCAAATTTTCATACTTTCCTTTCAAACTCTGTAGCTTATCCATCTTCACATGTGCATCTCCTTCATACAAATTTTCCAGCTTCGTCTACATCTCATGATCTGTCTTCAGACCTAGCACATTTTTCATCTCAGAATTTGTTAGAGCACTCAACAAAGCTTCCATAGCCCTAACATTATTCTTAGCCTCTTTAACCTCATCCGCAGTGGAAGGACCATTCTGAGGAATAAAATATCAATTCTTTGTAATTTTCCAGAAAGGTTCCGCAATACACATCAAATGACATTCCATCCTAGCTTTCCACAATGAGTAGTCTGTTCCACCAAATCTAGGACTATCCTTCTTGTATGATGCCATCTTAGATCACCTCAAGCTTTTAAACTTCTTCAAAGGAACCCGCTCTAATACCAATTGTTGGAAAAACAAGGACAAACAACTAAGAGGGGGGGTGAATCAATTATCACAAAATATTTAGAACTTTTCAATCTTTACTTAACTTAATCTCAGATCTGATGAATGAATAATAAAACATGAATAATCAACACATCAAAAACATAGAGAACACCAAGATTTTTACGTGGAAACCCTGTTAGGGGAAAAACCATGGTGGAGGTTAGTCCACAATATTATACCTTGTTAAAAGTATATGAATAATGGGAATGCACATGCATTTAGGCACATTTCCTAGAGCTCACTGCTCAATTACAAAAGAGGACTCACTGTCCAAAGATTTAGATTAAAACCATCCAAATTGTGAACTGAGAAAATAGCTTCTACACAAGCTTGATTACAGTTCCAATTAAGCACATAAAAACCTTCTTCACTCTTCGCTCAAACTTCTTCAAACTTTGCTTAATCTTCTTCACACTCTGCTCTACAAATGATATTCACACATACACACATAGGATCACACCAAGCACTTTGAGCATACTCTACACCAATGAAACAATCCCTCTTATATATCCGTAACATGAGATTTCATCAACAACTTAGTCAGCCACAAAATATAAAACATATTTTCAATGTTGGCCCAAATTCACAAATAAATTTGCAATGTGAATCCACCAAGGTTAGCCACAAAATATTGGAGACCCAAATTAACAACTCCAACCCAAAAAGACTTCAATTAATTTCACCTTGAAGATCCACAACACGCTACCATCATCATGTCGGCTAGGAACATGAAAAATCAAACATACAGAGAACAAATATTCAACCACGAGCACACCAATCAATGTGGACATACCACAAAGATAGAGTACGATCTAGAAGCATCCAACATCAACAAGAACTAACAAAGAAACATCCACACCAACAGAAACATATATACTTCAATTAGGAATACTGACAAAGCCCAGAGAAATACTGTCAGAACACAATTATTCATAGCACGATCAAATATTCACGCGGACCTCTAAAAATTTCAATGGATGAACTAGATACACTAAAAAAAAAACCATTTAATCCACAAGAACTAATCTTCAATGTACAGAACAAGACACCTTCATGACTCACACAGTTCCATTGGGAACCTAGAACACTTATTTTAACAATTTTCTCAATATCCTTGACATATACAACCTTCAATACACCAAATGCTAATAGTGTTGACATTAATGACAACCACATATCAGTAACACATCCATAGCATCCAACACTTTTAAGTGTAGGTCAAATGTGTAGCAAAGGATATGATCTTGTATTTTCAAAAGGTAGTTGTGAAATTAGAAAAGGCTCTGAAACTTTGGTTGCTACAGGAAGAAGGATAGATGTAAATTTTTATCAGCTCAAAGGTGCTAATGGTATGTGATTTATGACTCAAATTAATGAAATTTAGCTATGACATAGAAGAATGTGTCACATCAATTTTGATAGTCTAGTTAGAATTAGTTCTACTCAAACTAAAAGAAAACTGTCAAAGATTACAAAGCCTATCAATGTTGTTTGTAAGAACTATTAGATTAGGAAGCAAGCTAGAAAGGGTTTCAATGTCAAAGAATATTCTATGGTAGGACTTTTGGAATTGGTGCATATATACCTTTATGGGCCTACAAGAACAAGAAGTTTTCATAGTGACAGGTATTTCATGCTATTAATTGATTATTACTCTAGAATGACTTGGGTTACTTTTCTCAAAGAAAAATTAGAAGCTCTAGATAAGTTTAAGGAATTCAAAGCTATGGTTGAGAATGAAATGGATACAAAATAAAATGTTTAAGATCTGATAAAGGTGGAGAGTTCACCTTCAATTAGTTTAACATTTTTTGTGAAGTTCAAGGAATAAAGAGGTATTTTTCATCTCCTAGGACTCTTCAGTAGAATGGAGTGGTTGAAAGGAAGAATAGGATTGTTTAGGAAGCAACAAGAAAAATGATGAAATAAGCAAACCTACCAGAATTATACTGTAGAGAAGCAATTCATACTACAACCTATATACTTAATAGAGCGTAAGCGAGGACAAACAGTTCAAAGACTCCCTATGAGTTGTGGTATGGAAGAACTCCTATTGTCAAGTATTTCAGTGTGTTTGGAAGAAAATGCTATATCAAGAGAGATGAAGAAAACTTAGGAAAGTTTGATGCAAGATCTAATGAATGAATCTTCCTTGTATATTATACAAAAAGAAAGGCTTACTAGTGCTACAACAAGAGGCTAAAAAGGATTTTTGAAAGTGCAAGTGTCAAAGTGGATGAAGACTTACATAAAAACTCAGTATTGATAGATGGATATGAATTAGATGAGTCCTCTTGCAGAGAAGAGGAGAAGGATGAAGTTAAGGAAAAATAAGTACAAGTTGAAGAGTAAGTAGCTCTAGAAAGGTTCCCTAAGACCCCTTAGCATGTGTAGAAGAGAAATTTTGAAGATTGGATCATTGGTGACAAAAGAAAAGGTGTATTGACAAGAAGAAAAGTTGTTATGATAGAAGAACAAGTAAACTTGTGTTTAATTTCCAAATTTGAACCTAAAATAATGATTGAGTCATGCAAAGATGAATTTTGGATCAAGGCTATGGAAGAAGAATTGATGCAAATTGAGAAGAATCAAACTTGGGAACTTGTTCCAAGACCAATGAACAAGAATATAATTGGAACTAAGTGGGCATTCCAGAATAAACTAAATGAGAATGGAGAAATTTTCAGGAATAAGTAAGGCTTTTTTGTAAAGGTTACTCATAAGTAGAAGGAATAGACTTTGAAGAGACATTTTCTTTCGATGGAAAGGATGGAAGCTATTTGGACGTTTTTGGCTTTTGTAGCACATAAGGATTTCAAATTTTATCATATGGATGTAAATTTTGCATTCTTGAATGGTGAATTAGAAGAAGTATATCAGTTGGATTAGATAATCCTAATATGGTTTGGAAATTGAAGAAGGCATTATATGGACTCAAGCAAGCTCCTAGAGCTTGGTATGAAATATTGGATAGGTACTTGTTGCAACAAGGATTCAATAAAGGTACCATAGATAGCAATCTTTATTTTAAGGTACAAAAAGATCAAATCTTGATTATGGTTGTGTATGTTGATGACATAATCCTTGGAGGAAATGAAGTTATGTGCAAAATATTTGCAGAAAAAATGCATAATGGTTTTGAAACATCAATGTTTAGGGAGATGAATTTCTTCCTTGGACTACAAATCAATTAGATAGAGAAAGGTATATTTATTTCACAATTAAAGTGTGTCAAGGAAATGCTAAAGAATTTTGGAATGGAAGACTCTGAACTGGTATGTGCTCCTATGGTTACTGGTTGAAAGCTAAGTAAGAATGAAGAATCTCCTAAGGATGATCAAAGCAAGTATAGATCAATGATTAGAGGACTATTGTATCTAACTGTAAGAGAGGGGGACCACCACGTGCAAGGCCCTAGGTCATGAAGGGCCAAGATGTAAAAGGTTTCCCTAACTTACCTCAACTTAAGGGCGTGTTAGGATATGAGGATGAGTATGATGAGGACTATAAGGTCCTGCAACCACTCTGCAATCCTAAGATTCAAAATGAGGCTAGGCTAGCTAGTTTTCGAGCTCAACACTATATCTCAGATAGCTCTTTGTCTGAGGAAAAAAGTGCAGTTTTGGGATGATAGCGCGGTGTGTCGGTGTCTCTCAGGTGCACTGGCATCTGTATGACCAGAGGACCAAAAGTACAATGTGAACTATCAAAAAACAAGCTAGCAACCTAGCTAGTGACTTCTAAGAGAAAAAAAACACTATGAAATACGAAAAGTATAAATGAATGTGATAAAGAAAATATACTAGAGCTAGGGTGATGAAGATGATTTCGTAGAAGAGCCTATTTGCCAGCTAGGTCCTCAAAGCACATTCACCTACATATAGAAAGAGGAAAATGTTGGGTGGCTGTATAGGGGCCTACCTCAGTCAGACTCTCGTTTAGGTGTTTCCACCTCCACAGACAACTAAGAAAGCAAGTATGATAAAGAAAGTACTATAAAAGAGAACACCAAATACACTACAAAATAGTAAGTGTGCTTACTCAACCAAGTGATAGAGGAGAGGAAAGGGAAGCTTACCACCTCCACCAAGAGCACTCAAGGCTACTTGGAGGAGAGAATGAGAGTACTTGAGCCTCTGCTACAATGGTGTTGGTCCCCAACTTGCTCTATCGAAGTGATGGAGTGATGTATTTTTTGCAATGGAGTGCTTGAAGTGCTTGGTGTGAGTGAAAGTGAGCTTGTGAAAGAAGTGAAGAAGTTGGATTGAATGCTTAGAGGCTGTAAAAGGTGAAATACTTGTTGAAGGAGTGAATATGAAGGAGAGATGAAGAAAAATGACCATATTTGGGTTGGTTGGCCGAAGAGGGCATTACGACTTGACTCTCAATGAGAAGTGTAATGCCTCTAGAGGTTCAACTGTAGGAATCTTCCATGGATGTAAGCATGTCGTGTGGACATCTGCACGCTGCGCAAGCATCCCTTATAGAAATTCCTTCATCGACACTCAAAATAGGTGCCAAGTGGGATGCAAGCAGCAAGCTTAGGTGGAATTAAACCTTCAAACTTGGTTTTCTAAGGTGGATAAAGGAAAAAAGAGGATTTTCACATGGGGTACAAAATCACTCCTATAAATTTTTCCCCCACTTTAGTGAGCACAAGTACTGATGAGTTCTCGGTAAAGTAGAACAAGGAAGGAGTAAGGTTAGAAATGTATATGTGAACCGTCAAGGAAGAAAACCATAATCTAGAAAACCTGAAGGTGCAGGGAAAGTGAAGGACTTCATAGCTTCTTGAAACTATGAAGTTTAAGAAAGAAAGTGTCTTACAAGCCTGCAGATTTGCAAGGAAAACCCCAAGAAATCTAGCACGAAGGAAATCCCATGAAGTAAGCGCCTTACAGGCCCATAAACTTGCAAGGAAGGTGTCCCCCAAAAAATATAGCATGGAGGAAACCCAAGAAAGTGGACTCCACAAAGTCAAGAAGTGACCATGTAGGCAAGTAAGTAGATAGTTGCGCAGACCATTGATGATTTGGAAATATTTTAAAGGACTCCCTAGGGAACCTTCAAAAGAAGTGGGGTCCACTCAAGGGACACACTACTTGTAAATTGAGGTCTAGTTAGGCTGCCCCCAAGCTAGATGCAAAGATATGAAATAGGTCTAGTTAGGCTACCCCCAAGCTAGACACAAAAGGATTCATTTGAGATAAGAAATTTCAAAGGGGGTCCACTCAAGGGATACACAATTCAAAAGTGGATGTTTTCTTTCTCGAATCAATCCATCATCAAGGGATCCTTTCAAAATATGTTCACTTCATCAAGGAATTCAAAAGGAAGAATATGCCCCCACGCGAGGGGAAGGTCAAAGTTGTTCCCACTTCAGAGGAAGGTTTCCAAGTCCTTTCTTTACAAACCTGTGATGAAGGAAACATATTCCATTAGAATTT
The DNA here is from genome assembly GCA_007258455.2 of Sequoia sempervirens. Lineage (NCBI taxonomy): Eukaryota > Viridiplantae > Streptophyta > Pinopsida > Cupressales > Cupressaceae > Sequoia > Sequoia sempervirens. The sequence continues at coordinate 52,680,279 of VDFB02168118.1, forward strand.
CAAGTTGAGAATGTGATTCCAAAGAAAGGTTTGTGAAGATCTTCGAGAAAGGATTCGTTGATAATGAATGTGCTTTCTGAAGATCAAGATGTTGAAGAAAGAATGTTGTCACACATGAAAGGGACAACTCAAGCAAAGAAGAGAAAAAGATAAAGAGAAAGAAAAAGAGAGAATCACAAACAAAGGGCACAAGGGGATCTAGTTTAGCAGGGTCAGATTTGTCCAAGCTCATATAATAGGTAACCATGGTGCAAGGTGAACGATCATCAATCCCCAACCAGATTAGGAAGAATGCACAGAAAAAAAAGTAAAAATAAAAAATTGGGTCAACATGGAAGGGAAGCCTAAATGCCCCCAACACTTTGCATCATCCCCAATTTATCAAAAATAAAGAAAAACAATGGAAGAATGATGATACAAATAGAAGAAGGTTTATGACACAAAAACCATGCCTGTATCTAAGTACCAACAGGGGTGATGAGGGTCATGCAAGCAACATAGCATGATCAAGGGGGAACACATCACAAAACACACACACACACACAAAAGATCAAGA